>JAUMJL010000389.1:1200000-1877500 GCA_033558185.1 Dromococcyx pavoninus | reverse complement strand
TGAGACATGAGCTGAGCTGACTTGTTGTCAGCAACCTGATGGACTGTCAGATCTTTCAGGAGCAAGACACATGTCTCACTGTCCTCCATCTTATAATGTACAAATTGCATTTCATGACAGCCATATAACACTCCTGAGAGCAAATTTTGGCACAATTATCACCCTTTCAGGTCGTAAAAGTCACTCAGCTCTCAGCCACCTGTTTTAGAGCTGTCAGCCAAAGCCTTTTGCCACCACTGCAGTGGTAAAACATCATGGGAAAGCACACATGAGTATTATCTCACATAAAATGCTCAGTTAACAAGGAACACACATCATGTTACCAGTGTGAACATGTTGCAAATACTCCATCCCAGGCAGGAGGAGTCTTAGAGGAAGCATGCCTTTCCCAAAGCAGTATATGCCTTCAGAAAGCACAGTCAGATGTGTCATCCAGCATTTCCACACTAAAAACCAGACTCTGTGCTACCTCTGTCACAGAAACAAGCCTGCTACTTGGCTTAGGTGTCCAGTCAAAACTAAGACAGACCAGATTTGGTAAGTTGGAGACCTCCCAACAGGGAATGGAGCACTTGCACTGCCAGTGGGCACCTCTCAATCCAACACATAATTAAGGGGGTCCTTGTATGCTCCAGGGAAGTAATTGAGAAGAGTAGCTTCCAGGCATGTGACACTGGAAAGCTGCAGGCTTTCTGCTGTTGTATTATCCTTGCCTACAGTGCTGTAATGTGCTAAACGCTCTACAGGCACTGCGACACAGGAACGTAAATGCCTTCCTTTAAGGAGGACAACTGTGGTAAATTTCTTTGGAGGAAACAGTCATTGGAATTGATGCCACCAGACACTGAGAGAGTTTTACCACCCAGTTTTGGACTGCCCACATAAATAATCATCTATACCCAGTCTGTAACTCAGAACAACTTTGGAACTTTTGCCAGGACACAGATGTGATACCTGCCTCTCCTTCCTTACTGAAGTTTTTTGTACATCTAATCACCAGAAATGTTAACTTTTCATTCTGAACAAGAACTATGTATTAAAATCCTCTCTGAAATCATCAGTGAGCTGAAATATCCCAGTGACTGAAAGACCTGAAGAACTAACCTTTGTCTTTTTTACTGTACAATCCATCATATTTGGAGTTGAGAGGCTCTTGAAACGTGGCATTGGTCTGATTGTGCTTTCCTCAGAAAGCTGTACCTGGGCAGACAGCTTTCTACGTCTTGATTTAAACTGCCAATTCAGGTAAAACTTCTCTTTTTTATTGTCTTTTTATTTTTCCTGTTGATCTCAATCTTACAAAGGTGCAGCATTTTTAAATCTGCTACAGAGACAATACGCTAATAGTTAAAAACAGAGGCAGAAGTTTTAAAGGGCTGAAACTGTGCATTCTAGGCAGGTAATTAAGTTAGTGTCTTCCTCAATTTCCCACCTGCAAAATAAAACCAGGAATTTATGATGAACAAAGAAGTAGGGTTGGTCCTTCTGTGTTCGGTCTTGGAAACTTTGAATGCACTGTTATGTTCTCTCTTTTAGCTCTGTTTAGAGTAGAAAGCCCAGATGGGCACCTCGATGTGTGTGACACCAACGTCCTTTGCTGAGCCTGGGGATTTTATGTGTTTACCTCTCTCTCTGCAGCTCACACATCTTTGGGATGCTGCCTTCAGCAATGTACTTACTCAGGCACCTTTTATGTTTTCCCCCATGACATCAGCATTTAAAATTGCCCTCCAACCATGACATCACTGGCCATTTTTTCTCACCACTGTGCATTGTACAACTCTACCTGGGTGACCCCTACCAGCCCCTATGTGTGGCCTCTCCTGTGCAAGGGGCTCTGTTTGCAAACAAGCCCCAAGTTGGTGATCCACCCAGACCTTGTTGAGCAGAGAAGTTGCGGGAGAGAGCCTCAGCTGTCTGCAGCCACTGGTCATTGCCTGTGGAGGACACCATCATGAGTGGATAAAAAATAGATGAGAACTCACTCTCTCCTACATGTCTGGGATGCAGGAAATGGGAGTTTGACCTCCCTGAGGCTAATAGGGGAATTGAACACAGGTGTCCCATGACGTGCAGGACAATGATGACTTTTATCACATTTGCTATGGCCCCTCAGCAAAGTTGGTGGATGCTGCAGGACTTTCAACATACACAGCTCCAGGTGGCACCTGGTCTGGGAACACATTATCCCTGAGACCAGCTGGGGCCAGTAACTGGGTTTCTTAGCTCCTCCTGCCTCATTAGCGATGGTGTTGAGCCCTGGCCTTCCTCAGAGCAGGAGAGCTGTGGGCGCAGGAGAAAGAGGAGCTGAAATCATCAGCACCTCCCTGTGGTGGTCAGGAGTAGAATTTTGTACCTAGATCCTTGCAATCCATGTCACTGCTGCTTCCAGTACGTTTTGCTGGATCTCTGTGACTTAGACCAGGAGCTTTGACTCAGAAGGGGACTCCTCTGCTGATGTAAATAGGAAGGAGCAACCCTAGGAGCAAGAGGTGCTACACCCTCTGAAACAGGGTTGTCTCATGGGAGTCATGGGCCTAACAGACACTCTCTGTGTCAGAGTAGATCTCCATCATTAACAATAATGAGCAGGGAGGCAGTTTTTGGCACTTCTTAACTGTCTGTAGGGGCTGAAGGGCCTTTTTCTTGCCTTGGGCTCTTCACACTGCCAGTCATAATATGATCAGAAATACAAGTCCCAAAGGGCATCGATGCCGCTCCTAACCACTATCATGGAAATTCAAGGAGAAAATAAATGTGGGGACTTTTATGTGCTAAGCTCAAACCTAAGCAGGCCTTTGCCACAGATTAAAGGTTTGTGCTTACAGCCATGAAGTGAGATGCGGAAGCGGGATAAGTGGGTGACACACTGCTGCAGTAAGAAGGGCCACGCAGGCTGACACCATCAAGGAGCCTGCCTTGATCTCTGCGGCAGTCAGTAGCCAGGGGACATCCAGCCATACATGCATTCATGAGATGACTAAGGCTCTACATCCCCCAACACGTGTGCATGAACTAATTCACACATCCCACGGTACCACAGCTCTACTACAACTGCATGTCAGCCCTAAGGCTGCCCTGTGCACCCGACTCACCTGCCTCCCCTCACCAGCCTTCAGGTATATCTGGAGCAGAGTGTCCCTGTGCCACAGGCTCAGCATGATGTCACTGTCACCCTGTAGGTTGTCTGTGCATGGCAGAAGGCTGTGGCATAGGGAGATCAGTGTGCCTCAGGCTGTGTTTTCTTTGTAGACATGGGAACTAAATCTTCTCAACAATCACAGCACTTCTACACTCTCACAATTGAAGGACCTTCACTGGGCCACACCATTTTTCAAGTGAAGGAAAGCCCAAACTGAACAGTGTTTGCAACCTCATGAGCTAAAATACAGGCTGGAATGGGAGCTCGTGCATGAATCCATCTCCACAGACAATCCTTTCTCCATTCCCTCCACACTTTCCATCCTCTGGTTAAAGAGATCTGAGCTGAGAGAAAAAAACAAGACTGCATGCAAAGTTCTGCTCACTGGTTCACCCATTCACTGTTTCTAAAAGTGGACAAATTTTCCTCTGGAAGCAGCCTGCAATATCTTGCAAAGTGATACAGGATCTTTAACTCGCAAAGATGGGGAACCCTGTTTATAAACTATGGCTTTAGAATATTTCTTCAGAAATATATAACATTTAGCATATGGTGTGACCAAGCAGAGGGGCTCCAGGGCTAATGCATTGGGAGTGATTTGTGAGTTAGAGGACACAGAGTTGCTGAAATGACAGTCCCAGCTGTCTAAGCAGTTGCTGGTCGCTGTCAGCACCATCAGTACATGGGGGTGGTGACTTGTGGTCTTCTCTTGCCAATGCCTGAGGGTGATTAGGTGGCCCTGTAATTGCTGATGGAGCATTTTTCCTGCAGGATAGCTTGAGTGGAAACCATTCCTATTGGAACCTACAGCTGGAACGCAAAGGCTCTCTGGCTTGGTGAGTTCCATCCTGGAGGCAGCTGCAGCAGGAGAGAGCAGGCTGTGTGCTACACCAGGTGAGAAAGCTCCGCTTGCCTCTGCCCTTCTCTGTTTCCACCTCATGAGGTAAACATTTATTTTCAGGATGTTTTCCACCTTCCACACAGGAATGTGGGCTCTAAGAGTGAATATTTTCTCCTTTCCTGTAGGTCTTTTATTAAACTTCTTGTTTTGCTTTCTCTTCTCTCGCCCTCTTTCTGCTTTAGAAGAACAACAATCTTCTGCTGGGGATTGTTGGCTTGGTGGAAGAGCCAGCCATCCTGCCAGTGAGAAGATTTTCCACCTTGATGGCAAGCATTCAGGAAAAGCAGGTCTTAAGCAACAATTGTTATGGCAATGGAAAGAGCTCCTCATTCCCTCCTGCTGCAAGAGGGACACACGACACCTCCTCAAGGCAGGAGGTGATGCAGCTAAGTGTTATTGGTGGACCTGTATTTTGGATGCTTGTTAGTGTCAGTTCTAATTATGGTATTTCCTAATGTTACGTGCTTTTTACTGAAATATCTACCCAGAATCCACTTGCTGAGTGCATCTGCCTGCTTGGAGAGGAGGTCTAAAGCATGCTTTGGTGCTGGCAGAGCTCAGGCTCCCTCTCTTTCCCTGTTTTTCTAAAAGGTAGAGACAATCAGATTTGCTGCCTCACTGCTTTACTTGTGAAAACCCCTCAGAACAACATAGTCTTCTCTCCCAAAGATGGAACCAGCACACAGATGAAGACACAGCAAGTGCTCAACTGTTAGACACCGTGGAGAATAAGAAAGAAAAAAGAGGAAAAAGAAAAAAAATGGGATGGCTGTTGACAATAAGGCATGATCTATAGAAGCTTTTGGTACCATGTTGTCACATTGACTGCAACCTGGAGTCAGTGGTGGCCACAGGTTAAGAACAGAGGTCAGGGTTTGGGGCTTGCAGCAGAGCAACAAGTAAGAGAGGAGTGAAAATGCATGACTTAATAGTGGAGGACAGCAAATTGCCATGAACACAATCCTCCATGGTCTCTTCAGGGTGATTACAGTAACAGCATCTCATCTCCAGCAGCCTCTCACAGCTCTTTTTGGACTCAGAATACAAACTTTTGAAAAACTTGTTGCTGGAATTCTGTTGGAGAGCAGATACCCCCAGCAAGGGAGGGAGACCCAGTATTTGGGATTCTGGGAGGGGCTCAAGTATGCCCATCTTCCAGAAGACAAGAAATGAACACCACAGTGAGCATCATCACATATCAACGTGCAGCAGCCTTAATGAGGGTCAGCAGAAGTGACTGACTAATTCCAAAGCAGTCCTTTATTAATGAACATGGCTTCAGGTAGATTATTCAAGAGCACACAACAGCTTCTTTGAATGCATTCACGGCTAAGCAATTGGCTTTCCGATGTTTCCCGTTGAGGCTGAGTGGTCAGATAATTCATGTGACATGGTTTCTGCTCCCGACTGGGTGAACTTGCAAGCACAAATGTCACCATTTGTGAGCATAATTTTGCCTCTTCTTGTATGCCTCTGACATTTGCTTTCCATTTACCTTTTTGCCAGAAACATTCAATCACAGCTGGTAAGAGAGAGCAGTGCTAAGGGTCCAGAAAAGGGAGGAGTGGAAGGGCCCACGGGGGTGTAAATGGGGCCTCTGGTGCCCAGAGCCTTGGCAGAGGCAAATACTTCTCTCCCGAAGAGCTGCTCCCTGGTACTCACCAGCTTTGTTCAGAATAAGTGCTCCAGAAACATGCTGCTGCCAGGAGAGCTGTGAGCTGGCAGCAGCAGATGCAGTAAATACCAAACCTGTACAACAGTCGGCACCCAAGAGGTGCTGGGGCAGCTCATCCCAGGCTCAGGACTCCCAGTGATACATGTGCACACGGGGAGATCTTGCAGAACCCTGGTATGTCCATGCCATAGAATCATAGAATTACCCGAGCTGGAAGGGCCCTAAAAGGATCATCGAGTCCACCTCCTGTCCCTAAACAGGACACTCCCAGTATTCACACCATGTGACTAAGGGCATTGTCCAAATGCTTCTTGAATACTGGCAGACTCCATACCATGACTGCTTCCCTGGCGAGCCAGGCACACCAGGTGAAGTACAAGGGATCATGCAGGAGGCCACAGCAAGTGGCCTGTGGTGAAAGTCCACGTGTAGCACGCTGCATCCCAGCCCCTGACTCTGTTCGCACAGACACATGGAAACATAGTAAGAGATCACAGCTTAACTCACAAAGGTCTGGAGAAGCAGAGGCAGTCCAGGCTCTAAACCAAACAGAGGTCATTTTCCACCAGCCTCAGCAGCAGATGAGAAGACTTTTTCTCCTCCCATTCTAGCACATCCTCATTGTAGATGCAAAACCTTCCTTGAGTCCTCCTTTTCCCCACAAGCTTCATATGCTGGCTGCTCTCAGGACCTCTCTGCTGTGACAGGGGCCACAGAGGAGGTGGCCTGAGCTGTGACACCAGGACAGTGCATCACAACCTATCTTTTCCTTGTTTTGATGTTTCTGCATTGCAACATCTCAGTCTGGCCTGCAACAGGGAAGCTGTTCAAAATGGTCATTCTCCAGACCCCTTTTCGGGAGAAGGAGGTGCACAGTGCATGACTTGTGGTGTGAGTCTGATGAGGAAACCACAAAGAGACCATGCCAAGCATGAGGGAAGGGAGCATTATGAACCCCAGAGGTAAGGATTTGCTGGCCTGGGGCAGATCTCCCTGCAGGAAAGGGCAGGATCAGGGTGCTACCTGGCAGCCACTCTGCATTGCCCTGTGCCCTTTCAGAGGCATTTGGGCCTCATTCTGCCCAGCTGCAGTGACGCATCTGCTCTGCCTTCCTGGCCTAGATGTCTTTGGAGACCATCCATGCACAGGTGTAAGCCAGTGCCAGGGGAGGAGAGACTTACCTGCTTAGAGGGTCTGCTCTGAGCTTCCAGGCAGGTACAGAGAGAAGACAGCATCCAGGATGGCCCTGGTATGACAGCTGAGACATTTCTTCCTTGGGCTTCTTCTCTGCATTCAAAATGTTGCTGGATCTCTTCTTTTTTCCTGGGAAAAAAAATCTTCCATGGAAATACATTACTGCATGCCTAATGTAGACATGTAGTGCTCCTTAATTGTATGACTTTTTAAAGCTAAAGATCAGAAGGTGATGCACAGGAGACTGTGACTGTCAATATTTCAATGGCTGTTACCATTTCAGCAGGCAAAGCCACAGCACTAGGAGCTGATCCTCAGCAACATTTCCCTAAGTTCAGGCTCCCTTTTCCCACAGACTATATTGTACCCATAACACAGCACCCTCCAGGGAAAGCTGAGCATCCCTGCTGAGCTGATCTTCCCTGGCCTGGGGAAGCCTCCAGCCACACTAGGGCCTTCAGATCTTCCCTAACTCCCCAGGAGGAGGCCACCAGGCCACTCTGCCCTGTGGCATGGAGAGAGTCTTAGTAAATCACCTTTTTTAATCTCTTGCTGAAAGAAGAAGCTCAGCTTTTGCTGATCACACTATTTCAGGCAACCACAGCACCCATCAGCGCTTGCAGCTGAACCACTCTTGTCCAGGCACATCCACCCGCTTGCCAAAATGCCATCACCCTCCCCATCCTCTCCCCTGTTCCCACCTCTCTGGGGGAAAAAAAAAGAAGAGGAAAAAAATCCCCTCTGCAAGTCAGCAGGGGTTAATGTTGTCAGCCATGACGTCAGGATCCCAGTTTGCCCAGAGAGTCCCCCTCCCCATCCATGAATTTCCTCCCTCCTCCCCTCCTCTTGTGACTTTGCAATGAGCAGCAAAACTCCACAGGAGCTGCGGCAACAGCACTAGGGAGACATTCAGTCCTCCCTCAGAGAGCAGCTCTTTCTGCAGACAGGGATTTATTTATTTTCTACACATGCATATATGTATTTATTTATTTACTGGGTTGCATTTGTTTTTCCTTTTTTTTTAATTCTTTCAGAAAAACCCCAAACCTTCCAAGTGAGGACCCTGAGATTTTCCTAAAATAACAACACAGTGGGGTTGCTTCCCTTTCTCCCTCACAAAATAGAGGGAGGGGGGAGCAAGTAGGTAAAATCCAGAATAAAATCATATTGCTAGATAACTCACACCTCCCCCCTCACACACACACACATACAAAC
The DNA here is from genome assembly GCA_033558185.1 of Dromococcyx pavoninus. NCBI lineage: Eukaryota > Metazoa > Chordata > Aves > Cuculiformes > Neomorphidae > Dromococcyx > Dromococcyx pavoninus. The sequence goes on along the minus strand of JAUMJL010000389.1, from coordinate 1,869,373 downwards.
ACACACTCTCTTTCTCCTCCTCCTCTTCTCTGAAGGTGGGTAGCAGAAGCCATGCAACATCTGCAGAACCGGATGGCAAAAAAGCAGGAGGAAAAATAATCCAAGTGGAGTGTTCAGGGGACACCGAGTTCTTTTTTCTTTTTCTTTTTTCCTTTTTTTTATTTTTTTTGCCTTCTCCTTCTTCTGTGTACCTGTGAGATTCGATTTCACATTTTGCTGAGCCCATTTTGGGGCATTTTATTTTTCTTTCTCTTGGGATTTTCTCCATTGCCAGAGGATGTCTCTTGTTGAGAGGATGCTGAAAGGAAGAAGAAACGAATTCTTTGACTGGCACTGAAGGGGGGGGGGATATTTTTCCCCCTACGTTTTTTAGGTTTCTTTCATTATTCTTTTTCTCTAGGAAATCATTAACTGGGGGTGTCGGTTTCTTTTTTCCCTCCCCCCCTTTTTTTGGAGGGGGATTTCAGAAGATCCATCCTTCTTTCCCCTCCCCTCCCAAGATTTTTTTTCATCCTTCGTGTTTGTGGAAATGTGGACATTTCAGGCAGACAGATTGAGTGGAATTGTATCTGCTTTAGCAGCTCTTTGTCTCGCCTGCTGTGCGCAAAGGTAAGGATTGCGATCCCAGGCTGCGGGGACAGCAGGGTTGATACAGGATTTGTTTGTTTTCTTTGGGGTTTTCTCCATCGATCTGTATGTGGGAAAGGGGAGGGGGTTCTTTCCCCAAATTGCTTCCCCTGCTGCCTGCTGTTGTTATTTCCCAGCCCGTGTCGTTTTAGGGGGAGGAGGGATGCTCATACATGAAATGTGGAGCCGGCTCTGCAGGCAGCTGCCCACCTCGCAGCCCACTTGCAGCGCATCCTGCCTCCCCCCCCCCCCCCTCCGCCCCCCGTGTGCAACCTGGGAAAAAACGGCAAAACGAAGCATTTGCTGGGGAACATGGTGTCCGTAGGAGCCGATGGAGTGCGTGGCACTGAGCTGTGGGCACACGCACCCCTGCACAGGGCTGTCCTGCCCATGCCTGCGTCTGCACACACACAGTGCACAAGCAGCCACCCTCACATCCAAGGGTGCTGTGCCTGTAGCAAAGCCTCAGCTCTGCGGTGAACGGGAAGCAGTGCCTACGTCTGTGCCTCCGTGCAGATTTATGGCATGCAACATAATCATCCGTGGGTGGGATCAGTTCAGATGCATCCCTGCATGTGCACATTCATCCATGCCTATTCGGGTGCACACAAGTGTTTCACAACATCCCTACAGAGCACAGCATGCTTCACCTGCTCTGCATGTAGCCATGTAGACGTCTGCACGAATACTCCGCATACTCAGGCTGCAGCTATTCCTGGTATCTGCCTTGAGCATTCTGAGTGATCCAAGCTACTAGAGGTGCAAACACCCATCCAGCCTGGACAAGGTGTACAGAGCACACCTGTTTGCACAGGCATTTATCCTCTGCCTTCACTCACTGGAGTAGCTCTGCCTACTCCACCTCACCCTCCCTTCTCACACATGCGGACAGGTGGGTTTGTACCTCTGTGCTGACGGTGCGCATGGAGTCTGCTGGGAGGGAGCTGTGGCATTTCCTTGCTCAGCCATGCACACTGAGCAGTGCATTCCCAATGCACACGTGCAGGTCCCTACACAGGCTTGCAGATCTGTATACATGAAGATTTGTGTTCCTGTAGTTATACACATGTATATACACAGCTTCATGGCCACCTTACCCATATAATGCATGTACAGTTCCACTGTGCATGTATACACACATAGGCATGCTTGGAGGCACTGTCCATGCAAATGTGTAAAGAGCAATGCCCATATCAAAAGTCTTTGCTGAGATGTGTCCTTGCCTGTGTGTTTATATCTGCTTATGTCCAGGACTGATATTCACCTGTAGTCTGCATGTACGTCTGTGCACACCTTGGAGACAAAACATTCTCCCATGTGCACATGCCTTCATCTATTCACACATCTCAGCCAGCAGCATGATGTGCATATATGTAGGTATTTGGCTCCAAGTGTATGTGTATATGTAGAGCACATGCACACCCACACTGAGTCAGGGACACAGTATTCAAAAATTCAGTTCACAGTTGGATGTACGTGCTCCCTAAGTGAATGCAGACCCACATTTGCCAGGAATAGCACTTACACGCAGCTGCTCATCCACAGCTGGGCAAAAGCACAACCTGCCTGTGCAGCAGGAGGGATGTGGCTTTTTGGATCAAAAGGAACACTAAGAGGACAGAGACTTTGCCCTTAGTTATGATGACAGTTTATACCCTCACTTGGCTAACTTGTAGCTGATGAGGGGGAAAGAGCTCCTCTTCCCACTGTATCCTTTTCTGCAGTGCCTCTAGTAGATAGATTGGTTGCTGTCTCTGCCTCAATTTCCTTGCCTATATTAAAGAGGTAACAGTGCTTCCTGAGTTTATGTCCTGTGTGAAGCTAAACACAAAGGTCTAAAGCCCTAGAGAAACAGATATTGTCAGTATTATGAATATGGAAATCTGTGATTATGGAAACCTACGTGCCTAGGAATGACTGTCTACAGATGAACAAGTGCTGGTGCACATTATCAATTCATAGTGAGCACATAAGTGTGTTGCAAAACCTCCCATACCTGCATAGAAATCCACAGGTGCAAGTGGACCTTGCACGCCTAGACACATTTTTGCGGAAATGTCCACCTGTGCGCATCTCTCTGGCCTTTTCACAGTGAATAAAGCAATGCAATGAAGAGCTGCACCCCTGTAAGGTGTGTGCTCAGGAACACATATCAGACACTTGCTGCCCCCAGCATGAGTGCTGAACAGTTTGTCAGTGCTCCAAAGCTGGGCCTGGGAAGTCTGCTGTCTCGTGTTTGCGCATCCCTGTTTGGTTGAGAAATCCCTGCATGTACAACAGCCTGTGCATCCAGAGCCTTAACGCATGCCCAGACTCCCCAGAGGTCCCACATGCCTCCACCCACACCTTTACAGAGTCTGGGCACCTAGGAACCCAGTTTCAGGCACCGTTTTCTGTGCTCTTGGATAGTACCTGTCCACAGCCCAGTGTCTCGTCATAACACTGCGGAGCAAAACCTGCACCCACCATCACCTCCACACAGACTTGGATGTGGTCACGCACATTCACACACATTTGTGCACACTTCACAGCTGTACCCTTGAGCTTCAGTGCTTTCATGGTCTGCAGGAAGTCCATACATCCTTTGAGCAGTCAGGAGATCATGCATGCCTGTGTCTGGGGGGGTGTATGTGTGCATGCAGATACATGGATAAGCCAGCACAAACTCCGGGGTCCAGAGATGTACAGGGCTGGCAGGCAGAAGTAGTGCTATGGTGCAGCTTTCCAGCTTGACTTGGATGGATGTGGGAGGCAGTGTTGACAGGGAGACATGCTGTTGTGGTGGGTGATTGCAAAGAGCAGCAGTTGTCACCAGTAGGGTCTCTATTCTCATGCAAAGCAGGAGATGAGGGTGGCACAGAGGCTGAGTTTTCAGGCTAAAAACTATATACCCCGCAGCAACGAATAGGTTCAATATTTTTAGTATCCTCTGCTTTCTGGTTTCCCACCTTGAGTTTTGCTTTCGCTCTTGGGCTGTTATCAGAGGGAACTCCCTTCTTGCTGAAATGGCTGGAGAAGCTGGCTCAGTGTTAGTGAGGACAGCTGCCCCCACAGTGTGCAAGTCAGAGGGCTGGGAGGGATAGGATCCCTGCCCTGGCACAGAGAGCAAAAGATGGACTCTCCTTACCTGTCTCTGTCTCTTGATTTGCATTGCTAAGAAGTCACGGTGGTGCTGAGTGACAGAAGATGGATTTTCACACGCCAAAGATCAGCTGTAGGCCAAAGGAGTGTTGTTTTTCCCTTTACTTCAATAACATGAGAAAACATCTGAGTACACTGAGAAGCAAAAGATGCACTGGGTTGTGTGACAGTGCAAGTCACCTGCTGGGGAGGGAGTTGTGTAGTGTGGACCTCAGTGCACAAGTCCATGCTGTGCCATGTGAGACCAGGCACAAGTGCCCAGTGTGGCAGGGAAAAGGGAAGAAGCCCTGCAGGAGAGATTCTGCAGCCGTCCTATGCATGCCTTGGTGGAACAGGAAGGATAATTTCTGCCAAAATACCTGCTCGGTGTCCTGTGCCATCCCCAAAGACAGCTTAGGACCTCTGGCAACCCTGTAGGGTTTGTGTGTGGGGCAGGGGTCAAGAACTGTGTCAGAGAAAGAAAATATGAGTGAGAAAGGACATGGGGAGGCTGTGCCCATGGCCTGGCTGTGTGTAGCACACACACACACACTTTGGTGTCCTGAGGCAAAAGGGATGCTCTGGTGGTGCTGCCCAGGCAGGACCCCCTTCCACAGGGATGGAAGCACGTAGGATGATGAGGACTCTCTTCTTCTGTCTTTCAGCCCATCCACTGGGAATATTTCTGTGGTGAAAGAGATTGTGGACAAACTGCTGAAGGGCTATGACGTCCGCCTCAGGCCTGACTTTGGAGGTACGGTGATGGCTGGTCACGGGGAGTAGAGCACAGGGGCCATTTCGTGTCTGTGCTGCCAGCTTGGCTGCTCACAACACGCACTGACCTCACAAAATGCTCCCACCTGACTTCTCTCCCCTGCACTGTTTGCTAGCCCTCTCTCCTCCTTGCCTACTCCCTCACATTTCATTCTTGCCTCCTGATTTCCCTCTTTCTCTCACCAGCTCCTCTCCTCCTCCTATAACCAATTTCTGCAGATAGTTGGGGGGTTGTCCATGGTGGAATATTTCTGGGGACGTTTTGATGACACAGACACTCCACTTCTCTGCTCCATTTCTGTTCCCAGGGCTAGATTTTTTAGCTCTTTTCCCTGCAGAGGGTTGGGGTGTCCATTGACAGGGTTGTTGGTGCATCTACCAGGCTGCCCCCTCAGCAACAATATAGGATAAAGTATTCCGTGGGGAGCTCGTGGCTCCACTGCTTATTCAGTAGGAGATGAGAGGTTCTCCAATTCCTCTCTTGTGTCCTGTGAGCAAAAAGGAGAATGGGAAGAGCCTTCACTTCATCATCCTGGTGGAGATGAAACCTGAAATAATCCATGGGTATTGTTGTACTCCAGGGTACATTTATTGGAGAGGAGCAGACAATAGAGAACCACAGTTGACCAAATGGGAAAGGGGATTTGGAGGACTTCTGGCTTCAGCCTGCTGATGTTGGCTGTTTCCATTTTTTTCTGGGCAATTTCCTCCTCATGAGGACATGTGTGGGATTGGGGGGTCTTCAGCCTGCAGTAGCACAGGAACCACATGAAAATGTCCTTCTCCAGATGCCTGCTGGGAAACAGATTCATATTTGTGTTCCCGAGGGGGGCACGTGCCAGGGTCAAGTCCATTGTGATACAAGGAAAGAGTTTTCTCCCAAAGGGCCTGATACAGAGTACCTTAAAGCTGGAGATGGGGGAATATCCCCACTGATTTCATCAGGTTTTGAAGTCATCTCAGTGCATTCCAATTTCCTGTGAATGAACCTGTACACTCCTGCACTTCTCCTAGACCTGCCCCCATCCACTCACTCCCTCTCACCCTTTGGTGGAGACTGCCTTCCCTTCCTGTGCTCATCATCCCCATCACCCTCACTACTGCACTTTCCCCCAGGGTGGAGCAGGGGTTTTCAGGCACCAGCACCAAGTGCTGCTGGGCCTTGGCCTCATGAAAGACTGTGGAGTGGGGGAGGCGCTCATCCTTCTGTAGTGCACAGGTCACTTGAGTGAAGTGGGGAACGTTTTGAGGAGATTTGCAAGCACTCTGCAAGGAAACAGGGGGTTCCCCCTCTCCCTTCTCTCCTTTGAACATGGGATTTGATTTAAAGGCTCTGCCTAGGAGACATGAAATGACCCTATCAGCTGACCAGCCCCAATCATGGAAATTGGTGCAGTCACATTTTATCAGAGGGAGAACAGCAGATATGACATAAATACTGCAAGAAAACCTTCTTGTAAGCCATTGAGATAATTATGATACAGTAAACAGTAGGTGATCTGGCTGCGCAGAGTCACAGAGCAGAAGGGTGCAGCGGGAGCCATGGGGCTGGCTGTCCAGCTGCCCAGGTCCATTTCACAGCCTACATACTCTGATGCCAGGTTCTCAGGGCACCTATCCATCCCCATTCCCCTCCCCCACTGCCCGGGACATGGATCACCCCTTCAACCAGCCTGGGCAAGGCAGCATGGAGCTCCATGCAGCCGGTGCTGCTGCTGGATCTGTGCAGTACATGGCCTGGGCTCTGCAGGCACTGCATCCTTCCTGACTGTAAAATGGATGGTTTGGGGTAACCATTGCATTTCATTTGATTTTACTCTGAATTCCCAAAGTACAAACTGCATTTTTCCCTCACTCAAGCAGAGAAATAGAAAGACTGTAATAACCTTCTTTCCTGAGCTCATCTTAATGTTGCCTTTCACCTTTGCTCTGCTCATGAGTGCAAAGTCCCAGGTGGAAGCTCCAGTGATGGTGACTTTGGTATTTAGTGTTTAGGGATGCTCTGACTCTCAGTATGTCTGGCCCTGTCCCTCTAAGGATAAGCTTATCTGGACAAAATTTGCCCTGCAGCATTTTATAGATCACACAGTATCACAGTATCATAAGGTTGGAAAGGACCTCTGAGATCATCAAGTCCAACCTATAGATGAGGGAAGGGTGAGCTGAGAGGGGAGTCTGAAAGCTGGAGAGCATTAGCATTGCAAGTCCAGGAGAAAGCGGTGGAAATTTCCTTGCCTTGCTGCTGTCCCCAGAGCTCACCAGTTCTCTGAGATTTTGGGCCAAATCCTTTCCTAGGAGAAATTCAATAGGAACACAACAGGATGAATCTAACCCTTTGTGGCTTCTAGTTCATCCACAGCCCTGCTGTGGAGAGGGTGAAGAACTCCCAATACATTGTGTGCAGCTGGAAAAGGCACACTTTGGGCAAAGTCCTGGAAACTCTGTTTATGTAGACACTGCTGTCTCTCAGTGACACCTGGGACTGGACTGAACCCCAGTCCCGGGTCACTGTCCTATAGCCCCCTTTGTGTTCCAGTTGGTCCATCCTGCCACTGTTGTCTGCCTTCCAGCTGGGCAAGATGGGCATAAGCCATCGCTTCTAGAGGAGGTGATGGCTCTTCACCCACTTGTACTCTCACCCCACGAAGATCAGTTATGATGAGCTGCAAAAAGCTGAGTCAGCATCTTGAAAGGGTAGCAGGTTCTGCTTAAAGCCACCTACATTGGAGACACAGCATGGGGCTGTGTTGGTGCTGGTCCAGTAGCAACCAAGGGGTCTGACTGGGCAGGCAGCTGCCTGGAGAAGGAGTGGACAGAACTAGAGCAAAGCAGCTACTGCTCAGCTTCCTGTGAGCCAGGCTGAGCTACTCCAGAGACCACACCTACAAGCCAGAGCTCTTGGCCTTTTGCAGCTCAGGAATGAGGGCAGGAAGATCAGACCAGCTGGTGCTGGGCACCCTGAAGGCGCAGGCAGAGAAAAGTCCTTCTCAGATGGATTCCCATGTGAGAAATGCAGCCCACAAAAGTGATAAACCATGCTACCCTTTCTTCTTCCTTTCTCTACTCTTTCCCTGCTCACTCTCCCCATCACTGCCTCCTGCAGGAGCATTGTTTCCTTCTTGCCATCCTTCTTCTGTGTTAGTGCCTGCTGGCAATCACCCCTGCACTGTCCCCCCTACTCCCGACTCAGCCCTACAGACAAAGTACCACTTCCACATCCTGGCACTGCTCCTCCATACCCACTGTTGTTGCCCACAGAGCAGGAGGAGCTGGGGATCTTGGTTGTAGAGGTACTGGAAGAGCCCGTTCCCATGTAGTATTTGTACTCCTTTCTACGATGAGGAAGACCTTCCGCCTGTCAGTCTTTCTAAGAGAGCCGGTGCTTCCATGGCACAGCAGCCTCAGACTTCCCTCCTCATCCCAACAACCCCACCTTTCCTGGGATGTGGTGCTTCAATGGCTCCAAATGCAACTCATGGCTCCACAGTTCTCTTTTTTGAGAGAGAAAGAGAACTCCGACTAATGCCAAAAGGAGGACAGGCCTGCTGGGGATTGCAGTTCACTTTTTAATTTTGAGATGCCTCGTTAGCTCTGGGCCGAGCTGAGTGGCTGAGAAGCATCAGCCACTTGCTCTCCCCCCCTCTCGCCACCCCCTTGGAAACCCATTAGGGCGATGAGCAGGTCAGCTCTCAAGAGTGGTGCAGTGGCAATGAGTGCGACTTGCTCATCTGGGGAGCTGGGCTGGGTGGAGGGACACATGGGAGAAAGGGGGACTGTTGGAGCCATGAGAGGGTGGTGAAAAAAATCTGGGAGTAACTCCTTTAGGAACCCAATCTGACTCAGTGGAGGCAATCCAAGGGTGTCAGGCACCAGGTGAGGTGGAGTGGAGGGGCTGGTGTTGAAGGGACAGCAGGTACATCAGTTCTTGGGGCACAGATAATAAACCCTTGAAGAAGGGGTATGCAGGGTGGGAGGAAGAACCAGCCAGGGCTCTTGGTCGGCTGAAGACTGAGATCTCTGTCCTGGTACAACAAGATCAGCAGTGATGCAGAACGAGGTCTTCTGGCAGGGTGTACTGGGGAGCCTGCTTGTATCTGGGAGAGCAGGGCAGCATATCTCACAGAGAAATCAAATCACAGGCAGGTGGCACTCAGCTGGCCCTGGTCTGGCAGGGCGATGTTCCATGGGTATGTTGAAAGCCAGACCACTGTAAAGGAAGCAGGATGCTCAAGATTTAGGACTGGATGAGCTGGAGTTACTGCAGATCAGCTCTGGGAAGCATTGCATGGCCACAGGTCAGGGAGAGAGGGAGCTTTCAGAACAGCACCCTGGTTCTTGTAAATGCTTTTAGGCACTCGCTTTCAGAAGCATTAGTTCCACAGGAGACATAAAAAAAAAAAGGAAAGAAAGAAAAAAAGAAAGCAAACGAAGACTGTATTGCCCCAGGGTAGAGAAGGGAGAAGGCAATGAAGGAGTGGCAGGAGGATCCCATTTGAGTTCAGTGACTCAGCTGCTCTCTGTTGGTGCAATATTTTCAGCCCAAAACTTTGCCAGAGTTTTGAGCAAATGTCTTCCCAGGAGTTGATGGAAATGGGGACCCTTTATGGTTTCCCAATATCATTTACAGATCTTATGAGCCAAAAGTAAAATAGGGATATTCTCTGCTCCTTGCCCTCAGCCCACCTAGAGCTTACTGTTCCTAGCTTTTCTCCTGAGTGGTGTATAGTGTCTGAAAATGCCTGGTGAAAAAGAAATGACCAGGAAACCCTCAGGATTACACAGTAAATTCTACATTTCCATGCTTTCCCTGCACCATTTTTAATTCCAGCTTTCCTAAGCTGAATTAGTGCTTAGGGGGTCTTAGATTGACATGAACCTGTGTCCTGCTCCTCATCTACTCTGCAGCATGGACCTGCTTTCCCAGCTTTCACCATCCTTACTTAGTCTCACTGCTCTGACACCCAAACCCCTCCTTCGCTGTAATATTTTGGCCTCTCTACTCTCTCTCCTCTGCCCATCCTGCCCTCAGCTCCTCTCTGCTCCATCACACCTGCGCTGTCTTGGGGACCCAGTCTGTTCCTGCATCACGCTTGTTCCTCAGCATTTCTTCTCAAAGGCCACTCCAAATTCAGTGGACCTGGAGATGAAATCCTTGGCCCTTCCCTGCCTAACAGCACCACTTGAAACCTAGAATTGTAAAAATAAATGATTTCTGATGCATAAAGTGTTGCAGTGAAGCATCATCTGTAGTTGAGGGCTCCGAAACTGGAGGGTTAAGCAGACTGGGCTGGCACGAATGCAGCAGGAGGGAAAGTGGGGCCAGAGCCCTCGCCCACCAGCCCTGTGTAGCTGGGAAACAGCTGGTCTTAGTGGTCCTGTGGAATGGGAATTTAGTTAACTAAACTGTGACAACTATGTAGCCAAGCCTGGTGATATTGCATATTGCTAAGGTTGACTGAAAATGTCCTTGTTTTCCACTGCGTATATTGTTCAACCACGGTGGGTTTGTTTTTTCCATGCAGCCAGCTTTGACTTGCTTTGAAAGGGAAGGGGGAAATTTCAGGCAAAATGATTCAGAAATTTGTGAGAATAAGCTGAGGGACGTATGTGTTGGGCTATTTTTCTTCTCCTAAAATGTTCGGGGGTGAAACTGGCAGCATCTCCAGCAAGGCCGATCCAGGTTCACGTGTAGCAGACAGGTGCGCAGGGCCACCGGTGACCTGGCTGGCATAAATGCTCTGGGCCCACCACATCCCGGAGTGGTAATGCTGCTGCAGGAGAGCCAGAGTGAGGAGCTGGGAAGGGGGCAGCCCTACAGCAGGCTGGGAGCTGGTCACGGGCTGCCTGCCCCAGCGGCAGTAGGAACTGCTTCTAGGGCTTAGTCCTCTTCAGCTCACTTCCCCTCCGCTTCTGTGGCAAAATTGTTTAAATCTCAGAGCAGTCAGATTCAATTTTCCCTATGCTTCTGAGACACCTTGAGCCAATTCTTTTGCACGCTTTGGGGCAGGGAATTGAGACTTACCAGGAAATCACTCTTCCCACTAGGGTCATCTTCTTCACTGTCTGCAGGAGAAGTTGCCCAAAGCTACACACAGGGGTAACCTGGAATGCTGCACTTCACAGAGCCTTACTACAGTCAGAAATATCACCCTTCCTTCCCTACATCCAGGCAGGGGAGAGGAACAGCTTTGGATTTGAAAGTAGAGGGGTGAATATGGATCAGAGAGGAGGAAAGGAGTAAATTGAGGAAGGAGAAGCAGGAGGTGTCTGGAGAAATCTGCAAAACCCAATGTCACCCAGGGGCAAAGAAAATGTAGATATACCAGTAGGGCTCCCAGGAGTCCCACTTTCCTTTCTGGGAAAAGGGTTTTAAGATAAGGATGGGTTTGGTCAGTAAAATCAGCTGCAGCTGTGCAGCACCCATTTCCTCCCCCATTTACACAACTTCTGGCTCCAGACCATGGGTCACATCCTCTCTAGGGCTAATCCAGAAGGAAGATGACAACCTCCTGCTGTTGTGTCTTACTTCATTAACTGAAGTGGCAGGAAATGAAAGGATCCAGTTCTTCTTGGGACATATGTGGATGTTAACACATTGCCACATGATGGAATTTCTATTTTTTTCACTTTGCTCTTTTTATAGGAAATACGTGCTGTGAAAAGAACTTTGAGACTGTAAAGTCAAACACTCAGGACTTCAGAAAGGCCAGAATTGGGGTTGCTTCCTGGATCTGTATTTGGTCCCCTTCTGAGGTTGCATCAGGAGGCAAGATCTGATGGTCACTTCCTCCTGAACACCTCTGCAGAACACTTAAGAGATGTCATTTACACATGGAGCTGACCTTTCTTGTTCCCTTAATTCCAGAGGGGGACAGGCTGGGAGCATGGCAGTGGGGACTAGCTGAGGTGGTCACGGCAGGTGATTAGGACAGTTTGGGTGAGATGCATGTCTGGTACAAAGCCTGGGACTGAGCGGGCAAAGACCATCCTGGACTCATAGTTTCTTGACTGCTCTGTATTCAGACCTGCTCATAACACAGAATTAGTTGTTTTTATAACTGTTGTCAAGCACACCAGTACAGCATGAACACATTCACACCTCCCCTCCAAGGAGTCAAAAGTATCCCCTGCTGTGGGGTACCCAGTCAAAACACTGGATTTTCCGGAATACTTAGCAGCATTGTAGGCAGCACACTGCATGCTCAAAGCACAGCTCTTATTGATTTCAGCCACAGCTGTGAGTGCTCAGCTCCAGTGCCCCAAGAGAGAGACACATAGAGTTCACAAAAACCTGTGAGGTTTAGGTGACTTGCGTAGGAAGGAGCACGTAGGAGCCCCTGTGACACATCCAGTCCTGAAGAACAGGACTCAGCCACACAAACATTTTCTTTCCTTTCCTGGAGGCCTCCCCCTCGCTCACTGCATGGCTATCAGCTTCTTCAGCAAATCAGGCAGGGACCCCACTGTCAGCACTATCCTCCAGTATATAATCTTGCATCTTCCTCAAAGCAAAACCATCCTCTATCAAATAAGGAAAAGGAATGAACAAGGATCCTGTGGACTTTTTAATTAAAAACTGGCTCTGTAACATCCAGTCAGCAGTGGGCATCCTTCCACCTAGCTTTCATCCATTTTGTTTCTCATGCATTTTTTTTGAGTTCAATAGTATTTTAGACTATTAGACCAGTTCCTTCCTCCAGTGTGACAGACCTTGTAAACTTATTGCTGCATGTTGAACATATTTGTGCATTCATTTATGGGCCCACAAAGTCCTTGTTATCCTCCTTTGGAGGCAGGAAACTCTGACACAAAGCTGTGGAGGGAGTTTTGGGTGGTATTATGAAGACAGAAAATGAAGATGAGTTCCCTCGAGTCTTAGCCCAGAGTTAAACTGGACTTAGGTTTCTGAGAATTCTCTGTGTGGCTGCCCTGGAGCTGTGATTTTGGTACTACCAAACATTGTTTTCTGGATTTGTGTTTGGTATCTGGTGAAGGACGTGAAGTCTTGCTGTCATCTGTTAAGCCACTGTATTTTCAGAGGAAATAGAGAAGATGTTGTCACGTTTGTGCCAAATCCCGTGTAGAATAATTGCACCTGAGTGCCCTTCTCTTTCCTTTTCACCCTTGGCTGGTGCAGTCTGCTCGGCCCCTGACACAGCCTTTCTCCAGGGCTGCTGGAACAAGTCCACAGTAGTGCTAGTGAGGGGCTCTGAAATATCTCTCTAAAAGAAAGATGTCCTCATCATTTTAGAACAGAAGTTATTCCATGAATTTTGCCTCTTTTCATAGTCATACCTCTTTTACAACAAAATACAATGCATTCAAGTTATTGATTAGTAGAATAATTCCAATGATTCTTAATTAATTAACTGATTAAATGCAGATTGTTGTTTATAGCCAGTCTGGAGGATGTTTGTCATCTCACCTGGACCCATCTTTCTCCTTGACTAACATCTACATAACACTCACCATTTCTAAGACAGTTCCTGCTGGTAAACTTGCCTTTAAGGGACTGTCACTGAAAGCAAAATGTAAAAAGAGTGCAAAACCCATTAGTACAAGTCCTTTTGATTACTCAAAATATATTCCCACAGCCCTAGAGCTGTTCTTCAGAGCAGCTTTACATATCTGCATTGTTCATTTCCTAAGACTCCCAATATCCCAGTTAGGCAGAAAAAATGTTTTTAACCCACATAGCATGAAATATAAAAGGCAAGGGGGTATGCTGTAGTTTTACTGCTACAAGAAAGACAGACTATATGTGCATGTTACTTTTCTCACCTATGTCTAATTCAAAGAAAAAAAGTTGGAGGCTACTAAACTGTCAGGCTGAAGTGATGTAATGAGATTCTTCAGCTGTAGTGACAGCATTTGGTGCGGAAGACTGTGAGATCCATTCTTGCGGATAGCCCTCGGTGGGGTCTGTTAAGTGTCTATTTATATCTTGATATTTCATGTGAAATATCATGCACTTGTTAAAACATGAGTAGAAACGTGGACAAGACAAATGGTGTGCTTAATGGTGGCATAGAGTCCATTAAAGGAATTCATATCACATACGTGTGAAAGGAAAATGTTGGACAGTGGAGTCCTATGGCATGAACTCATCTGTATTCTGGAGATACAGTGACTGAGCCAGCTCCCATTAAATGGAAAGAAACAGAGCTCTTCTCAGTAAGCCCTTCCTTCCAGGCTAGAGGAGGGCCACTGTTTGCTTTGAGCAGGATATGAATTTCAGGCTGGTTTGGAGAACAGTGATCATGAGTTCCTATAGGTTGTTCTTCTGGTTTGGGCATTTATTCTTGATTCTGTATCAGAGCTGAAAGCTCTTGTTCTTCTCTGGTTTTCCCCCCTCCCCTTCCTGCTTGTCCTGCTCTTTGCAGTCCAGCAGAAGGAGTGCTTTTAAGTAATTGTGCACTTATAGATGTCTGTGCTTGTGACAGGGGTGAGCCTCAGCGAAACCTAGCATGGCTTGAATTTCCTTCCCCAGACCTCAGAACCTCTTACTTAAAGCCTGGGATGGCTCTGAGTACAGTTATAGTTGGAAAAGAACCTCTGTAAAAATTACATCTTGTTGTTCCATATTTATTCTCCCTCAGTGGATTCCATGTCAAATTTGCTCAGTTTACCAGTCAAAACAAGATATTTCTACCTGCCAGCTCTGCCAGCTCAGCCTGGGCTCTGGAAATCAAGCTGTGCTCTCTCTGCTCTGGACATCATCACCAGCCAAAAAGGATTCTCAAATCAGGGTTGAGCTGGATGTGATTTTGATTATGCACAAATATAATTTGTTCTCAGGTAGTGTTATGGGCTCTGTGTGACAGATACCAGCAAGGCTTCTGTGCTGTACAAACATTGACTAACAAATCTTCCCAGCTGCCTGTGGGATGATGGGCTACTGCGAGGTCTGTTTTACACCAAGAGGGGGCAGCTCGTTGGGGTGACACAGAAACCCTAGGGCAGAGCTAGGAATAGCACTGGGAAGTTGTGCTTCTTGCTATTGCTCTTTCTGCATGAGAACAGATCTAGGCACCTTCAGGGCTCTGTTCCACTGCTTGGTCACCAAACCATGACCTTTCCTTCAACTGTGGTAGCCCATGAAACCTCCAAAGGGGACAGGCAGTTGGGCCCACTTCTTGTTGTAGAGATAGAGATACAACCATAGAAAAGGTGCTCACATGCAATGGGCACTAGTTTTCTTTCACAAATAGTTCCCCTCCTGGTGTATGGAGCAGTAGAGCATTCCCAGCTGTCCAGGAGGGCATTCCCAACTGAACTTTTGAAAATTTGGCTGAATATTTCAAAATTATAATGGCAGAGAGTATATTCACTGTGTATAATCATGTCAAATGGCAGAAAAAGTGGGAAAAGTGTCCTGGCTATTGCACTAGTTCCAACCTTTACTCTTGTGCTTCTGTAATGAATCTCACCATGGGCTGTCATCAGAAAGGGACACCAGAGCCTTCCTTGTCCCAGCGTGAGGCTCTGCTGTCTGAGCCCACAGGGTCATTTCAGCCACTAAAGGCCATGGTAGGCTTTCATCTGCTACACAGACCAACCCTTACCAAGAGCAATGACCCAGAAGTAGTGTCCTTTACTCAGTTCCTCTGACAGTTTATTGTGCTGTGCTTGCGTTTGGGACCCAGGCCCATCAGTCAGCTGAGAAGTGAGGACACCAAACTGCCCCTTCCTGTTCCATGGGTCATAGTGGCAGCTGTGCCACAGACCTAGGGTGGGTTTTCTGATCTGGAGATATTTCCAAACCCTTCTCCTCAGCTACTGGGCAGGTTCCTGGTGTTCTTCTTTTTTTTTCTTTTACACATTGATCACAGGATGAAAATCCACCTGCAGGCTTCTTTCTTTAAGGAGCTTTCCATTAGTGATGCCATAGCAAATGACTCATCCAGGTTGGAGGAAACTTGTGCCATGGGCAAGGCCAGGTTCAGGGGCTGCACCAGGCAGTTCAGAAGGGAATGAATAAAGGAGGGGGCTCTCTACTGCAGGTGGCAGAGCTCTGCATGTAACATCAGAGGCTGTCACACCAGGAGAAGAGGCCACCTAGGATACAGCTGGGAGCTTACTGCTGGGACACTGTCACCTGAAGAAGGAAACCTCCTCCAGCTGGGGAGAAAGTCTGCAGAACAGCCCACTTTACTGGCTTCTGGGGAAGGGTCTCATCTTGGTAGGAAATTTTGGGAAGTGAGGGAGAGGGTAGGCTATGAGCTGGATTTTTCTTCTTATCCTCCTTCCATAGCAAAAATAGAACATTCATCATAAGTTCCCCTACGTGTTTTTCTTCCCTATTGCATGCCAGCTCCTTGCTAGTATTTGAAGCTAGAGAAAAAATTTGATGAGTACTCAAGTTAATAATGCGTGATTATTATGTTGATGAATTGCTGGAGATTATATATGTAAAAGCTCTGCAAGATTCGCTCACCCATGCATCCTGAGTGAAAGCAACTATTTTGGTGAACAATTGGCAGTTACTTCTATCTCTTAATAAGAGGAGCTGGGGTAAAAAGTAACCTGGTAACTTTTGCCCTGCTGAATTTCCAGGACACTTTGCAAACTGATTGTTACTGAAATAATGGAAACATCAGCACAGAGGTCAATCTTTCAAATGTGACCAACTTACAAACTCGATTTCTTCCCAGAAATCTATTGCAATGCTCAGTCATCACTGATTTTTGTAGGATTTACTCTCTCTTGAAACTGTGGTGAAAAAGCAGAACACACATCCCAGAGACTCTGAATCTGGGAGATGAAAATATATAATCGAAGTTTGGAAAGGGGCAGCCTTGCTTGTGTGTGTGCTTTGCTTCTCATTTCTAACTCAGACTCAAGATTTTGATGTAAACATCATGATATTTTCAGACTTGACTCCCTCCTTTTTTCAGTATTTGCACTGCAAATTTTCCTGACTGTCACTGAATATAAGCCTTGGGCACCATGCAACCCCAAAGCTCTGCCCTGAGCACCTTGTAGGGTAAAGAGAAGACCAACTATGCAGTACGGGGAAGCAGTGTTGGGAGGCATCTGAAGTCAGTGTTAACAAAAGCCCTAATATCAGGCTCCTTTGGGAAGGATAAGGTAGGCGTTGGGAAAGGGCTGTATGTACACAAAGGACTTGACAGGATTTACAAGAAAAGAGTGACCTTCTCTGCCTTGGAGTACCCCAGGCATTGTCTTTGCCCTGTGCTGGGGGACTAAGGACCATGTCCAGTACTGTCAAAAAATCATCTCGTGTATGTGGAGCAGGGGGCTGCAGCACAGCTGTCCCTTGCTGCTTCTGGATATCCCAGCCCTGATTTCAGTTTCTGTGCAAGTCTAGCGTGTCCTGACCTGTCCATCTTGTTTCTTTTCTTTTTTCCTTCCTTGCTGTGTGTGTCCTTCTGGATTCAATCCAGGAGTTAGATAGTGGTATCCTTTAAAGACAAGAGTCTGTAAACACTCATGAGGAGGTGTGACTAACTCATTAAAAATTGAAAAAAGGGGGATACCATCTTATTGTCGCTTTGATAAGAATGACAAGTCCATATATTTTGTTGTTGTTACAAATAATTCCAAGACAGAGTAATGGATTTGATATGAATGGAGAAGCTTCTGTTAACCCATTTAAATTAATTTAGTTCTGCTCATTTTCAGCTAAGGGGATTAGATGGCTCAGGATTTGGTAATGTGTCAGAGGGTTTTCCCAGAGAGGTCACATACTCAAGTACAGGCCAGATCTGCAGTTGTTTGGGAGATTAACTTCCAGTGCATATAAGAGAGAGGCTCCTCCATGTACCAGACATTTATTGGTAACATGCCAGAAAAAGCCCAACATTGAGAAGGTGGGTTGGGACCTTTGTGCTCTGAGCAAGCAGGTGAGAAGTGAGACAGACTTATGGGCAACATGGGAGAAATTTCCACAGCTCCCAGCTGGTACGCAAGAAAAATTGCTAATTGCCCTCACCTGTGTGTGGCACACCTGAGTGGGATGGGGAGCCAGGCAGTCGGATTGTGTTTCAGTCCCCAGCAAACACTGGGATAGGAAGGGTTGGGTTGAGATGGCCCATATATAACACCACCCCTTCTAGTGGGAGCTATTTGGCTGTGGATAGGAGGATGGTGCTCTGGTTTCCTCGTAGTTTGCTGCACTCTTACCTCCTGGGCTGCTGTGTGGGGTACCAGCCCTAAGGGTTCAGTGCAAATCCTACTTAAAAATCTACATGTATTTGTAGCACCAGATGCAGTGGTTTGGGTTGTAAAGAGTGTTTTCCAGGCTGTGAGGGAGCCCTGGGAGTGAGTCTGCTCTGAGATTAACCTGGTGAACTGGAGATGAAGCAGGAGGGTCAGCTGCCTGTGCTGGTGCTTCTGGTGAGTGTATTGTGGTGGAATACTGTAAGGACATGATTAAATATCCTGCTCCCTTTTACACATTTACCTATAGGGTTTAAAACACTTAACGTCTGTTTGTAAACTTTTCTGAAGATCTGCCCTCCTCTGTGTGTCTTAAAAAGCAGAGTAACAGGTGGTGGGCTAGCACATGAGGAGCAGCAAGGTGCCAAAGGCTTCTGTCCCTGTCCGAGCTGGGAGTAGTGGTGGCTCTGAGAGTGCAGAGAAGTGTTCAGGCTGACTGTGAAGAGATGGAGCAAAAGCAAGTTCTAAGGGCCTGAGTAAAACCAAAAGGGCTGGAGTCCTCTAGTTCCCCACAGCCTCCCAGGTGAGCAGAGCTGTTCCCCATGGCCGCACTAGCGGGGCCGTGGGGGAGATGCGCTTGCCTGCCAGGATTCTCACAGAGGTAGGAGGAAAATATTCTCAGGTAGAGAAACGTGGGGGAGGCTGATCAGTGTGGGTCTGATGCTTCAAATTGCTAGTGGAGAAAAAGTGCCTGGTTTGTGTTAATCTGCTGTCAGTCTATCATATACATCTGCTCAGGAAGCCTTGTTGACCTCCTGCAACTACTCCTGGTAGAGAGTAAGAGCTGAAAAGATCTGGGTTTTTCAGTGCCTCTGCTTTTCCCAGGATTAGCTCAGTGTAAGCACAGGAAAGCTCAATGTTTCATAGAAGTCCCCTGCTCCTCGGGGAGAGATGTAGGAGAAAACAAAAACCCCTGCAGACTGCAAGGCCAGGGAGAAGGTCTGTGGGGGTGCTCTGAAGGACACAGGGAGGGATGTCCCTACAAGGCGAGGGCAAGTAACCAATCCTTGCTCTAGCAGCACAGTGCACCTGGAGGTCAGAACATTGCCTTTTTATCCTGATGATCAGATCTGGATCTACCTTCTGCCAACCACCCTGCTCCAACAAAGAACCTGATGGCTGTGGCAGCCCTGCAAAGTAAACTGGCTGCTGTCCAAGCTAGCTGTTGCCTTCTTCAAGAGGTGGGTGATAGCTGGGAATTGGTGCTCCTGGTAAAGTTACTTTTAAATAGTTGATTGCTTTTGGACCCTCGGGTAGTGCTAGGTTGATAATGATCAGGTTTGGTAAAGTGATGCAGTTGTGTATGTCTGTAAATGAGAGCAAATATGGAGTTTTATTTTTCCCTCACTTTCCTGTAACCCTCCCAAGCGTGCATCACCCAGGCAAGAGATATGCATATGGAAGGCTTTGGAAAACTACCTTTGCCACTGAGAATGAAATGTCCTTAAAAACCCGTCTCCTGAATGTTGACCTAGGCCTTTCCCAAGAACAGATGGTATTCTGAGTAGTCAGTGATTTTTCTATGCTGAAAGCCCTGTGTGTGTGTACAGGTTCTTTGCTGAACTGAGTTCACCAGTAGTGCAGATGTTATAAGGGTTGGTGTCTCTTGCTCCATTTTTAAACCTGTACTCTTGAGATCTTTACACAGCTTGGGTAACTGTCTACCAACATACTTTAAAACCAACCTTGATTTAGCTTCCTCTGCAATCCTTCAATACCTCTGGGACAACCTTTACACTGTTTTTGCAGCCAGTTGATTGTTCTCTCTCACTTCCACATTTCCATGGGATATTTGCAATATCCCACTTTAATACCTACTAAATCCATTAAAAATACCCATGAGACAGATTAGGTAATCCATTGTGCCTCACAGATTGTGCTTCTTAGCTCTCTGCTTTCCCTAGAACAGTCACAGAGTGAGTGCTACATCTGTACTGGGAAAGCATTGTTCCTCCAAAAGGATCCCTCAGCACTGGTTCACAAGCAGGCACAGCTTGCTTGCGAAAATCCTCTTTATGTATTTAGATCTAAAGGGACAGGTTCATTTGACAACATGCTGGAAATGTGGCTGCCGTTATCAAGGTTAACCTGTGTGTTTGCAAAGAGCATCACAGGATAGCAGTAGTTGAGTGGTCGGTTCTGCTTGTTCTGGAAGTGCTATGTCTCTTGACTCCTTGTTGAAGAATTGGCCTCATTGCTTGCTTGGAGAAAATCCTGTCTCTTCCTGAAGCTCTTGATTTATTCGGTGTTTGGCCATTGTAAATGCCTACTCAAGAACTATGCTATGGTTGTACCCTCCATTAGATGCTCCTTCAAATCTGTCTGCTGTCCTTGATATCACCATCTTGGTGAGAGCTCGCTCTAACTTTTAATTTCTGTTTACATCCCTAATATACTTCCTGTTTAAATGAATAGTGAAAACTCAGTCGACTGACTTGGATCAGGTGAAAACCGAGGCTGCCAGGAGAGTAGGTGGCACAGGTGGGAAATCCTCATAAGCTTCCTTGCACAGGATATTGCCATGTCTGGTCTGATGTGGATGGATGGGAAGCCTAGCAAGTTTAGGCGCAGTCTTGCTCCATGAGCAGGCTCAGTTCCTTAAAAAATATCAAGCACTCCCTAAAGAAATACGGCAAAATGCAGGAAACTTGTCAGGTGGAAGAAACTGTTTTCTTCTTGGAGACCAACTGCAATCTCCATGAGAATCCGTACTTGATAGATATCCTCCTGGCCCTGCAGAACAATGAATCCATGAGGAAGTAGCAGGCATTGACTGTCCTAGGTGTTCTGGAGACCAAGGCACTGTATTTTGGCTCCAAAACACCATGCTTGCTTCATGTGGAGGAGATTCCTCAGCAGCAGCAAGTCCTTTGTGGTCCCTGTTTTCTCACAGACAAGAAGGCAATGTCTTTGCTAACTTGCTGAGAGACCATCTCTCTTTCTAATAATGTAAAACAGTGGCTAAAAACATAATATCATGGTATGTTTTGCTCTTTCAAATGCAATGGATGCTGTTGAGTCACCTGCTAAGTGTAAGGTGCAAGCTTTGGTATCAACCTCTGGATGTTCCTGGCTGTTCTGCTGAGTCTGGCAAGCCTAGTGTGCAGCATTAGCTGCAGGTTGTGGAGAGGCCATGGAAATAAGAGTAAAAATACAGGTGGAAAAAGGGTTGGAGTGTGTTTAATGACTATGTAAACTAGAATTTTTTAGAAAAGTTTAAGTATGTTCTTAAGAGACCCTGCTGAACTTGGCACTTCTCAATGCCATCTCAAATCAGAGATGCTGGGTGGAAGTGGTACCCAAAACCTTTCTGCTTTCATGATACATGGTCAGCTTTTCTTGTTTCTGAAGCAATATTAACACTGACTAAATTTGTGCTTAATGCTGTACCTAAGCTAAAAAAAAAGGAAAGAAAGAGGAAAATGAGTGTTGGGAAGGTTCTTTGTCATTTGGCATAAGTAGCCTGCTGGGGTGGCATCTTTTAGATACTGTCCTATTAATTGCTGTAGCAGAAACTCGCTCCTGATCTGTGAGCACAGCTATTATGTAGATAGCAATTTGTGAACTTCTGTTACAGTTCTCCTATATAGTGAAAACCCAGGAGCATTTTCATTTTCCCTGTCCTAGAGGTTATGTATAGACTCCTCCATAGTGAATTTAAGTGTCTGGACAGTAGGCTGGCCTCTGACTTATCTTTTGGGTGGGCTTAAAAACTATGGCCCAGGATTTATTAGTCCATCAGTCCATCTGTTTTGGGAAAGAGTGAGTGTGACTTCTTAAGAGACTGTATGGTTGCATCCAGGCATCGGCTAGTGACAAGCTTCGTGCTGAATGTGCCATCTTCTGCACCTCTTATTACCTGGGAGCTCTTGCCTCCTAACAAACCCTGTCTGTCAGCTCTTGTGTAACCGACTCATTGCTGCACATAGCAGTGACGTGAGTCATGGTTTTCAGTTGTAAACATAAAGCCAGGGTGCCCTGAGGTTCAGTGTTGTGAACAAAGCAGAGGCAGTGGCCTGGCCAAACCATTTTCTACAGAAAGAGCAAGCAGATACTGAACAGTTCTCCCTTGTTCAGGAAAGAAGGGATAAGACTGAAGGAAAGTCTGGGTAGTGAAATTACAGTCTGTGTGCTGGTCATGCCTTTGGCAAGCCTGAGAATATCCAACTGATGATCTTGTTTGGTGTGGGGGTCATTGAAAACACATGTAAGACACTGCAGTCCTGTAGCTACATGTATTGGCAAACCTTGCCCTCTTCATGCCTCTCTGTATTGCCCTGCATTTGCAGAAACAGTTCTGCCAGCTGGCACAGGGCAACCTTGTCTGGGATCTGCTGTTTCTGAGCTCTAGTGTCACTACTGTACTCTGACTTCTGGAGGGCTGGGAATGAGGAGCAGGGTTTGGCATGGATAGAGCCTTACACCTGTGTGTAAGGCACAGACCTGTTCTACATGTAGGTTTAGTGTCTGAAACCTCCGGTTTTCGCCGGTTGACTTTGTTTACTGGGCAGAAGATCTGAGAGCAGCTTTCCTGCTGCTGCAGGGATCTCAGAGACTGGTGATGCCACAGGCAGGGCACAAGCAGGGAACGCTGGGGCTCATGCACAAAGCTGTCTTGAATAATCTTCCCTCTTGTCCAAAAGAGACAGTGCTGTACACTCTCTTTCTGCATGTATGATGCACTCTAATGGCAAGATCTAGGCTACTGTTTTTAAAATCTCTAACCTCCAACACAAAGTGAGCAGCTCTCAGCATGGGTGCAGTGGGTTTGTAGAGGGTTCTGTGATTGTACGAGAATTCTGTACATGGGAGGTTGCTTTTCCTTTTCTCTCTACTGGTGACGTTATCTTTGCTTCAGCAGCAGTTTCTGGATACCATGCTTTCAAATAAAGATGTAGACAAATTGGCAAAAGGCCAGAGGACAGCAGCACTAATTGTCAGAGCTTTGGAAAACATGACCTTTGAGGAGAGGTTGAAGGAATCAGGTGCATTTAATCTAGGCAAGACAGTATTGGTGGGGGCGGGAGAGGCATGTCATGGTTTCTCAGTATATAAAAGCTGTTGTTAAGGAAGGATGATTGATTTATTCTTTCACTATCACTGGGAGGAAATGATGAGACAAAACAACATTTACACTGCAGAGATGGTTTAGTTCAGTATAGGAAGATTGTCCAGGGGAGTTGTGGAATTTCTGACACAAACGCTTTAAAGAAACTTCAGTCTGCTTCCATGAAAGATATGTGCTGTTCAGCCTCCCAAGATTCCCATTAGTACCTTTGTTCCTGTAGTTTAGGGTAAAGGGAAGGTTTGAGGCTGATGCCTGTTCCTTAGCAACCGCAAGCCTTGGCTCTGCCAGCATCGCCAAGTTCACATGGTCAGAAATACATGAACCAGACTCATAGCATTGGCTGTAGTTCATAAAAATGGTGTGGCTTCAGTGGGTGATAATAAAAAGTAAGACCTGTTTATCTGCCCACTGGTTTTGAGTCTTTTTGGCTGTGTCTGTATTGCAGTTGGAGACCTGATGGCAGAAAAAACCAAACTTGCTCTAGTCTAGCTTTCTTGCATAGGAGTGAAGAAAGGGCAGATTGGACCTTAGTACAGGGCAGTTGCCCAAGTCAGTTTCCATTGTCTGGAGACCTATTACTGAACTGTGTGCTGTTGTCTTTGCTGCTTTCTGCAGCCAAGGTACCAGGCTAAGATCTGGAAGAGGTGCCCTGGCCGTAGTGTAGACAGACACAGGCTTGGAAAGACAAATTTCCCTCTGCGGTTGTGCTATAGGAATTACTTCTGTAGCAACACAGGCTCTAAGTTCTGGGGCTTTTAAGCATTGTAAAATAAAATATGAAAGTAATAACTGGTTGCTGGGAAAATATTGCAGATTAGCACAACTTGTTCTCTACCTTGGCTGTTTTTATATTTGACAAGTATCACTTGCAGAAAAAGGACAGGTTTTATTATAACTCTTTTGTCTGCTTCACTTCCAACTTCCCAAGTACATTTTTCACAGGCATCAAACTACTTTCAGGACAAAATGTTGGTGATTTCTCCAGTGGTGGTGAGAAATGGGAACGTGTGAGGGTGCTGTTCACTGGTAAAAGTGGCAGAATTTCTCACACTCCCTCGCTTGTGATTTTTGCCTACAAATCTTTTCTAGGCATAAACTCTTTCTTTAAGGGGAGAAGGTCTAGTTTTTTGCACCCCTTGGCAAGGCACAAATAAAAGCATGGACCTTTTCATATCAGGTTTGCTTCTTTTGCCTTGTCTCAGAACCACAAAAGCAGAGTTCTGTCTTTTCAGACAAATTTACAGATGATGTTATCCTGTATTTTAAATACCCTACTTTTGTATCCCTCTTGCCTAAAGCTATTAACTTTGGCAGAATTGATGTCCTTTGTTTATTTTGTGTACTACTTACAGCCTGAATGTTGGACACCATTTGGTCTAGTTTCTCATTCGGCTGCAGAGAAAGGTAGGGCATGCTTTTTGTGTTGGCTGTGTACAAGTTCTTGCATATCCCTGTCCTGAGGATACTGCAGGCCAGTCTTCACGATAGGGTTGGAGAAGGTGAAATGATTTCTCTGTGATCAAGGTAAGCTAGGTCCATTGCAGGCACGACTTTGCACGTGTTCATCTTTGGAATGCCTATATGACAATCAGATGCTTCTGCCTGTGGGCTGACGGCCACACACCCGAGGGGTTGCAAGTGGACAGTGCAACCTCCTAATTGCCACAATAGATGGAGAGTGGAAGTTCTGGCGTTGCCCAGAGTGGCCAAGAGGAACATTACTGACTGCATGGGAGCTGGGTGCAGCTGAGCACAGGTTGATGGGGAGCAGCGTGGCCGATCTCCACTCCAGCTTTCATCTTGGAGCTGGGAAGTCTGGATCTTATCCACTGCTTTGACACTGAGTCACTGCATGACCTCAGGCACTCAGATACCATGGTGATGAACACAGCATAAATGTCTAGACAGATAGATTAGATTGGATGGACTGTATTTGACAAATATTTGTGTATCAACACTGTCAGTTCTCCCCTTATAACCACACAGCGTGGTATTTTCTGTGGGTCTCCTACACAGCAGGGGGTTAGTGGGGAAGAAACCTTTCTTGCACTGGAGGAGGAGGGTTCACATAACCACAGTGTACTGATGGTGACAGACTGGAAGCAAAGCAGGCAGTAGGGCAGCTCTTGGAGGAAACAACACTGCGTGGTAGAAAGGCTCAGGAGTCAGGAGTTGGCTTTTCCCCAGCTCTGCTGCAAACCTTTCCTCCCTTAACCAATCAGTCTCTAAGATCCACAAGTCAGCAGTGACTTCCTCATCTTGCTATGGCTTCTACCATAGGCCCTGGTTTTAGAGAAAAAGACAAAGTTAAACTGAGACATCCTTAAAAGCTTTCCAGTGCCATTGTCAGCCTCTGGTGCAAGGGAGGACAAAGCAGAATCATCTCTCCCTGGAGCAACTCCTGGGGTTATTTTGCCAACCAATTCCCTTGTGAAAGATGAACATAGCAGTACAGCAAAGATGTCTCTAGTAGTGTGTCTGTGTAGGGATTTTCAGAGGCTCTTCAAGGTCTCCTGAGCACCCTGGGCTTCCAGCAAACCTGACAGTGAGGCAATAGTGCTGGAGAAGAGCACTGTCTCTTTAAGGAGATTTGCATAGCAGGGCCTAATTACAGTTGTTGATTTTGATGTTTTCAGTGTTGTTCATATTCCATTAAAGGATAATGCTGCTTAATTTGCAGTAGAGGGTCTTGGTTAACAGTACACCCAATCACAAGGCAGCCCTAATGACAATGCTTCCCTACTTCTGGTAACACATAATTAAAAAATCACTTCATTTCCAGTTGTGTGGTTCTCCCCTCTCCCCCAATCTCCTAATTACTTTCTAAGCCATTTCATGATTATCTGTAAATATTTCAGCACTTAGATCTACTAATGAGTCCGTGGAAGAGTTAATACCTTGACTGGCATAACTGCTTGGCATCCCCTTTCTAGTACTGCATTGCAAGGCATCATTCTCCCCCTGGCACATGCAAGAGGAAGGGTTGTGGTGAGATTGAGTTTGTGCTTTGGCTTTGGGGCTGCGGAATGACAGGAAATCAACAGCACTCAAATTCTATCTCAAGCTACAGGAGGTTTTTGTGCTGTGTATCTCTCTGCAAATTGTTTTATGTGGCTCAAATCCCATGGAAAGGGCTGTCCTGTTGCCCAGCAGTGGCAGCTGGTAGTCAGAGGAGCTTAGGTAGAACTGGGTAAAGCCTGGATCTAGCTGGGTTGCCCACACATCTGGAAGAACTAGCTGAAGTGTCTGATTTCTGCTTTGTCTCTACAGGTTTGTGGGAAGTGGTGATACAGCTCTTGCTGCAGTTGAGTGAGAGAGAGCAATAGGTCTGGCTGGATTACCCTTGTGTGGTGTTTCTTCATAAGCTCATCTTGCATGCCACAGTCAGTGGCACTTACTGCAGCATGAAAATAGCTTGGTCACTGGGTAAGGGAGCAACTGAATTTCCCAGCAAAGCTGTGCACAGATGTCTGCCACAGCTCTGTGACTGCAGGCAAAAGGATGTGGGGTAACATGTGCCCTGATGTCCATGGTAAAACAGGGAATCTGTTCCCTTATCCAGGCACTGCTCTGTTTTGAAAAAACACTGTACAAATGCTGCTTTCTCACTTCATAAATCTGGTCCCTGTACTTGTCTGGTATCTTGGGTATTAAAATTCACTTGGGGTTTTCAGACTGAGCACTCAGAGCTGACAGTGATGGAGGAATGAGCTGGAGTGTCTTTCCTGCCCATGTGTTGCATGGGCTTGATTGCTTTGTTCTTTGTATGGTCAATCAGTAACACCTTATGCAAGCCCACTGGGAGCCTACTGATGGTCTCTGAAGGCATTATTTGGAATAACCAGAGATAATTGTATAACTAGGGGGTAATTAACTTCCAGGAATTAAGGAATTGAACCTAGGCTGCACTACTCCTAGGGGTGAGTCTGTAAGGGAGTTAAAGAAATCTACTCTTCTCTAATAATTTCTGCACATGTATCTTGAAAATCCTGTTATTTGGAGAACATGAGGCTGTTTCAAATCATATCCACGCATTTCTAGGCAATTATTTAATAGCAGATAAGGGGGGAGGCCTTGAATATGGTTCTAATCAAGTGCATTTGTGTTTCAGGTAACCCTGTCACAGTGGGAATGAGCATACATATCTCCAGCATTGACCAGATCTCTGAAGTCAACATGGTAAGCTTGTAACTTTAAAAAAAAAAAGACTTAATAAGCTGTTCTTCCATTTTCTGATTGAGATGTACTTCCAAGACAATGGAGACACCTGAGATCTTAGGATGTGCTTCTGAAAAGCAGGGTAGTCACACTCCTTCCTTCACCTCCTACTAATGATCTTCCCTGCAGCTGGGAAGTCGTGGGAGGGAAAGTGAAGTTTGTCTGGAACTGAAGAAGTATTTCTTTTCTTCTACTTTGGACACAGAATTTTGGGGGGTAACAGGAACTCTGATTTAAGACAGAATTCTTCCTCACTAAAGCATAAGGAATTCGAGAAGGATATCTCTGCGTGTAGTGTGATGAAAAAGAAAATGAAGCACTAACCTGAGCTGCAAGAAAAGAGGGCTTTTTCCAAATGCCTTTCTCAACATACTGGTTTCAGTCTGTGCCTCATTCCTTCCACCTGCTGAGTGGTCTGTGTCACTGTTAGTTGTCCCCACAGCCTTTGCCCAGCCCCAGGCAATCCTGAACTCACTGAAACAATGCTTGCAAGACAGGATTGGCAAGCGGGACCTCTGCAATACACACTTACCCTTGCTGGTGGTACTTGTTGTGTGATTGGACATGCTGAAAGTTCACATCCTAATGTGGGCTAAATTCTAGTAGGTTTAGCGAGTGTCTGTACTGACACACTGAAGTATCCTTGGTGTTATTTGTGAACATGTGGACTGAGGATCTCTGCTGGCATCTCTGGAACTAGTGACATCTTGTCCAGAGTAGATTCTCCTACCTTATCCTTCTGTCCTGTTTGCAGAGCTACGTCTCTCAGTCATTAATGTTTATGCCTTAAAAGTGTAGATGCAAATTGTATTTTTCGGTTGACACAGAAGCAGTGGTGGCTTTGGGCCAGGTGGGCAGCCTGTACCTATCAAGTTGAAAAACAATCAGTGGCTTTTAATGCTCGGTGGTGGTAACTTTGAATTTCTTTGGAGATCTGTACTGGAAAGGAAGGCATCTAATGGAGATCTGGTTATGGGTGGCTTTAATAGACTGGAATTTTCCTGCTGCTGAGAAGAAAAGAATTTATCTGCTCAGGTAGTAATGGTTTGGGGTGAAATTTGTTAGTAATTTTGGTTATGGTTTGAGTACACATCCAAACCTATTCTCTCTCAGAAGACCTTAGCACCTAGCAGAGGACATGAATTGCACTGATCATTGTCTGATTTTTGCCTTCCTTCCTCCTGTCCAGAGGTTTTTCCTCCAAACTCTTCTCCTTTCTAAAAGTCTGAATGGAGTGAAAGGCTGGTGGGGACCTCCTGGCAGCAGCTGTCCTTTTCCTCAGGTTCTTGAACCATGCAGAAGAATCTTAGGCCCGTTTAGAGCTTTTGCTGTTCAAGTAAATTAAAACCTCAGTCCCAATGCTCCTGTCCTATTTATCTGTTTCTGGACTCTCCTGCCCTGTTTCTCTGGCCCACCAGCTATTCTGCTGTTGCATGGATGGGGAGGAGGTGCAGTGAGACATTCTGAATAGTTGTTTTGGTTTCCAAACTGCTTGAAAATCCTGAATGCATGTGTAGATACGACCCAGGGTGAAGGGCCAGCCATGAACCTTCAGATTCTCATATGGAACAGTTTCTTTTGCAGACTGTCTGCTATCATACCAAGATTACCATAATTATCTGCATGCATGTTACACCTCAATCTAGTAACAGTGACACTGGACAGTGTGTACAATCAGACATTCAAGTATAGACCTATGTCCCCATTGCATTGGGTAGCTGTGCTTCAGATTAGGTTCAACTTAGAAGAGCCAGATGGCTTAACCTAGTTCCAACTATCTTGCCTGTCAGGGCAGAGCTTAACTTTGAGTCTTCTCCTCCCCCGGTCTGAACTTGGACCTGAATTTTCCTATGTGCTGAACCAGCTGTCAGCCTCCTTGCTAGAGGCAGCCTGAAAAATTTGGGCTCTGGGTCTTTAGCTGAAGACCCCAACTTGCACAAACATAACTGGGGGTGAGCGAGGGATTTGATTCCCGGCTTACCTGTAACTACCCTGATCTTCCTCTGTAGACCTTAGAAGATAGCTGAGCACTGCAGAGGCTGGTTCAGGATGAAGCTTTTGCTGGAGATATGCCCATGGACTGTAAAGGCTGATCAAGTGCATTGTTGTACACCTGTTGTGAGCTACTGTGGCTGGGCATGCTGTGTCCTAGACCAGTAGCCATTCTTTTAGCAACACTGTTCAATTTTTGCCATGTCAATGCTCTCCTGTGACCTGGCTCTGACTGCGACAGGATGGCTGAGGCAAATGTGTATGCTTGGGGCTGGGGAGAAACAGCAACAATAATATCTCTGTGGGGTGCATGGGAGAGCAGGACCTTCACCCATAAGCTGCTCTGGGTCTTCCACAATTTGAGTAGCACTATTGATTGACTTTGAGTGTTTTGATGGTTGTGGCATGGCTGTAATCAGGCTGGGCACCAGGCACTGTCCATGCTGTTCTCCTGTTGACACTGCAAAGGCATATCACTTCTGGGCTTTTGATTACCCCTCCTGGCTCTCCGTTCAACTTGATGAGCATAATATCCTGCCCATCCTTCCTGCATACGTTGGGGCAGGGGGTGGAGGGTAATGGGAGACAAAGTGACTATATGTGAGAATCTACTCAAGATCTATGAGCACCGTGGTGAGGCAGCTTCAAAAAGGGGTTAAAAAATCAGAATCATCTTAAAGAACAAACATTTAGGGAACAGAAGAGTTCTTATGTGATGTAAGTTCCCAGGCTGAAGGGATTTTATGTGCATGATTCTTCTGTGAGAGAGATGCCCTGGGGAAAGGGCTGTGTCTTACCCCTGCTCTGGACATGGATAACAAGAAAAACAAGGCATTTTTTTGGCATCATGTGTTATTGGGAAAGAGACTGTGCAATGAATAAATTAAAGGCACACAAGTGAAGCTGGGTTGTCATGGCAACCAAATAGCTTCTATTGTTCCACAAGGAGTGTTATTACTTACTGCCCCTTGTAGGATAATTAATTAATTCTCAGACATCCTTTTGGGAACAATGGCCCTGGTGCTGGAGCTGGGCAGGCTGTGGAGAGCCCCCAGCTCTCCCATGCCTTTCTCTGGGACTCCTGATGTCTGCTGACTGCGTGATGGTGGGGAACAAGTGCTGTTAGTGACTAGTGATTGCAAGATTCAAAAAGTTGTTTTCCACAGGAGTCCAACGGGATCCAGTACTGTGAAGGAACGTGGCTCCACCCATGATCTAATGAGCACTCTTTGCCTTCACTCTCATGGGAATTGTATTCTCAAAATGATGTGATGACATTTCAGTCCTGGAGAATACAAGGCTCTTTGCAAAGGCAACACAGTTATGTCTTTATGCTATAAGTTCCCAGACATTCTTATATACAGAATGCTTGTAGCTGCCTTTACATGCTGTGTTTTTTGGTGCCTTGCTGTACAAAGTTGATACATCTACATCTCCTTGAGAACCATGCCCATATATGGTGTCATTTTACAGAACAGAAGATAGAGTCATGCCAGGGTGCAAAACTTTCATAGGTACAAGTGCTGGCTTTGTAATGATCTCCCAATTATGAGGAACCAAAACTGCAGTCCTTATTTGAAAAAAGATGGCACCTTCTTGTTCATCACAGCTGCTGCCTGTGTGTGGTCAGCCGTATTTTCAAGCTCACTTGCTAGAGTAATGCTTTATTGCTGTGTACTCTTCTTAGCCTTGCTAAGCAACGCTGAGCTGCAGCCTCTGTTCTTGTCAGTGATTAGGAGGATTATTTGCTGAGCCAAGATCAGTGACATCAATTGAAATGCCTGGGAAATGATGCCAGAGGCCAGGCCAAATAGGTATTGAGGAGGGCACATTTGACTGGCAGACCCTCTGGGAAGTGCTGATCCAGGAAGATGAAAGGCCTAGTTGGAGTCTTTTCATATTCTGTACAAATTTTCAAGTTGGGGATTTAAAGGCAGGCTGAAAGAGTAACATCTTCATAATGATGTTCAGCAGTTCAGATGATCTACAAGGAATATCAGCATGGTATCTCCTGGCTTTCCTTAAAGGAAATGGGTTGGTTAAGGTATGTGGGAAATGCCATTTCAGTAGGCATGGAACATGCAGCTATCTATAGATGCTTGTTGGTGTGAGCTGGTGCTTGGACAGCACTGTGTTCAGACCTCTTATTGTGACACTCAAGTTGCTGGGGAATCTAGCAGTACTCCTGACCCAGAAGAATGATGAGCACTGGCAGCCTGGAGCTCACACCAACCGGCAGCCGAAGGAGCTTGCAGCTTTCTGTCCTTGTCATACACGGCCTGAATGCTGCCCGAAGTCACTATCTGCTTAATGGACTCATTCAACTAACCTGCTGTGGTGGGTCCAGTTCTGATGGAATCCAGCACCAAAGGCTTCGGAAGGAGCTGAAAGTCTTCCCCTGCTCCTGCATGTCCTTTCAACAGACAGCAAGGACTTGCCTGGTCAGGGTGTATGGTACTTACTGCATGGTGGGAGTAGAGGCTAATACTGTAGCCTTCTCTCTCTCTGGGTAATATATGGGGACATATTTTTCTAGTACCAGATAGTTCAGACTCCCTTCAAGCATTAATGAACTATTTCAATGAGGAAAACAACCAGAAGCTTTGTATGCATTTGAAATAAGAGATGGTTATCCTTCGTAACTCTTCAATTTCCCTGCCCTATGATGTGTGCAGTCCTAAACCTGCTCCCCCCTGTGTATCTGCACACCGTAGACAGCTCAGAGCATCCAGCCGTTACAGTTGTGATTTCTTTGTGGCTCCTATAATTTATTCATCCTAAGATGCTCTCCTACATCTGCAATAACATTGTTTCAGTTTGTTATAGCACTAGCTTTAAAGTTTTATAAACCTGGTGACAAGTTGAAAAGTTACAAGAGGATTGTTG
The DNA here is from genome assembly GCA_033558185.1 of Dromococcyx pavoninus. Lineage (NCBI taxonomy): Eukaryota > Metazoa > Chordata > Aves > Cuculiformes > Neomorphidae > Dromococcyx > Dromococcyx pavoninus. The sequence continues at coordinate 1,837,506 of JAUMJL010000389.1, read as the reverse complement.
TAGAGGGCTAGTGTAGGGAACAAGGCTTCCAAATAGAAATGCTTGCAGAAAATATACTTGTTAAAGGAATGATGCCTGTGGGATGGGCAATACTGTTTGCTGTGGGGCAGTCTGCAGTGCAGATAGGGTAGAGCTTGGTGCAGGATACTTGGCAAAGCTGACCTTGCTGCTTTGCTTCATTGCCTCCTACTCCTGTATCACCTGTGCCACACTGTCTGGTAAGAGTGGCTGCACTCGCACTGGCATACTGCTCTGGAACTCTTGGGGTTTATGGAAGAATCCATATTATCATTTGCTATTTCCCAACTTCTTGAACATTGCTTCAAACACAAGCTGTCTTGTTTAGCAAATGAGTTTTCGCTGTTAATGAGAGATGTGAGGCGTGTACCAGGACAGTGATGAGCTGCAAGGGTTTTAAATTGGCTTTTAACTCAAAGGACAGTGGATCAGGTTGTGTGTAAGACTGTTCTTGGCCAGGACTGCTCATCCTACAGTCTGTTATGCCATCATCAGTGGGACATCACTCTTCTCATTACATCAGATTTTCCATCTATTAGACATGCTTGAAATAGCCTTTGTAGTAGTATCTGTCCTGATCAGGCTGTGTTCATTGGAATATGGATATGCACTGACCAGTTGAATCTCAGTTGCAGTGTAACCCGAGCACAGTAATGTATGTGCTTGGTTCTGCTATATGCTTGCCATAGTTGATGAAGGAAGGTAGTGTGGATGGCTAGGCTACATATGAGAAGCTTTTTTTGGTACATAACACAGCAGCCTCACAGGCTGTATGTTTTGGTCAGAGCTCTTCACCTTCGGGCACTTTCAGAAATGGGGAAGGAAAAGGCAGGAAAACGTATATCTACGCAGCATCACTGATCCAGATGCGTCATGTCCAATCCATTCTCAAATTGTTCTGATGCTTAAATTGTGTATGCAGACCCCTGGTTTTGATGGGGGTGATGCAGCCTTGTCCTTTGAGGTTGCTCAGCAGATCCTCTATATGCCTTCAATAATGGACAGAAACAACTTTGCTGCAATACGCCCCTGAAAAGGATTTTTCATTGGTATAGATGTCTTGGGCTTTAAAACCAAGTTTTTTAAGAAGGTGTTCCTACTATTATGGTGCACTTCATACTACCTTATATTTTCTTCAAATATATCAACACTATTTTTATTCTTAACTTGAAAATGTTCTGGTTTGTTGCCATCTCTTTTCAACAGAGAAATGACATAATTATATTTCTCAGTCAGCCTATTCTATATACCTGGATGTCCAAAGACTTTAAAAAAGTAAAGGTTAAAGCATTTAAATCCTATAGTCAGATGTTTCTAGAGTTTTATGCTATGAGATAAAAGTATGACATGATACTCCACTGCTGTAAATTTTTCCCTGTAGCCCAAGGTATCTCCAGCCCCGTGACACGGTGCTATCTAAACTGAGAGTGTGTATGCACATTGCATCTTTATGTTTAAGGCTGCTGAATACTGAAGACTGCCAAAATATGGTAAAACTAAAAGGCCTCTTTGTTGCTGAGCTAATGATGGTGTGCTGTAATGGTATTGGAGGGGCTGTAGTCCTGTTGAATTGTTGTAGACTCCTGAGACAGTAAAGCTGCAGGTAGCAGAGAATGCTGTGAGGCCTTGCTGCTGAAGAAGGGCCAGGTCCTACCAAGTCTGGCATGTTAAAAATGGTACAGCTCTGTCTTAGAGTAAGATATCCCCAGGCCCTGTGCTGGCATGAACAGGAAGGGGTTATGTGATTTTTTCATATGCTAGGAGATTGTGTGCTGTAATTTAAACTAAGGTATTGCAAACACAGAGGCGAGATGGAAGGTTTCATCAGAGCTGACGAGTGTCTGTGCCTTCCTCTGCCAACAACTGCTTCAGTACAGCTTAGGTCATGCAGCTATTGTCATTTCAAGTCCTGGTGTTCAGGGCTGGAGTGCATTGAATGGCTGTTTGCTTGGGAAATCAAACAGTGGCAGTTCTGTACAGGTGATACAGCATTTTCCTGAAGGGGAGAGTTACCAGGGGATGCAAGGGGAAGTCCTCCACAATGGTTGAGTGCAGTGTCCTGTGTGTGCTGCCATTGGTTACGTATTGTCACTTTGGTGGCCTTCTCATGTCTCTGCTCCTCCAGCAACAGGAAGTGGATTGGGTGCAAACACACAACCGCTTGGCTAGCTGAAGGAAAGCAACAGCGTCTTGATGCTTCTTCCTTCTGCTAGAGGTATGTTTGGAGAAAGAAAATATGGTTATAGTAGGGTGGAGAGTAACCTCCAAACCACTCTAAACATATCTGCTTTGAACTGGTCTCTTTTGCAGGCTGGAGGTACAACTACCTGCTCTGTGGCTCATATAGATAGACTGTAAGAGTAGAAATCTACTGAACTCCTAGAAACATCTTTGCAACAAAGCAGATGCCAGGGACCCATCTCATCTGCTATTGCTAGATTTGAAGTTACTTTGTCCTCACAGTGGTGACATCCTGTGACTGCTGAGGCTCAGGGTGACTTTCACTAGCACTTACACAGTCAAGAATCAGATGTGGATATTTGCTTGCACCACATTATGCTTTTCTTTAGCATAAATTCTGCTAGTGGTGCTGAAAGATCCCTTGGACTAACGTACATGAGGACAAATAAAGTATCTGGCCTTAGGGACATTCTCCAATGTGATAGAATGGGGGATTGGATGCTCAAGTTTAAACAACTAACAGTCCCTTTTCTGCTTGAAAGACAGGGATGGTCCTTCCAGAAGAGGGTAGAGTTCTTGCACAAAATAGTTAAGATGAAAACAAACTTGTGAAAGGGGCCTGAAGTACTTCCCATTCATTGGTTCTGAAATTGGTTGCAAAGAGATTGTCCCGGATTAAAACTAGAAAATAGGTCAGTATGACTCATATGTCAATAGCTGCTGCATTTATGGCAACTTGTAGAAGGGAAAAATCTTATCTGTCTTCCATAATATTTCACAGATTATCCCATTCCCATGACAAAATTCTCCCTGTGACCTTGATCCTGGTGTTTCTAGACTGCAGAGACATTCCAGTGAATTCACTACATCTTAGAGTCAGGTTGCTAAGTAACAACCCAAAGATCACCATACAGTCTCTTCAAATGCCATGGCCAGCTGCAAGCTAGGATTTGCACAAAGCACCAGCAATTCCTTCTGAGACAGAGGTCTCGAGGACTCAGTGCCTGTGTAGCAAAGACCAGCCTAGCAAAGCAGCAGTTGTGCCAGATCCTTGTCACTATAGTGCCTGGCAGTGTCCTCATGTGAGACAGGACAGCTTTATTCCTTCTCCTATAAAGGGGTCTGCTATGCCTATGCTAAAGGGCTCTGATGTTTTGAACATTAATGATACCCTTGAATGAAATATCTTTGTTGGCTTAATTGCATGATTTTGCCATGTACATAGATCAGTAAACGGTGAACTGTGGATACTGTGATGAAACAAACTCTCAGTTGAAGAAACCCTGTGAACTGCTGGATGAGAGAGGCTCTAATCCCTGAGGTTTTTTCTATTCTAACATGCTGGTTTCTTCATTAGGGGTCTTGTAGTATTCACACATTGTTTTACTGGTAGGTTTTGCAGAAGTCTTTGTCTGTGTAACTCTGTGTTCTTGGTTATGGGAAAGCTGTTGGTAGACCGGCTGATTCCTAGCCTAGACCCTGGGTTTTGTAGCATGAATAAAATGTGGTGGCAATGCTTGTTGCAAATGATTCCCCCTGTGCATCTTCTTCCCACAATGCTATTATCCCTAAGGAGCAGCTCTGCAAGCCCTCCAGTATCACAAGTTCAAGCCTCAGGAGGGCTGAGTCAACCCTGCTCCAGTACCGAGAAACAGAGTTCACATGTTTGCTCGCTAGGCAGTTTCCCAAATGAGAACATTCCTGTGCTCTCACTGAAGAGGCTAAGTTCACTCTGCGTTTTGTAGGTGACTGTACCCCACGGCAGGAGAGAAGTCATCTTGGAGAGGATGAGACTCTGTGGCTATAGTATGGAGCATGCTTTTGCTGAACAGTGCTATGTGTTGCAGTGCTCCATCTGTTCCTGTATCAGCCAAGTTATCTTTAGATCTGAACGTGTCGGTGTTGTATGGTGGTGGTATGAACCACTTCAGCTTGCACACCAGCATTCTTGTAGTAGTTAGAATTGCTACTGTAGAAAACCTTGCCCAGGATAAAAATGTCTCTTATTTTTCCTGCTTGAGTTTTTATCCAGGTTTTTACACAAGCAGAACTCCCACAGCCTTTATATATATTTTTATATATATATATTAAAAGCTGTCTGTATTTGAGATCAATGTTCCAAATTGCTGCAGCATTGGAGAGGATTACTGCAGAATGCTAAAGTATCTTTCCATGAGTAAAAGCTTCATCTGATTTGATTGAAAACCAAATTAGATCTTGAGACTCCGACCTTCTGACATCCTGTCATATATACATTTAAAGCATCTAGCAGGGAGTGTGTATGTGCAAGAGTGCCAGCACCTCAATATAAACCTAGATCCAAATACAAGTGCGTGTCATGTTGCTATTTGAATATGTAAATAAATGTGGCTATATATAGCTCTATATGTTATGCACATGTTAAGTGAAGGTGGCAGATATGACAGCTGAATAGCCTGTCTGTTTCTCAATGCTGGTGGAGGCTCCCTGCATGCTCTCTGCATTTCTTGTGCTTGCTCCTACCCTTCTCAGCCTTTCTGCTACTGCATTTTTCAGGCCTCTGGAGAAGATCGTGTGTGGGGACAGGGGTTGTTAATATTCTGAGTCTGTGCTGAGTTGCTAGGCTACAGAGAAAAATGAACATTCAAGAAAAAGTGATGGTAAAAGGAAGAGGATCTGCTGAGCTGTTTGGTGATCCAGAAAGGTCCTCTATTCAGATGAAAGGGATCATTTTGGGGAAGGAGTGTGTGCATGCACGTGGGATGAAATGTGGGCTGTCCCATGGTGCCCTGATGTAAGTGAAATCTCAGGCCAGCTTCAGGCAGAAAAATGGCAGAGGAGGGAGTAAAAGGCAAGATCCACTGACTCCTTCCATGTCACTGCTTGCAAGGTGTGCTCAACTGACCTCCTGTCTGTACCAGGCTGGAGTGTGTCCTCTTATACATCCTTTGACCCATCTTTGCAGAGTGCACTGAGCTCCTATCTGAGTTTCCAGTGAAGAGGGAAGCAAACCCAAAACGTCCTCATGGCTTACAGGTTGGAACTCATCTCACTTTTTCTCTACAGCAACCTGCTATCACAGTTCGTCCTTTAACTTCGGTGTGACTATAGCGAAAGGCAGCCTTTGGCTTGTATCTCCCTATCCATCCCTTTTGTATTCCTAGGTCATGGATACTCAAAGCATTGACCCTCTTATCCATCAAGTGTTTGCAGCTAAGTTTCAAGAGGACTTGAATGATACAATGGTTTGTGTTGGAAGGGACCTTAAAGACCACCCAGTTCCTACCTCCCTGCCACAGGTAGGGACACCTCCCACCACACCAGGCTGCTCAAGACCCCATCCAACTTGGCCTTGAACATGTCCAGGGATGGGGCATTCACAGCTTCTGTGAGCAAACCTGTGCCAGTGTCTCACCACCCTCATCGGGAAGAATTTCTTCCTAATGTCTAATCTAAATCTTCCCCCTTCCAATTTAAAGCTATTCTGCCTCGTCTTATCACTACTTGCTCTTGCAAAAAGCCCCTCCCCAGTTTTCCTGTAGCCCCTTCAGGTACTGGGAGGCTGCTGTAAGGTGTCCCCAGAGCCTTCTCTTCTTCAGGCTGAGCAACCCCTATTCTCTCAGCCTGTGCTCATAGCAGAGGTGCTCCAGCCCTCGGATCACCTTTGTAGCCCTCTGATCATCTTTGTAGCTCTCCTCTGGACCCATTCCAACATTCCATATCATTCTTATGTTGGGGATTCCAGAACTGGGGTCTCATGAGCTTCTGAGTGTAGCTCTTCTGAGTCCCGCTGAACACAAACCCTCTTCCTTTTCAGCTGTTACCCCAAAAATGAGTGTTAGGTATTTAGCTGTACAGGCTGTGAGCTATTATCAGACCTACCAGGTGCCTTGTGTTCCGCTCTTCTGGAAGGATGGCTTTGCCCTGTGCTGTCTGCAAGTTTTCTGTTCCCTCTCAATATTAGCGGCTGTATCAGAACTCTCAGAAAAATTAAACAGTGCCTTTGGGTATTTTTATTATCTGGATACTTTATTTACCGAGCTCACATGGGCTCCCTGCCAATAACTTTCAGCCAGCTCTGCAAATAGAGCTCCTTGGCTCCAGGACTGTTGGTCCTCGTACTGCAGAGAGCACTCACTCAGCATGGACAGAGACTGCAGCTTGTTCTCCGCCATCCACTTGGCTGTGAAGTCAAAGTCTGCTTTGCTTGTGGACTTCCACAGACCTATTTCTTCATGTGTCCTGTAACAAGCTTGACTTGTTCAGCTGAATCACAAGTGTTTCACACAGGTACATTTTGAATGCTATTGTCAGTTAAGTACACTGCACCTGTCCATCAGGTTTATGATCCTGCAGCCAAGACCTGGCTTGCTGAAGTAGAAGAATGATAGTATGGGGTATATTTTGTGCACTCCTGCTGGTGTCAGCCTGCACTAGTTCCCTTGGCTTTACCTGGCATAACTAAGGGCAGACTAACCCACAGATGGAGGCAGAGATAGACTAAATCCATGTCTGGTCAGTACCCTTTTCAGTAGAAATTGTTTCCTAGAGGAGGTCAGTTGATACTCCTGTACTTTTGTTTCTGCTAGCGTGACTGTATGGTGCTCTGTTCAAACCACAAATGAGACAGTTGATTGCTAACCCTTTTCTCTAACAATAACTCAGTCGTACTGAATCTGTCAACTTAGGGGTCACGGAAAGAGTTGTGCAGAATATTCATATGTAGGAGTGACCCCAGATATAGAACTGAGACTCTGTGTGCAGGAATCAGGGTTTTCAAGTGCAGTAGTTTTCATCCAGTATGCCTGAGCTTGTTGAAAAGTAGGCCTTGTTTTTCAAACCAGAGGGCTGCCATCCTCTACCCTTAGGAGACTACTCTTGACCTATCTGAGCCTTATTGCCAGAAATATGTCCTGTTCTTCTGCACTTCACCATCTCATCTGTTTACTCCCAGTTACCATTCTTACATGATCAAACTTTCCTGCTTTCTGCAGAAAATAAATACCAGTCTATCCTTTGGTCAAGACAATCTGTGCCAGCCTAGTTGAGGTGGTTGTTCTACCCAGGACATGTCAGTTGTCTTACATTGTTTAAAAGATTTGTTTGCCTCCGGAGGAATGACATCTTTGCAGCAGTGCTCAGAACCTGGAATATCAAGTCTTCCTTCTCTGAGGTAAAACAATGTCTTTAAAGCACTGTGAGCCTTGATATTGTTGCAGAGTCTCATGATTTCAGTGTTCAGAACTATGTATATAACATTTTATTTTGCCATGTAAAGTAGTAATATTGCTTCTTTCATAATGTGATTCCCTACCTGTGCAGCCTCAAACTGCATTGGTGGTCTTGACTGCCACAGGGAATTATAAGCTCTATCTAACTGTTTTTCCCCAGGGAGAAAAAATCATTTCTGTTCGTTACACACTTAGCACTTGCCTAGAGATGTGGGGATCCCTAGCTGCAGGATGGAAGCAAGTTAACATCAGTGTCTTATTTTTACAGATAAGAGAAAAGTGAAAGTGCTCAAAGTCTCCTACAGAATTAGCATTGGGTTTACTGAAGTTGATACCCAAACACATTTTCTAGAGTACCTAATTCCAATGGACTACTACGCCCCTTAACTACTTTAATTTCCTCATTCCTCCAGGGTTTTTTCCCTGTAATCTTTAACCAGTCTCTACGTGGAGGGCTGCAGAACCTCTCCTACTTGGGCTAGAGTCTGACTGGAATGGTATTCAGTAAAACTCTCAGCAAGGAGAAAAGGATGCTTCATTTGAATATAAAAAAAGGTACAGAGGAGCAAAGTGTTCTGGGAATATTTTGGAGAAATTACATTTTTCTGTTACCAGGTTGCTACTGCTAGAAATCCTATTGAGTTTTAACCACTTGAAGTAAGCAACTCAGCAAGCAAGAGATAAGGAAGTCACTACAACGTGAAAATTCTCTGAGGATATATGCAGAGGTCGTGAAGCCCCTCTGAAAAATTTTAGGAAGCATCACTGGTCTTCCAGCAACAGCTTTCTCTTGGCAAAATCCAGTTTTCTTCTAAGGGCTTTGCAAACTGATATCGTCACTAGTCAGTGTTCAAATGTCTCACTCAAATTTAATTTACTCTAATAGGCTAGTTGTTGCATGTTTAATTAAATAAAAAGTGATTACTGAAAACATTTTTGAGCTTTAATGGCTGTGTATTAGATATGTCCATATGGGTATGCAGGAGAGCACTGGCAACACGTGCTGTAAGACAGTGAGGACAGTGCTGTGAAAGTATGAAAAGATAAGTTGGGAAAAGCTAGGTGAGAGAGGGGAGGAGAAAAGGTGGGTACTGGGCACCAGCACTGTCCCATGGCTTGTAGGTGTGCAGAGGGCAGTTGTGTAGAGTATAAGTGCAGGCAAACGGTGGAAGATAAAGGTGGCCTCTCTGAATGCACTGTATTTTCCTGCCATGGGTCAGCAGAAGTCTATGGCAGCATAATCTGTTTTAAATTACCAAGTACTTCAAACCAGAAAGCTTGTTGTAAGAGAAGCGTGCCCTTGAACTCCCTTTCCCAGCTATTCAGGGCATGATCAGAACACTTCTCTGAGACCCTACAGAGATAGTGCATTAATGTCTGCGTCTCTGTGGTAATGGGGGACCTTGTGCACACCTAAAGAAAGGTTAAGAGAATCAACAAAAGGGGCTAAGTTAAGATTTTGCCTTAAAATTGTAAGAAAGTGAAGGGATTTGGGAAGGTTTGAAGCCATTTGGAGACATCTGATGCACTAGAAGAACACAGATGTAAGCAATAAGCCTTTAAGGATCTCCTGGGGTGGGAAGAACCCATCTTACCTGCACTGTCTGGGACCAATGTCATTCCTGGGACAGACTTCACTTGGGAAAATGTGCCTTGTCAGATTGCTGCCCTCCCTGCACTATCTCAAGCCAGTCAACCCTCTAACTCACCATTTTCCTGAAACAAATTATTCAGCTGGGGACTTGTTGCCTGAAATTCCTTCTTGTTTAGGTGAGCATCCTACCTGTCTTTAGCTCTCCTGGTCCTACAATGAGTTCTTAACAGTTCTCAGCCCATCTATTAGTAGGAGTATAGTGTAATCACTGTCCCTTTGACTTTCTGCCTGAAAGCTGGTCAAATTTACACATCACTTTTTTCTGACCTTAATATATGGCCTTGCTTCTCTGGCTTTAGTTTGCCATCTGGACAAAGCATGCCTTTCTGTGCTGGCTTGGCATAGGAATGTATAGGAACCAAAAATAAGTTTGACCATTTCTCATCAAGTAGTTCCTCTCTGGGAAAGACAATTTCTCAAGTTAGGATAAAGTTTGGAGCGAAAGCTAACTGGTGATGCAGAAATGGGTAGGTCAAACAATCCTGCTTTTGTGGGTAGAATGGGCTCTGGGTTTTGCCCAGTTACTGGTTCATGGGGAACCAAGTGAGGAGATCAGACCAGCAGAAATGGTATGCAGTAGCTCACAGATTCTATGGCTTAAGAATAGAAACTGCCTGGCATTGTTTTCTAAGAGCTTGCTTGAGGAAGATGTCATGCTGCAGGTGGTGATTTTGGGATTGCTGCCTGTAACACTGAACCAGGTTGCTGTTTTGCCTGTGCTGTAGAGCAGGTGACACTCATCCCTGTGCCCATCAGTTCTGGCTTTCTCCTATTGACTTCTACTTCCAGCATGACTGGGGCTGTTAAGCAGTTGACATATGGTGCTGAATCCTGCTTAGATAGGGCATTGATACACAGTCTTAGAAGTCTGAAAGCATTGTCAGGGGCAGATTATGTCTTAGGACCCAGCTAGGTATGTCGTCTATCTTACACCTGCTGGACCAGCACCAGTCCAGGTGCTGCAGGGACAGGGCATGCCAGGAGAGAAATAGGGCAACAAAGTGGTGCTTTACTTGTACACCTCTAGTTGTTGAGGATATAGCTGATATCTGTCCCAGTTTCTGGGCACACATTCAGCAATTAAACACATGCAAATTACTAAAAAAGTAGATCAGATTAGTGAGGGGAACATTTCAGTGCAAAGTATTTCTCAGGTCCTAAAGAAAATGAGTTCAAGAACACAAACACCTGCAGTACAGAAGGGCATAGAGCATATCCTAGAGGCCAATATGGTCCTGTCCCCTTGCATTACTGGCAGAGAGACTGCAAATGGAATCCCCTAGTCAGTGCTGACATTTGGCTATTCAAAAATACAGGAGGTGGAAAGAGATTGCGGCTTTCTCACATGCTAAGGTGAAACACAGGGAGAAGGGCAGTATCCAAAATAGTTGTCGCTTTATGTATAACAGTAATAATACAGAACTTCAGACTTGTAAACTGGGCACTGTCTTGCACCAAAAGAGAAATTAAAAGCAACATTTTGGCAGAATACTCTTCCCACAAAAAGTACAGCAAGTACAAGAGCTGCTGCCTCCTGCCCTTAGCAAAGGTGAGAGTCTGAACAGATTTCATGCTGCCTCAGAGCTGGAAAGACTGCTATCAGGTACTGAGATATGTCAGATTAACTGATGCTCGTTAAAGTCTGGGACCCATTGATTTATCTGCATGGAAATGGACAATCCTTTATGAGGGCAAAATAGTTTTCTTAAAGAAGCTTGCTAAGAAAGAACTGTGGCCATCTTGCTCTGTCCTTCATGTAATCTCCTGTACACTTTACACTGCTACAACTCTTAGGAACTGATTACTGGCATATCTTGTCTTCTCTTAAAAATAATTCCTCTTATTTTCCCTACCCCTTCCTTAAAATGAAACATACTTGAGGACTACTTTGTCCTTTAATTTCTTTCCCAAGAATGATGGGAACAGGAGATGGTGTTTAATCATCAAAGATGTTGAAGCCAACAAACTGTTCATTAGTCTCTGGCAGTGGCAGCTTGGTTTTTACTAAGTCAGATGTTCCATTTTTCTCCCTCTTTCTGGAGCATCTTGGCTTTCCTAATGTTCTTTTGTGAACTTGGACAAGGAGACCATATGTCATTTGCTTATGTGGGGAAGGACTTTCATTTGGTCACTTTTCCAAAAGGAGGTGCTTTATCAAAGTCAGGGTTGAGGGGAAATGGGGAAAGAAATTCAAATGACACAGCTAGTGCTAGAGGCAAGTTGCAAAACCTCCTTTATCCCTCATGCCCAAAGTCATGCAGCAGCAGAAGAGCAGTGTGCACTCTCGCCTGCAGAAAAGTTATTGCTTCCAGTACCTTACAAGTGCATGGTGACACACAACCTCCAGTAGCAGCCTGGAATAGTCACCTTCATTTTCAAAGCCCCTCTGAAAGGCATCCATTTGTCATCCATAAAAATGGACTGGGCACAGGAGACACCCATGTTGCCAGAAATACTGTATTGCAAGCAAAGATTTGACCCTTTCACATACATTATTCCTTCCATTTCTAATCCTGGCTTCTGAGTCTGGTGTAGCTCCCAATGAGCATGCACACTTCTTCCCCTGCACAAGTTTAATACTGAAGACTCTAGGTTACAGCACAGAAGAATATGATCTGACCCAACCTGCCAATGATCCACATCTTCCTGGAGCTGTGCTGAGGATTTATGAAGGAGCCTGTCTGGGAGAGATGCTTCTGGTGACTTTCTGCTGGAAGATGGAACTTCTGCCTTGCAGCAGGAAGCTCTGCGTCCTTGGGCCATTCTTTCCCGTTAGTCCTTTCCTTTTATGACTTGGACTGTATTTTCCACATAAATGCTCAGACCTTCCAAATACTATTAAGCTCCTGACTTCACGCTTTTGTAATGGCAGATTCCACAGGCTCTATGGAAAGTGATTTCCATTACCTCGCCTTCAATCTTTTCTTGTGCAACAACCCATTGCAGAATATCAGATACTGTCATCATATAGCTTTGTTCTGTGTTTAACCCATGCAATGGTTCTTCCCCCCTTCCCTTGTTGCTTACTGCCTCTATCAGAGCCTTTCTGTGCTTTTGAGAGTGCATGTAGTTATTTGTGTTCTGTTCAGAAACCCTTAAATATCTAAAAGGGGGTGGGACCCCCTAAGCTTGAGTACCATAGTGTTATGATTATTTACTGACTTACTGCAAGCACTATAGGGAATCAGAAAAGAGTAAGACTGATTCGAATTTGTTTTAAAGTGATGTGAATACAGTGAAGAGCTTAACTGTGGGACTTCCTACCACAAGACTGCAGATGCCAAAGGCTGAATATTATCAGAGATAAGACAAACTCTCAGAAGAGAAACTGAATATCTTCAATTAAGAAGGTACAAGCTTTAGCTCAGGAAATATTTAAGCCTGGAATAGCTGGAAAATTAAGTATCACAACAGAGACCATGGTTTGCTTGTATTCCTCCCTTCTCTTTACGTTACTGAAGACAGGATATTAATATAGAAAGACTTTTGATCTTGCATATTACAACTCTTTCTCCAAAATCAGCACAAGCACTCTTGTAAGGATACCACTTGGAACATTCACCATGTTGGTGTTCTGCATGCTGACACAAGACTGCACAGAAGAAGGGAAGATCCTTTTGGGCAAGAGGGGCTCCTTAATTTTTGGACCCCTTCTCTCACTGCAGTGAGCAGAAAGCAGCACAGGATGCTGTCCTCCAAAGGATCATCCATGAGCCTTGGGAGTCTAACAGTGTATCACTGTGTGAAGGAGAGGTCCCTCAGGGGGGCATTTCAGTTACAGACTGAAGCTGCTGTCTGCAAAGTGCTGCCCTTGTTACCGAGGTGCCTTAACTGGTCCTGCTTGACCCCTCAGAGTTCATTGATCTGTAGACAAGGAAGTTCAGGTCCCTTGGTGGTCTGGGCACATGTCTGCACGCTGCTCAGTGTGTGTGACTGGCCCACAAGGGACTGGCCACATGCCTGTGTCCTCACCTGGGTTGTGGTGGCTTCAGATAGCATCTGCTACCCCCATGCGCTCCAGCTTCCTCCTGCACTCTGTTTTGTCAGTGCTTCGGCAGCAACCAATCTGTGCTCTCAGCACCAGGAGTGACCCACTCTCCTGTATTAGTCCCCTTCCTTGGATGTGCGTGTCCTGGCTTGGCCTCCTTTAACCTTTGCCTTCCTCTGCACAGTATGGTTTGTACCCACGAGATTGATGTCTGGCATGCTCCTCCCAGGGCATTTCTGCTCCAAGAACCAACTTTTGTCTGCTGAAACAGTGGGCTCATTTCTGCTCCCAGAATACACAGAGCTAGCAGAGGTGGGGAAGGGTCCAGAGTCCAGGTTTGCTTTCTAAGGAACAGGTGAGCATTGCACTCCCAAAGGGACTTTGAGATGGAGGTGGAGGGGCCCATATAATAGATGCTTATAAAGGTGTTTGGAATATGATTCAGTGGAAACTCGTTCTTGAATTCATGCAAAGGGTGCCAGCTTGTTTCCCTTCTTGCTCTGCGCCACCTGCTATTCCTTTAGGGCTTATCTACCCTGTCCTCTGAGAAACTGGGGAATCCCTGTGCATGCATGAATTTATTGCCTCTGAGGGTTCTGCAGGAAATACTTTTCTACATCCATGCCCCTCTCGTGTCAACATTTCGGCCTTTCACGGTTCAGTCCTCTTACATCACCTTTGGTTTGGGGTCTCTGCTGAGTTTCAGGGAAGGCTGTAATTATCAGTGTGCTCTTGTCTGGAGATGGATGCCAGCAGCCTTGTTCTTATAGCTGGTAGGATGCACTGTTATTTTGGCATGTGAGCCCCCCAAGCAAGCTCCTCTTCCTTCTCTGGGCCTCTAAGTGAGTTGTCCTCCCTCCTCACAGAGAGCCTCCTCTGCAACACGAGTCTCTGCTGGCTCCACGTTTTGCTCTCACCTCTGTTTTTGTGCGTCACAGGCAGCAAGAAGGAGGAGAGAAAAAGAGAACAAAGCCTTTGCAAAACCTGGGAGCGGAGGAGGTGAGGGGCGCTGGGGCTGACAGCCCGCAAGAAGCTCTGCAGAGCAAACTGAGTGGAGGCACGTGGAGGGGAGTCTCACAGGGATGGAGCTTTCCTGTAGGCTCAGGTACCAGCTGGGCTTTGCGAGGGGCTGAAAGGGAGCTGGGCCACGAGGCCTGCCTTGCAAGGCAGGGAGGGCAGTGCGGGAGTGCTGCAGTACATAAAAAGGCTGGAAGCGGCATTGGGGCTGTGCGGCTTGAGAGCTACTGAGTGCTGGACTTCTGGGGCAAACCAAGGGGTCTGGCCACCGCTGGACAAGCAGAGATGAAGGAGAGAGGAACAGCTTGTTTCAAAATACTCAAGCTCTTTTGGCATAAGGGAAATATGATTTGTAGGTCAGTGACACCCAGCACGGCTTGTCTGGGTCTGAAACAGGCTTTCCCCTTGCCAGCACTGTTGACTACAGCATTTCAGTTTCCTGTAGTAGGACATTGGTCAAGGTAGGTACAGGCTGACATGGCCAGTTAAGCTACAATAGTAAAGCTTAGCTAGAGAAGGTTTGCAAGTGTCTTCAGAAAACTTGCTTTTCCTGGGGGTGGAAAACAGAGGACTGGGTGGAGGTGTGTAACTTCTGTTCATGTCCACCCTTCAGAAACCCTCTTTTCTACCCTGTGTTTTTTAAAAAAACAAAATCTTAAGTTCACAATGAATAATTTGCAAAGGTCTTTGCACCTGCACAAAGCTTCTGATGATGTATCTCCCTCCATTCTTGCCTCTATTCACGTAGTGGCCACCAGACGAAGCACATGGTTGCACAAGGCAACCTGGCACAAGCATGCTCCTTCTAGCATGGGTCCCGCTTTTTCTCCTTGATACAGCAGGAGTGCCTGGCAGAGTACTCTGGGAGCTCTGTGCGAAGCTCTCCCCATCCATTCCATAGTAGTGTCTAGTCTTAGCCAGACTCTGGCCCTGCCTGAGCATTTTACGGTCCTCCAGAAAGACCGAGTGGAATCCATAACAGGAAACTTAAGAGAATTTTGTTGCTATTGGAGCTGCGTTGGTACAGTGTGGAGAGGGTCCAGGCTGCTTGTTTAGAGGGAAGTGGAAAGTCATATTTGCCTGCACTGTCAGCTTGCTCCTCCAGCAGTGGGAGTGGAGAAGGCTTCTTACTGGGTACACGTGCACAGAGATAGCCCCCTTGCTTATCCCTAGCACGAGTTGCAGGAAAATTCAGCTGTGTTGTCCCACAAAGTACTTCAGTGGTGTGCTGGAAGAAAGAGCTGAAGGACTGCATGAGATCCAGGTATGTTTGAATTTGAAGCTCTTTGTTGAGCCTGGAAAATGGGCCTATTTTCTATCTGCTGGTGATGGTGGGAAACGCAGCTTATGGTATAGCTGTGACATCAGTAGGCTTGTGAATGTCCCTGGTTGCTGGGAGGTTTGGGAAAGTCTTGTATTAGCTCAATGACACATAAGAAGACCTTACAACAAAGTGTTGTCGTTCAAGACTTGGAAGAAAATCAGGCTCATTACTTCTGATTCTTGAACTTCTGAACCACTGCATGCATTGGCTCTATGTGGCCATTCTGCTTCTGCAGAACAATGTCACCCTTGTTCATTATTTTATCTGTCTCTGAAAGAAAAGCTATGATTAAGATATCATCAGCTCTGGAGCCTGGCCAGGTGGTGATACTAGGGTGCCACATGTATACTTCATAATTGCCTGACCAGATTATGGGGTATCAATTGGAATGCAAGCTCACTGCCATCTCTCTTGAGTACTGGTCCCTCTCACTTAGTGCATCAGTATTGATGCTTATTCCATACCACAGGTCTGTGCCCTGCCCTCTCCCAGGGGCCTGGAGTCGGAATATTCCTCTTCCCCACAGCTCAGTGCTGTGCCCATCAGTGCGTCAGCAGCATTTCCCAAGAGAGGACTGACCTCTGTGGGGTGAGCGTTTGTCCTAATGTTTTCCTGCTTTTCAGAAATCCTGCCCGCTGTTCCACAATGTGATGGGGAAAGTAGAGCAGGAAAAAAGAACCAGAGTATGGGAGTCAGCAGAATTAGGGGCTGAGGGAAACCTCAGGCACTAGATGAACCGTGATTATCAAGTACTCCAGACTTCCATGATGCTGCCCAAAGAAATCTATTGTGCCAAGTAGTCCAGGAAGACTGAAGAAAAGAGCTCAGCCCAGGGCTGGGCTGACTGTTGTTCCCCAGGAAGGTCTCTGCACCTGAAGAACATCATCAGCCTCATGGCTAGGGTGTAGGCTTTTATTTCTTCACACTTCTGAGTTTGTTCCCATCAATCCTGGAAATACAGAAGATGAGTTTTGAAGATCTATCTCTTAGGTGCTAATGGCTGTTCACTTTGTAAGCAGCTTGCCCTTTTGAACTTCTGGAGATCAGTGCCACCTTTTATCTGCCACTGCTTGAAGGATGGCAGAAGCCTACCACAACAGCAGGGTGGCCTGGTTAGGGGTGAGGTGTTGCAGGGCTCTTGTCAAGGATTAGGAAAATGCAGCTCAGTGAAGCAGCTTGCCAAGATGTGTGGTTGGAGTTCTCAAAGGGGGAGAATGGAATTGATGCCTCTGTAGCTGTGTTTCCTACGAGCAGGGGAAGGATAAGAGGCTCCAAGAACTCAGGTGCTCTGCTTCTCTGTGCTTTCACTGCAATGCAGGTCCAAACACCCTGGGAGGGGTACCAGGGAGAACATTTTCCTTTGCAAGGTGTTCACCAAAATGAAGATGTTTGTGCCCCTGAGAGATGGATGTGAGGCTTCTGAGGCAGGAGTTTAGCAGTCCTTTAAAAAGCAAAGCAAAACAGTTTCTTAGCCAGAAAGCTGTCACTATGTTTTTGTTCTTTTTGTTATAGCACAGAAAGTGACAGATATTGCTTTTGTATCCAGTCTACATCACAGATTTACTCTGTGACCTTTCAGATATGCATGTGGGTCTAGATTTCTGAATCATAGATACCCGAAAGCTGGCATATCCATGATGTGGGGTTATTTGAGCTTGTTTTCAGAGGTGCTAATCAAACCTGGCTTCAAGTGAAGTCAGTGGGAGAAGAGAGGCAGGCAGGATGCCTCTGTGTTCATCCCAGATGTTAGTGCACAAGCAAGGGCCTCACCAGCCCCTTGTGGAGAGCTGGAATTTGCAGAGCCAAAATGCCCATCATGCAAATGTGTGTGGTCGGGAATACTCGTGTGGCACTATAGATGTCTGCTTGGGAAGAGACAACGAATCTCTGGGCCCACCTGTTCTAGATCATTTGCATGTCTTTGCAAAAATGTTTTTTATGTAAGGACTCATGAAAAATCGCTGACTTTTCTAAGACCCTTCTCAGTGAGACTTGTGCCCACTTTCTAGTCAGCATCCTGTTATTTTAATGCTAGCTGGTTTACCCCCCAAAATCTTGACTCCTAACCTGTGTAAGACCTGTTGTTAGAATGTTTTCTATCATTGGTGTGTACAAGACCCCTTCCAGTACTGTCTTATCTCACAGAATGACCTGAGAATGATCTAAGAAGGAATAACGGTTCTTCTAGTATAGTACCACAATACTGTGCCTCTGAACAAGCTGATCTGAGGATCTGGATCTCTGGATCTTCCCTGGATCTTCACTGGATGTGCTGTTAATATCTATCTACTAGTATAGTTTGTGCAGAATTATATCTGTGGGTCACTAAACAACTCTCCCTGCCCTCTATAAAATTCTTGTCTTAGCTGCGGTTTTAAGCATCAGCTTTTTACTATTGAACATATGTATGACATTGTGCTAGCTGGGGGTGGTTAGGGAAGTGCCCCTTTACCAGTGGATCATGCTCCACTGGGGACAGATTTCCTCCACATATGTCCCTTCGCAGTGAACTCCAAACTTAGCTCATATAACAAGGCAAGTGCTAATAGCTTGTCATGGCTGGCCTGCGTTGACTTTGAAACCTTGGTCTTGAGGTGAGAGTCTCCATGTGCCCTTGGGATTCTCCTGAGTGTCAGCTGAAAATAAAATTGACTTTTACCAACTGTGTGGCAACAAGCAGTGGCTGAGCGTGACTGCATTGTGCCCAGAAAATTTTATGGGACTTAACTGGGAGATCTTCAGGCCTTTGGGATGAGTGTAGCCCACTGTTGATTGATGTCCCTTGGTGCTATTGTAGTCTTAACTGCTACTAGTTTTGCAGCCAAACTTTGAGCAGGTTGGGACAATATGAGAGGCGTGTAGTTTTGTTTGGTTGAACTCATGTAATGTCATTTTATCCCCAACAAAGCTCAAGCTTGTTTCCATTTTCCCAGAGCAAAGCACAGTCCCCACAACTGGTGGAGGTGTGGACACAAACATTTAGGTGCCAATGAATGCCGAGACCCATGAGAGATCTCAGCAGCAACAGTAGTGAAGGGGCCTGCTGAAGTTTGACTTCAGCAGAAGTGAAAGGCCCCACCCTGGAGCTGGCCTGATGTTTGCATGTTTCTTTCCCAGGACTACACCATCACCATGTACTTCCAGCAGAGCTGGCGGGACAAACGGCTGGCGTACAATGACCTTCCTCTCAACCTAACCCTGGACAACCGGGTGGCTGACCAGTTGTGGCTGCCTGACACCTATTTCCTCAATGACAAGAAGTCCTTTCTGCATGGGGTGACAGTGAAGAATCGCATGATTCGCCTCCATCCTGATGGGACTGTCCTGTATGGCCTGAGGTAAGTCTAAAGGGAATCTTTGATGTTTGTGATCGAGAATGACATGTTCTCTAAACTTCCTCCAGTTCCAAATATATTCTGGTAAGGCAAGGACCCAAAACCCCAACATATACTGAAGTGTTGCACAATTTTAAGTATCCGTTCTTTCTCCAAACTGGAAATGGTGGTTTCCTTCAGGCCTCTCAAGTTTCCTGTACTGCTATAGACAAATGCTGGAGATGGTAATAGTCTGCTCTGAGCGTTTCAGGTCACTGTCATTCATGTTGCATAACACTTCTATTTGAAACACTCATTTTCAGTTGCTTGTAATTTTCTGCAAGTTTGGCCTATGGAGATGAGACTTCGCTACTCTCGTATCTAAGACTGCATTTCTGTAGCATTTGAGTCAAATCACTTTAGTGATTTTTGAGCATGAGATAGGAGACAGTTAAAAAAAGTCTCTTTACTAGAGCAATTCTGATGATTGAGGCTTGAAAGTTGATATCTAGTAGCGTGATAGTCCTCAGTGAGGAGGCTTTTTGTGGTGTCTGGAACAAATTAATGTAGCCAAGTTCACAGCCCTTGAAAGTGCTGTTCTTGTGTGTGGTGAAGGTGGCAAAGGTTGTCCTTACTGTGTTATCTGCATGTGTGGAGATGTCAGGATAGGTAAGAAAGTTAACTGGAGGGAGCAGAGGTTTAAAAGAGTTTGCCGCTACAGGTAAGAGTGCGGGTTTTGGAGATCTAGGCTAGCTGAAATCTTGACAACAATTTTCTGAACCCTGTGTTTGTCTGCTTTGAGCTTTTCTTCTAAGTTTCCGCCCCCCTCTCCTCCCCACTTTTTGACTACCAGAATTCACAGCTGGCTTTTTAGACCTGCCTCCACATTCACAAATGATTGTGATAGCAGCTCTGGGCTTACATCCCAGTGCAGCAAAGGGGGAGGAAAGACCTTTCTCCTTCAAAGAAGGTACACCCACCCTTCCCATTTACAGTATAGGCTCCTCTACTGCTTCGTGTTCTGTGACAAAGTCTGACTTTTTATGATTTTCTTCCTCTTCTTGAATAGCAGTTCTGTTATAAGCAGGGTAGGGCTGGGTAAAGGTATAGCAAAGTAGGAGACTACCCAGGGCATCATTCTGCCGGGGCAGGAAGGTGGCTGTTCCCCTTGCTTTCCCTATAGCAGAGCCCTGGGAAACCAAAAGAGCACCAGTCACTGTGGTGATGTGTGTACTACTTTTTCCTTCCAATTCGTGGATGCCTCTTGCTCCAGGTCCGGAGACAGCAAAAGGTGCAACAAGCCCACTGTGTGACTCTGTTGCAGTTTTGCCTCTCCCTTCCTGGGACAGGTGCATTCATCATTCTACACTGGGCCAGTGATGTTGTTTGGCTTGTACAGCGAGGGAGCCCTGAGCCAGATTTACCAACCCACTAGAAAGACTGCAGCCTTCCCACAGCTGTCCACTCCAAATTTCCTCATTATGTTAAAACAAGAGGGAAGTCTGGGCGAGAAGATGTCTGCTTGGGGTGGGCAGGAGTAGACAAAGAGTGCTATTAAGATCAGGCTGTTCTTTGCTGCTGAGCCAAGCTGCCTAAGTGTAGAGTTGCCTCCCCCAGGCTGGTGGGAAATCTTTGCACACACCTGCACAGCAAAGAAGCAGAAATGCTAGTGTATTTCCGTCAGCTGCCATTTAAGTCAATTCAAATAATGAGCAGTGTGAACCCTGCAGAAGTCCTTGGAGGATTTACACTTGAGCTGGCTCAGGGTGGGACGCTGTGGAAGCACCTCCTGGACTGTCCCTTCCTTCTCCTACTGCAGGGCCCAGCAGTTTGAGGAAGGGAGCTCAACTCCCTTGCCTGACCTGTGAAAATGAGTGAGATGAGAAAAATTGCATCCAGGCCAAAAGAAAGAAAATGACAGCTGTTTGCCCTTGTTATTTCCAGGGCCATAGTAAGAGCTGCCTGTGTTGTTTTAACTTTTGGCTGGTTTTCCTGGAAGCTGCTCTCTTGCCCCTGGAGAAAACGGCAATTGCAAAAATGAAGCACTGAGCAACTGCAGCTCCTGCAATGTTTTCTTTAGGGCTCCTTTCTGTACTGACTCCTGCACCTGTGATTTTGCTGACAACAAAAATGCTAGGTGCAGTTTTGCAGGTGCAAATATCTGTGATCCTATTCAAAAATATATGGCCACATGCACAGCAGGTGTAAGCAGGTGAGAAAACATTCAATGAATGAATATTCAGCTGTGTTCCCTTTATCTTTGTAAAAATGCACCCATGCTTGTCCTGCAAACAGAAAGAAAAGTGCAGATCCTCCCTTTGTTTTGAAGCCTGTTCTTGGGGGCTTTTTGCATTTTTTCAGACGGTGTCATAAAATAGGATTGCCCTGATGGAAGAAGGCCAAAGCAGGCAATTTCTGTCTCTTTTCTCTCTTTTCTTTTGCCTGTTTTACTCCAAGTGAGATACCACAGCTCTGCTCCTTCTCTTCTACCTTCTCGCCAGTCGCTTCCCCCTCCTTTGAGCTGATCCTTTAGCAAAGTGACTCAATCATGCTATTTGTAGCACAACAGTCATTTTTCTTTCCAGCAGTCTCTGATGTCAGAGACCGGGAAGGATGGCACCCTAGCAGGCCCCTGCCTTCAGCAAGTGTTCAAGCAGCCAGAAAGGTCAGGGTCAGGCTCTGAATCAGACCCCAAAATCCAAGTTAGCTCAGATGGAAGTCAATGGTTATTTGGTTTCTGACTTCAGTGAGAACAAGATAAGGCTTCAGACAACTTGTTTGCATATGTAAATGAAGCCCTTTCTTCCTCTGCTCTGCTCCATCGTGAAAGTTGTGTGTCAGAAAAGCATATGCTTGTTTTTGGTAGAATTAGCAAATTAGTGGATGAAGGGAGTGCAGCAGATGTAATATAGCTACATCTTAGGGAAACGTTCTATACAAAAGCTTGCTCCAAAATTAATTCATGCTGGGCTCTGATTAAAAGCTGGTTGACAGGTCTCCAACAAAAGGAAAGCATAAACAGCAGCGGGCTGCGCTGGGGCAGAGATGCTGGGCTGCTGCGGGGCTGCAGTTGGCACTGGTCCTTCCTACCCCTTTCTCCAATGGTAGCAGATGCCATAAATCCCAGAAGGCCAAGTGGGGGCCTGGAGCTCAGATCCAGCCCAGAGGACACTCTTATCTCTACAAACAGTGTGGTGGGAGGATGCAAACTGGCAGAGTTGACAGGATTTTTAGGAGGTATAACCTGGCATGGCCCCCAAACACCTTGCAGGCATTAAAAGTGCCTGTGAAGTACAGGAGAGCTGGTAACCCGTGGCACACAGCAGGAAAAAGTGCTAAAATGATGTGGGAAGTTTGAAATATGGAGGGAGGCTTAAAGGAGCTACGCAGAAAGACAAAGCAGTCACCTATTAGGTAGTGGAGGGAGGTGAATAAAGTAGTCAGGAAGAGCTATATAGCATGGCCTGAGTTCAATATGTTTTTACTCCTAATGACTGTCAGAAATTGCATCAGTTTCACCAAATTTTAAACAAAAAATAGGGAGAAATTTTTCATTTAAGAAAAAGCATTTCAGAGAATGTTGATATTTCACTCCTGATTTTATGTAGAGAATTTTTTATCTGTGCCAATATTTCCCTCGCTATTTCAAGCTTTTTTACTACCACTATTGGCATTTGAGAGTAAAATAGAGAATCATCAAATGATTTCTCTGGACCTAGAGAGGATGTCTAGTCCACCCCTACCACAATATCCAATAAGCTTTACATTATCACATATGCAAGCTGTACATTAAGGTCTGAGATTTTTATTTCCTTTTCTAGATCATGTAGCATCCAGTTGATAGGGTAACAAGTTGACACTTGTCACACACTGATGTCATCACTATTTAGCTATCTGTTTTCAGAGACCTAAAAATAGAAACAACTGTAACAATGCCGATATTCTCATATGGTAATTTGAAATCGTATTTGAAGCCAGCTTTAAAACATCCTTCAGGGAAATTTTGAAGCTATTTGATTTCATCCTAATTAGGGACAAAATCAATTCCAGAAAAACAGGTGCTTTGAGGAGCCCAGACTGTATCTTTGAGCTTGCAAGGGGAAGCAGGCGGGATGGGATGCTGGGAAGCAGGAGCGAAGCCGGGTGGACAACAAACGAGATGCAATGCCTGGCTGGCGAGGAGCCCAGGCAATGTAAACTGAGCAGCTGAAAAACTGCAGAGGAATTTGATGACGGAGATTAAATCTTGTGCAGAGAGAATGAGGGATCTCCTCCTGCGAAGGTGGTAGAGATGGTGGGGAGCGTGTGCGTGTGTTTTATGGTTTTTTTTTATTCCTGTCCATGATAGTCACTGCAATGAGATGTGTTTTAGAGATGAGGCAGTTTGAATGCATGCAAAGGTGCCAAGGCACAGCAGGGCTCTGAGCCCAGTGAGTGCTCCCCTGAGGAAGCAGACCCCTGCTATCCTCATCATCGTAAATACCTGTTCAGTGCTTAAAGCAAGGGGCGAGAGAATTGTCATACTTCAAACAACTCAAAATTAGCATTTTTAAACTGAGAGAAGCTGGGCGTATGTGCTTTAGCAGCACTTTATTTCTGCTTTTCCCGGGGATAAGTTCCCACCAGTCAGCGGCTCCCTGCAAGGTAGCGGCTCCTGGGGGACGTCAGCACTCACATTGCAGCAAGCTACTGCTGACCTGTTTGTGGATCAGATCTTGTTCCTGGGTAAGACAGCGGCGAGAACACCACTTCTATCTCACCTTAACATAGGGAAGCAAAGCGTGTTAACAGATGTGTGTCAAGCATCCCACCCGCTCGCTCAGCCAAGACCAGGTATGCTCTCAGAGCCCCCTGTGCTGCCCTGCCTGCTCCCCACAACTGGGGCTCTGCTGGACCTCATCCTGGGCGCTTCTTCATAGTGCCAATCTCCAGCCTACCTCTTGATCAGGACACAGACCTCTCTGTGTTACATTCCCCAGGTCCCAGTGTGGGGCGATTGGGTTCTCCAGCTACTAGAAAGGTTCCTCCTGCTCCTGTCTCACTTGAAGGCTGCTGCTTGCAGCGATGTTCTTGTTCTCTCTATGGGTGTTATTTGATTTTCTGATGAGAAGATGGCCTGATGAGTTAAGATAGAGGAGTTTTTTCCTGTATGGAGACCACTAACAATTTTCTTCTCCTGCTTTACAGGCCAGAAGGCAAGAAATCTGCAATTTTTGCTTCCTCTTCCCTCTCTGAGAGAGGTTTCTCTGGAAATGTGGGAGATGATTCAGGCTCTACCCTGTCTCCAGTAGCTTTGCCTGCTCCCTTTGCAGGTTAGGCAAAAGCAACAAAAATGTCTCATTTGACAGCTTGGGTGCAAAGAGTTGGGCTTATGTTCAGCCAGCCAGCTCCTTGGAGCTAGTGCTACAGTCTTGTACTGCTCCCACCATGGAGCTCTGCTTTGGGCCAGCTCCTTAGCAGAAAGATGTGGGGGTGGGATGAAAGTTCATTAGCTGGATGAGGGGAAATGGAAATTTAATTAGGATCTCAGCTCCCCAGCTGAGGTTAAGGACCCCTTCTCCATTTTTGCCTCCTAGGGTTGGGATAAGGGACTTAGCTGGAAGCACTGGAAAGTAGTTTAATAATATAACATTTCAGAATAATCTTAGAAGCTGTGGAAGAAATTTGAACTCACTGAAACAGGATAAAGCAGCAAGCCAGAGCTGCTTCTCCATCCTTAATGTTGAAAGAACAGTCAAGTTTCATCAGGACCTGGCTGGAATTGCTGCCTGTGGTATATTTCTTGTAAGTCTGACTTGTTTATTAGCAAAAATAGAGGTGAAGGAATATCCACAAACACCTGATTCTCCTTGTCTTGTCGCAGATCACCGAAATAGCTTGCGTGGTCTGAACCCCAAACTCACTCTGGCAGCACCTCTTAGTCTTTCTGGTTATCCTGTCCCAGACACCATTCTGAGCCCATCCCTGGAACCTGTCTGTTCTTTACTAGACCCTGAAGATTTAAGCCGTGGGTTACTGTTTTGTTAATTCAACTTCACCCCACTCTGATGCTATTGAAGGAAGAGACCTCCTGCTCCATTATGTGCAGGTCACTGTTGCCTGAAGCAACCATACCAAATGAACCTCTTTTTAAACATGTTCCACTTGGGTCTCTCTTGTCTCCCAATCCAGCTGCCAACTTGCCAGACACACATTGCATTTGGAATAGAATAAAGAGGCAGAAAAGCAAAACAGTGCAGCCAAGGCAACGCTGCTTTGTACTCTCCCAGGGCAGAAAAACAGTTGATTTAGATGGCTAGTAGCCTGAGTACTAGTTTAGAAGACCTTTTTTTTTTTTCACCCTCATTTGAGTGTAGTGGGCTGTGCTTTTTATCAAAGGATGCCTATGCAAGCACAGATGCTTTCGGAAATGGTGACCTTAGCAGGATTGTGCCAAGGCTTATGGAGTCAATTTTAGGTGAACGGACACAAAGGGAAAATATTCCTTATCCTTGCCTTGCTCTTGGTTCTAACATGACCTCTAGGATTTTGCTAAGATCAGACTGTGTTAAAAGAATGGCAAAATTCACCACGGGTTTATAAATCCCTTAAGGGCCTTCAAAGTTTGTGCTTACTGCCAGGCAGAAGGTGACATTTGCCAGCATGTTTTTATGACTGACTTTGAGATGCACAGAGTAAAAATTCAATTTTCATTTTTTCCCATGTTCAGCAAAACAGCAATTTTTTTTCTCTCTCTCCTCTTAAGCACCAGAATGCCTTTACAAGTCTAACTTGCCCCATGGGGTGTGCCTGCACAAGTCCTGGGAAACCTGAGCTCCTTCTGTCTGTTCTCCTTATTACTGCAAACTGTTGTTAACCTTTGGGAGTCTGCAGCCTGGGTGGACAGGAGCATTTTCAGCTTGTTAGGAGATCTCAAATCCAAAAATCTGCAACCAGCTACTTAAAGTTTACCTTTTGCTGTGGAAGTGTTTGTGTTAGTCCCTGCCTAATGACACTTAATCTGTACCTGCAAAACAGGGTAGGTGCCTGAACTGCTGGTTTTGCCTTCCTAATTCAAGGGGAGACAATGGTGGGAATATTTGTTATACTCCTGTTCTCAACTATATTGAATTTTAGGCAGTAACCTTTTGAAGTCAAAGGTATCCAGGAACATTCCTGACCACTGGACACCAGTGGCCCACATAGTTTGTTTGTTTCCTGGAGTTGGTCTCTTGAACAGTCTCTGGGGCATTTTCCAGTTAGAGCACAGCAGAGGCTGGTGATCGTTCTCAACACGCGCTCAGCGCAGCCAGACCCTTTTTCTGGAGCATAAGAATTTAAATGTAGACAAAGGCTGTTCTGTACCAATTCACATCAGCCCCAGCAACCAGTGCCAAGCATGTTTAGTTTGGTGGTATAGAAACAGTTAGGACGGAATCAGTGTAGTAGTTTATTTTGTAATGATGAGCTTAAGGGGAAAAGGACTTCAGTCACTTTAGGAACCCCTCAAATGGGCTCTCTTCCACCCAGCCCTTCTTAGAGAGTCTGGATCTGTTCCAATTGAAATCAAATGGTATTTTAGGGAAGATATTTTTGGTCCCTTACATTTGTAGCAGGTGAATTTGGTTCTCCCAACATACTGGGCAGGATCTAAAGGCTGAATGATTGGCTGAGGTCCTTCAGAGCTGGCATTTGGTAGAGGGAGAACTGACTGAGGCAGGAGCCAAAAGGGCAGCTGCCTTGGAAGTGGCCAGCAACAGGATAAGGAGGAGATGGAAAGAAGGCATTCAACTATAGCAGGTTTTAATACCAGGTCAGGGCTTTATGATGCTGTGTGTCTGTGAACTTATATAATCATTCTAAGTAAGACTGAAGAAGCCATTAATAAGTAAACAGCAATGAGGAGGATGAGAATGATAATGAAAGGGCTGATGGTGTTTGTGTCAGAGGACTGAAATATTTGTGGAGGACTGATGGTTTGCAGAAACTTCAACATTGCTTTTTGAGCTGCAGCTATAGTGGGACAGTCCTCTGCTGCTGCTGGGTTCAGTTTGCAGAGCAGGCAACAGTGGAAGGACAGCAGGGTGAGGCTATGTTACTCTTTTTGTGCCAACTTTGTCAATACAAGATTTAGGTGGTCAGAGCTTTCCTCACTATAACAAATAGAGACCTAGCACTCACTCTGTGTGACTTAGAGCTTCTTGGTTGCTTTTCTTGATACGATTTCTGCCTCTTCTGGGGTTGGAGGATGCCCTCTGGAATGAGGTAGCCATGCTATTTTGGCTTCTGCTTGGATCTGCTGGGAGATGGATTCTCCATCAGCCCACAGCCTGCCAAAGCTACTCGACGTCTCATGAATGTACGTCCCTCTTTTTTTTTTTTGAGATGTATGGTGGTTTCTCTACAGCCCTGTCTCCCCCCAGATGAACTGTGTCCTCCTCCTGCCAGCTGTGTAGCAAAGTAGCAGGACAATGAGGAGTTGGCTGCTTGATAGCACAGCTGCCTACAGACGTCAGGAGAAATGATTAGGACAAGGGCATGAATGTCTTCTTTTTTACTGGAGATGGAGGTGTAAAGCTTGTGACATGTGAGGGGTCTGACCTGGAGGCCCATGAGGTGGGTAGTGATTGAGGGAGGAAAGAGGAGCTGGAGACAGAAGGTGGTGGTGGTGGCTGGACTTGGAGGCTGGAGGGAGCAGGACCGCTTCATTGAGCGCATCGTGCAGAGCGCAGGCGAGCCTCTCCCCTCCGATGGGCAGTGTCTCTGTGAATCACCGTCAAAGCAAGATGAATTTTCACACCACACAAATTTTTGAATTTAAAAGGGGAGGGAGGTGGGTAGAGAAGAGGGAGAGAAGGAGGGGGGGGGAAGAAGACACAACCTGGCTGGGTGCCAGCGCCTCTTGCTAACGCCACAGGGAAGGTGGCATCCTTCCCCAGTGTGCCCTCCGGCCCCCGCGCTCCCTGCTCCCTTTCACTTTGGTCGCATCTCCTGGAGGCAGCGTACTCTGTCTAGAGCTGTTTACAGAGCAATGGTTTGTTCTCTGTCTCCTCATCTCCTTTCTCACAGAGTGAGTTTCCGCTCCTCCTCTGCTTTCTGTCTTTTAACTTTTCATTCTTCTCCAGCTTTCCTTTCCCAGGCTGCTTTAACCCTTGCTTCCCCTGTTCGCTCTCCTCTGTTCCCTTACCCCTGTGGCCTCCTGTCCTGTACTATAAGCTTTCCTGTCTCTCACCTCCACTCCTGCCTCCCCCGTCAGTTCTCATGCTGTCATCTCTCTTTGATTCTTTCCTCTTTTTTCCATCTCTTGCTTTCCTTCTGCCTTTATTGCTATTAACCCCATTGAGACATCCACGAGCTCCTTAGTGCCAATACCCCCCGTGAATCTTTCCATCCTGTTCTTTCCATGCTGTTCTATGTGCCAAGCAAACACATCTCTTCACATAACAGCTCAGAGCATATCAAGGTAATACATTTATTTATATGCATCCAAGTACAAGGCAGAGGTTGGTTCTGTGTACTTTTGGACCAGAGATGGAACGTGCTGTGACCCCACAAGGTCACTGGAGTGCCTGAGTTTTGCTCCCATTCCCCTTTGGCTGTGAGAGGTGAGAAGACTCACCCCTCTGAGTCCCTCTTCTTCATAGCACTCAGCCACTAAAGGAGCTAGAGAAATCTCTTGTTGGCCCCTCTAGGAGCAAGTGAATGTTAAGCCAGTCATAGAGGCCTCAGGTGGACATTTCACCAACAGTTTCGGGTGCTGTGTAGAGCAATGACAGGGTATGGCAAAGGGAGGCTGATGTCCAGGATGCTTTTTGAGCTCTAAAGGATCAAACAACCCCTTCCTCTCTGGGATACCTCTTGCTTTATACCAAATAGGGCTGTTTTATCAGGTTTTAGGAAGCTCAGATGTGGCACCTGAGCTGACCTTGGTGCCTCAGGGCAACTGCCCCTCCCACCTTGTCATGCTGCTGGAGCCCCACATCCAGGTGGTCCTGTGGTGTTGCTGTTCCTGGGCGTGCCAGACACATCTCACTGGATATGACACCACAGCTGGAATGCTCCAGACAAGCAGGTGGCTACAGCCCAGGGCTGCTGCCTGCGACTGTGCTACCCCTGCTCTGAACACAGAACAAAACCTTCACCCTACACAGTCCCAATTCTCACATGTCTGAGCAGTACTACATGGGCACATCACCAGTAGTTTGGGAACTGCAGCCAACTGGGGTATCTCTGGAGGATGCTGAAATATACGGTGTGGATACACCCACCCTCTAATTGGCAGGAAAGATAAATTATCTGGCTTTTGAGGTCAGATGCCCTCTTAATCTTGTTTTTCTCCTTTCTGTCCTACCTATCCTGACATTCTCTTCTTTTTGAATCGACAGGGATAAATTCTGCCCTGATGTAAATCTCTGTTGATATAAATTGGTGTGATCTTGCAAAAATCATTGAAGTGGCTCTGGATTTATGCCTGCTGTTAGTGTGAGCAGGATTTGGTGCATGGAGTGTGGTAGCCATAGCTCACTGTGCCGTGCTCTGCATTTCCAACCAGTACTGCAGGTGATAAGCAAATCCTGTGGAAAGGTGAGAGAGTCTCTCTCAAACCAGAAACGGCTTCCCTTGGATGTCCTTTGTGTGGCCAAGTTAGCCAGCCAGGCTGCAAATTTGGGATGGACACTGTGGAAAGGTTTTAGCCTTTAGCCTTTAGCATCCCACAAATGGGGTGGAAAATTTTCATTTAATAGATTTTTGCATCTCACACTTTAGGGAAAACAGGAGAATGCATTTGTAACTGCTGTTTCCCACGGGTGCAGTATAATATATACACTATATACTGTGTGCAGCATAGGGGGATGAGTCATACCCGTTCGTGACTCTGGTCTCAGCGCCTGGCCAGGATGGACTCTGCACCTGCCACTTTGGGCTTTCCTGGCAAGTTGCAGGTCCTCCCAGGTGTGCTCCTCCACACTGATCTCCTGTGCCCAGCTACCCTGGCCCAGGAAGATAAGGGTAGGAGAGGTATTGCATTTCCAGCAGTCCCCCTAGAGATGTCAAACTGGGAGGCTGTAAAAGCAGTACATGGAATCCTAAAGCCATGGTGATACTTTTTAAGTGGCTCCTGTCGTGTTATCCCTCTCCCCCTCTGAGCTTCCTCCGCCACCCCAGCCGCATTACAGTAAAAGGGTTAAGAGCTCACTTGGGCCCCCTGCTCGGAGAGAGGGCAGTTGCAATGTTGTATCTAGACCCAGTGAGGATATATATAAATTCCCTCCGTCTCTTCGGATCTATTTATAGCACGGCAAGCAGTGGCAAAGGCTCTCCTCAAGGCTTCATCTCCTACAAACAGTCTTCACAGACAGCAGAGAGATAAATTTAGCACACGAGATTTCTTAAAGGGCCAGTAGCTCTGCAAGGCTGCTCGCCTGTCCTGCTACAGCCCCCACCCCTATACCCCACCGGGGTACCCCTGTCCTGTGGGTGCTTCCCCCACTCCCTTTTCCCTCCCTCCTTTCTAAATTTCTGTCCAGCTTCATCCATTCTACCCCCCTTTCTGGACTCTCTTTCATTGATTTTTTTTTTCTTTTTTCCTCCTTTTTTTGCTGGTTTGCCATCTCATTCTCTCTGCTTTTCCTGGTTTTCTTTTTTTTTCCTTCTTTTTTTCTCTCTTTCCCAGGCCACAGGACGCAGAAGATAAAGCTTTTTTGTTAACAGTTCACTGGTTATGCCTACATAGTAAAAAATGTGTAGCTTGATTAATGCCTTCCAGATGGTTAATTGAAAAAAAGAGGGGGTGAATGCAGCAATTTCTCTCTCCTCTTCAGCACTCTGCACACATACATTGCAAAGGAAGAAAACTGCATTAAAGGGTGAGGGAGGGAATATATTTGAGAAATATAGACAGTTTGTTAATTCCAGGGCAGTGTTGCCAGGCTGGTGAGTTAGCTGTTGATTTGCTCTGTACCTGCTTCATGTCCTCTTCTTCCATGTATCCCACCTCAACATTTCTCATGGCAGACAGCAACGCTCTTTCGTGTACAAGTAACACATACAAATCCTGCTCACACCCTCATATGAACCCCATCGCTGGCACCATGCCACTCTGCCCTTACCCCCAAAGTAACACTGACCCTCATTCTCTCCCCGTATTTATTTTTCAGGGGGATGCACACATGCCCCCATAAGTCTTTCATGGGTCTTGATCGTGCTATTGGTTGTGCAAGAGTGACCTGATGCCAACGCCATGAGCTTGCAGGAGCGGAAAGGCCTCATCAGTGGGGTCTGGGCTTTTTGCTTTCACAGCAGCAATGTGGGTGTGATGGAGGGGTTGTGGGTGGAGGGCTGCAAGTAGAGTCTTCAGGGCAACTAAAGAGGAAAACACACTGATAATGTGGTCAGCGATTTTTCTCTATAGGTCATCGCAGGGCGTTTTGACCAATGCATCTTCTGTTTTACAGGCACGTGTCTGCTGTCTCCCCCTTACAAACTGACATGCCTCTCCTCTTTCCTCCTCTCACCCCCCACCCCCACCCATAGCTCTGCCTGCTCCTGGTTTCTTTGTCTCTCTCAGGGCTAGACAGAGGAACACAAATCCCTCCCTCTCCATTAATAGAGACACTGCCTTAGTGACGTGAGTCACGAAAGGTTTAAGCCATACTGTTGAGGGTTAGCGGCATCCAGCCCCCTGCCCCTTACACCTCCCACCAAGGCTCTCCCTGGTTTCCAGGGAAACAGCAGCCCCAAATGCTGCCTGATTTTCATGTCTGCCCTTCAATTCTTCTCTTCTTTTTTTTTTTTTTTTAAGAAATAATACACAACTGATTTTTTTTTCCTCCCTTCCTCTTTCAGGATCACCACCACGGCCGCTTGCATGATGGACCTGCGGAGGTACCCCCTGGACCAGCAGAACTGCACGCTGGAGATTGAGAGCTGTGCGTATGCCTCACTCCTGCCCTCTACGTCGCGATGCAACCCTATGCCACTTACCCCAGCTTCCCACTCATGGGGTGCCCCCTAGGGATGTTAAGGACCACCCCTCCTGGAGGGTGTCCCCTGGGGCAGGACCAGGCTCCCTCATCCAAAATCCCTCCTGAGGTGACCTCGTAGGTGAAATGCCCAGGAGAATGGAGCTCTAGCAGCAAGCCGGGCATTAAAATCACTCCCACCTTCGGGAGGGTTATGGAAGCCCTAAGAGATCCCTGCCCTCACTTGTGGCTGGTCCTGCTCTGGGTGGGAGATGGGACCTGAGACCTCCTGCATTTCCTCCCCATCTGGATCTTCCTTTGACTCCTATGGAAAGCCTCTCCTGATTGTGCTGGCAAAGGAAGTCCAGCTTTCCCTCATAAAAATGCACCGCAGTATCCCCGCAGGAGCGGTCCAGAGCAGCAGATCTCACAGTAATGATGATGCAGCTTCAGTGGTGATAATCAGAGAACTGTTTTTTTTATAAAAGAGGTCCCACAGCATTCATAGTTGCAAGGTGCCGCGCAGCCTTACCAGCCCTGCCTGTGCCTAGGAGCCCCCTTCCCGCTTGCTGCTCAGGGTGCTTGGGATGTGCAGCCATCACAGCGCTTGGCGCGGTGGGTAATAGGATGTAAATTAGGTTCTGCTGGAAGCACTAATGACATGTCATTTTTGGCACTCCTTAGCGTTTTGAGAATAGTTTACGGTACAACCAAGAAAACAGAAGGCAGAGAATTGCCCACAGTTCCCCGTGTTGCGATTTTGTTCTTAATGGGACATGTCAAGCCAATTTGTTAGTTGAAGCTACATTTCCTTACAATAGTTCTAAGATCCATGCAGACATGAAGAGATTCTCAGAGCCTCTGTCTTTTACACACTCGCATATTCGAAATCTGCAGGGCTCCATTTCATTTGCTTCCAAGTCCACACAACTCTGGAATAACTGCCCTTTTACGGCTAGCCTAAAAAAGCAAAGTATATAAAAAAACCAACCCAAACCACCTAATAGCCCTTTAGAGATGCAGGGGTGCCGGGTTTATAAAGCAGCAGCCGGCAGCTGGGGTCTCCTTCCCTGTAGCATCTCAGGGCAAGTACCTGCTGACACTGCCTGTTGATCCCTCCATCCCCAAAATAACCCTCACTGCGTATACTCCTGCCTAGCTGTGTGCCAGGATTCAACAAAAAACTGATGAGGCAGGCAGCAAGCAGGCTGTTAATCTGACGTTTTACGACGTCGTATCAATACTTTATGATATTTCAGGTTGAAATGACTTGTCTTTGTGAAAGTTCTTTTACTTTTTAAAAGTAAAATGGAAATTTGGTTTTCTTTTTAAAGCTAGAAATCAAAGTGAAGCATTTATTTTTAGAATGAAAAACCTTTCTCTTTAGAATTACTTTAAAAAAATGGCTTCCTGAAAAACGGGTTTGATTTCATATTGCATAATGCTATAATAAAAAAAAATACCAAACCTGGTACCCAACACCAGCAGGTCATAGAACAAATGGAATAGAGGTAGTTAACTGTGAGATCTCCTAAAATTAGTTACTGTAATTTGACATTTTCATTGCTGATCAGGAAGTAAATTTGAAGTCACTGCTGTTAAATTTGGGGATGATGAAGATAACAGTCTGCGTGGCTTGCTTGCTGCACATTTGAATACCTCCCAATTTGAACACATCCAGAATGCATTTGAATACAGTTAAATGTGGAGGTCTGTGCCTGGGTGCGGGAGTGCAGTCCAGGCTGCCAGGCTGAGGGGCTCTTACCCACATGGGTATCGACTCGGGGGGATGATGGAGTAGCAGCCCTGAGCACCTTTACTGGACATTTCATAGCAGGGCTCTGACAAAAAGGGCTGGAGTAAGCCTTGGTTATATAAACCAGGGGAACCGTGAGTCAGAGCAGGGAATCGATTGGCCTCTGAATATGCTGCTGGTGAGATGGGGAAAGGAACTCTGTCTATATTTCATTTCCAAAATTTAGAAAGGACATTGAGGAATCAGAAGAGGTTGAGAAAATATGCTAAAAAGTGGGTAGAGGGGTAAAGCAGATGTTTTGCAGTGAGAAACCTCAATAGCTCAATCTGGTTTGTTTACTGCAAAGGAGGTGGAGGGGTGACTTGTTTACAGGCTGGATACACCTCTGCAGAGGGGGGAGCATTGGGTGGAAAGGGCGTGGTAACCTCCTAGAAAAATTCAGAATAACCACCGGAGTCTCGAAGTCTGAGCCAGATGAATTCCAATGTAAAGTAGCACACCATGTTTTTAGCTGCAAGAGTGTTTGAGTTGCTGGAATCAACCACTGGGAGGAGTGGGGGATTTGGCTATTTCTTGCTGCTTTCCACACTTGGTCTCAGTTCACTGGCAGAGACACTGCAGCCAGATGCAAATCCCAATTCCTGTACACAAAGCTGAGGTACTCAAGGCAATGCAATAGTCCTGCAACACCCCAGCGTCTGCAGCATTTGAGATGATAACCTAAGGGTCCTGAATCTCTCTGGGCTCGTGGGTGTGAATACTTTAACACTTAACTGCCATGGGAGCAGGAACTTGCCGTGGGGGGAGGAGATGGAGCCCTGGCTTAGCTGATTTACATCAGAAGCAGATCTGGCACGACATTTGAAAGGTTGTTATGATTTTTTAGCACCCGTGAATAAGCGTGGTAATGACTGAGAGCGCGATGTGGGCTTGGAGACTACACAGTCATCAAATAACTCAGTTTGGGAAGAGACCTCAGGGTATCTCTAGTTCATCCCCCAGCTCAAAGCAGGGTCAGCTATGACATCAGACCAGGTTGCTCAGATCTTTGTGCACTCAGGAGAGGCAGGATGACACCTGTTCAAAGGTTCAGCTCTGATCTGGGATAACCCTTTGTCCCTGAGGTTAGATAGAAGAATTTCTGCTGCATGGTACATTCAACAGCTCTTCATTCCCCTAATCCCACTGATATACTGGTGCTGATTTTGGTGGCAGCTCTCTCTAGTGGGTGTTAGCCTTGCTGGATATTGCTACCCAACTGCCTCTCTGCTGGTAGGGCTTGTGATTAAGGCAGACACTATTGCTGCACTGCAGGTTGTGAATAAAAGCTGTTTGTGTGCATAGGTAAAGTTCATGCTCTAAAGGAAGCCTTGCACCATGCTTTATCAAAGTCTGTACATATCTTACTCCTTCTTTGCACAGAGTTGCTGCTGTGAAGCTTGGCACTTTGTTTAGAATAAGAGACCACCCCTTGTGCAGGAACAGCCATAGTGCTTCAAAACACAGCTTTCCGCAAGTGGCATTAATTTTCAGGCGGTGATGAATCCTTTTCCACAAGGGCAATGGACAGGGCTGTGAACATCACACCGATGGGAGCTGCGTGATTTCATCCCTTGGGACTCATTCCCCTTGAGTCCAGAGCATCTGAGGAGTCTTTCTCCTGGAACTGTGGCTTTGGGCTCATCAGCACTTCCAGCCCATGCAGCTCTGTCTGGCATGTGTAGTTTGGAATTAAAGAGGCTGTACCCTTGGTTGAGTTAATATATCCGGTACCCTGAAACATAAGGGGTGAGTATTTGTTACCAGCGTGACTCTTCCTCTCTTCTCCCCTTACTGGTCTTTTCAGCCAGCAGTTGTTAAAAACAGCTGCCAATCTCAGAGACCTCTGTCCGCTTGCTGTCTGCAAATTTTGACTGAAAGTGCTTAGAAGAGGGAGGTGCCCCGATGCTCAGATTTCTTTTCAACTGCTGTTGTAAATCTTTTTCTCTCCGGGAATTTTTAATACTTAGATGCTCTGTTTACCCAGTCCGCATCAGAATGTATTGTGTGGTCTCCCCCTTCTGGTAAAAGGAGGCAGTTTTTGAAAAGCAAAATGCCGTGTTTGGTGCATTTGACAGAGGCTTTTGGTGCACAATTCGCTACCATGTCAGCCACGGAGAATACGTAGCTCAAGTCAAGGCTTGATGGGCTACCTCTCACCTTTTTCTCGTGAATTATAGCCAGAAATGGGAGTTCTGGCCAATTTTTTCCTCTTCTCCTGGGCACTGTACTGCCAAGCACAGCTGAAGAGGAAAAGTACGTCAGCAAGAAGGGGCTGTGCTTGCTATCTGATAGTGTGGGCTTTCCTTTGGATCCTCTTCCAGATCATCATAGTGAAAATGGGGGTGTCATCTGCTCCAGCTTGTCAGCTTAGTTCTCTCTCTGTGCTTCTCCTTCATCTCTACAGATGGTTACACAGTTGATGACATTGTCTTCTTCTGGCAAGGAAATGATTCTGCTGTCACAGGGATGGAGGTGCTAGAACTGCCCCAGTTCACCATTATTGAGCAGAGGCTGGTCAGCAGAGAAGTGGTCTTCACCACCGGTGAGTCTCTGCTGAAACAATGTGATGGAATGTGCAGAGCTTCTGCTGATCAACATCAGTGTGGCTATTCCTCTGATTCAAATGATAAGGCCCTAATTTAGGATCTAGTCTTTAACTTATGGTCTTATTTCTTTGGAAAAGAGGCATTGTCTGTGCCCAACAAGTTTGCTTTTTTTTTGGCTGCTTCTGTTCAGAGTATTATGGGATTTTTTTTTTGCTGCAGTTGTTTTTGTTTCTTAGTCAAAACACCAACAGAGCTCAAAACAGAACCTCTAGAAAGTTCTCAGCTTTAACTTTATTTTTATGTGGTTTGCAACTGTCCTTTGAAGCTAATGTAGGTGCAATAGTAAGCAGAAGAATATATAATTTGAAAAGCAAGGGATCTATGGAGTAACACAAACCCATCTGTACACAGCAATAAAAAGGTCTGGAGAAAATACCTTGGACAATGCCATTGGGAAAGCTGGAGAGGTTTGGATTTTTATTGCTGTGTTCACTTTGATCTGACGTAGGGTTCACTGCCAAAATATCGTGCCACACACCTGTTAAATAGGACAGTTTTTGAAATCCATGAAATCACAGCCTGAGCCTGTCAGCGGTGGTGGCAGATGGTGATGTTGTTACAACAGTGCCTTGGGGCATGCTGGGAGCAGGGTCCCATAGCAGTTGCAATATCTTGAGACCCACAACAAAAGGCAATATTTCTCCAAAAGAAGTCTGCAGCCTAAATAGTTAAGACCTTCAAAAAAAAAGACTGGTGAAATACTGTGTTCAAGCTATGCAAATGGCACATAATGGTAAGAGAACGTAACCTCCTTTTTCCCTGTCTACCTCATTGATCATTAAAGGTTGTTGTTCTCTTGTTAATTAAGCTGCCAACCCACGATTACACCCATATTTCAGGCTACTGTGTTACCTAAAGAATGGAGGTGAGAAGGAGGAATAGCCTGGACTTTGTTCCACAGCAATGAGAGAAGCTCTGCTTTGTCCCTGTCAAAATGATCCTGCCCCAGTGGAAAAACTGTAAAAAAATGTCAGCACTATCTCCATTAAGGTTTTGCTGAAAGATTAGGAGGAAGTTGCAACAACCTGGAAAAAAAAAGACCTACAGATTACCTACCAGTACTCTATCTGCATATGAATTTGCCCAGTCTGGCCATAATCCATGTTTAGAACAGCAAGGGAAAAATATGATTCAGATCTTCATTGCTGTTTGGAGGAAAAGCTAAGAAAATCATTTCACTACATCCAAATATAGGGTTAAAGTCTCCAGCGTAAGCCTGTATCGAATTGGCACATACCAGAATACCAATTTCAGCACTGAAGAAACATTATTCCATGATGTCTGGTATAATAATGTAACTTATGTAGAGTTTCCTTTCTTAATATTCTGAGCCTGCTGAGCAGACTCTGAAGAGCCCTTTTCCAAAAACTGATGAGTCTGCAAAACCAAATGAAGAAAAAAAGATAGATTTCTCATTATCCCTGCCTCTTGAGAACATTTTCCAAATAAAATTTAAATTCCTAACCTAAGCTCCTACCATAAATACAGTCTTGCCCTCCTCTCAAACAGCATCTCTCTTTAATATCTAATTGACAGGCTCATATCTGCGCTTATCCTTGAGTTTCCGGATTAAGAGGAACATTGGTTACTTCATCCTGCAGACTTACATGCCATCTATTCTCATCACCATCCTGTCCTGGGTCTCCTTCTGGATCAATTATGATGCTTCTGCTGCACGAGTGGCACTGGGTATGTACCTTTTCATTACATGTTGAAAAAAAGTGGGTTTTGGGAGACACATCTTCTAGGATTGCTGTAAGGAAAAAAATACCTTTTTCTTTATGAGGAAGCAGCATAGGTCTGTCAAACTTGTCCCAAGTGAAGAACATTTTTTTTCTGAGAACAAACTTCTGATTTTCAGCCAGAAGAACTCCTTTTTTTTTTCAGAAGTATCAGTTCTTTCCAAGCTTGGGTCTGTATTATTTGAATCAGTAAAAGTTCTACCATAAATTTCTGTGTGTGCAAGTTTAAACTCTATAATAAAATTATAAATGGTCACAGCTTCTCAGACATGTGAGACTCTGACATACCATGATCCAACCAATTCCTTCACTCTGGTTTGTACTTGTTTTCTTAAAAAGAGAATTCTAGGCACCTC
Source organism: Dromococcyx pavoninus (assembly GCA_033558185.1). NCBI lineage: Eukaryota > Metazoa > Chordata > Aves > Cuculiformes > Neomorphidae > Dromococcyx > Dromococcyx pavoninus. The sequence continues at coordinate 1,799,357 of JAUMJL010000389.1, read as the reverse complement.
TTGCGCAACAGGTGTACCAGGACTGGTTAGTTGAATGATAAATGCTGAGGTTGGGTGACCAAAGAGTAGGAAGAATGGTGAGTGAATGGCTAAAAGATGAAAAAACATAAAGAAAATGGCATTACACGTTTTCATAATCATTTAAGCCCCACCCAGATGCTTTTTGTAGCTGAAGACCTTCATAACGAAGGCAAATGTGGGACAGTAAATTCCAAGTTCCTCATAAGCACGTGATCCCCTAAACGAGAATGTTTTCTTATAAGAGGAAAAAAAATGAGGTCTTTTAAGCAACAGAAGGGAAGAGGGGGTGGATTGCAGATGAGGATTTTGGAGAAGGAACAGGAGAAAGGGGGGATGGCTGGCATATGAAAGTTGGGCTGTGCAACATGATAGAAAGTTCAGAGGAAATAAGAGAGCCAAGGAAGAAGGATTTCATCTGTGAGTGGGAAAAGGCTCAAAGGGGTAATGAAGCACAGGTAGTGGCTGTGTCTTATAGAAAAGGTTGGGGGCTTTAATTAGCTCTAGGAGAAGACAGGTTTTGAGAAGACTCAGAGGAGGGATGGTTTGTACCAAGGTATAAAATAGATAATTTGGCTAGGCTTTCTTGGAGAGGCTAGAGCAGGGAGGGGAAAAGAAGAACATGGTAAATTTAAAAGGTAAGTTGCATTGACAATTTAATAACCAGTGAAAGAAGAAAAAGAGACCATAGCAGACATTGCTGGCACAGTGAAAGTACAAACAGAATGGTAGACATGAGATGAACAGCTGTTGAGTTTCTGCTGACATCTGGATTCAAAGGTGAAGACAGAAGAAAAACATTGTAGATCAGAACTGGAACAGCTCTCCCTAAGCTATTCCTGACAGCTCTCTAACTCATCCTTAAAATGCCCCAAAGTGCCCAGCCTCCTCTGGGCACTTGATCTCCAGATTTACCTGCTTGTACAGTCAAAAAGCTCTTCTTTGCTTCTGTCCTAAGTCTCCATTGCAACTTGACCGGTTCTTAAAGGAGACATGGAGAATGTTCTGTTCCCTGCTTCTTTTACCTCAGATTTCTGGATATTAAGACTGCAGTCTATATTTAGACTACTGTCTAAATATAGACAATATGATGTATTGTATGTGTACAGATATATTTTCCTTCTGTTTACTCTTCTATGAACTGAAGATTGTTAGTTCTTATAATCTTTTTTCAGGAATGACACTAAATATATGATAAAGATGAATGGGAAACAGAACAAGTAAATGTCCAGGATGCACAGAGAGGTTTGAGAGCCGTCACTGTAGAGGTAGGGATGAAACCAGAAGAGCAAATTAACGTCATGGAGACTAAGAGAGCTGCCAACAGAGATTTGAGGAGTAGGGACACCAGAAGAGAAGGATATCCGGAAGGTAGTAAGAAAAACAGGACAGTTGAGCTAGAGAAGTGAGAAAAGTTGACTAGGTTCAAGAGGAGAAGTTAATGCCCCCAAAATAAGCATGAAGTCTCATTGCAATCTTTTGCAGCTGGCAGGACACTGTTAATGAGACATATCCGAGGCCACTCTGACAATCCAGAGAGGGTCAATGATGTAGACAGAAGCCTATAAGGCAGGCAGAAAAAGAGACTGCCATGAAGAGGGTATCTCTTCACTCTTTCTCCTATTTATGGCATTGGAAAGATAGAGCAGATTATAAATTCATGTCAAGGATACTGAGGCATTCAGTAGTGCCCAGGGAAGCCTGATGAGTTCATGAAGTGACAAAAAGGGAGAAGAGGTTGAGAGACTTGAGAGCAAAACAGAATGTTTCCTATCACACTGAGGAAATCAAGGAGGATCGGGGAGGACTTAAAGAACCAAGGTCCAGAGGATGCAGATTCCCATCATCCTTGTGATACTCAGCTCTGACATTTTCTCCCACTGTTGGCAGCTGGTTTATTTTCTGTAGCAATTTGTACTGGCACTGCTGTCATCCCTCCTAAGGTTGTCCAGCTGGGAGGAGGGATGGGGAAGCTGAGAGTGGCATTTCAGGAAGCCATCCCACCTTGGTAACAGAGCACCTACCCTCTCCTTACAGGGGTCACCACGGTACTTACAATGACTACCATCAACACGCATTTGCGGGAGACTCTCCCCAAGATCCCTTACGTCAAGGCTATTGATGTTTATCTCATGGGCTGCTTTGTCTTCGTGTTCCTGGCACTCCTGGAGTATGCTTTTGTCAACTACATATTCTTCGGGCGAGGCCCTCGGCAGCAAAAGAAGCAGAGTGAACGGATCAGCAAGGCCAACAATGAGCGCCACCGTTATGAGGAGAAGAGGGTGAGAGAGCAGGTTTGTCCCCTTCTTTCATTGTGGCAGGACAATTCAGACTCTGTTCATTCAGTCCTGGGTGAGGTGTGAAGCAGCCTTTCTCCTAATCACGAGATGAACTCCAGTTCCCTTGTCTGGTGACTACTGGGATTTTTTTCCTTGATAATTTTGTCATCTTCCTCAAGCCACCCTCATCAGGACCATCTTCTTGCATGGGCAGGTGTACTTAAAAATACTCCTGCGGCTTTTGGTCCTACTGTGTTGGCAGAATCACACTACTCCACTCAAAAGTTTGCTGCAACATGTCGAGTCCTTCAAATCCAGCATCTGTGAACAACATTTTCAAATGCAGAAGTCCAGGTTCAGGGCTCACAAATGACCCAGTCAGTAGTATTGTTACACAGAAAGTAGTTCAAAGTCATCCTTGATGATGTGGAGCTGTGTGCATTGTGCACAGGATATCCCCACTACCTTTGTCTCTGTCTTCCCTGTTCTAGGTTGACCCTTATGGTAACATCCTCCTCAGCACTCTGGAGATGAACAACGAGCTGCTGGCCACGGACATGATGAGCAGTGTTGGTGATTCTCGAAACTCTGTCATGTCCTTTGAAGGCTCAGGAATCCAGTTCCGCAAGCCGCTGGCCTCTCGGGATGGATTTGGTCACCACCCAACCCTGGACCGCCACGTCCCACTGACCCACCACGCCGCAGCCCGCAACCGTGCCAACTGTCGTCTCCGCCGGCGGTCATCTAAGCTGAAGCTCAAAATCCCAGACCTGACAGACGTCAGCACCATTGACAAGTGGTCACGAATCATTTTTCCAATCACCTTTGGATTCTTCAACCTTGTTTACTGGTTGTACTATGTAAATTGATGCCTGCAGCCTCCAAGAGAGATAGGGACAGACACTCAGACAATGACAACACAGGAGTGTTGTGGTCTTTTGGGTTTGAGTTTTACTCTTTACTCTCATTATCATTTATTCCTTTGATTCATTAGATTTATTCTAAGAATACTCTTCTCTTTTCAGCACATGTAGAACCACGGAGTGTGGGGGGGGTAGGGAGAGAAGGGTATATGAGAGGGGGTTTGTTTTCAGGGAGGGATGTGTTTGTCTCAATTTTGGGTTCCTGCTGAAGGACTTAAACCATTGTAAAAAAAAAAGAAAAGAAACAAAAAAACCAACAAAAAAAAAAGAAAGGGAAAAAAAGAAAAAAAAGAAAAAAAAAAGAAAAAAAAACACCACCACCCCAAACAAGAAAAGTTTAAAAAAAAGGGGGAAGGAGGAATTGAGTCAAAAGTTATTGGGGAGGATAGGTTATCTTTGGCTGTGCTCACTAATGCACTATCCTCACTTCCATTTCACTACTGAATTTCATCTTTCTCTTCTCAGTATTATTATTATATTTTTTAATCTTTCTTCTTTCACTGCTCTTAACCCCTTCATGTTTGTTCTTTCATGGATTCATGAGATAGTGGGGTTTCATCCTCATGCTATGAGATTTCTCCTTTCTTTTATCTCTCTCCCTCTCTCTTGCTTACAAGCCTAAAAGAATCTTTTAAACCAACAAATAAAAAGAATATTTATTTTGGAAGAGCTGGGAAGGGGGGAGGACATGACAATTATTTGGGAGGGAGGGGTAAATGTGGGGTTATGGGGAGGGGGGGAGGAGGTAGCTTATCTAAAACAAAGGCACATTTGCAAATTGCCTTTTTCCACCTTCAGGAGTTTGCAAGCTGTTTTTCCTGTATGAATGTGTGTGCGTGGTGCATCTGCGTGTGTGTGCGAGCACACGTGTGTAGATATGGATGTGTGTGTGCAAGCATGTTTTCTGGGGAGGGGGGTTTTGTAATGTCTTTTGTAGAAAGAGAACACAGATGACATTCAGCCGGCGGTGTTTTGGGGGGAATAGCAGGGGTTTGTTTGCTCATTGCAACTTTGCAAGGTTTGAGGTTGGAGTCCCAGCTTGTGTTAAAGAGATGGAGCTGGGGAGGTAGATTATGCCAATATATACTTGCTGAAGAAAGAGAGGGCTTTGGGAATCAGCAATGGGACAGTGATGCTGTCCACTGCTGGCATCTAATTGCTATTAGACTAAGCTGATTCAGTCTTAAATTCTTCCTAATCATTCACACCCTGCATCTTTCTTACTAAGTTTGAGGAGAAAAGCAGTTGCAGGACTCTGAAAACTCAATCCTTCCACCCCTCTGGGTGTTCCTTGTGCCAGACAAGGGACTTCACACTCCAGCCCACTGAGTGACCATAACCTATGGCAAGATGTGAGGAAAGGGTGAATATCACTTAACTTTGTGCTTGGACAAAAAAATCCAGAAATGATAACTATACCCTTTCCTAACAAGGTCAGAAGCAAATAGTGGGCTGGCACCCTCTGATCTCTACTGCTTCTATCAGGCCTTGCTTTATGTCTTAACACATGCAGAGTGTAGAGAAAAGTACCCTGTATCCCTTCTTGCAGAAGATGCAATTAAGGATGCAATAGAGTTCCATGGAACATCATCCTGCTGGAAGATGATGGACTTCAAAGACTGGCTAGGGTAAAGGTTGCAATGAAAATGCTGAGCATGTCAGTGCTTGTGGAAGCCCCTAGTCTGTAACAGCTTCCATCCACAGGCACTTATTATAAAGGTACAGCAGAGTAATTTGACCTTGGACAGCAAGGTCAACTTTTTCCAAAGGAGCCACTGACTTTCAGGAAAATTGCTGAATTATTGGCCACTTTGGCAATCACTGATGATTGATAATCTCCCTTATAAATAAAAGCCATGAAAATCATAAATTCACAAGTGCAAAACTTTAACCCTAGGGTCATTCTGCCATTCCTGGAGTAATGATGAGAACCTTTTCTTACCTGATGAAAGATTTTGTGTGCCAGACACATACACAGACAGACACTGCCTTGAATCCAATCATCCCTTTATTTTCCTGCTAGCATTCTCTTTCTTTTTCCTTGATTCCCACTGCTTGGGATAGTAGAATGACCCTTTGAGACCAGGGAAACTCCTGTTTTTCAAATTATGTTCATCTAATGCACATCTTTTCATTTACTAATTTATGTGCATACATAGCTAAGAAAATGTGAATCACAATAGGCTTGACCTAGTCACCAAAGTCATGGAAGGTTTTGCCTTGACTTGGATGAAGCAGGATCAGGGTTCATCAGAGTAATAAGTATTGTTCTTTTTATATCAGAAATGTGTCTTATGCATTATTAGAATCCTAAGCATACAAGTAGAGCATCCATCCTTCTCACTTGCCCTCAGTCTCTGCCTCCCTCTCTCATGTTCATGCATGCACACATTTGGTCCAGGCCTCCCTGGACTCACTAAGGTTTTAGCACAATTGTTAAATCAGACTTAGATTCCCAGCTGCCCTGCAGATCAGTCTCTTGCTAGTTTCCGAATTCAAGAGTGATGCTGTTGAAAATGGGTTTTCCCAATGTTATTGCAGTTTATGGTCTAGGAATGAGAGTGAAGAGTAAATGGGTCTGGATGATAGGGCTAGGACTGGATCGAGTAGTCTTGTCTATCGAATATACAGGAAGTCAAAGCTTGGCCAGTGGAGAAAGTTATGCTTTCTAGTGGAATTCTATTTGAAAATGGCTTTTAAATGTTTTAATGGAAGTCACAAAGTTGTGGTTTATGACATCAGCAGTGTAATGTAGGTGAATATATATGTATGTCAGATGACTGCAGTTCCCAGATGGAGACTGCCTATCAGCAGGTTCAGTTTTTAAGGGGAGTCTAACCAACTAATGATGAATTAAAATATCTAAACACTTACCCTTTATATATGTGATTGCAGTGTAAAGGGTGGTCAGAACTATAGAAGGGAAAAAAATCAGCAGTTATAAGAAGACTGTTAAGATTGGAATGAGTATAAATGGCCATGAGGTAAGAAATTATGAAGCTGAGGGAGGTGACTCAGGAACTCCAGTAATTTGATAGTTGTAGCAAAAGCCTGACAAATTTCATAATAGGAGTTGGGCACCTGAGTGTGCTCTCAGCTGGTCTAAAAGACTGGCAGGGGCAGTGGCACACAGATGGTACAAACCCCAGGTATGCTTTTTGCTGCTTGGGTGCTGAGCCCCACACGGAGTGGGGTCCTGACCAAGCCCATCAATTGCCCTGCAGGTAGAGCCCTCCAGGAGCTGGAGATCAGGTTTGAGGTGGGGAGGATGTTTAATATTTGAGGCTTCAGTCAGAGATTGAGCCAGAAATTTCATAGCGACAATCCAAAAGCTTTCCAGGGGAAAAAAAACCTGCTCAGCTGATTTCTTTACCTGCTGGAACTGGGAGCCAGACTCCTTTGCTATTGCCTCTGTTCTCCGTTGGCCGAGTTCTCTTTCTTATCAGGAGTCATCCTAGTTTCTCTCTTTGAATGTTTCTGACCTGGTATTACCAGGTCAGTTTTAATTCTTAGAGTCAGTCTTAGCATATCCAGACATCTGGACTGTATGGTCCTACATGATAACCTTTGCCAAAGAGTGTGCAGTCAGGACTTTTCACAGTTCAGGAACTGCCTTATAATTTCTGGTGATGGGGCAGAACACTGAAGAACAACTGTGTCCTGTGAGTCAGATGAGTAATAAAAAATGAGTTCCCATACAGGGCTGAGGGAAGAAGGTTGAAGGCCTTTAGAAATGCCCTTGTCCAGACCCGAAGTGGCACCTCCATTTCCCCTCTCCATAGCTGTCTGTGCCCACCCCTAGAAAAGGCAACAAACCCATGTCTTGTTTTTAGGTCCAGTGATCCGGAAAGGAGACAGTAGAGGAAAAAGTCATTTTAATCAAGGTTTCAAGCCATTGCAATAATGAGGAAAGGTAATGCATGAACTACTTTTTCAGTGGATACAAAACTCATTTTGTTGGAAAGATAGAGGAGATTTGCACATCAGTTTCTGTACTTGCTTCTGTTCACCTTTTCTTCATGAAGACAGAGCAGTGCTGAAAGGGAGAGGAAAGAATATGAGTGTAGTTCCAAAGTGGAGCTACTTCTGTCTTTCACTGCAGTGGTACAAGAGGCAATTCTGGGATGGACTTGGTTTGTTTTCATCTTGGGGCAGGATTCCTGCTTGCTAGATCCTGTTTTTAGCAGAGGCTGTAACAGCAGAGTGAGGGACACTCCGGGCCGCCTGAGGGACCTGGGCTTGGGAGAACATTTTGCGCTTTTCCCATGCATAATAGCCTAAGACAAGCATGTGGAGGACGACAAGGAAGAGGAGAAATAGAAATTAAATCTCTCTCAGGATATACGTGGCCAACGCAACTCTATCGCTTCATTTTCTGATACTGTACAGTGCTGTCACTCAGGGACCTTTAGGAACTAGGACCTTGGGACTGTAAACCTACCTGTCCACCTCCTATCCCCCCTTCACCTTGAGTATTAAGAATTGAAGAGAGAATGAGACGAAGAGCAAAAGAAGAAGATAAGAGCCCTGATAGCAAACACCTGCTATTCCATGGGTGAAAGTAAAGCTTTGGTTACTAAGGTAAAAGGGAAGTATATACCTTTATATTCATGTTTTCAAGCATAAACCAGCCCGTAATGTATATAGGATAAGTTCACAGTGCATGACACAAACAGAACTGTAGGCCTTAACCGGCATCCAGCTTTCTTGCATGCACATCTGACACCACGCCAGCAGCTTATGTCTTGCAAATAAGTAGGAAAGCTGCCAGGACTTGGCACTTCCTCTGTCCAATGGACAGCACATCCATTTCCCAGAAACAGAGCCATGCAGGGAACTTATCCGGCTGGTCTGTTTGACCAGATCTGCTCCAGAGGCTCTGGCGGGAGGAGATAAGGAGTGGGGAGAGAGTTGGTTTTGTTTTCTTTTTCGCAGGGAGGAGGAAGGGGTGTTAAATCTCTGAGCAGTTATCAGGCAGATGAGAAATCTCTGGAGCTGCAGACCAAAGGAGTGGCTTTAGGGAAGGTGGTTATTGAAATCCTAACGGAGAGGACAGGATGAGGAAGAGGTTGTTGGTGGGAGAGAGCTGTAACTTCAGAAGCAGAGCTACTAGGAGAGGGGCAGTGAAAATACAAGTGCAATACAATAGGTTTGAAGGGACTAGAGCAATGAAAACTGGGGACCTCCACTGAGTCAGACAGGCTGGGTACAGCTGCAGGCAGCACTCAAGGAATCCCAGCCATGGCAGCAGTCCCCAGAGGGCAGAGCCCACAGTTTCTGGGAGCTGTTGAGGTCAGGAACATGGGAAACAGAGGGGAGACTCACAGTGCTCTGCCATCAGTATGAGCTCGGTCCCTTTAGGCAGGGACAATCATTTGCATCTGGACAATGTTGCAGGAGATGGGCTGGGATGCGCAGGAGAGCAACTGCCATGCCAAGCTGGAGCAACAGCTGAGCCCTATCCTGGTGTCAGAGATCAGAGCCAACTGGGCAAGAAATGCCATGAGGGACACCAAATGCTTTCTTGGAGATGAGACTGGGCATCTCAAGCAGGGTGGGATGTCTTTACAGTAGATATGGAAACTGGGTCGGGGACATGGGTTGGGTGAGAGATGTGCAAACTATGTGTTGGAAGCAGGACCTATCGCAGATGCTGGGAGGGAGGGAGAAAGGGTGGGAGGGAGGGGAGCGGAGACTGGGAAGGAGAAGATGTATATAGTGTTGGGGCTTGGGTTTTATTTTTCATTTGTTTTTTGTTTGGTTTTGTTCTTTTCTTTTAAAAAAAAATGTTTGATTTCTAATGTCTTGTTGTAAACCAAATAAAAATGGTTCTGTACATTCAGAAGTAAAGAACAGCTGAAAGGTGACAAGTGTATTAAAGAAGCACTGTCCTCCAGGCTGATACTATAACACATTTCCCCAGACTTTTCCCACAGGGCTTGGAGGGCAAACTTGTGCCTGTGCTTGCATGGAGGTGCAGCCTGCTGGGACCTAAGGGCTAGGTTCCTGACCCACCTCCAAGTGCAGTAAAGAAGTGGGAACTAGAGGTGGAAGCGATGGTATGTAAGTAACCTTTCAGTGTTTGATCCCATTGTCTCTGGGGCCAGTGGGAAGAGGCTGTGTATATTAGACCCTAATATCTTGCACACATGGTCTCTTCCTGCAGAACCAACCTGCACGATGCCTTATTGTATCTCGGGATGTAGTGAAGTGGCTGAAGATGATATCAGGTATCACTTCCATAAGTGAAGTGGTGCAGATGGAGTAAAGGCAGTACAAGCCTGAACTTTCTTTGAGAAGCTGTTGTTGCTGCTGCTGATTTTCACCCTGTGGTTTAGTCTGGGGTGACAAGTACCAGGAAATACCCAGTTGCTCAGAAAAGGCACAAAAAAAAAGGTTTCCATGTGAAGATTTATCTTAGACCTTTTGCAACTCAATAGAACCTTGTCTGTGGGTTCCTGGCAGTACAAAGCCGAACCTTGTGTTAAGCTTACGTATCTGTTTTAGTGGCCATTGGCATTGCAGAGACAAAATCTTCAGCAGAAGGACAGAAGGTCAGAAGTACAAATAAGTGTAGGGCACTGACTGAATTTAGACTGAGGGACACCTGGTTTCAATGGAGCTTCTAGTTAGCAGAAATGAATGATAGTGAATGCCAAGGGTGATGATGGTAGTGGGTCTGAGACACGTGGGTAGCCTTCTGTGTTAGAGTTCGCCTTTGTCTGGACTGGGAGGAGTGTTAAGGGCAAAAAGCAATATGAGAAATTGCCTCTTTGTCTTCTCTTATGTTTAGTGCTTTGGAAAAGCAGAGGACAGTCTTGCCTCCATGGGGCAGAAATGTGGCTTCTTTCTGCAGCTGGGCCAGTGAATGCTGTACAGTTTGTGTTTCTGTACTGCAGTGAGGCTAAAAAAAAAAAACCAAAAACTTTACATGGAAGGCAGACTGGAGGGATGTCTCATTTCTCTTAGGAGAGGCCATTCTTCAGCAGTAAGGCTGAAGCTGCAGCTGCCACTCCAGCTAGAGGGCATCAACATGGTGTGGCCATACAGCCCTGACTCAGCCATTTCTGCTGACAAACAGGACCAGTGGGTAAGGGCAGGTTGTTGAGACAAAATAGGAAAGAGTTGTGTGAACGTGAGCTCCTGCACCTCATTGTGCTCTAGACTGGAAAACCCTGAAACAAAATGCAGTCCCTTGCTCCAAGAAGCTTATGCTATCATTATCCCACCCTGGAGACAATGGACCCAAACCATCCCAAACCTCCAGTTCCCAGCTCCATCTTATGGCCTGCCTGCTCCTATCTAAGATACCCAGAACTTGCCAGTGTCACAGGAAGCAAGCACTTGCAGACTGGTATTAAATATGTATGTGATAAAGTGGGGAGATTAGAGGTGGCAGACCCTTTGTGATACAGATATGCTCATTTTATTATTTGCACAAGCTGAACTTGACATTTATACAGGTAGACTTTTCCCCCTCAAAGGATGAGATAGCACAGTGGTGAGTAACATTATTTTTTTGAAGACGGTGATAATTTCTCCTCCAGTATGTGTTTTAAAGAGTAGATGAGCATTAGTTTCCCTTCTGTAAAGGCTAAAGCTTCCTAGCTCTCAGTGCTATGCCAGCTGAATGATGTTGGGCAGCTCCAGGGTTAATTACCATACTCAGATGCTGTGTCCAGGTCTTATTTGAGGACTTTTCTGGGCATCCACTGGACAGATTGTTCAGGTAGGAGGGTTAAAGGTCTTTTCTCTGACTTTCCTACCCCTCTGGTCAAGTCTTCGAGCACATTGTGTTTTGCTGGGTATACTGTCACGTGGCTCTTGCTGCCCAGATGCACACATAGCCCTGGAGCTACTGAGCCTGTTGAGGAGGGCTTGGGGATCCACAGGCTGGGAGAAGCCAGGCCAGCAAGGAAGGAAATTGTGATTGCCTTTGTTGTGATGCTGGTGCCTCTTGGGGACTCAGACAAGGGGCAGCAGCCTGTTTTCCAGCATCCAGAATTTTCTGTATCAGGTTAGCAGAGGCACTTCTCTCTGGGGCTCATCTCAGCTCCTCTCTGGAGAGAAAGGAACTGGCAGTGCCTCTTCACTAACAGATGCTCTGCGCAACACTGGGATGGACTCGCTCTACCCCATTCAATCCTTGAGCAGGTCCTCTTTTATTTGCCTTCAAGGGACAGTGTGTTTGGTTGGTCTCTTCTTTCTCATCACTGTTCCCTGGCTGTGCCCAGGGCCATGGAGCCTGTGCTGCTTCAGCATCAAGCCTTGCCGAGGCAATGGCCATTCCCAAGGAGAACAGAGGGTTTCAGTGCCGAGTGCAGGAGGCAAGCAGGTGACTCCTCCCTGCAATGGTGGCTGTTGAGGAATATCATGACCTGCCAAGTGGGAGACCAAAGAAGAGGCACACCTTGTGAGAGATCTGGCACTGCTTATAGTTGTTTCTCCAGAGACAATGGTCCATAGGTCCTGATATTCTGGTGACCTGTGCTAACTGCCTCAGGGACATCAGAACACCCATCAAGGTTGTTTTGAACAGGAGTATATCTTTTGCTCATGCACTCCCAGGTTGTCATTAGAGATCTTACCAGCCCCATGTCCAATGAATTTGGAGGCAGAGAGAAGGGAGATGTGTCCCAGAGTGTCTCACAGGCAGAGACTGGGCAAAATCCCTGAGTTTCAGCCCCTGCTAAGGCTAGGTAATGATGAAGAAAGAGGTTAGCAAGGCAGATGAGGTTGCCCCAGCCTTCCCCTCTCCCAATTCAATTACACTGAATCAAGAAAGGGATGAGCAAAGCAGAATAATGTGGTAGGATTAAACCCACAGTGCCCCAGTCCAGCAAAGCCCCACCTCTTGCTCAAGTCTGAGCACAGGAGCAGTCCTGATGACTGTGCGTTTGCTTAAAATCATGTCTGGATGCTACAGCTTCACTGGGTTGGGACCAATGTTCTTGGCAGGCCAAAAGGAAAGGTTCTTGGTGAGAAACGCCCTAGACATGCTCAGCAGTTGTGACAGAGAAGAGTTCCTAACTTCTATAAAGATGAATAGCTAGGTGCTGGAGAAGTAAATGGGAAAACTGAGAATAAAGCAAAGTCTCAAGAGTTACCCAGAAACATCCCATCCATTCGCAAGTACACATGATGCTGGTGGCAGGACCATTGTCCAGTCTGTGGTATTTTTTTCTTTCCATTGCCTGGCATGTCTTAATATTGTGGGTTTTTTTGTGAAATCACATTCCCTTTCAGAAGAGAAAGTGGATTCTGAAGGACAAATGCCCTCTTCATGATGTACTCACTACAGGGATGTTATGCCAAGAGGTATGAAACAAACAAGATTAGACCTCGAATGCCAGGGCATCTTTCCCAGGAAAATCTAGACCATTTATGCCAATGCATCATCCTCTCAAACTGCACCCATCCATCTTCCTCTCAAAGATGAAGAAGTGGCAACGTCTTTTCTAACTGGGGACTTCTTATGTAGCCTGACATTCAGACAAACAACTGACTGAACAACAATGACAACAGGACAGGGAGATCAATGGCTATGTCAATGTATACTATCAAAGGGACTGCTGTGAACCATCTTAACATACTCTGAGTGGCTGCGTTGCATCCTGTACAGCGTTACAAAGAAAAAAAGAAACAAATACACTGAAAAAAACAGAACAAACCACCCATTTTTATGATCTTTAATTTGCATTTTCTGCATGAAATAAGATCTTGATCCTTGTCTTTTTTTCACAAAAGCAGATTCTGCTTTAACTAATGTAAAAAAAGAGGAAAGAAAAATAATGTTTCTAGCAAAGTGATTTAGATGTAGAAATTTTTGTATAAAAAAGGGGAAAAATTATAAAAAGGGAAAAACAACAAAGAAATAAAATGAAATTACCTAAAGAGCCATCTTTGTCTACTCTAGAGGTGGGAAGGTGTGATTGGTGGGTGGCACTTTCTGCTCTCAGTACAGTCAGCAAGGCTCCGGAGCCTGTGCCATGTAGCCGGGAGCATTCCCAGGAAGGCTGTGCTCACCAATTGCTGCTGGGTGCTTTCAAAAACTGTCTCCTCCATCTTATTTAAGGGAGAGTGGGAAGGAGGGTGGTGGGAAGGGGCAATGAGAGTTGCCTTGATTTTATTTTGGGGTTTTGTTTGGAGTATTTTTGTTCCTCCAGTGACAGTTTTTGAAAGATGATGATGAACAAAAGTAAAAACAAACAAACTTGAAAAGAGTTTACAATTTTGTACAAACCATTATAAATACTAACAACAAATGTTTTTAAAAATGGTCCATACCAGTGCCAAAATAATGTAATGTGTACATTAATTTCTTCTCTTTTTTTTCCTCGGAAAGGTGTTAAAACACAAAAATATTTCTTTTTTAACTAATGCTGTATGTGGACATAAATGTACTTGAACGCTGTTAATTATTAATTGGTTAGGAATCTTTCATGGGCTTTTGGGTTTGTTTTTTTTCTTTTCATACCCAGGACAAAAGTAACACTTACAAAATACAGCCTTTAAAGGAGAAACAGTCAAATTTTTCTCTGCTGGTTTGAATGTTCTTACATGTTTCCGTTTTCAAGGCACTGTCTTTAGGCTAGATCTGTATTACTGGTCTCTGAAAAGTAAATCAACTTTACCATTCGTAGGACTCAAACTTGGCCTTAACCTTAAACATAACTGTAGTAATGCCATTTGAAATGTGTGTCCAAGGACTTTGCTAAGGCTTAAGCAAAGTTTTCTGCATGTCCAAGAGTTCTGCTGGGTGAAAGCAAGAGCTGGCATATGCACAAGCTCTACAACACAGTCCAGAGGAGAGGGGAAAATTAGAAGAAAGCCCCAGTCTTATTTTTCCACTGTAAGGTGAGTAACTTGCCTGACTTTGAGGAACAAAGATCAAAAATTACATTTTCAGAGGCTCTTAAGTCCTATTTCCACAAGAAAATAAAGTACTTGAGTACTTCTAGACTTTACTGTGCTAATCAAAAGTGGATTAGATAGGACCATTTTCAGAAATGACTGATGTTTTTACAGTAAGGCATTGAAGTATTTCACGTTTATAGGCTGAGTCTTCAAAATTTCTTTTTAAAAGTTTAAAAGACTTGGCCTTTTGAGGTCATCTAGAAGGTTTTTTTGCTGTGCAAGGAAGGCTGTCTGGACAGTCATTGCAGAGTGGGTGAGTGTATAAGCATCACTCAGCAAGGGGCTGCGGGCATGTGGTGGAGATTGCTGTTAGAGAGGTGGGATGCGTCATCTGTTGTAAGTGCAGGTAAAAGGAGAGAGCTGGCTTTGAAACCCCTCTTCCCTGTGGTGCAAAGCAGACTTACCACTCCGAAGTGGTGAAGAACTGCAGCTGCCATGGGTGTCTGTGATCTATCCGTCTGCCTTCATCACAGCTTGGTCTGCTCCACACCTCTGTGGCTTTACGCTGTAAGCATACATCTAAGGATCAAAAATACAGGGAAAGCGAGTAGTGCAGGGACATTGATGGGATCCTGAAAGTCTTCTTGTCACTGATGGGACCATCCTTGCATCCCTGAAGCAGAGAGATGCTGTCTACCCTACACTCAGGCAGGAAAATAGGAAAACATACAGTGCCTAATATGCTCCCAATTGGCATTCAAGTATCTGTATCTCTTCTCAGCTGGGACCTACTGCCAGTGGGATCAGTGCTGCTACAAGGATGAAAAGTCAGGAAAAAACGCTAGGAACTGCCTTCAGCACTCAACACGTGAGATCCAGTCTTTGTTCCCCTCCACCGAGTGAAACCACCGCCTGTTCAGCAGACTGACCATATGATATTTGGCATGTGATGAGGAGGAAATCTTCTTTTTACCCTTTGGATTTTTATTGCTGACATCTATATATAGTATAAAAGTATTACTTTTCTTTCTTCAAATATGACAATTGAACTTTTAGCTCTCCTTACCAGCCATTACGACAGTTCTTGTCTTTAAAAAACCTGAAGCCCTGCTGAGCTGAGAGGCTGCCCTTTCCTGGCACAGCTATAGCGGTGGAGAAGCTCTGGGAGCATTACTGCCCTCTCCTCTTGAACTTCCTTCTCACTGAACCCTTATTTGCTTAATGCTGAAACTTTTTAAAACCAAACATGTTGGAAAAAAGCTAGGAAAAAAAAAAAAAGCTAGAAATCCAGACCTCAGTCTTGAATATCCAAACTCTTGGGGATGTCAGCCTCACTGAAATGATAGATGAAAGTTAAAGAAGCTTTGCCCCCAATAGAAAGAGAAGCCAATTATTTGGTAGCTTTAAAAGAGAAATAATAAGTGCATGATATCTGTTGTGTTTATGCTTAAGTAATAGGAGAATAAACAGAGGGGAACAGCACAACAAAAATCTTTTCAAGCTGTGGTGGTGAATTACAGTTCCTGCTAACTTGTCACTCTAGAGAGCTTCTATGATACTCTTTTTACTCCTGCCTTCATTTTATTAAAGAGATAAATTTGTGTATGTTTACCTGCTGGAAAAACTCCTCATCTTGCCATCTCATTTAATTTAAAGTGAAATTTTAGCCCTGTTAATCTCACTTTGCCTTCCTGTTCTCTTCTGTTTAATCTATTATCTCCTGGGTTTCCATGGCAAGATCTCATACCTCAACAGGGAAAAAGCTTTAATGATTTCTTCTTTGTAGTTCGGGATGAGGTGCTAATGACACTTCACATCCACAGGCAATCTTCAGGGGTCACAACTGCCCCTGATAACTTCTTTCTGTCCTTTTATGAAGAATATTTTGTCTAGATTAGAATTTCAGCAATTTTGCTATACTAATCCATATCCTTACTAAGCGGCACCAGTACAAACCCAATCATCCTGGAAGCCCAGATAGGGTAGGTCTGCACTGTCTGCAGCAACAAACACCCCGTTAAGTTCAATACCTGCCCACCTCTGTTATGGGTTACTGAAAGGATTTTGTGTTGATAAGAGCAGGGAAATTTTTATCATTAATGGTGCTAGTAAATTTATTAAATATTCAAATAATGATAAAGGTCTGTGTTTTCAAAAGCCCTTAAGTGATTAAAGCATCAAAGTTCCTCTGACTTTTCAATGGCTTGGACATATAAATTGCATAATAGCAATATCCAAATTAACATGCAAAGTTTGTAAAAACATTAATAACATATTCTGATTCGTTTATTCTGGAAATTATCCTGCTGTTGGAAAGAAGAAATCCTCAAGATCAGTTTGTACAACAGCATGCGATCACATCATATCTACACACTCTCTTCTAAATCTATTTGCAGGAAATACCAATGCAGATCCACATCCAAAAGTCTGGAAGGTAGCAAGAAGGCAGATTTTAGTGCGTTGCTCTGCCAATTATCATGCATTAAAGTGAATAAATAGCCTCTTAAATTTGAGAAGAACAAAAATTCTAAAAATACTTGGTTTGGAATTTTCAACCTAATGTCTTTAGTGCGTATGAATTCTTCAGTGTTAAAAAGGTTTCATTTTTTGTTGCTGTACCTTTGGAGAATTTTGTGTCCAAGAATAAATTATGTTTTGACCTGTATTGACATAATTTTCATTTACTAATTTCAGGGAGACAGAGGCAGAAGGAGGGAAATTCAGAAAAAAAGAAAAATTGAGAACAAAATGGATACTAAAACTTAAATGAAATAAAGTATTCTATTTCAAGGCAGCTGTAAAATATTTTGTTTGAATCATGATGATTTTACTTTTTTATAGTTTTTTTAAAAAATGCATTATTTTAAGGGAAAAATAAGAACAGCAAACATTTTCTAGCTTGTGAATTCTCATCTAACAGACCTTATGCTGAGGAACTCTTGTAAGTCTCTCTCTGCCTGGAGAGAAGTCAAGCTGACTCAGCTGCAACCCAAACGTGTGGTTTGAGGGAGCCTAGACATTTTGTGCTTGCTATTTAGATCATACAGCATTCCCCCAGACAATACACTTCTCTGAATGAGGGTGACGCTGAAGCAGCTGTCTATATTGGGCACTGTGTCAACAGTTTAAATATTAACTGTTCCATGTGTTCTCACCAGCCCCTGGGAAATGCGATATCAGCCAGAGGATTCAACCTTGAATCCCGCTCATGGACATTTTCCCCCAAACAGAGCTGTTCAGTCACGAACAGCCTGGAGATAGCCCACATTCCCTTCCAACAGCCAGCTCTCTCACTCCATTTTATTATGACAAAAGGGCTGTGTAGGAAGACAGGGCTTTTCCAGGACTGCAGGGTGTGTTTGGGCAAGCTGCTGTAAACACAAGGCAAAAGTAACTCAGCATCCCAGGACATGTCTGGTGAAGGGATGAAGGCTCCTTGGCCATGAAACTGAGGACCCATTACCTCCAAAATATTTAGGTTTGAGGCCTTTGGCTACTTGGCCAAAAAAAAAAATCAAACTGTAAAATCTGCTTCCTACAAACCAGCAGGCAGCCAGCATTCTTGGGCTCAAACAGCCCAGAGATACGTGTTGCTGACAGGCACCGTGTCAGGGTCTGCACCAGTTTTGGTTAATGGGTTTGCTTAAGTTTTGACATCATACTAAGCAGAGTGCAGGTGTCTGGCCTTGCAATAATGAACGCAAAAATTAAGACAGCAAGATCTGTAGCTGAAAAATAACCTCCAGATGAAATTCTGGTGAAAAAATGTGATTTATGTAAGCTTTTATGAGCGGTGGTTTTGTGTGATTATCTCAATTTTAAGACTGAAAATTCACCTCTGATTACCTAAATACACAACACTCATTTGTGTTGTGTATTTACAGGTGAGGTCCTAAGTCAGGATGTAGAAGGGCTCCCTAAAGTTCCTTCTATTGTGTCATGGAAGGGTCTGTCTTCAGTTTGTATCCACTGCATGGAAAAAGATGTACCCATCCCTTTTCCCTGTATTTGTGTTCATGTGACAACAGAAGAGTTCAGTTTTAGCACTCACACCACTCTCTTAGGAGATGCTGTCAGGTAAACATGCAAGACCAATTAGAAAGTATAAGTCGTTGAAATAAGAAGCAGTATCAGCAGATATGGCAGGTACAAGGTTGTGTATCACTCTCCACGTTGAAAATCTCTGCTGTACAAGCCCTCTGGAGAGAACTCTCCCCATGCAGACAAAGCCAGCATTTTGGTGTCAGGGTACAGAGCTCACAGTGGTGCTGTTTTGAGATGGCCTGTTTGCTACGTACTCGATCCCACAGGGTAGATCCATCCTTACCCGCTCACATCCTCACACTGCATATTCTTTCGCTCTGTGGGTTTGTTGGTGAATGATAAGAAAATTTAACTAGATTCATCTTTCAGTTGCTATGTGGAGATGCAACCATCTTGGCAAGCTGTGAAATTCACAACAGCAGCTGCTGCCCAGTTTGTTAAAATACTTAGTTTAAACGAGGGTGCTGCTGGTACAGCTGGAGCCTCTTTTAAGAGAAGGGTGGAAAGTCAGCAGTGGAGCAGGAGCTGCTGCAACATCTCAGTTCTGCAGCTGGACATCATTGTCATCTGACAAAGGCATCCCTTCCCTGCCATGCACCTGCAAGCAGGGCTGCTGGCAAGCTGGTTCTTCTGCTTAACATTGGATGACCAAGGTGGATACACAAATACTGCTACTATTTCATATTTATATTTCTAGTCTCTGTTCTTTTTCCCAAAGGCAAGCTCTGCTTTTTTTCCTAAAGTTTGAGCAAAATCCATTCTGCCATTTTGAAGTCAGATGGGTGAAAATGAGCCAACTTTAAATTAGAGTTGCCAACTGGTTTAATTTAATTTGGTGAATTAATCATGAGCCTACTTCTAAGTCCTTCTGCAAAAAAACAACAACATGTTCTTTGATTCATGGGAATACATCCAGGGCTGTGTTTGCATTTAAAAACAAAAAAGAAAGTTTCAGTCATGGAGACAAGCTCTCATAAATGTGACTACTGGAGCCTGTTATCAGAAGATAAATTAGAGGAATTTGCCATTTTGTGTATATTAATCAAGCAACAGGTTTCAAGTAAACACCAAGATTTTGGAGAAGTGAAAAGGCAAATAACCAATGATTACTGAATATTTGTGTCTAATGATGTTTCTGCACCTGGTCCAAAATCTCCTGAGCTCCCTTTCCTTGCAACAGACATACATGGGTACACCCCCTCGTACACCATCCCCCAATCCCCTCTGAAAAAAATCAATTTTATCATCTGAGACTCTCTCACAACAGTGCTTCTGATCAGCTTTGCTGGACAAAGATATATTTATGCAGTGGAAACAAGGGGGGCATAGAAGTATATGACTGCTCATTTTTTACATTTTTGTTGGATAAATTTTCCACCTGGCTTCACAATATGAAACAGCAATGACAATTCACACTGCAGGGGCACATGAATGCCCCAGGAGGTATGTAAGGAGAGGAAGAGGGAGCACTCAAGAATGGTATAAATAACAAAGACAGAAACACGGAGTTCAGTTCTCTATCCAGTGGAAAGCGGTAGAATCGGAGAGTGTTTGTGGTCTTGATGGGGAATTTACAAGGATTCCTGCTGCAGAGAAGAGCTTGCTCCCTCTCCAGTGATGGTTTGGGAAGAGGAGATAGAGCTGTCAATGCAACCAGATGTCATTTACTGGTAGAGCTGTTCAGCTGGAATGAGACGAATCATTGCATTGTCCTTGGAGGCAGGATAAGGTACCTGTTGTGCAACATAGGGAGAAACTCCTACAACCTGTGTAATGTAAGTGCTGCGTTGGCAGAAGCTGTCATGGACTCTGGTTGTCTACAGAATGATGTCAAGAGGGATGAAATAGGAGAGGATGTTCCACCTATCTTTTCACCACCCTGCATTTGCACACTATTGACCTACTTGCTGCCACGCAAAGTTCTTAGGCAAAGTCGTGCTGAGGTACTGGGACAGTGAAAATCTTCTTCACAGACCTTGTAGGTGAGTGGATAGTGTTTTACGGAAGAGGATCTTTTCCCTGAAAGTGTCTTCAGATCACCACTTTGCCATCGTTCCTTAAGGCAGGTAGGGGGGTGATGTGTTAACAGGCAAAAGAACGATGAAACTGCTCAGCATTGAGGGAGTATTTCGCAGTTTCCCCTCAAACATGTGCCTAGTACCATTTCTTAAAGAAGACCATTCACAGGAAAATCCTCTTCCATATGCAACTCTCCAAAGCTTGCTAGGTGCTCCTATATGGCTCGTAAATCAGAGGCAACTCTTACAATCAGCATTTTCCTTCTCCCTTGAAGTACCAGCAACCGCAGCAGCTGCTGAGTCTGAAGTTAATTTCCCTAATTAACCTGAGAGTACCTCACAGTCCCAGGACATCAACCCTACCTGCATCTTCATGGGAGGGAGAAAGCTTGCAGCCTCAGCACTTTTGTAAACTTTCCAGGAGGAGGCCAAAATCTTAGGAAGGGGAAACCTCAGCTGTTAAGTGTTTCAGCCAGAAGGCAAATGGAGAAGACAGGGTGCATTATAAAAAGGCAAAACACAGAACAGAAATAAAAACAGGAGAGGAGAAAGGCTCCCAAAAGTAGGAATGAAACAAAGGAAGAGATGTACAGTTATCAGTAATACTTAGAAAACAAAGAAATAAGGAGGCTGGAAAAACTCGGTAGTGGTGACAGCTAACCAAGTCACAGGGGCCAGAGCCCCTTGGCAGGTTCAATACTTCTGTTTTGTTTAATGTGCCTTGAATTTTTCAGTACCATGATGGACTCACAGACACACTAATATTGCCCATGAAGATTTGTCTTTTCTCTTTTTTAGGTCTCTAGAGTGTGGAAACCTCTTGTGAACACAGCCCTACATCTCCCCATTTCAGTCATAGGGACTAAACCAGGCAGTTCTTTATTGCCTTTTCCACATTTCTTTTTACCAACACACCTTCATTCCCACCAGACCTGGGTACAGGGACATTAAAGCAACAGAGTGAAAAAAGGAAGGCTGGCTTTTCTCTTTCCTTGACAGGTATTTGAAACCACTGTGCTACCCTAGTGAGCTGTAGAAAGTGCGGGGCCTCCCTCCTGCAGCAGGCTGTGTGCTGGTGACCAGCAAGCAAATCAGATAAAGCAAACCAGGTACCTGCAAGGAATGGGCACCTGAGTCATGTTGTTTGCTCTCCTGTGTCAGGGCCACACCTGCAATAACAGACTTTAAATAGCCTTAACAGCCTCACCTGGGAACTAGTCCTGGTAGGATCTGGGCTGCTAGTGGGGCTGTAGCTGCCTTTGTCACAACTCAACAGCTTTGCTCTTGCTGCTTCCCATCATTGCAGAAGATCTAGTGGCATTTGGTAGCAGGATGCCTGGGACAGCTCATCACATTAAAAAGGTAAAGGCTGAGAGCCAAAACCCATCTAATGAAAGTCCTGTCTTGCGAGGCTGGGATGCAGGAGGCCCTGAGCTCTAGAAGAAGAGGTGGGGTGGCATGGCAGGAATTCTCTAAGGAAGTCTTTAAAGGTGCAAAGGACTTACTGCAATGTGTTAAATGTCCTGTATGATGTCCAGTATTTCAGACTTCAGGCTTACACAGGGTGTTTTTTTGCTATTGAAACTGTTTATATCTGTTGTCTTCTTGCTCATGAAGAGGTAGAAAATGTGAAGGCAGTGAACATTGTTAAATGCCATGCATAACTCCTGTAGGCACTGCACTTGGGTGGTCAGGGCCTGGAAGAGCAGGTAAACACACTTGCTAATGTAGATGAATGAATGGTGAGCTCCAGTAAGTGATGTGGGTTTCTGTCCCTAGAAACAGCTATGTTAAAATCCATTACCTTCCTGAGGTTTGTTTTTTTCCTTTAAGGCTGATTAATTGAATGATTTATCTTTGCGAGTACATAGCAAGATGGGAAGAAGGTGGCTGAGAGAGACTGGAGCAAACAGAGTAGGCTTCCTTCAATCACCAATGGATACCCAATTTCCTCATCCCAGCTGTGCTCACAGTGGAGTCCTGTCCTGCCTAATCAGAGGTGAGGGATCAACATTGCCAAGTGTCTGGATTGCTTCTCAGGAGCTTTTTTGGGGGACTTTGGCAGAAAGACTTGAGAAGTTGCCTTCTGGATGTGGTTATTTCTTGGTGGGTGTAGTGGAAGTCTGCATGACTTGCTGGTCTATGGAGCAAGTAAACTCCTTTTCTGGAGCACCTAGGGATTTACCCTGCTACATCCCTCAATCCATTTAGCAGCAGGTGCTTTTGTTTTCTCCTTGGTCAGAAAGCCCCTTTTGTCAGGACCTTTTCCATGTGAAACATGGGGTGATCTCATGATATTCCCACAGGTGAGGAATTTCCCTGACACACAGCTGAAAAGGCTGTAAAAGCAGGTAGTGGAATGGAAGAGGAGGTACTGAGCCTGCTTGCTTCCTACTGTTTCTCAATCTTTCCTAAGTGCCAGGTCAAACCTATTTTCTACCTGCTGCTGGAGAACATGCTTTGGGGATGCAGTCCGTGACCATGTCACTCCCATGACAGTGAATATTTTAAATATTTTATTACTCAAGTAAACTGGAAAGCCATCAAAATAGGAGAGGTGGAGCAGTCTGGCGTCCCCTTCGCACCCCAGAGATGTGGGACCTGTTGCTTTAAACCCTTTTGGGCAGAGGAGGCAGCTGAGTTTGTCCTTGTCCTGACTGTAACTGCTGAGCCTATGAAAGGGATTCTTCCTCCTGGCTCCATTCTGTGAGACTACTTAGCTTCTTTGTTTCTTTTCTTCCTATGGGGCTAAAAAAAAGAATTAACCCTTTTGTATGAAATGTTTTAATCAGTGTAAGGCCATACACTCTTCAGCTCCCACTTCTCTGTGGGAATTGCTTCTCTATTTTGACTAACAAAAACCAGGTGTTTCTGTGAGCACAACCCAGGAAATGAAAGTTCAGCATTGTCCGTGGTTTTGGGCTTTGGTATTCTTGAACACAATGCACTAAACGTAAAGGGTCTGAGCCATCCTTTCTGTAGAAAGGGAATATTTTTGAAGTGTATGTTTCACTATGTGAGACCTAATCCTAAGGGTAGTCGAGCTCCTGCAGAACTGAAAGTGGCAGAGCTGAGGTGACACTGTTCATCCTTGTACTATAGAGTAGTGATGATCAGGAAGCTTTTCCTCCCTTGCTCATTGGTGTGAGCTGTGCTGCACAAGCCCCTGTGTACCCAGCTGTAGGACCTGAGGGATGTGTGCTAGAGGAGAGCTGAGTCCTCACATCTACTTATACTTTTGCTTCCAAGAATTGCTCTTGGGAGAGAACACTTTCATTAAAAAAGCTAATTTACAAAGGAACAATAAGCAAAGAAAACCCTTCTGTGAGCTCTGTACTACAGGCACAGCTCTTCATTGCTTCTAAACTCAGAAGACCAACTTGACATTTCATGCTGGCTTCTTACTGGAGAAATGGGAATAATGGGGACCAGAGAAGTCATGCTGTGTGTCCTTCAACAGCCATCTCCTTCTAAGTAGGACCATGGTTACCCCAGAACAACATCTTGTCGTGAAGCAGTGGGGCACCAGTCATTCTGCCCTCCATGTTCCACTTCAGAGGGACTTTCCTGCATAATGTCACATTAGATTTATACATCCTATGTACTTCTCTATTGTCTTTTTTAATAAACATATTACAGGGCTCTGTAGTAGTCTTGCACAGCTTTCCTAGTTCTTATTCTTCTTGATGTCTGTCCCTACTTTATTAGTCAGGATCTTCAAAAAAAACAATTACCAGCCTTACAATTGAAGGTCCACATCTTGATCTTGCTCTGACACATGACAACTTCTGACTTCTTTAGGACTTAATGCAGGGACAATAGTGCAAGAAGTCTGACCCAGTATGTGTAGCTCTAGTCTTGTGTTCCTCTTCACATACAGTCTTCTGCACTGTCCAATATATATGCAATCCCCTGTTGCATGTCCTTCCACACAAAGTGTTGCTTTGGTGATGTGTGATAAACATCATCTCTCATCTCCATCCTGGCTTTACCTTAGGTGTCTGTGGCTGGAAGGAAAGCACATCAGGGTCAAATCAAGAGTCCCTGCGGTTAAAGGGATAACTGGCTGCACTATGTTGTGTAGGGGATGGGAAGAGTGACCATCTCAGAAGAATTAATACTGTAACTATGCTGAATACTGGACAGAGGAGAGAGCCTGTTTTTTGAGAGTCATATCAATTGGTGTAAGCAGCCGTGCAAATCCTGATCTGGAGCTAAATCCCAGGAACTCTGAATCTGTGGCTTGGTTTGAGCTTGCTGCGCTCAAAGCTGAGGCTGTGCTGTGTGTGCACCCTGCTTTTCACAGAGGACTGAGAGCTCTTCTTGGGTCTGTGTACTCCCTTTCTGATTTAATTTGGTCCTAATTAATTTTCACAGTAATAAGATAGGAGGCAGAATTGCAACAGAGGAAATTCTATTAGATAAAAAGAAAAATTTCCATGGGAAAGGCAGCTTGTCACCAAAAGATAGGCCCATGTAGGCTGTGGGATCTCTATATTTGGAGATACTCATTATTTCACTGGACAGACCTGAGGACCAAAGTTAACTTCAAAGGTGGTCCTGCTCTGGTCGGGGTTAGATCAGAGACCTGCAGAGCTCCTTTCCCACCTGAGATATTCTGGGATGTTATGAATTCTGCATTGGCTCTTGCCTTGATTTCACCTGTTCCTCAACCCCCCACACCAGCCTTCAGTGCTCAGGATGTCCCTGGCAGTACAAGATCCAGAGGCATGGTCTAGACCAGGGGAAAGAGCTTGAGTGTGCAGACATGACTCTGGAATAAGATTCAGTGAAGCAAACTGAATTGGGTGGAAGAGAGTTAAAATAAAGCACTGCCTTTATCAGTGAGCTGTGTCCAGAGGCCAAGGAATTAAACCAAAAGCATACACAAGTGTTGGGATGGGGCATGACTTAATTAGCTGGAATTAGCTGTGGGGTTTGTCGCTTCAGCTTTTTGTGTTTGGAGTGATTACAATTAAAATGCAAAGATCTTACTTCTTAAGTGCTCCATGCTAATTGGAGGATCAGTGTGCTTTCTTTTCCGTTTCTCCTAATTTATTTTAAGGGTTTTTTTCCAGTGCACGAAGTCTGGTAGGCCCAAGAATTTGAAAAAATGGGAAATACCAGGTCAAAACTGTGCAGGCAATTCCTCCAAAGCTGAGGAGGGAGGGAAGCACAGGGCTTTCTCTGCACAGGGAACAAATCTTTCCAATGGGGTGCAGTAATCCTGCTTTCTTCTCCCCTGGTTACTTCTTAAGCTCTGGTTCAATAGTTCTGGGATGTAATTGAATGAGATGGGTTGGTAAAGATTTTGCATGGTTTTTGCAGCTAGTGTGAGGGCTGGGGAAAAGCAGGGCTCCAGAGAGAGAGCAACCAGGGGCCTTGTCTTCACCAATGGGTGCTTGTCAAAGTTGTCCCAAATCAGCTTGATTCTTCCCATGCCTGGAGGGAAGAAACCCACTTGGACTGCCTGAGTGAACAGTGAAAGGGAACAATCTAAGGTCTCCAACATGCAAGAGAGCAGAGTGGAGTCTTCTTCATGCACAAGGTGGTATCTGGGGAAGAGTCTTGAATGTAGTGTCACTGCAGTTAGTGATGGGGCTAACCATGAGTCCACACAGAGCTCTTCTGTTTCTGATGGCATCTCTACTTTGTGTCACGCTTAAGCACCTAGCAGGGACCAGCTCTGAGGCTGGGTCAGGATTTAGGGGCACTGAGGCACTGGCTTCACAAAACAAATAGTGTCAAGTGCCATTATGAGTAAATGCAGTTATTCCCACTCAAAATCTGCATTGTGAGCTCTACTCTGCAGAGAGCTGTGGTCAACAGTGATTGGCAGCTGGGCAAAATCACTCCCATCTGCTGAATTTACCTTTTGGGCAACCGAATGGTCCTAGGTAGCCTTCTGCTTGTGCTCATCACCACCCCTTGACATGTTACTCTCTCCTTTCTGATGGAGAGTTGAGGCCCAGAGCACATCTGAAATCCAACAGGGTAGGGTGCAGATCTAGCAGGACTTTGATAACCATCGTGTCAGAGGCAAGGGGTTTGCAGAGTGCAACAGGGACCAGCAGAGCAAGAATCAGGGATGCAGTGAGTCACAGGTGCTCAGGAGGGCAATCGGTCCTGAAGAGCCCCTCCTCAGAGGATGGTTATAGTGATTTTTCTGCAAACTTCATGACAGTCTCTAGAGGAGGGCCTGCATCTCACATGCTCAGTAGCTCTGTACCCGAAAGCAGCCACAGCATTTTACAAATCAAATAAAACCCCAGACTCCCTATTTGAAATTCCCCTTTCCTGGACAGGCTGCCTGAGTGCTGCAGGCCTGGGCCAGATGACTGGGAATTGTCCTTCTCCAGCTGGAGATGAGGGAGGTGGATCCCTCCTTAGAGGAGGTGGATCCCCTCCTTAGAGACATGCACAGGGGAGTGATCGAGGGGTGCACTGGGGCCACACTGCCTGCGCCATGGCCAGGGCCTGCGGGAGTCCTCCATCCCTAATGAGCCCTTCTCATGCCCAGCCAAGCATGTCAGCAGAACAGCCCCATCCCCAGGGGCTCCATCGCAGAGTGCCCAGTGATGCAGCTCCTGCTCTCGCTCCAGTGGTCTCTGGAGATGGGCAGCTGTGTGTGAAACATGTTCATCCTTTTTTCATGAATTCAGCAAGAACTAGCACCAGGAAGGGAGGAAGGAGAAAGGAAAATACCTTCTGATCTGAAGGTTGGGTGGGTCGAGCAGGAAGCAGAGTTGAGGGAAGGAGTAACAATTGAGGAAGCCTGTAGCTATTCCTGCAGAGGTACTGTGACCCACTGGCTATTGTCTGTGATGGGTTTTCCTCCTCTGTTGCACACTGTCAGATCTTGCCTCACACATGGGATACAGGAATTCACCACCCTGAATCCTGAGCTGAGTGTTAGCTGCAGCAGAGAGCAGCTGTGTATGTGAAACTTCCCTGGGTGGGCTGTGGTGCATGTGCATGGCTTGGCCTGGCCTGGCCTGGCCTGGTATTGATCCCATTCAGAACCAAAGCCATGTTTCTGCCATTACTCCTTCTTGGCTGGTTCTCTGCCTGTCAGCACATCCCTGTCCTGCCCGTGTGCCAAGAGCTGGAAGCAGCCACCACTGAGCACAGGGTGTAAATATACCTCATACTGAAAGGAGGAGCAGTTGCTTCTGAGTCATGTCATCATCTTCCTGTTATTTTTATTGCTTGGGAATGACGGGGAACAAGCGCTTTCCTGTTCAGGAAGCAAGATGATGGGTGCTGGTGTCAGCCTCTGTATTTTTTGTTGTTGTTTAGCAGCTGGCACTGTGGGGTCTGAGGTGCTCAAGGAAGAGGACATGCCACTCCAGCGGGGACCAACCTTGAGTCCCTTCCCATCGACGGGGAGGATGGTCTAAACCCAGCTGCAGAAAGCTCTGGCATGTTCACAATGAGGACTGGTAGTAGGTTTCAGATCTGGAAGTATTTTCCATCCCTGGGGTACTTGAGCACTCAGGGACCAGTGTAACAGCGATTCAGGTCCTTGCTGCTGCTACTCAGCAGACCCTGCCCTGCTCCAAACTTCAAGATAGGCTGTGTGATGCCAGGGATAGGTTTTCTTCTGTTACTGCATAAGCATAAGAAATCTGGCTTGAAGTAAGACCCAATGTTTGATGTCCAGGTCTTGTGAGAAGATTGCCTTCATTGAGAAGTCTACAGGCCACCTCCTGTGCTTTTTACCTGCATTGCGGTTGTGACCTGGACTGTAGGGGTTGGCTGGTGGACATCAGATCTTTCTGGGAACCACTGCCCTCCAATTCTGTCACTGCTTTCGTCCCAGGACTGACCAAGCCCCTGCTGGCAGGCCCAGAGACAAACAGGCATGCAGCAGCTGCAAACAGCATCTATATTTCCACTTGGGTGGACGTCTCAGCTGGCTGTGCCCAGAACTGGCTCTCTTTAGGGATGCAGGTGGGTTTGGGGTGACGCTGTCAGCCAGCCAGAGCAAGTGAGGAGGACTAGAGCAAGAACCACATGCAACTTGGTGAGGGGGAGAGATTACTTTATGCATAGCTCTTACTCTCTATGGTCTCCACAGCAGAATATTGAATGGAAATGTACTGGACTGGCAGGGAAGGAATTTTTTTAAAGTTCCAAGTCAAACCACTGCAAAACCAGGTGTAGCTGAGGCAAGATGTAAATGAAAGGGCATGAGGGCTTTCAGCCTGTCCTCCTGAATGAAAAATAAGAGGCAGAAAGAAGCAAACCATTTTTGCCTAGAAACCCCAGATTTTTATTATCCCCTTCCAAACACCTGAGTGGAAGCACAGAAGGACATGTCAGCAACATTACCACACTACCTGCTTGAGAGCAGCCTTGGGTGGCAAAGGGACTTTTCAGAAACCATGGGAATAGTCAGCAACTAGCCCAGTGCTAGGATCACACTGGGCTCTGTAGAGATGTTTTCCCTTCAGAAAGAGTGAGAAAAACTCAACCACCTCCTCAGAGGCTTGTTTTCATGGAGGCTCCCTGTACTGATGCAAGTCCCATTTTTTTGAGTGGCAGCAGAAGGGAGGGAAATAGTCTCCTTACAGTAGTATAAGGTGGGAAGGATGAGGAGGAGACACTGGAGTCACTCTTGTGGGCTAGACCAGTGCACAACTGGGATGTCCTACCAGATGTCTCTAAGCTCTGAAACACCAAGTACATGAATGTTCTTGTAAGGGAAACCTAATGTGCTAGTTCCTAAAGATCAGTCGGAAAACGTCCCAGCCAGCACAAACCCAGAGGGATTTGCTTTCAGAGATATCACTTTTTGTGAAGTGGAAAGTGCCATTAATGGTTCTTTTCCTAATTGCGACAGAGCAGGAGAGAGAAGGATCCACTTGGCCCAAAATGAACATGAAACTGGAATTCCAGTTCCTGGCTCAGAGAATATTTTCTGACTGCAGCAGGCCCATGGGACTTCTCCTTGTGTGGGCTGGTTCCTTACCTCAAAAGTAATTGGGGCAGTAGGACGGGATTGGCCTCGTATCTCCCTGCTGTCCAGTGGGATATGCAACTTGAGCCAGAGGCACTTGATCTTGTTTGGAAAGAATTTGAGAGCATCCCCATGAGCCAAATGGTGCTTCTATCATGAGGCCTTGGACTTTTTTGTTCCTGGCACTAAGATGCTTTTGGAGCCAGGAGGGAGAACAGCCACTCAAAGGAAAAAGTCAGTTTTCTTGTTCTCCTGACAAATGAATTTAAATTGAACCAGAATTTTGAGTGAAGCTGATAATAGCTGTGCTATTTTAATCCATCCGTGTCTCCCTTGCTTCAGCATCAGCGCCGACGTCAAAGGCTCCTCAGCCAGGAAAGACCCTGATCAGGTCTCTTGGAAGCTGGTGCTCTCAGCAGCAGCACAGGAGGATTGCAATGTGCAGACAGCTGCAGCCCTGTCTCTGCTAATTGGCTCTGTTCTTCTGGATGTAGCACTGAATCCTCCGCAAGTGAGCATGAAATATGTGAAGAAGTTTCCTCCTGCAACAACAAATTTCAAACCCATACAGCCTCAATAAATAAATAAAGTCCCATGTTCTGCTCCCAGATGCCATTGTGGAAATACAGATTAAGTTCAGTGGATGTATTCTGAATATACCAGTGTCAGGGAGAGCCGAATTTAGCCTGAATGGCAGAGTAGGGAAATGGGATGCTCTTGCTCACTTGCATTGAAGCATAAACATAATTTCCCTTGTGAAGTTTTGTAGTGATTCTCTGAAACTTAACGAGAGGAAGCTGTGGCTCCTCAGCATCGTTTCTTTCTTTAGCTGCCCTTTGCTAGTTGTACCAGAAGCAACATGTTACCTGCATCTCCGAGGCACAGTGCCACAGAGGGGCATGTCTTTGGGATTGTTAAAGTCAAACATGTCCCAGGTGGGCTCCCTGATGTCAGTGCTGCCTCTCATGGCACAGGGAACAGAAGCTGAAAAGGTAACCCTGACCCAGGCTGCAGTCCTTTCTGCCCAAATTTGAACCCCATCTAGTGAGAAAAATTTCTTTTTTGCCATGAATTAGGTTAAAGTCCTCCTTGATCTTTGTATGAGGCAAACCAGCTGACAACATGAAAATTGTAAGAAAGGCAGAGGTAATGTGGTTTTACTTCTTCAGCCTTTTTTTCTTATAACTTGCCTTATTCCACTTCCAAATCAGTTTTTTGAGTTCACTTATCTTTTCCCCTGTCCACCTCAAAATTTAGCAGAAGGTTGAGTAAAACAAAAAAATAATAATTAAAAAAATGAAAGCTTGAAAACAAAAAAAAAAACAACAGCAAAAAAAATATAAAAGAGATTCATTGTAACCAACTCTATGTCAGCATCTGTGGAAATGAAATATTTACCCTAGATTCAGTACTTATATTTTTAGTGTCAGCTCTAGTCTGAGCTGCCACTTAAGAAAATGAACAAATAAATAAAAAACAGTCTAACCTTTTCCCTTACGATCATAGTTTCAAAGATGTGAATTTAGGACTTGGAATTCATCATAATGAGTTTCTCTGCATACACCAGATTGTTCGGGGGAACCTGTGATGTCCCACCATGGCTTCTGCAGCTCTTCTGCACTGTCACTTTTCTTCCCTCCCTACCCCCAGCTCTCTCTCCATGTGCCTATTTCATTCCCAGATGCCAGTGCTGACACGTATCTCGGGGGAACAGCAGCTTCAGGCCCTGTGAGGCACCAAGGGGGTTTTACTTAGTTATTTTGTTATTTGCTGTGGCTGCTGCTCCAGTCCTGGGTGGCTCTCAGCTCAGGTGGACACCAGGACAAGGGAGCATGCCTGCAGAGGGGACTTGCACCTCTCCAGACATGTGCCAAACTCCAGACCAAGCTACCCTAACACAAACTTAATAATCCCTCCTGTAGGGACTCTTTAAACTGACCTTTAAACAACTCCTAATGAGATTCTGTTGGGGGATTTGTTTTTGATTTATTTTTGGCAGCAGTAACAACCAAAACGCAAATAATATTTTTAGCTTTGGACACCCCAGGAGCCTTAACAAATCCAAAAATATTCCTGAAAAGCAAGACAGCGGTGGTCTGCTTTTCCCACAAATGCCACAAAAATTCTAGCCCTAGGACATACTTTTTTCTTTAATGCTAAAAGCTAACACATTTTTGACCAAAATAGAAGTTGATGTTAGAGATCTGACCTTTCTTGCTTGATCTTGCACTGTGCCAGCGTTTTTTTGCTAACACGTTGCTAACCTGGGGACCTTACAACACCACAATTCAAACTTGTATCTCAGTCATGACATCCTCTGCTATGAGGCTGCGAGCCAAGCTGGGGCTGCAGAAGAGCCTACCAGCTCCAGGGTTTGCCCAGTGTGAGGCAACCCTCTGTCCCTCCACTGTTAGCAATGCTGAGGGTGTCTGGCCAGCCTTGCTAGGGTCTGGTGAGGGGTCACTTTCAGGGGGCCCCTTTCAGGGGGCCCCCAGGTTTTCACGCCTCTTAGGCACTGGCAGTGAGAGCCATGCAGGCCAACCTCAACATAAGGCTGCCACCGACACTAGACCAGGCCAGTGTGGCTTTGTCTTGTGAAAAACTGATGAAACAGCAAGGATGGAAAGCCAAGGGAATAATATGATTTTGTTCCACCTGAGGAATTTGCACTGACTATTTATGTCTTGGGGATAGATGGTTTGGTCTTTCCTCCATTCTCCAGGAGATGGCTGGGCTCCCTACGTGGAGGCTGGTCTGGACAATGTCTTCCCCTTGGTCAGACAGGCCATTTTTCCCCATCTCAGAAAAGTCATAAACTCCCTGGAGGACTGCTGGCTCTCACCTTGTCCTTCTGTGGTGGTGTTGATGCTGGGAGTCAGCATCCTCTTTTTGCTTTTAATGACCACAGCAATGTTCTTGTTGCAGCCCAGCCTGCATGCGTTTAGAGCAGCAAAATTACATTCCCCCAGATCCCCCTCCCCAGCCAAAAATGAAAGTACAGCAAGGTTGGAAGGGGAATGGCACAGCTGTGTGTCCCGTGTGCTCACCCTCACCAAAGCATTAGCTGTTCATCTCTGGTGGATTTTCACTGATAATAATTGCTCCCCAATCAGCAGAGCCCCATGCCCAGGGCTGGATGCCGGTGCTCAGAGTGGGACTAGCAGCAAGGACACAGAGGAGGGAGTACAAGAAGAGGGCTGCGTGAAGGTGATAGTGAGGAAAGGCACCAGAGGAATGGCCGTTCAGCACCTCCATAAAAACTCTTGGTCTCCCAGTTTGGCAGAGGCACCTAGCACTATGGCTGGACACTGCTCTGCAAAGCAGAAAAGGCCTTTTCACCCCAAATGCCACCGCTTTACAACTCATGGTGCCTGCCCTGCTCCTGCTGTGCCCACTAGGAGTGGGAGATGACTGCCACCGGCTTAGGGCTGGACCAGGAAGGATGCGGTATCCCTGAGAGGGCAGCCCAGCCCAGCAGTGGCTGCTGCAAAGTGAGTGATGTGCAGCTGCAAGTCTTTCAGAGAAGGGCAGACTCTCTCCTTCACATTTGTGTAACACCAGGCATGTTTTGGATTTGTTTCCTCGTTTCCTGTTGCTACCCTAATGCTTCTCATGGAGCCTCAGCTGGGCAATAAGATAAAAGTAGACTAGTTCCCTGTAACAAATGTGCTGTCTGGTCTTCCACCAGCTTTCTTCTCTGCTATTATAAACCAAATCCAGGTTTCCCTGGATTTGGGAGCTTTGCTTTTAACCCTGGCTTTCTTTTTACCTTTGGTCCTTATTACTGAATAAAACCCACAGAGCAAATTATATCTGCCCTCCTTCAACTTATATTATGAAGTTGAAATTTAGTATTCACCAAGTGCTTTTGAACTAACTGAGGATGAGCCTCAAGTCACAGGCCTCTGACTTTTTCTTTTCCTCTATTTATAGTGTCCCTTGGATATATAAATGTAGTCATGGCCTTGCCTCACGTAGTCCTTCCAGTAAGCCAGAGAGGCGTTGTGGGTGTCTTGGTGAATTCTTTTCTTTTTCAGTAATCAAAGAAAAATTCTGTAATGTCAAGAGTAGATGTGAGAGAGAGAAGGTCTCAATAAATTATATGTTTTCAAAAAAAATTCCAAAAAAGTGCTCTAAACAAAAAGATCAATCTTTTTTCCATAAATGTATATCCAGTCATAGCTCAAAATACATGGCATTTAAAATATCATCTAGGAAATGGAACACAAAAATTACCAGGACAACGTTTCAGTACTTATTTGGTTCATTTTAGAACTTATTTTTCCATTTGAAATCTTCATCCTCATTTAGGCTGAAAAAATGCATATGAAACATCAAAACCACACCTGAACTGGAAAAATTATTTCCCTCTACTTTTGAATGGCTCCTTTTCCAGACTGTCAGCCACCCACCCAGCTCTTTGCAAAGTCCCTTTGGGCACGAGCAGTCTGCCAGCAGCTCATTTCTGCAGACCCAGACCTGCAAAACGCTGCTGCTGTTCCCTCGAAGGGCTGTTCTCTCCGTGGTCTGCCCAAGATGCATCTTGTTGATAAGCCACCATTGGCTGCTCCAGGCAGGTTGCTCGTTGTGCCCCTGGTTTGCCTGCATCTGCCTGCAGTGCTGAGCTCCTGCCAGCCAAAGTCCTGTGGTGCTGGGGGCTGGATTTGTGCCTTGCTCTCTGCATACCTCTCTGTCTACTAACGTGGTGTCACAGCTGTGGCCGTGATGGGAGCTTGCACAGCCCCTTGCAGAGGCAGCAGCGTTTCTTCAGCCACAGAACAGAGGACACTGGGGAATGTTCCTGGAATCCTTCTCCTCAGTCTGAAAGGAAACGGGGCCAATTGGTACCTGATTGTTGCTGAGCAAGGGAGGTAGGAGTGCAAAGGAGAGATACAGAGCAGTCATTCCCTTTCTTGGGGCCTGCTATGAAGCCCTGAGACTAGCAATGTTGTTGCTGAGGAGCAGAACAAGATGTTCTGTGCACTGAAACCTTGCACAAGAGATGCCAAGGAGAGGGTTTGTGCAGGTGTCTGACTTGGCTTCAACTCCATGTTACGCAAAACTTTTTTGTTTAGGTGGACCTTCTCCTGGGTAGAAAGAGTATGAGAGATGCAGGTTTGGAAGAGCAAGAGGAACAGAAAAGGGAGGGTGTGGATCTCTGACTCAGCCTTCATCACTCTGGGAATTTCAGCAGCTGCAAAAAAGCTCCTGCATCTTGGGGAAAAGTGACTTTCAACTCCACACAGGACCCTACTATTACGAAACCCAGCAGTATCTGCAGCAGACAAATGTGCCATTCTGAGCCTTGGCCCTATCTCTCCCTTGGGAGGTGTTACTCTTAGTGCAAACCTCAGCTGCACCTTTCCAAACTCCTTGAAGAATGCAAACCATTTTCTCACTACCAGCCTTACTCACAGAGCAGAAGGGGAAGCACACATTAGAGTGAGCACTGTTTAAACTGGACACCAGGGAACAGTCCAGGACAAGCCTTATCCCTATATTTCTGCTTCCTGTGAAGAGCTGACAGCCTGGACTGTTGCAAGAGCATGGGCCAGATGAAATAGCTGGACGGGTCATTATCTCTGCATGGAGAGCAAACCATCTCCACGTAGCTCAGGTTCTGCCTGCGCCAGTTATCTGAGCTGGTAGATGATTCAAATGGACAATGCCAGTCTGGATGCTCTCAGTTTGGGTTAAGAAGTGTTTATTTCGGAGGCAGAGGAGTTAATTGTTGTTTTCCTCATGGGCTCAGAGTAAATTGCGCTAGGAAATTAGGGCATCCTCACACCATTTGCATATGTCTAATGAAAGTCACTTAAAAAGGTGGGTTTAAAGCTCACCTAGACGTTTGTTGACTTTCTTTTTAGGGCTGGCTTAATTGCATTGGTTTGGAAAACAAGGTCATCAGCATGTTGGATGCTGCTGTGAAAAAAGTTACTTTTAGTCTAGTTATTTCACTAGTATTATGTTGGTGCAAAAACATCACTGACAAAATAGAAAAAAATTGGAAAGGATCAAGAGATGTAACGTAGACCCAACAGAGCAGTCATCTACCCAAATTCCTCCAGGCTTACATGAATGTATTTTCCTGCTGGACTCAGCCTATTGAAGCCAGCCCCAGTCAGCAGAGAGACAAGTGACTGCAGTGTGTTACTCATCTGAGCTTGCCAGTGACTCCCCAGCTTGGGTGCAGCCTACAGGGAACAGCGTGAGTAAGTCCTACTGGTCCTTGCCTCTGCTGAGATTTTTTAACTTTGGTTTCAGCACTGACCAAAGCTCAGAAGCAGACATCCATAAACACATTAAGCAGAGGGTATGTGAAAAGAGCAGGCTGATTCAATTGTGTTAGAGCTGAGGTAGATTTAGATCTCTACAAAAGCTGGCACTGGTTCCTATTTTTCACATCAAGTGTTCTCTTCAAACTTAAAAATGGATTTTATGCGTGTTGAGTACCTGAGAGGCTGTGATCAATTTTTTAGAATGAGTTTATCAAAGAAGAGAATTCCCAGAAGAAGAAATTGGGAATGTGGCAGTTGAGATGGGTTTTGAAAACCTGAGCGTCCCCTCTCCAACTTTGCTGCAGCACTAGTGTTTCACACACAAGCTGCATTTCTGAGCTGTGCTGCGTGATCTGCTTTTCTCCTCTGAGCACTGGATAATTCCTTCCTCTTTGCTTCCCATCGTGCCACGAATAATCAAAAAAAATGCCAAATTGCTGAAAAAATTCCTTTTTTTGAGGTAGACTCAACCTGTGTGCAAATTTGGGTCAAATTCCATGGACAGTTTCAGCAAACAGCATGCAGAATATGCTGAAACATTTTTGTTTTGACATCAAACTGAAATGTTTTGAATGACCTTTCTTAAAATTTCAGAACTAATGCAAATTTTGTTAAGCCTAACATTAAGAACAAGACTAGACAATAAAGGAAATTTTTCTCTTGCTGTGGAACAAGCCACTTCAGCTTGATTTAATGATCTTTAGGATTTTATTTTGTTTTTCCCAAATGGTTGACCCACATTTACTCAGATTGCTCTACGTTCAGCCACTCACATGGCTGTTCAACCAGCTATAATTCATACATCTCTTCCAGTTTCTTGCCTTCTGCCCTGGCTTTCCTCCTGCATGGTCTGTTTTCCTCCATCCCCCACTCAGCTCAATGCCAGACCACACTAAATCTCCTCTGTTTGTGATACACTCCCTCCTCTCAAGGCTGTTTCTTGGTGGAGGGCCATTTAATTGTTTGGCATAATTCCCTCATTATTCAGTGCCACACATGTATGTACACATAATAGGAATGAATAATGGATGCTAATAATGCATAATTAATTCATGATAAGTGCCTGTTACAAAGTCAGCATCAGAAGTGGGATCACCACAGGAAAATTCCTGATCCCCCTCCTGGGTTCCCAATGAGGGGTTTGAAAAGACCCAGGCTCAGGGTGCACTATGACACCTCTCCAAATTACAGAGTGGGATCTGATGGGAGGAGGAGAGGCTGTCCCCATGCATTCATAGCTGAGGGAAGGACTGAAAACTGCAGTGCCAGGAGATGAGACTGTTACTCCCACATAGCATTGTGTGAAACTGGGCTGGGGACCAGTTCCTCCCCTACCTGCTTCTCTTCCTTCCCAACCCCAAGGCAGAACATCAGATTAACATCAGCTGCTCTCCAAACTCACATCGCTGTCAGGGAAGTCCTGGGCAAGGCCTTATCCCTCCTGTTTAATCATGTTTGTTCCCCCACATCACCATCAGTTATGTTGGCACTCATGCATGACAGCTTTGCTCTTCCCAACTGTGCTGCAGGAAGTCTGGCAGGACCAAGGTTGCCTGCTGAGGACCATTAAAGCCTACTAACTAACGTACCTGATGTCTGAGGCTCTCTGCACTGAGCCCAAGAGACAGGGTGAGGCTTGGAAATGAGCATGAGTGAGTTCCTACAGCCCCCAACATCTGCACTGCTGTCCAGACAGCACACGCCTCCTCCACCTCTTCTACTTTCCACTGAGCGTGATCCAGGCCACAGATGGTCTCTAGCTGAGACCAACCAGGAGGATCTGTATGTGATGAGGAGGGAGTCTCCAGGACAAAGCTATTCTGTCTTCCTGAGTGCCTTGCCTGTCCCGATTAACAGTTCCTTTTCGTGTGAACATGGTCAATATCTCTCTGTAGTTCATAGGGTGTGATTGTGTGGTAAGTACAGACCTCACGAGTGTTCGCAAGAGTCCTCGTTCGTTCTCTGACAAGAAGGCAGAGCACTGTTTTGTCCTATGGACTGTAGGCATGACTGAGACCATAACTTCATGCCCCATGAGCCCATACATCTTTGTCATATCTCTGGGGACAAGAGATGCAATGCAACAGAGGTGGTCTTAGTTATGGCCTGTAAAGGAGCTCAGTCAGGGTCTGACCTCAGTCACAGGCACAGAGGAGCCCAGAAACACCCACTACCGAACTGTGAAGGCAGCAGTCAGAGGTTCTGACTCATGTCTTGGAAAAACCCTGCTCCCACCCTATTTCCACTGCTGCAGCCAGGCTTGTGAGGATCAAGGATTCATAACAGCCTGAAATATCCTCACAATAACACCAGCGGTGCTTGTTCTGAGCTACCATACAAAGTCTTCACTAGGATATTCAGCAGCTTCTCTGCTGTTCACTCTCCCCTGACCCTGCTTCACACATGTCCCCATTTCCAGTCTGGCTGGTGCCAAAACTAGCCACAAGCCACTGCGATGCTGCTGCTCAATATCACTGTTCCTTCTGCTCCTTCTTCTCGTCCGGCTCCACGCTTCTCTCCCCTTGTCATCACTGACAGTGGAGCAGCTGGGTCAGCCAAAGCCTTACTAAAGGGAAAAAAGAGTTTAAATTGCTTCAAGAGGGACTCTTACGAAGACTGGCTGAAAATAGTGAGTTTCTTCAACCAAGTCATCAAATATGGCAGTAATCAAGGAACCCTTACGTGATGCAAAGGGACATGCTGAAAGCACAAGAAACCTGAGTTATGCTGAGGACCTGCTCTGTGCAGGGCCACCCTTGCCAGCAGGGATGAGGAGGGCTAGGGACAGAGCTGGGCTGTGAAGACCCCTAACTAATGGACCCAGGGGACCAGAATCTCACCTATGGAACTGTGAATACACCTCCTCTCAACCCAGCGTGCATTTGGCTTTGCAGGAGCATTTGTATCTTGCAGACCATGGCTGCTCTCCAGTCCCTCACCCACAGGACAACTAGCAAGACCTGACACTTCCTTCCCCTATCTTCTGGGACAGTTTCCTTCTCTTCAGACCCTGAGGCTACACCACCTGACAAAGCAAGACACATTTATCCCTTAGAGAATGCAGGCAGCCATCTCCTCACCGTGATCTGCCACCCAGGAGTCCTCCCATCCCTGCTGCCTTTTGCACAGACCTGCCCTGTCTGCCAAGGATGAGAACACTTTTCCTATGGCAACTTCCAAAGCCAATATAAAGGAGCTCTGTTGATCCCAGAGACATGGCCCCATCCTCCCAAAGCCAGCAATACAGCCAGTACAGTTCGCCTCCCACTTGCTGAAGACATACACATAGTACAGCCCCACCATGGCATTCTGCTCTCTTCCTATTCTCAGCACATGCTGTCTCCAGACTCCCTTCCTCACCGTGATGTGGCAATGACACCAGCGCACAAAAGGTCAGCTTTCCATTTTAAGCAATTCAAAGCATTTAGGCTGTATCAAATGCAGAAAGTGCTTATGATTCTGTATTACATAAAAAACTGGTGAAAATTGCAAAAATGTGTTTGACAAATCCATCAAGTTATATCAATAAAGTGTTGGGTGATTCTGAATTTCTCCATGCATGCTAGTCAAAGTAGTAGGAGTTTGCTAGAGATTTTCACCACAGCTGAGCTGCACCCTGGAGATGTATCTTTCCACAAGCTGATCGTATGCTCACAATCAAGCATGAGCTGTGTGGAAAGATACATCTTTCAAGAGTCAGTAAAAGGGTTATGCCCAGGACAGTAGAAAGTGGGGTTCATTGTATTCCCCACCCCCAAGGTGATTTATTTCTTTAATTTCTAGGTTTTTTTCCTGCAAACAACCATCACATCCTGGCTCAGCCTTTGCTGTTTATTCAGTGACAGCATTGGCACAGGGTCAGATTTTTCTCCTTCCATCCTCCCTTTCCCATCTTGTCTAACCATGAAATCTAGCAGGAAAAGAAAGCCAAGTAAAGGAAAACCGAGCTACTGGCAGAGGGTGACTACAGTGCCAGCAGTACCCTCATCAGCCAGGGTGCAACCTCACCACATTGAACAAAGCACACTAATGACAGCAAAGAGGCTCTGGTGAGCCTTTGGTCACCATCAGGCAAGGGAAGATATTGCCAGTGCAGCAGTTCAGTCAGGAGTAGTTGAAGACAAAGTTAGAAACTGTGCCAGAGCTTAAGTATAGCTCTTAGAGCCATGGGTGACGGGTAGTCCCAGATGAGGCTGGTTCAGTCAGCCAAAGCCTGTTAGTGCAGATAGAGGCCTAGAAAAAAAAATTTCATTTCCCTTTTTGGTGTAATATGTGTAATTTTTCCTTTATCAGACTGTCTCATCATCATGTATATGAGTTGTTTTCCAAAGAGAGGTAAGTACTACAAAAAAAGACACAGTACAAGGGAAGAGCAAGAATGTTGATAGTGCCCTGGGTAGGGAAAACTGTGCAGGCATTTGGGTGAACCAAGTCCTACCCCTCCCCACAAACCACTCCAGGAACCACTCAGTAAGGGCAAGGCTTGGTAAAATGGCTGTAAAGGAGGTAAATCGAGGTTTCAGTGTCAGTCCTCAGCCAGAACATGACCCTCATGCCAGGACAAAACAAAGTTGGTGGTGGTCACTTGGCTCTGGTGATGCCATCCCCTTTGCACAGAGCACTGGTGCAGTTTCTGCAGCAGCTCTTCTTGCTCTGACAGCAAAATGAAACTGATTACAAAGGGTGAAAGGCTGGCATCCAAGAACAAGGCACATGAGCTGGGCATTAGACTTTATGGTATGACAGGTCTCCAAAGCCTGCCTCAAGAGAGAGATACTGTCTTCAGACAGAACCAGGCTGGGGTAGCACAGGCAGCTTTGCTGGATACAGAATCCTCAGAGCTTCCCTTTCCAGCTCCCAGGATAAACTCAGGAACTGTTTTCAAATAAATATTGAGAAAAAGGGTAGACTATTATGTGGAGCTGAGTGAAAAGATGAGAAGGCCTGACTGAGCACACAATTAAACCACGATGTTCGGTGTTTTCCTCCTTGACTGGCGTTCAAATCTCTCCTTGGGAAGAACTGGTTGTGCTGTCAGTCCTGCATTGGCCTCACTGAAAATGCTCCACTAGAGTCTCCCCTGGAGTTGATGTAATCCAGGGTGCACCGGAACAAAATTTGCCCTATGATGCTTACTTAGAGAACCACTGAGGGACTTGTGGCCATCTGGCATAGATGATAGGAGGGCATATTTTTACGGGAAGTGTATGCAGGGAGAGGGTTATTATCAGAACATCTTGATGCTCTTGACAAGAAAACATATTCTTTTTCTTTAAGTAGTGCATTGCATGTGGTTTCCTTGCTTAAATCACTTGAGTATCAAGTTGGATCCTATTGTACCTAAACAAATCTACTGCATCTATCAATCCATCTGCTTGTGTTGAAGAATTCCCAGAATGGGAACATGTCTTCACAGGTTTATTTAAAGTATTTGGCCTGGTTAAAGACTTCATATAACCTTCTGGGAAATGAAAAGTGTTGTCCTTTGTGCAGCTGTGCTGCAGATTGTAACAGTAAGTGAAGGGAAGTGTGCTGTTCTGAGACATGAAATAGCAAGGTTGGGTGGAGTGAAATGGAGTTGGATTGCTTCTTGAAGGATAGGAGATGACAGATAGGTAGCTTTGACATGTCACGGATTAGGAACTGTAAGGAGAAAGATCTTTGTTGCTAGGAGAACTATGTCCTAATCCCTAAATGATTTTAATTCTGGGAGCAAGCAGTAGAAGGAGCTTTGTTTTACAATACCTGCAGATACTTAGCAGAGGAGCATGAAGCCCCGTCTTGCTGTTACATGAACAATGCTTTCTAAACAGGAGGCATACTTCTCCCTGATTTCCTGAAACCTTAAATGTGGAGAGTAAAAAGATTTATTTGCCCACTCTCCCTGCTTATGGAGTGCCTCATCTCAGAAAAACTGGTGTTCAAATACAACAGGGCTGCCTATCACTCTGTTGTTCACCAGCCCTGTTCAGTCTGCCCTGCCTGCCACAGCTGTAGAGCAAAAAGGGGTAAAGCCCAGCAGGAGAAAGCTGCTTTAAGAGGAGGGCTGGGCTGGTGAGTTTGCAGGGTACTTTTTAGATGTAAGTTTTAGGTAAATGTTGGGGTAAGCTGTTTCATTACTGGATAGGTGAAGTAGGGGGGGTCACTGTGAAGACAAGAGTCTGAAGATGTGGACTTGCTGCTAAAGATTTCCCTGAGGTGTTGTGTAGATAGTCAGGAAGAGGAGGAGCAAGAAAACTTAGAGAAGAAAAAGCAAAATAAGGAGTGGCTCTGGGAACAGGAAAGTTGGATTTGGCTCTATCTCAAGTCCAGAGCTCAGAACTGGGGCTGATTTTAATTTTCCCCACCAGTGTTCACAGATGTGTTACTGAGGGGATGCAGGGCAGTACCAAGAGGTGATCTGCAAGTGGGACAGTTGGCATCTCACTGCATGCCTCGGAACAGGAATTGACCAAGCGGGCTCTAAGCTCTGCAGGGGAAGGTCAGGCTCAGAGTTATGTCTTGTGTGTACCTGCACCCTCTCAGTGGCACAAGGACATATTGTACCCTTATGGGTCTGTAATGCCTCTTTTCCAGAGGAAAACTGAATTTCCATTGTTTTGTGGGGCCAGAAGTGGAAGGGCTGTCTGGCTTTTGCTGCTTTCACTGAGTACTAGCTCTTCCTGAGCCTGGCATGAGAGCTCCTATGGAGTTTGTTGTCTTTTCCCTCCTTACAGAGTGATCTCTGCTGGTGGCAGTTTGATTGTCTGATGGTCTGTTGACAGTTAATGATTGTCACAATTTAAAAAAAAAAGTTATTTACCAATTTTCTTTCCTGTGGAGCTGAAAATAATAGCAAAATCAATCTAAACTACATAACACTAAGAAAACAAATGGATTATCCAAGATGACCAAATTAAGCTGCTGACTGAACTCATGGTGGTTCTGTTCAGTTGCAGCCATGGGACTCCAAAATAATTATTGTGAGTAGGCAAATGTGTGATGGGTTTGGATATTTTTTGGGGAGAGATGGTTCTTCAGTGGGGGCTGGGAGAAGAGAAGCAGGCACTCCATGCAGTGGAAAGCACAAAGGTAACTGCTGGTGTCACGTAGGTTTAGCAGGACTAAATGTTGGTTTATTTACTATTCAAAAGTACAAAGATAATAGCAGTGGTATGAATGGT
Organism: Dromococcyx pavoninus; assembly: GCA_033558185.1. NCBI lineage: Eukaryota > Metazoa > Chordata > Aves > Cuculiformes > Neomorphidae > Dromococcyx > Dromococcyx pavoninus. Next base: position 1,756,815 of record JAUMJL010000389.1, on the reverse strand, counting down.
ACTTTCCAAGGTGAAGTGCAGAAAACAGATTCAGAGTAAAGTGCTGTGTAGGGCAGTGGGGAACCTATAGAACAAACCCACCATCTTTTAGGAATGAAAGCAGAAGAAAGGTGAGAAAAGGAATCATGAGTTGTTGATTTTTATTTATTTTTAATGCCTGTGTCACTTGTAAGCCCACGTTTTAGCTGTGATACAGTCAGAGTGCTTCATAGCATGCTCTTGAATTTTTCTGCCTTTAATGCAGTATTCCTGGAACCCTTGTTTTTGGTTGTCAAAGAGTAAGCTGACATGCAACAGGAGGGAAGACTGAGGCCTGCAGTACGATGGACAGTGGATTAGTATGAGAAAGGCTTCTACTAGTAGAAAAATGTTCTCCTTTCTTTGGAGAGTGGCATATCTGGAATAGTTACGGTATTGGACTGTCATCTCTGAAGGAAGGCTCCTAGGAAAGAAGCACAGGTAAAGAGAAGGGAGGAAAGAGGCAGTGCAAAGCTCTTCTGAGGAGAGAGTTGCAGGCAGAGCAAGAAGCAAGAGTACAATCCCATTATACATTTGTGCCAGTGCTGAGCTCATGGATATGCGTTTTGTAGATGTCAACAGACAAAAGGTTTGGAGTACTGATTATAATTTCTTCCCTAAAATGCAGCAGCAATCAGCATTTTGACTCTGACTTGCTCAGGTATTTTTTTGCTTTACCCTCACACATATTTGAATGATTTACTAGTGAGGTTAGACAGCCCCTGAGTTGCGTGCTCAGTGCAGGCTCTGTCTAAATCTAATGCTGTCCCACCTATGCTTTAATTTGGCTGGGAAATTTTTCCTAGCTTTAGTAACACCAATGATTTCTTTTTCTGAAGACACAACTTGGGGAACTGTGGCAAATTTGCTGATTAATTTCAGCTGAGAAAAGGAAAAAGTTGAAATGCTTCCCTTGGAAACTAATAGATCTAAGCACCTGGACACTTTAGTGTGAAGTGGTATTTTTTCATTTTAAAATTCGTTGTTTTTTTTGTTTAAAGTGGTTAAGTAACTCAAAGAAAAAATGAGTTCTCAGGCAGGAATACTACCTTGAGTGAGTGCCCCTACAGCAAAATGTCTGGTCTGATATTGGGAAGATGCCCAACTTTCTTCCTTTTTGATGAAAGCAGGTGGCTCCTCAGTTTTAATTTTTAGAGCCTTCACGGTGAAGAGGAAACTGATTTTGGTAAGCCTCTACCACTTCTCTTTGACAACTGAGCCTCTGTGGTTTGAGGCTGATTTTAATGTTATTCTGTGTAATTAAGGAGAGCCAGAGAGGGGCTTCTGCAGCCACAGCAACATTCCCTTGAACGTGGAGTACACTTAGAACAGGATTAGCCAATAAGCTGATTTAGGGGATGGGCTTAGACAATGGAATCCTCCCAAATCTGGCTTTGCATATGGAAAAGGAGCTTGATGAAGAAGGGGCTGAGAGCAGACCTGGTGCCTGGCTGGTAATGTGAGGCCAGTCCTAACCCTGCTATCTCGGGCTGACCTGAAGGAAACACAAGCAGGTTAAATGGGGAGGCACAAGTGTTGCAGTCTGGGAGGCTGCTTTTGCAAGGGACAAAAAGAGAGAAGAACTCAATGAGGACCTTGAGATAAGTGAGTGGATGCAGATGAGGCTGTATGTTTGGGCTGGAGGGGATGTTAGTGGAGGAGGCCTTTGAAAAGACATTGTAATGAGGCACACCAATGTCTGGTCACCCTGCTGCTGCAATTTGGAGTCACTTACTGTCTTGCCAAGGAAGATTTCTATGTGCAGCATTTTGAAGAGGTGTATCCCACCTCTCTGGATGTGCTGTGGCATTCCCTGGTCAAGGACGATCATGTTCCCTGGTCCCCAAGAGAGCAGACTCCCTGAGAGTCTGTTACCTCTCCAGCATCGACACTGAGATGGAGCAAGGTCTTTCCTGGAAAGAAGAGCTGTCAGACAGGAAGGATAAAAGGAAACAGTGTGTTTATCCACAAATCAGATTATAATTCCAGGAGACTATAGGGAGGGGGTAGGCCGTGTTTGGCATTTGAAATGAGATTTAAACGAATAATTAAGGGTTCTGTTGCTGAACAATGCCAATGAACTGCTGGAAATAAATCAGATTGCACTTGAAGGAAGTGACCTGGAAATATATCACTGACTGTCCCTTAGCCAAACCTCATCACCATAGGGTGTCATTGAATGGAGAATGAGGTAACCCTGGTTGGAGCTGGGAAGGGCTCAGTTGCAAAGGGAATCCTGGGAGATAGGATTTTGGGAGCCTCTAAGGTGGCCTTTGTTCCAGACAATGGAAATCTCTGCTCTGAGTAGACCAGCCCTTGTTGGTATGATTTTGCCTCTTGAAAATGCACACAAAATCTTTTATTAAAAACCCTGCAGATGAGTTAACAGCTGGGAGAGGCAGGAATATGATTAATGTCTCGTGAATTAGCCCTGGAGGTACTTTATGGAAATAAGATTTACAACACTATTACACGCAGTCCTGAATGCGTTTTACATTTTCAAATGAGCAGAATGAATGTTTCTCTCTGCTCTGCTCCCTTCCCCCTTGGGCTCTTGCAGAGGTACAGAAAGACAATCCTGGCTGATTTGGGATGGGGGATTTTGGTGCTTGGAGAGGTATTGGACTGTGCAGTTAATTGAATGATCTTACTGGCCCCAGCACTTTATCAAGCAAAGAATCAAAATGTGTCCTGACATGTAAGACACAATTACAAGTCATTAAGAGAGAAATTATAGATGTTAGGATGGAAAGAAGGGATCTATCAGGCTGCTTTGTCCATCTTCTCCCTGACATGCAGGATTGCTCCTGACAGAATATGGTTCAGTGCTCCTGGAACAATTTAGCTTCTGACACCTTTGGAGCAGTGCAGTGCTTTGAGCAGTCCCATTTATTTCAATGTTTTAAATGTTCTACTTAAAATTTTCCTTACAGACTACTTAAGTCTTGCTAAAGGGAGACAGTAATCTTCGTGGAAGCTTCAGTAGGTGGAGGCCCTGCCTGGGTGTGTGCCTGTAGTAAGGTGGGTGCTCTGTGGAGACCTTCCTTAAAGAGGAAAGGCAAGTGTTCCCTTCTGGAAGCCCTCTGTAGCCAAGACCATGGCACGCTGGGTTTGCCTTGCTGCAAGAAATGTAATCAATGATCCTACTTGGCAACAGCAAAACTCTCCCATCCCTTGTGCATATCTTCTTGTATATGAAGAGAACCTGGGCTCCTGAAGTTGTGTGACTGCTTTCTATAATACAGACCAATTATGCTTTCTCCTAGTGTGTGCAGGAAAGGCTAGAAAGGGGCAGCTGAGGCACTCAGTCTCGTGGTTCTGCTAAAGTCAGGCCAAAACGAATGTGACGGAAGGAAAAATCCTAGGAATAGGCTAAAGGGAATAGCATAAGAGCAATGAACCCCACACTCCTATCACCAGAACTGGCTACAGGAGATGAGACCAAACTAGTTGAGGTAACCACAGGTAATAAACTGATGAAGACATAAGAGATGGTCTTGGGGAAGTGGGCGGGGAAGTGTCAAAGCAGGTGCATCCATGTGGGTGTCTCCAAAAGCACTGGTTTTACTTGTGACTAGATTATGAAAGAAGAGCACTGAACTGGCTTGAGATGATACTGGTTTTGAACCCAAAATTCAATAATTTTCCATGAGTACCTGGTGTTTTAAAAAGTTCTGTTTAAGTGGGGACTGTTTTTCTAGGACACTTTGCCATCCACAGGCATCCTCAAGCTTGGGAGACTGGCTCTGTCCCAGACTCTCAGAAGATTTTGGACCCTTAAATGATGCCACCCTACTAAAGGGTCCAGTTAGACCACTTTCAATATCTGGTGCGATATCTGCTCCAGGAAACTGAAGGCTGCAATTATTAACTAGTTTACTGAATACTTTTCAGTAGATTAAGTAATCTGAGAGAAACAGGGATCTCTGTGAGCAGAAAGTAAAGGTGGCGTATTTACCCTTTACTCTGAATGCAGGGGAAGAGTGTGACACCTGAGCCACAATCAGGCTAGAAGGGGCTAACATGACACAAAGCCCAGCAGTCCCTCCCAATCATTTCTGTGACATATCCGCAAAAAACTTGTTTTCCTCTCTGAACTGCAGGTCAGGAAGCCCAGCTCAGTTGGCAGCAGTGGATAAAGCATGGATAGTTACTGAAATGGTGGATGTCTGCATGCATGTGAAGCAAAGACTTGCTTAAAGCTCCCATGTGGTGTGTATCCAGGGCTCTACAGGGGATTATAACATGGATTAGCTCTGTCCTGTGCCCATGCCAGCCAGCCCCACTGGCAGGTACCCCTGTGCAAAGTGGTTTTCTAGCACAGCTGAAGAGCCCAACTACTGTAAGTTGTTGTGCTTAGGAGGTAATGTCAACCTGGTAGACTTTGAATGTACAAGTGGCATTCTTCTGGGCTCACAGACATAGAGGGACAATGATGTAATGTTAGGAAAGTCCTGTGGCTGCCGTTGGCAGAGGTATTAATGGGAATTCAGTTTTATTACTTTAGTTTTGATTACCATCTAGTGGCAGGTCTGGGGAACTGAAGTCTTACATCAGATTTAAAATTGATTGCATGATGTGACCTCATAGCCCATTGCTCTCCCTTTATTTTTTTTTCCTTTACTAATTTTATCTTTCATTTGGAATTATGTTGCCACAAATTGTTGGCTTCCCACAAATCTAGCCCTGAATCTCCATGTGAAAAGGATTACATGTACTTGTTTTACAACTCATGACTCCCTTGGCGTTTCAGTCTCTTGCAAAGCATAGCTTGAAGGCACCAAACAAATCCTAGAAGAAGAATACCCTATAAATTAACTGGAAACAAATTTAAGATAGAGAGGGAGATGATCAGGAGTTCCAAATATGCTAAGCCATCAACATCTTGACATCCATTTTAAGGTCAACTTGCTCAGAACTGGAGGGCTGTTGAGATAAATCTGGAGGGCTTGTAACGATGTTGTCATGAATGGACTAGTAGATGTTTGGGGTGAATGGGCCCCATTCTTGAAATGATTCCCTGGCAGAGAGATGAAAACCTGCCAGGGATGAGTAAGAGTTGCACAGGCACAGAAATTCTCTGTCTTTGGCCTTACTGCAGACTCTTTACTGGTTGAATGAGTTAATGAGAACTGCCTCTGCAATTACCAAAACTAATATTAAGTGTAACAGAGTGTAACAGATAAGTAAATATAGTGAACCTTGCTTTTCAACCTAACTGTCCCCCGTAGGTATGTATCTAAGCATTTCTAAGGTGAAAGTCTCCTCTATAATTTCTTTAAAAAAAAAAACAACAAAAATACCACCAAGAAAACCCAAACAAAACAAACTCCTGTGAATCAAAATAGTTTTTGTCCTCAAATGCCACATGCCTTTGGACAGATCACCTGTGGACTGCGGTTACTACTGTGCGGTTCGTGAATCTTTGATCTGAAATGGAAGTCTTCCAAGGATCCCTATCTGAAACAGCATGAAAGTCACCTGGTAGAGACCTTCATTTCTACTGCAGAGATAAATAATCCTAGAGATGTACTTTTATAAACTATGCACTATCTTCTGTAGCTCACTGCAGTTCTCTTGAAATGGAAGAAATTGTTCTAGGCAGAGGACTGTGTTCTTCCTTCTTGTTCTACAGTAACGAAAAGGTGTAGTTAAAACTGTATTTTCAAAATAATTATAATTCCATTCTTTAATAGTTTAGGACCAAAGACTGTCTGCTTCAGAGATTTTCACTGGAAATGACTCACTCTTCTTCTGGAGGCCTTTTTCTCATGGCTGTGTGGGTCTATTTGGGGATTTCCATTAGGTGTTCATGCAGGAGGACCTTCTGGGGCTAAACATTGTTTTCATCAGCACAGGACCCCATACAGCTAATAACTGATACCAGCCATTGACAAACAAGGAAAAAAAATTCTTAGATACCAGCCCACATCTAACTCTGAACTTTGCTATTTCTTGTGATACAGCACTGCCCTCCAACTCCATGTTGAAGAAATGTCTTTGCTGTGTGCAGGAGTCTTCCCAAGAGGTGCATCAAGGTTTGTTCCTTAGCTCTTTTTCTTTTTCTTTGCATTTCTGTCTCACTTTGCTTGGCTCAGGGTTACTGACTGTAATGGTTGATCTGAAATTGCATTGCCTGAGTGTCAGAAAGAGTAAGAAGGTGAGTGAAGGGTCACTGAGGTGGGCAAGGGGCAGTCCTTGTACATCTCTTCAAGAAGAGGTATCTAGTAAAGGGTTTGGAGGAAGGCTTCTGGTCCGCTTAATTTGTGATCTATAAGGCAAGCTGCTATACATATAGTAACACTTGAAGAACTGGTCCTCCTGCTTTCCAAAATTCACCATTTAATGGTTTCTTTCTGAGTTTTTAAGCAAAGCTGCCATTGCTAACCTGGAGAAATAGGAGGAACTGAATTGGGATAGAAAAATAAAGAGCTTTGCTGTTGGTTGGCAGAAAGTTGGTTATTTTTCATGTTTTGCTTCTCCCTAAAATTATGGTCTTTATTTAACACTGCAAAGCAATCTTTTATCAACTGCTAGAGCAGTAGGTTGTCCCTGAGTGTGCTCACAAGCTCCTTAAGAAGTGGATGCACACGAATGTATCTGCAGGTGTTGTGTCATTGCCTGGTTTGTGGTAAATAACTAGGAAGAAAGAACAATAAATTCTCCTGGTTTACATATACAACACCTCTACCAACCTCTGAATTGTTGTTGCTGCTTGGACTCTGTGGTGTTTTTGCTTCACTGATTGTGCCAGAGGTGTTTGATGCTTTGACTGAACAGATGTTTAGAAGTGAGGTGGGTTTTGGTCTGTCTGGGAAGACTAATGGTCAGTGCCCTGCCAATGGGCACAAGCTCACGAGGTCCCAGAGGATTTTAGAAGTGAGAGAGGGGGGCTGTCTGAATTCACTCTGCTGGGCTCCGAGCAGCTTTCAGCTTGTCAAGAGGACCCCTACTGCTGGGGAATTTCAATGATGGATCTGTAAGAACCTGCAGGTGGGCAGACTCCAATTCCTTATTTTGCTTGTGATACTTATGTGGTTCAGATGTCTTCAGGTGAAGCTTTCACTGAAAGACACATTTATAGTCCATTTCTCCAAGATGATTCCTTCCAATCACTGCAGGGAGAGATGAATCATGCTTTGGAAGTGGAGTACAAGTCCCTCTCTCTCTGTCTCCCCTTCTCAGCCTTCAACTTTTTTTAGGCCAAGCAAAAACATTTGTCTACCTGGTGCCTTGAGTCTTTCACAATGATAGATACAAAAGATGTTGGAAGAGCTTCCCTGCATTACAATGAAATATTGTATATTTCTATCACATTTTTATGCCTCTCATCGTGCCATGATGTTAAGGCAATAAAAGCCATACAGGAAATTCTGTCTCTCTCTTAATAAACTTTAACATCTTCAAATGATTTTGTGAATCTTGGCCTATGTTAACTGCTAACATCTATTTATATCTCAGCAATCACGAGCAAGTTATAGCCAACAGATGAGGCAAAACCTAAAAAGGGAAGTTTTCTGACATCACAACAGATTTAAAAAAAATCATGTGCCTCTATTCTGGGAACTCAGCTTCCAGGTTGGCACTACATGCAGTGTCACTGTGCCTCGAAAAGCAGTTGCAGCAGTTCATGGAGGATTCAAAGAAGCAGATTCCATTTCTGTCTCTAATGTCCCATTTCCTGTGATAAAACACACCTGAAAATTGGAAAGAAGCAAAGTCCAGCCAGATGTCTGTGATGAGCGCAGTCATTCCAGCAGGCTTTGCAGTTTCACACTGGCGTATCCACAGCTTAAGGCTACTTCTCCATCATGTTCACCTCTGATCTACATCCTTGCCTTACAGGGCAGCCCAGCTCTGCCAAACAACAATGCTGGTTGATGGTACTGATGCACAAAGAGGTATAAGAAAACTGTGGCCACCTCCTTTTCAGTTCCTCTGGCAGCAGAACTGGACAGATGGTCACTTGGCATCTGCCCCGTGTCTCTGGTCTGGTTCTGGATATGTGGGTTTATCATAGAGCGTCACCATCTCTCTTATGCATGTGCAAGTGGAAGATGCCATTCTGGCACCATCAGTGACCAAAGGTGCTGGCAGCCAGCACTGAAAAATAGTACCATGGTGAGAAAAGAAAACCACAATTTATTTTTTTTTTAAACTGAGATACAAAAAATAAAAATCAAGGGCGCTTCATGCTTCTCTTTCAATAGCTTTCTTGCTGAAAACATCTTCCTGCTACTCGGTGCTGTGCAGAAATGTAGCACACAGGCATTTCAAGGCCTGCAGAAGCTTCAGATGCTTCAGTTTGCTGGTTATACTAATGTTTTGCCTTGCCTGACCTATCTCCTCAGGGCAGCAATAAAAATAACCAGCTTTAGTCCACTACTTGGCTGCTAATTGTCCACTTGTAGATCTTAGTCCCAGCTGGGCCTGCTTCTGCCCAAAGGCAGTTGTGTTCAGTAAAGTGGCTGCTTGCAAATGCTTGCAAAAACAGCCTCACAATAGAAGCAGGTGGCTGCCATTTTCCATGCAAGAAAGCTCTTTGGAGAAAAGGAAAAGGGGCAAATGAGGAGAGGGGAAAAAAACCCAACACAACAAAACAACAAACAATATATATTTGATATGAGAGGGAAGCCTCTGCGTTGTTCTGTTTAAAATGGATAGAGACAAATAGTGTGCAGAAGTTGAAAGAGAAGAGAAACAGTATTTCATAACATAGGAGAGAGAAGAAAACAGGAAGGGTTTATCATTTCTCTGCTAACCACCTCATCCAGGGCTGCCCTCTCTGTTTTCATTTTTGATCAGTATGCAACATCTTATTATTTTTCAGTGAAGATGCAGCCCCCTGTACAGCTAATTTAAGCCTCCTGATTATGACTTCCTCAGTGAGTTACCTTGTCTTGACAGCTTACAAGTAGTATGTATTTTCCCTGGGGTGCTGCAGACCAGAGGTGGAAACCTGCAGCTAAGCACAAAGAGAGAAAATGGCAAGAAATCACTTCACCACTGTGAGCTTCAGAGCTCTCCCTTCTTGAGTAGGAGAAAAAGGAAACTTCTGAACTGCCTGTCACATCCTCTCACTGGTAACAGACGTCACCTGGAAAGGGCACAGCACAGAGCTTGTCTCTCCAAAGAAACAATGGAAGAAAAGTGCCTCATAATGTGCTTGTTCAACAGCACTGCTTAGCAGAAACCAGATTTTTTGTATCAAAGGAAGTAATGCTATTTTTAAGTTGTTTTTCATGCAGAAATGGTGAAGATGAAGCTTTTGAAATTTCTTATCTTTTGACAACTTAGGGGGAGGATGATCTATCAGTCTATCAAGAGACTTTGTATTATTGTATTGTTATACTGAATTCCAGTACCTATTCCTTTATACTATCCAATATCTTCTCCAACATGTCATCTGTGTGTGCACAGCATGTACACACATGAACAGAGAAGAGTGAGTGGTTGGACACTGACTGCTGACCTCTTTCACTACAAGCATCTGGAGGCATCAAATAAAACTGATGGAAGCAGTTTGGAAGCAAGCAAAAGGCTATGATTCTTCGCTCCACTGGCAGCTGAACTGTAGATCATCCTGCAAAGGGACATCACAAATGGCAAAGGTTTACAAGGGATCAAGGGGGAAATGGTCAATTAATGAAAGACATTCCTACTAGGGCTGCTAAAGACAAAGGAATCACATCTACCTCAGAGTCATATGAGCTGAATGGGGTTTAGGTTATTAGAGAGTATTAGTATCTCGTGGATTTGCCTTGCTCTTACCTTCCCTTTGCTTTCAGCTCCTGTTAGAAGTGAAATGCTATGACTGCTGTACAGTCATATGATTTATTATGATGCTCTCAAATTTAGAATTTTACATTATATTCTGATTTTTTCTTCTATACAATCATTTTTTAAACTCTAAGAAGAGTTTATATTTGGAAAGCAAAAGAAGAATTCTTACAAAATGCTTAAGCAGATATGTCATAGTATTGCTAACTGGTTTACATTCAATTTTTGGAATAAAGTGTCAGTTTTGCATGTTGATATTGTTTCATATCTTCACAAAGTGTTTTACCTTCAGGCATATATTGTTTTTGAACCACAATCAGTATTAGGTCATGAATTCCCCAGAACAATGTTTAAAAATGTTAAAAAATGTAAAAAAAAACTGTCATGGATGCAGATAAGGCATGGATAAATTGTAAGAGCTGATGTGCAGGTAATGTCATTCCAAAATAAATCCAAGAAGTGCACTTTGCAGAAAGGTCTGGCCTGACTGGGGCGGGGGAAGAGTCAGTGCTCAGACTGTCATAGTAGAGGTTTTTCTTTTTAGTTATGGATATCTTGTGATTCTGGTAGCCTGAGAGTATAAAGGTTTCCCACACCTTCAAAGGGCTGAAGCTTGGATATTTTTGTTGTGGATTTTGTAGCTGGACAATGTACTTCAGCTTATTCATTGTTTCTGGACATATGTGTTCAACGCCACAGGTTACAGTGCTCACACCATGGAGAGCTGCAGTCTATTCCCTCTACATTGAGGGATTGTCACAGAGGCACCCACAAAACAGACAACCAGCCACTCAAAATGAAGATTCATTCCAACCAAAATCACTTAGCATTCTGACAAAGTAAGTCACAAGTTTGGATGTCAGGAGAGAATGTTACTATACAGCTGACTTAAGAATTTCTGAGTTTTGCAAGCAATCTTCTAGAAGGATGACCCAAAATGTGCACAATTACTCACTCACGAAAGGAAATCTGTCTCTCAAAGGTACCCAGAAGACAGAACCACTTACCCAAAGGGGTAAGGGCTTACTCAAGGGTATATCAAGAAGAAATAATCCCTCACTGAAGGAAGAGTGAGGACGCTTAATCCTGGGAGGTTTCCTTGGGTGATGATGTAATCCCAAGGTTAAAGTTTCTAGTCACAGACTTGCTGCTCCACTCAGAGGGGGTCTTTGGCAGGACCCCATTTTATACCAGTAGAGTCTGATGTGTGGTCATTCTGATTGGCTGGGTGCCCACATCTTCTGGGACTGTGAGCTTGGCAACAGTTCTCTACCTCTCCCTCATCCAGTGCTGATGGGAATGGGGAATGGGTGTTTCAACAGCTGGAAAGTCCCAGTCTTTGTATCTTTGGCAAGCCTGGTATTTGTCAGATCCTTGGCAGGGCAGTGGCACTTTCCACATGGCTAGGATTTGTGAACTTGGATGTGTGTTGAGGAAATGAGGATATCTCTGCAAACTCTCCAGTGATTCTACCTCAATGGACATGTTCACCTTAGAAGTAGTCCAAAAATTTATGGAGAAGTCAGAAACTGGCTGGAGAATACATGGAGCAGCGGCAAAACAGGATGAAAACCCCTGGTATCTGACCACTCTGTAAAACACAGATAATAATTTCATAGTTATTCATCTGTAGTTACCCAAGTAGTAGGTTTCTTCTTTATTCTTCTAATTGGGATGAAGAAAGTGGGACATTTTCTTTGCATGGATTCAAAGAGGATTATAGAGATGAGACAGGGGCTGTCCTGTTGCTCTATGTCATACCTTGATAAGCAACCTCTTCACTTCTAGAAAGACATGAACAGCCTCCTGCCTGGGCTGGGCTGGGCTGAGCTACAGATGGAGTATATGAAATTCTTCAGGAGCACAGTTTTACTGTACAGGCACCCAGAGCACAAGCACAAGGCACTGACAGGCCCTTCAGAGCTTCCTTTTTCAGGAACTTTAGGTCAGTTTGATACATGATAGATTAAGACAACAGAACAAGCAGTCGTGTACAATCCCACCTTTTGAGAGCTGGATGAACGGTGTTTCTGGAATAGCCTGATAAAAGCAACACTAAGCATCATCTCTGCCATTCAGGCTGTACCCAGCTGCTGCTTGCTTGCTCACACACAGAGTAAGGAAATGGTTCCTTGATTCATTAGGTTTTTCTCAGTTTTTTTCTCCCAACTCAGAGATATTGGAGGCAGTGACTGCTTTCTGTCCTTCAAAAAATTCAGTAAAACTCGAAAATAATGACTCAGAGATCAGCACTAATTGTATTAATATTTGCTCAGCAGATTAGCCCTGAAGAGCTGATAATTCATGGGCTCTTTGTTAACTGTGCTTTAGTGCCCATATATTCCCTCTCTGAAAGTGTCTTGGTGCAGCATTTCTGTCTTTTGAGGTCAGTGTGATGAGCTGCGTGGGTGTTTTTAGACATGAATCACATGCAAAAGGCTGATTCTCTTTTTCTTTTTTTCTTTTTTTCTGCTGACATACTAGGCAGCTTTTAAAAAAACACCCTTCCAAATTCCCAGACTTCTTTTTCAACTAAAAAACAACATGAAGTTATTGATTGTTCTCTCTCACCCACAGTGGTTTTGTGCTCCACAATGGTACCGTGCTTTAGCACGTGTCCCATATGGCAGGGTTAAGGCCAAACGACAGTGGCAATGCTGGACCTACCACCTCAGATACTTCAGCAAATGCACTTTGAAATCCATGCTGCTGCAATATCTTGAAATCAGCTGGATTTAGGAACAGCCACACAAACTAAAATCAGATCCCTACAGTATGCTTTAGTGGTAACCTGTATACATACTGTTTCCTGGAGATCAGTTTTTGTAGCGTTGGAGGTGTTGGGTCTATGCTACAAAGTGTTGGTAGTGTTGGATCTGTGCTCCAAAGTATTACTCTGAGGGTTTGTGTGAGGTATTCCTGATGTCTGATGTGTGCCTGTCCCAGTTAGGGGCAGGAGCAGCATGGCATCATCCTGGCAGTAGTGGTGTCATTGTCCTGCCTCTAAACATGCCTACTGCAATTCAAGTGACTGTCTCTGGTATTAGCTTCTCTTAAGTCAAAATACGTGTAAATTTTCCTTCATTAAATACAGAAGGTTTATGTTGAGTGGTTTCAGAAAACAGATATCCAATTCTTCCAGGAAAGGGAACATTTTTGGGTTTTCAGTTATGTCCCACCTGTCAGTAGTGGTGAATTTGTTAAGAAGTGGCCTGGTCTCCCAGGGGCTCTGATCCCTTTCTGCTATATTACGTTTGTGTAAATTGTTGTGTTTGTTAGTACTGTAATGACTTTTTTGGGGGGCCCAAACTAACAGTTTTTTCACTTTTTATGAGCTGTTTGTGCTTTCATTATTTAAATCAGAGTCCTCTGACTTAGATTTAGGTCTGTATGCTTACATATAGTGACACCAGGGACATGAATGATACTCCTGGAAGCTACCTGTGAAGCTAAAGTGATGACAGTACTAGCTGAACGTAAATTTTATTGCTACCCTGCCATAGGCACGAGCTTCTTCAGACCTACACTGCTGGTCTAGCAAGACTTTTCTTGTGCCAGCAAATGTGTATTAGGAGCTTGAAGGAAAGCCAGTAACTCCTGTGTCATGAGGAACCTGTCTCCAGGCAGAGAAGGTGAGAGCTGAGATGCCATGTGAATATCATTTCTGTTAATTTGTGTCCCACTCTTTAAAATATACAAGAAGTGCATGGTCTGTATTAGGAGAAGTAAAGTGTCCTATGCATGCTCTGTGACCATACTTATTAAAAATGAAAAAAATAGTCTCAGTTAGAAACAATCTGATCCTTGGCTTGAACCTACTTGAGCCATTAATGAAAATCTTGGCCAATACCCCAGGACTGAACTGCTGGGGAAAGTGATAAAGTGAATGAAGAACCTCCTGCCAGCCAAGTACAGTCGCACTGTGGCAGATAAACCTCCTTGCACTTCTGAGGGGCCAGGTCCATGCTCATCAGATGAGGCAGTCATTCACTGTGCAAATTCAAGATACCAAGCAAAATGCCTTTGTGTCAGTCACCCAGCCTGATGTGTTTTCTTTGCAGTGGCAGCAAGCTTTGTGTATGTGGTGAGCAATTAAATCTCAGCTGACAAATGCCAACTCAGTCACTTGATAGTGTGAGCATGTGCTCCTGGACTCGTGCTTCAATGTGAAAGAAATAGCTGCTGCAAATCAGGTGAGTTCCTGGAGAAAAAAAAGTAGAACTGTGAAGAGCTCAGGTATCTGCACTTCTCTGTTTCAGCTTCCTATGCTACTAAGCAGCTCTCCATAGGAAGCCCTGGGAAAGGAGACAAGAAAAAACACTGGAAGAAGAGAAGATCGGCAGCAAAGAACACATAGAAAAAGGTTTGTTAAGGTTTTCAGACACACTTGATTTCTACTTTAGGCACTGAGCTGAGTAAGTCCAGATCAAAGCTGAGATTTGGTTCTTCATTCCACTTGCATTTACATCTTCTGGCAGGAAGGGAATTGATGGCATTTTCCTGAGAAACAGCCCTCCCGCTTTTTGCTGCTTTCAGCTCCCCTGCCTGGGTGACTTACCAATGCTGCTGAAGGTTAGTAGCATTTGCACTTCAAGCACAGGTCCTTTTAGGCCCCCAGAAGGAGCCTGAGAGTCTCTGCAAGGTTTTTTTAGTCCAGGGCACTTCAGCTTTCAAGAATCTCAAATCACACTGCTGAAAGCAGGTGAGAGGCACTCACATCTATTTAATATCTGACTTCAGTGCAGATACCCATCTGTTACGCTGGCTTTGGGAACATGGAATGTTCATGAGCACTAAGGGAATTGTGCACTTGGAAAGAGAATGGAAAATTTTGGAAATGCATTTGCTTTTCTATTTTTAGCATCCTCTTTAAGGATGTGTTGTTTGATCTGAAGCGTTTCAGTGCCTAGTGTCCCTTCCTTATTGATGAGCTCTCATGGTTTGAAGAAATGCTTGGGTAAACCTCACTGCTTTTATAGCTGATAACCTTGGGGCACTTTTGAAATTTCTGTCATAAAGTATAATGCATCAGCACAAGCATCAAATGTGCTATTGCAGGACAAGGAGTTCTCTTGGCTGCAAGGCTAGAGGTAGATATTCAGAAGCAAAGCAGTTACCAGTGTGAGCTGACTTTGGGTTGAGGATGAGGAACCTCGTTTGTGTGTGTCAGCTTGGTTTCCCATTAGAGGCAGTGGGCATTTTGGGGGTGCAGGGTCACACAGCAGACAGGAAAGGTGAAACTGAAGACTCTCAGGATGCAAATGTCATCTTGAATAACAGCCCAGATGGTTGTATCTTCTACCCTCCTAAACAAGTGGCTCAGCCCACCAGAAGCAGAGAATAAAGCCATTGAAAGCAGTTACTGCAGAGATGTGGAAGAGCTCTACTTTCCTTTAGCCAAGCCTGTGACACTGACCCCTCTTGCTTTGAGAAGCTGAATTACAATGTACATTGTGATGTGATGTGATGTGCGTTGGCTGCTGGGAAACTCAGAGTGAAGCCTTAGCTCTGCTCTGTGTCCTTCAGCAAGTCACAGGAGTGGATTATTATATCTCATTTTGAGCAGCTGAATTACTGAGCGCTGCTGAGCGCAAGGATATTGCGGGGGCAACGTCACTGGGTTTTGTGCTTCAGGTACCTGAACTTAAGCATGGTTATTCAAAGTTTCTCAGTTTAATTCAAGTTAATACAACCTTTGGAACTTTATAGTGGGTAAAATGACAGTTGTAGGAATGGAAAGCATAGGTACTTGAAAAAGAGATATCATCAGGTATCAAATTCTCATTTGAAAGTTATAAATCTTCAAGCAAATAACATATGTCTTTTTATTAAAGGAATGTTGTTAAGAATCATTCTGATACTATATTTAGCTTGTAAATTAAATCTGTTCCGAGATCTTCTTTTGCTGAGTGAACCAAGCTTATTGTCTGCAGCACAGTGGCAGTAAGTGCTCTGTGAAGAGCTTCAGGATCTGTGGACTAATGTCTGTGTAATGCTGGGGAGAGGTTCTGGAGCTGCAGTGCCCTTGGCGTGAAATATTTAGCTGCGTTTAAACTGAGTCGTGGTCTGCAACCTCTCTTCCATCCTTCACCTTCTAGAGTGGAGAAGTTATGAGGAAGCTTTTAGTGCTTGTATGTGCAAATACTTCAATGCTCCGGCATAGAGACTTACGGTTCTTTGTGTGGTTTAGAGCACCGTGTAAATTCCTTTCTGTTTCAGGAAAGAGAGGCTACCTGGAAAATGGACCTATTCAATCTACTGAATAAGAGATGTCCTAGAGGTGAGATGAAGAGAACAGGTGTGGGGAGGACATGCATCTTCTTTACACCTTGCAGTTGTGGCTGTCAGACAGGGGAATGAGTTTTTTCAGTCATAGTTCTGCAGTGACTGTTGTGTACTCGGGGGTTGTGTATGTACAGACCATGCACTGAGTGGTGGCAGAGGAGCGGTGAAAGCCTCTTGGCGTGAGGGTACCTGTATCTGGTTGTGAGTCAGTGCATGGCTGTTGAGATATGCAACTCCATGCCCTGCATGGTGCAGGCAGCAGCACAGCTTTCTCAGAAAAAGGCACCTGTTAAACAGGTACATTTCTCAAACTGTAGAGGATGATTTTATGAACTCCTTGTGTGTTTCACCTTGTGGATTTAGGATATAACCAAGGCTCACAGCTGCACCTCACTGGGAACAAGAGATGTACCATCACACTGGGCATGGTGCATCACTGGTCTGAGGTGTTTCAGCTGGAGCACAGTCACTGGTTTCCTTTTCTGACTGGAAAGGAGAAAAGTGTGAAAAGGAAACTTTCGGACATCTTCTAACATACAAAGAACTTTTTAAGCTGCCATTGAGCTACTAGGTATAAATGCTTGTGTTCCTAGGGCTACGTCTCAGTTCTGACCCGGGCAAAGGAAGTATCAGCTATCCTTGTGCTTTTCCTTGAACCCAGCTGCTTGTATCCAGCTTGGCTCTTGCACGCTGTAGCAGTGGCAGGTGTGCTGAGCACTGCCAGAGTCAGACTGTGAAGCTTTCTGTGGGATTGTCCTCTACCCTGGGTGTAAATACTTGTTGCATAGTGTAGAAAGGACCAAAACATGGCTTCAGGTCAGCCTCTGTCCTTAGGGGATCATGGATGCCATCTGTTTAAAGACTTACCATGTTATTGAAATTATGCTGTCCTGGATGAAGTTGGATCTTGTAAGAAATAAATGAATGTGTATATGTAAGGGTGCTGTCTTAGGGAAATCTTGCCCAAGAGTTAGATTCTTCTGGCTGCAGTTTTGCTCTTTCTTCCTTCCAAGGGTCTTGTACCAACACAGGTGAGTGTAGCCCTTCTTGTGGGAAATCTTACTTTCCTGGCTTTGTACCCATGTTACAGTGCTTGTGTCGGGGCAAGGCAATTGAAAACTGCCTTTGAGTTAATTTCTTCCTCCCTCCCTCTCTGCATTTGTTCGTGTAGAGCATTGGGAAATCCCTAATAAAAGTAATGGACGCACAGAGGGAAAATAAAACCTTTTGGGGGAGGTGAGGCAGGATACGTACAAGTAATCTAAAAATCTCTGTAGGGAAGAGCTTCCATCAGACAGTGCAGGGAGGAGATGTGTACACAGTAGAATGTCTCAAGAGATGTTTCTTGTTCCTTGTTCAGGGAAAGAGGGATCCTAGGAGAGCTGAGGATCACCTGCTCCATTGGGAATGCCTGGTACAGACCCATCAGTGGCATCACTTCTGTGCCAGATACCAGCATGTCAACTTGCACACAGTGCTGGTCAAAGCTTCTCAAGCAGGAGGTGGGTTCTGTGTCCTAACTGTTCTACTCAGATGAATTAACTCTCCTCCCCAGGTCTAGCAGGTTTTTTTGCCTTACTTCAAAAAGCAGTTGGTGCTTAGCTGCTGTGAGCTATTGGAGCCTTTCCTCCCAAACAAGGGAAGGCTGGGGCATAGCATTTCTCACCAGATCACCATTGACTGGCATAGTCAAGCTGGGGTGCAGATTTGCTTTGCTCCAAGATGCCCAAGTGCATTTTGGATTCACAGGTACATGCTATTCAAGCACCCATAACTTACCTTTGTCCATATTCTGACCTGCAGATTAGGGCCATCGGGGGATACTGCATCTGGAGCACCGAAAAATAACTGAGCTTGTTTTCCAGATAACCTTTCAGAAAAAACAGTCACTGGAGTTTGCTTTCACTACCCATTGGTAAAAGGCTTCAGAAGGAAGGAGGGCTAAATCATGTAATTCTCACGGCGCAGTTGGACTGTCTTTCATGCTCTGCCTCCAACAGCCTGTGCTTCCCTCATTGTGGATCTGTTCCCTGAGAAACAGCTGAGCATGAATCCCGCATAAGCAACCTGCTGCCTCATCTCTACTCTTGGGAATGAGATTTGGAGAAAACTACAGCTAAGACAGTGCAACACTTGGCTAATTTAAGACACAGCAGAAGAATCCCAGCTTTCAGCATACAAAAGGACAGCTCACACGGCTCCTCATCCCCTGCTTTTCACCTAGGTCCTTGTTGGGAAGATCGCACTGAGAGGCAGCAGCTGACAGTCTCATTCATCTCCCAGCTGCATCACTCCCCTTCTTTCAGTCCACCACAGCTGGGAAAGGAAGTGTCCTCCCGCTGTTTCCTTCCTTCCCTCCCTCCCACCGCCTTTACAAATTATGTTCTTGTACCACCTTGATCTCTCATTTTTTTTACAAAAGTGGTAAAAATGTAACTCCAGATATTTACACCAATACAGTCTATTTGCAAGGCTGTAAATCACTGCTATAAATCAGTACAACTAACACTGGTTTAATATCAACAAATATTGGAAATGTAAGGCCCCATCTGCTTTTTGTTGTTTTGCAGAAGTAGGGGAACTTGTATTGCTTGTAGGAGTCCTACATTATAGAATTTGCTGGGACAAGGTCTCAAATGCCTCCATCCCAAGCTCAGGAGGCCTTCCCAGTACTGCCTTTCTCCGGCAGGGTGTGGAGAGCTGTGTCAGTCTTGCAAATCCCCTTTGCCTGGGAGAGGATTGAGGCAAGGGAGAAAGCTCACAGCCAAGCCTTGTTAGACTTTTATTTATTAAACTGTCTCTACTAAGGGGATCAAGCTCTCACCACGCACAGTGGATAACCAGCCCTGCGTGCTTCTGCCACAGGATGGCAGAAGAACCAAAGATCATTGCAAGGTGCTCCTAGAATGCCCACTGCAAACAGGGAAAGCAACTGCTTCTAGATCTGCTGGTGCCAGTGTCTTGCCTCTTGCATGGGCTCACCCAGACCCCACCAGGTCAAAAGAAAGCAGGCAGCAGCAGCTGTTGGCTGCTCTGTGCCTTCTCCTCAGGAAAGTCACAGCTTCATTTCTCCATGCAGAAGGTCTCATAGCCCAAACATCACACAAGACCCCTGTTTGTCTCTGCACAGTCCAGTGACCACAGGGGCCTGAAGAAAGAACTCCAACACTTCAAAATATGAAGCAGCTCTAAATTAATTGGCACAAGGCCCTGAGCCACCTGATAGAACTAGACCAGCTTTGTGCAGGCAGTGAGATAACTGACCTACAGTCCTTTAAAACCCAATTACTCCATGGACCAACTAGTTCCAGTCCAGTCTCTGCAGTCTGCTTCAGCATCTCTGCACACTCCATCTTCTCACTGCACAGAAACTGCTCTAAACATCCAAGATCTGTGCTCATAATCTGCAAAGAAATTGTTTTTCCCCTCAATTAGCTTACTTCTTCTGTAAAAGTTCTTACCTCACAGGTAAGAGATTCCAAAAGCACTAAATCAGCTTCAGGAGATGTTTTTACATAAGACAAGTTCCACATCAGAGTAACAAGCCCTACTTCCAGCTGTCATGACATGAAAAATAAATCCGTACTGCCCAATTCAGGTGGGAGGAATCTAAAGGGTGTAAGCGAATACAGCTCTACTGACTTCCTGCACAGGACTTTGCATGGCTGCACAGGATTTTCAGCTGTACAGTGGAAGGCAGGCATCAGGGCCACTGTTGTGTGAATAGAGAGAGAATAACTACAAAAATCACTGCTGATAGGGTCTGGTAGAGCCCCAGAGAGCTGACACATTTGCCCAGCAAGCCACTTATTTCCACATCCATGACTCCACAGGACAACACAGATAAGAATCTTCTGCCACTGCTCAACTCCGCTATGTCCTCTGGAACAGTGCAACAAAGCAACACAGCATCCTTCCTTCTACCCTAGTCATACTGGGCTCCTCCAGCTCTCTTGGGTCTGGAAGATGATCCCACATGGTTGAAAGGTGGTAGAGAGAGGAGAACAGGGTAATAAAACTAAAGAGAGGATCTCATGCAACGTGGGAGTAGTGCCATTTATTTTAAATACCTTTAAATACATTGGTTCACCCTGCTCAAATACTTTCTTGCACAGACTTAATTCTTTCACACGCTCAGTACAAGTCAGCCAAGCTTCCGGACTACTTTTTGCCACCAAGCCTTGTAACTTGAAATCCAAGTAGACTTCTGTACCACTAGCTATGGCCAAGAAATGCTGCAGTTGTAAACATGCTGATTCCCTGTTCTCATATGCTCTTGTCCACAGAGAAGATGTTAAAAATCTTCAGTGTCCAACCACTTACAGGTGTTCTCATGACCTCCTTGCTTAGACTGAGCTTTGTAATTTGTCATTTTCTTTCCACACCACTTTTGCTCGGTGATAGTGTGCTTTTCCCAGCAAGTCTTTTCTCCTCATTTCTGCAATACATCCTAACCTGCAGGCTTTGCTGGGCAGGGAAGACAATGCAGGACTTGCAGCACAGCTGCTGGCTTCTTACCACAGCAGTGGTTAAATTGCACCTCAGAAATACAGCTGCTTCTTCACAATTGAGATGAGTTCTACGGAAGAATGAAGAGGCGTCAGCATTTATACTAAAACTGAATCAGGTCAATCAGGTTTCTACTAAGATTTAGTAACATGCAACAGCTGTGAACTAGTATCTTTTAGCTCATCAGTAGAATCACTTTCAGGTTGAGCCAGAGACCAGCTTTCCCTCAAAGCAACTCAAACAGATAACGGAAAGCCTAGGGCCCAAATTAAAACTGCCTCCTGAACCCAAGGGCAGGGTGGGGAGGGGAGGCCCCAGGTGAGGCTGCTCAGGGCCATTAAGGCCTATTAGTGCCCTCAAGGCTCTGACAATCCTTGATCAAATTGGTCTTCAAGACCATAAGCTGCAGGGAGGGTCTTGACTCACAGATAGTTTTAACAGACCGATTTTTTACATTCACTGTTTCAAACATACAATTAATACCCTCAATTGGTGTAAATTCAGATTTTCTTCTGATTAACAGTGGTGATTAGCTGCTCTCTATCTGCTGAAATGATCCACCTAAGGCTTAGCTTACAAAATATTAGAACTTCATCTGTGGTGTTCAGTCTAGATCATGAAGTTTTGAACAATTTCAGTATTATAGACACCTGAAAATGTGCTATTTCTCAAAAACTAAAATAATAAAATATTTAAAAAAACTTTACATTTTAAAAATCAAAACAGAAGAGGACTCATGAAACAAATTCTTTTTCCTCCTTGACAAACTATAGTAATCCCATCAGTGCTTCTTCTGCTATAGCACCCTAGACATCAGTGGGAGCTAAGGAGGATTATATCTGAGCTCTAACCTCGAGCTCAGCAGCTGAAAACAATCTGGAGTATTAAATCTCAGTGTGGTACCTACAGCAGGTGGCGCTCCCTGTCTACAAATACGAGACCTGCTCCGCGGGTGTAAACTGAAAACCAAACACGAAGTGTCTTCCCTAGGTTTCAGCTGGGATAAATAAGGGCAGGATTAAGGGTGGACACGGGACACCTAGAGCCCTGTGGAAAGCAAAGTGAGAAGGGTAACTTCAGGCATTTTGTGTTCTCGCAGGCTGGGGATTTTGTAAGTGCTGGATCGGTTGTGCTGCCTCCTGTAAACTGAAATGTGCTCTTAATTCTGTTGAAAAGATAAAGGGATTAATGCACTGGAGAATAGAAAAGAAAGGAGGCTAAACATGGGATCATTGCGCTGACATTAGCAATTATCACCCTAAACACAGCTGCAGACATTCAGCATCAAGAGTAGATGATCTTTGATAACACAGACCCTTATGCTGACTTCCTAAACTGGGGGCTGGAGTGATTTCTTTTGGTTAATCACATCCCAGATAGAAACCAAAAACCTA
The DNA here is from genome assembly GCA_033558185.1 of Dromococcyx pavoninus. Taxonomy (NCBI): domain Eukaryota; kingdom Metazoa; phylum Chordata; class Aves; order Cuculiformes; family Neomorphidae; genus Dromococcyx; species Dromococcyx pavoninus. Next base: position 1,734,829 of record JAUMJL010000389.1, on the reverse strand, counting down.
GGAGAAATTTTGGCTCATTTGGTGAGGGCCAAGCAGTTCACGTTGTCAAAAGAAATCACATGCAATTTGGCACAAATACAGCCAGCTGACTTTTGCACTTTTCCATGTTGCCTAGAAGTTTGGGTTCTGAGGGCTATGATGGGCAGCACTAGGGTCATCAAGTCCAACCTCCTTCATATACAGGTTGCAATTTTTTTCCCAGAAGTTGAATAAGGTGTATCTTGGGATGTATTCCAAACAAGGATACTCTATGAGCTCACCGAAGCAAGATCTTTCAATGCACAATCCCCTTATTGGTAAGAAATGGCACCCTTCCCTGAAGGTGGCTAATTTCTGCTTCTAGCTGTTAAATCTTGATAGGTCTTTTATAAAAAGTCTTTTCAAGGACTTCTTTTCAGATCTCCTGTTTTATAAGTAACTCAATAGTCAAACTATCTCTCTACTGTGTTTTTTAAATAAACAAAAACCAAGCACTTTCTCACATTTAAAGACTCTAAGTTCCTTTTTTCAGGTTCCTTTGAATTCCCTGAAAATACTCCAGATCCTCCAACAACAAATTTGTTCACCAGAACTGGACTCACAGTCCAGTATCTAGAAGCCTATTCCCTCCACCTTTACTTGATATACTCCCTCCCTTTACTTCATCCCTTTGCTTGCAAGAGCAAACACCGGGCAGATGGATGTGACTTACCTCTCCAGACATAGGAACAGGAGCCCCGCTGCAGGACTGAAGCTGGTGCTTTTGGTTTTGCATTGCCTGCACCATGTTTGTTCCTCAGATCACACAGGTTGCCAGCAATGTGGGTCTTCTACATCCCAAGGAAAAAGACATTTGAAGTAAAATTATGAAGAGAAATGGACATTTGTTGGTACTCAGTTAGACCAGGGAGAAGAAATGGTGTGTAAGGAGGGAGCATGTGAACTTAACTCTACAACAGCTTCTGACTGTGAAGACTGGCACATTTCATGTTTATATCTCTGACACAAGGCTGTTTGTAGGATCTTTTATAAGATCTCTCTACTATGAATTAAGAACAAAGAGTAGCAAATTGTGCTCTCATTCAGCTACATCTGGAGAAATCCCAGCACACAGTCGCTTACTGCAAGTGACCTACCAGAAAATGGAACTAAAGCTGAGAACACTCTACATATGAAAACACTTAATTGGCAACACTTGGCCAAATTTACCACTGTGACAAGTGTCACAATCCTCCTAGAGTGGGCATGCTTCTATTGGATCCAAAAATGGCATTATCCACTCTTTATAATTTAAATTGTAGAGCAATACTTAGTATGTCTTCTTTTCAAGCATGTACTTTTCATTAAGCAACTTTTTTTTTAGAAAAATAACTTTTCACAGGAAGATGAGAAGCTCTGCCTGATGAAATACTGACTCTCCCAATTCATATTAGCTTCTAAAGCATCATTCAACAGCTTTGAATTGACTAATGGCCATCACAGCAAATGGATTTCCACCTTAATCTTTAGTTTTTGTCTGAATGATATTAACACACATTGTTTATCGTTAATGAGCTCTAGAATATGATGTTAACAGAAGCAATTAATGCCCAGCATAACTGTCTGCAATACTGTGCTGGAGCTGAATATATGGCTAATGAATCACTTCCATAATTCAGTTACAGTTTCCTTACAGCAAATTATACTTCAGACGAGTTAAGCTCATATTCATGTCCAGGCTGTTGCCTTTATTTTTAACTTGTCTGTGAGCAAGAAGTTGCTTGTATAAGAAAGAAGCAGATAGGTCTTTGGAAGAGCTAACCTAGTTTTTTTATTTATTGTTCAGTGATAGCAGCTGCCTTCAGAGAGATGTCATATTTGGACTACCTTTTCCCATACCAGGCATAGATTTAAACTTCTCCTAAGGTCCTTAACTTCAGGAGAATAAAACTTGATTCAGAGCGCTGTTTAGCCAGGATGGCCAGACCCTGAATTCTTGTGCAGATAACCACAACGGAGAGGTCAGGCACATCAGGGGTGGTTTTTGCCTGGTTGAACATATGCTCAAGGCAAAAAGGTGTCCCCCTCTAAAATATTTGGTGAAGTGCTGGCTTCATGGAAACATTTACATATCATTTGTGGCTGCAAGACTAAAGCTAAAACTGAAGTCAAGAAGGAAAGCTTGATGCTACCCAGATAATTTTGTTGCCCTGTCCCAGCAGAGGTTGGACAACCCTATCTTTAATGACATATAGTAAACAATGAACCACAGTAGTCATAATAATAAGTCACAATAATAATAGGTCATATGCACAAAATGCCCAAGGTATTTTGGATCTGATTCAACCCTGAAAATGAAACAAAAGATGCTACTTGACAGCAACATTCCCAGAAGTGATGAGAATTGCTGTAAGTCCTGTGGTCCTACACTTGAAGGCAGAGAACTTCTATTATTGACATCAGTAGGAATCTGTTAAAGATAAAGCTCAGCTTGAAAAAACTTTTCCATGTTGTGATATTCTGAATAACCAACTCACATCATTTCAAAGGCGAGTGAAGAAAACTGTAGGTATCAGACGACGTGATCATTGAATCATGTACAGTAAGAAAGTGCTGAGATAAGCCAATGCCAGTGTGAATTAGCTTTTGCTGCCTATTTCAGCAGGAGACTCAAAACATGAAGGTGCCTTGTCAGTTCAAACTAAGACAAAGTTAACAGCAATGAAACTGTTTACGTTCATATGCTCAGTTTTGCCACTACACTCACTGTTTGGCTTTGACTGTGCTGAGTTGCTGCTCCTCTTAGCTGCAGTTCTGGCTGGTGTTTTTAAAACATCCATCTGAAACAAAAGTTGAAACATAGCTCTTCAGCTAGCAAAGAGGAACATGCTTAGCTGCTGCAGGAGAATCAGAAGATGTTTACCTGTCTTTACCGACAGATGTTATCATCACACCTACAAGCAGCCTCTGACATTTTTTGTCTCTGACTGATGCTTAGTAACAAATTAGTCAGCAGTTCCTTTTTTATTTTTTGAGTTATCTATCTAAGGACCAAGATCAAAGCAGTGAGAGCATCATTTCATTGTGCTGACTTGAATTGCAGTGTCACTTTAATTTGCAGTCACTGAAGCAAAACCTCACCAAAAGCAAAGGAAATACTTCAGCAATTAGCCTGCACTCAACTCACTGCTGCAGGATTGACACTGTCATAGTAGCCATGCTACTGAGCTCTGGGATGTCCCCATCATTCAGCAAAGTCTGCAGGTGAGGGTACAGTTCTAAAAGAATCTTAGAATCATAGAATCATTGAGTGGTTTGTGTTGGAAGGGAATTTAAGATCACGCAGTTCCAACCACCCTGACATGAGCAGGGGCACCTTCCACTAGATTAGCTTGCTCAAAGCCTCCTCTAGCCTGACTTTGAGCACCTCCAGGGATGGGCCATCCATGACTTCTCTGGGCAACCTGTGCCAGTTTCTCACCAGGCACAAATGGTGAAAAAATATGTTTCTGATAACAAATCTAAAGCTCCTCTCTTTCAGCTTAAAACCATTACCCTTAGTCCTATCACCTCCTGATAAAAAGTCCCTCCCCATCTTTCCTGTAGGCCTCCTTTAAGTAGTGGAAGGCTGCTATAAGGTCTTCTCAGAGCCTTCTCTTCTCTAGGCTAAATAAGCCCAAATCTCTCAGCCTGTCCTCATACGGGAGGTGCTCCAGCCCTCTGATCACCCTCCTGTGGACTCGCTCTAATGAACCCGTGTTGCTGGTGATGAGAAAGACAGACTTGCTGGAACATTTTAGAACAAAATGATCTGGAAAAGAAAAAAGTCAAGCTTGTGAAGTTATTTTTTTGTTTGCTTTCTTGTTTGGTTTTGATAGATATAAAGGGTATTGAAAGAAACTTATATCATGCAAATTTTAACTCCCATGAAGACAAAGGCACTGAGCAACTTCTGGGCTTACATGGCTTCTTGGTTGACATAGTAGACTATGTACTTCTTTTGAAAGCAGTCAGAATAGGAGATCTGTGTTGTTAAGTGCTGGGAAAAAACCCACAAAATTAAATTGTTATGCATCCCTTTTAACAGCATGTACGTGGATGAGCTCCCTCTTCTCCAGATCCCTTTTCCTTGTGCAGTTTTCTGACTCCATGGCTGTCTTCTGGATTCTCCAAACTTGACTCAATAATGCAGATCTAAAGAATGGGGAAAACACACACAGTTCAGACATGGAAAGCTACAGAAGATGAATCAGTATCACTTTTATCACTGTGCACCAGCAGGACGTAGCACAGGATGCAAGCTGCCTTCATAATCTGCATTACTGTTGCCACTGATTTTTTTTTATGGTAGAAATGTCCTGTGCTGAGCCTTGTACAATCACACAGACATGTTCCCATTTCCCCAAATTTACAGTTTCTATCAACAAGTAAGGGAGTAAATACAAGAGAAAAACTTTCACTTCATTTTACATAGAGACAACTGAGACATCAAGTGACAAAGCAATTTACTCAAGGTCTAAAAAAAACTGGGATGCTATTACAGGCCAGACCTTCACTGGCCAAAGCCCAGTATCAAATGGGCAGTCAGTTCCTTTCGGGCCTCCAGCAGCACAGCCCTCCAGGACCATCTCTCAGTGCCTGGGGAGCTGGGTGCCGACACTGCCCTTGTGCTGGAGAGATGTGGCTATCGGAACAGTGACAATGCCAGGGTTTATTTCCCGTTAACATGATGGGAAGAGAGTTTGAGCCCATTTACAGGTCATGCACCAGGCAGGAACACCCACCAGCTCTATATTTACTGATATTTAGAAAATGCTTCGATCCATTTGCAACACCCATTTTTCCAAGATGCCAGAAAGCGAGCACCAAACACCCCACATAAGCCCCCTCCACTGGCGGGTGACCAGGTTTGCCAAAGCCAGGGGAAGATGCCAATCTGAAGCACAGACACCCCTCCAAAAAAAAAAAAAACCAACTTCCCCAAGTGACCATGTGGTAGGCACCTTCCAGCAGCACCCTGCCCATCTGCCCACAGCCGCACAGCCGCCTCTGCCCTGCCCAGGCCCCTTTGTGGGGGCTGGTTGGCGGGGAGGGGGGTGGCCGTGGGTGCTATATGAGGCACCTGCGGCTCGCACAATGGGCTGTGGGTGCTCGGGAGAGAGACAGATTGATGTATTGTGTGCGGGGGAGGAGGGCTGTCACTTGAATCCATGTGAACCCAGGCTTTCGGGGCAAGGGAGATTGACAGCTTTTGTACCTCGCAGCTCTCTTTCAAAGCTCTGCTTTATAGACAGTAGGTTAGGGGGCCCGGGATTTCACTCCCATAATTCGAACAGGGCAATCATCAGCATTGAGAATTTCTTCTCTCTCTCTGAGTTTTTTTTTTGTTGTTGTGGGTTTTTTTTTTAACCCCCCTTATTATGCATTAAATGATTTCAGTGGAGGAATGTGCAGCATTAATTAGAATTAGTTAGCAGATACCAAGGGGAAAAGTTTCTTCACAACAACTATAGGAGGTGTCACTGCTACAAAGACGGTTTTGTTTTCACTCTCCCCGGCATTATCAGTGCAATATGTAAGGTAGCGATTCTTTTCATTTAAATTAAGTGGAAAGCTACTAAATCTTGTTTTATTCTCCAAAAAGAAAAAGGTCCTTAACACTTATCTTTTAACTTCTTTTATTTTGTAAAGTTAGTGTTTGCTTTTGCTTTCAGTCCTCCCCGTTAATCGGCCTGCAAAGATGTGTATCGAGTTTTGTGTATCATTTAGCTCTTACAATTATAGGCCAGTACAACTAATATATAAAGATTGTCTCCTAATTAAAGCAACAACGTTACCATTTAAAATCAAAGGCACTCCTCTAGAAAGACACATTGAAATTCAGAAGTGTGGTGACTGTTCTATACAGGGATTTCCTAGTTTCTTTCAACATTTAAATAGAAGTTAAGCTAAAACATAGGCTTGAGCATAAAAAGCAAGAGCTTAGAAGAAACTCTCATTAATATATTTATGTTGTGTTTTTCTACTTCATTCCTTAAAAACTTTTTCTATTGACAACGTGCAAAGAAATATTAGCCCTGATAATGTTTAAATATTTAACTTTAAGCTAAATACTTAAATCAAATGTTCTCAATGAGTTTATAAAAAATAATGAGAAAAATATAAAAAAAGAAATTTGAAGTGAGTTTCGATATTTAAGAATAGAAATCCTATGTGCTACTCCATAGGGTAATATCACATTCTTTTCTTTCTGTTCAGGGTTTTAAAATTACCAACTGTTACTGCCAAAAAAAGCATCATCTTTTAAGACATGTAAAACCAAGTACTGTCTCTAGAAGTCAATTACTAAGGCTTCATGCCCTGCAGATTCTCTTGCAACTATTTTACCTGAGATGTGAAGATAGTTATACTTTGCCCACAGTATCAGTCAGAAAACAACTCTAGTGTTCTTCGTACCAGGAAGAGCATAATTCTTGCTTGTTTCCCCTGAGGGAGTGCTGGAAACTGCAGCCACAGGCAGAGCTGCCTACGCAGGACAGAGCAGATATTCCCAGAGAGACAGTGGTTCTTCTCCTGCAGCGTAGGTACCAGTGCCTAATTTTTTGTCTGACCCATACACAGACACTCTGGCCAACACATTATACAATCAAAACCACAGCTTAAACACTAAATTTTGTTATTCAGACTCTAGATCATAACTAACTTGATTACATTTTCATCTTTCTGATAAATCAGGGTTCCTAGTGGGTGATACAATGTTAGAGCTTTTTTTTTTAACACAGCTCGGCATTGACACAGTGACTTTAAGAGCTGGGTAAAGGTGAGCTGAATAGAGCTTGTGCAAAGGAAGAGAGAAGCAGTTTCTGCTAAGCATGTGATGCAGTTTTCTATTAGAGATTTAACTGGGTAAAAAAACCCAAAAAACCCAACTAAATTATTTCACCTTCTGGCCGGAGACTTTTCCCCACAATAAAAAAGGGGGTACAAGGCTATTAAACTTCTGACATTGTTCTGCAAGGAAAAATCCATTGGATATGAAGAGTTATTTTCCACAGTGCAGGAAAAGCATGAAGCAGAGGGTCTGCTCTTCCATTGCCCCAAAACAGCACTTTCAGCTTCAGTGGAGACTGCACAGTAGGACTGAATGCTCTATCAGTAATAATAAATCAATTAATCTGGTGCCAATATGCAGTGGATCCCAGGCAGTCAAGCTGTTTGCTGCCTCAGATACAGAACAGCACTTTTCTAGGGAGCTGCAAAGACTGTTTTTTAAATAAACCCCAGTCCCAGGGTCAGTCGAGGCAGCCCAAAGCTTTCTCAGCAGCAGTTCTCTTCCCCGCACCGCACCAACACTGTGCAGCAAAACCAGCTCTCTTGCTCCGGAGATGCAAAACCACTGTGTGGTTCGCTCTTGCCAAGTTTGCCCGTGTCTCCTGCACCCTGGCCCAAGGGCCATCTCTTCTTTTTTGCTTTTTCTTTTTTTGGACTACAGTATTTCTCTCAGAATTATGCATCCCTCATGCATGTAAATGAGAGAGGTCCAATTACACGTGAGGGAGAAAGGGTTTAATGAATCGTGAAAAAGCAAGGGTTGCATAGAAAAAGCTCAAACCCAGTGCCTCCTCATCCCCCCCCCGTTCCCATCCCAACTTGGAAACGTGCATTTCTCATTTTTGAGAGTGACAAGAGAATACAGAAGAGTGAACAGCAGAAACCCACGGCTGAATGAATACACTTGTTTGTGTTTATTACAACCTGCACTTGAAATCTGTGATACGCACTTTTAAAGAAAAATAGTGAAGCACAGAAGTTATGTTCCTCTACATAAACAAATGCAATACATACCTGTAGATATCCCTATGCTCAAAACTTCTCCCATCTGGAGTACATTCCTCTTCTTAGTCTTTTTTCCTCCATATGTGTATGTAAGGTCTTATATGAATTTAAAGGAAAAAGAACAGGCAGAAGCTGGTTGTTATTTATTTGTCATGTAAAATAGAGCCACAGGTTATGCAATCTAAGTTGTATAACTAACTTCCACACCTGGCTGACCCTGAAATCGGTTGTTTATCACTGACTATTCCAGGTGAATGTGAACTAGACAGCACGGAATATGATGAGCATTTTAAGAAAAACTGCATTAAACCAATATTATTAATGTCAAATATGATTACATATGATTATATTTAAAACAGACATTATAGTAAATTGATATGTAGGTGTTCTGGGACTCTCCAGAAGTTTTTTCCTTATGCCGTTTGGTTTTGTTTATTTTTTTCCTTTAGCAGGATTAATCATTACTCAGTGAATGTTGCTAAAACTATTTTAATATCCCAGATTACAGTGTAGGGAAAACTCCTAGTGCCCTCAATGGGAATTACACAGCATTGTGGTCCTGAGTTGTGAAAAGAAACAGACCTAAACACTTGAGTATGAAGATAGTCTCCCTTTTCCATATCAATGAGGGAATCACAAGTACTGACCAATTACCTCTAAAATTGAAATGCAGCAGAGCTATTACCTGTTCAATGTCTTTATAATCTGGCCCCAAAATTTCCTTCTTTACTTGGGCATGGAAATACTTGTGAAATTGCACATAGAAATGATTTCTTATTAAGGTAGGATGCACCTAGAAAGAATAGCCTCTAGAACAGCACTAATAGGACTGTGCACAAATTTGAATAATTTGTGTAGTTACACCAAGACTGCTCCAATTTTTTATTAACTTGGTCTGGAATCCTGCAGGTAAAATGAACGAGAAGGCCAGTGCATAACTTCTGGCAGTTATGAGTGAATATTTCTCATTAGAAACATGTGGAATGAAAAAAACCCTACTGCTTCGGCATTTCACATTCTTAGTTATTTCTGCACAGGTAGAAGAGACCTGGAACACTACTGGTGATCCAGGAAGCTGCTCTGTAAGTAAATGTTAGTTTACCTACTGCTATGAGTAGTGGAGCTAAACCCTACAATCTTAAGGAACTGCCACTATCCCAATTTCTCCTTTGACCTTGAGACATTGAAGTAGTTCAGGTCAATAGAATCCCCTTGATGGTGAAGAGAAAATAGAAGTGATGCACAAAAGATGCCTGTCTTTGTGTCCTCTACTATTTGTTCTATTCTTCCATTGATGCCTTTATTAGAATTTCCATCTTGGATATGTTACCACAGCAGAGGACATGCTGGTCTGTAACCTTGGCTTCCATCTACACTACTGGAATTGGGAGGGAAGGGATGATGCTAGTACAGAGTAGCTGGAGCAGTCCAGCTCCCTTAGGAAATAAAATAAAAGGAGCAATGTGGAAATAATGTAGGAGTGTAAAGGTTTGTCTGTCCCCATATCCACAAAATTGTAAGTCTGCACTCTGAGATTTCCCAAAGAGATATCATTGCTAACACTTGCGAGGTTTGTCTCCTGTTATTGTCACAGGCTGGTTATCCTGGCCTCTTCACAGCAAGTGTTCCAAAATCCTGAAATATTAGTCAGATTCACATAGATGAGTGCTATTCCCTGATCTCACTGGAAAGGAATGAATATTTTTAAGAAATCACTTCTGGACTTAAGAAAGTAAAATTTTTCAGTCGTCTATTCAATGAATTTCATACAAAGACGATACAGAAACTGTCCCAAAGATCACACCTGTGTAGACCACATTTTTGTATAAATCACATCCTTTAACTTTGTCTGGCCCACAGAATGACTTTGTCAGCCAGATAGTCACATAATTTCTTGCTCAGAAACTAACATTTATAGAAGCACAAAGGGAAGAAATCCCATCTGAGATCCACATCTTTTAAAGATACCTGCGTGTTTGTGCAAATTCTCCACAGTATCGGGTTGCTGTATCCTTTGGTCACCTTTACTGGGTCACCTTTGCTTTGTGTCATGAATACAGAGCTTCAGTACATCTTGTTCTGCAGTGTTTCTCAGCATCATTCTGCAACTTTTTGCCTGGCTAGGAGTTTTGCTGGTTTCAGTGGCAGTGCAAGGGTAGCATCAAGACTACGATCCTTCTGGCAACAGACAGATCTCAGACTGACTCTTCTGGATTGCCAAACAGCTCATGAGTGGGTCCATACAGGTACCCTCCAAAGCTGTCACCTATTTCCTATGATTCTGGTTGTGGTACAGGAGCCTGGCAAAAATGCAAAGTTTAGATTGAGATTTCAGAATCCTTTAATTATGAGTAATTCCCATGCACATAAGACTTCTTTGCCTTTGAACTAGTAACCTTTATACCCGTTACTAGAAAACACTGTCATATTCAACAGTGTTAAGGAAAATATCTGTTCTGGAGCTCATTGTTGAGATACATTTTGTCATGGAAGGTGGATAAACAAAGTGTTTTCCTTTACCAATTTCCAATACGCATCTAACATGTTATTAGCATGTTTTCATGAAGGACAAAACACCACTTGGCATTGAAGGACTTTTTTTTTTCATTTTTTTTTCCAATGGGCATTTTATTTAATGGGCAAGTTATTTAAGGTCAATGCCCTTTTAATCCATTTTGAGGTTATCTTTTTTTTTTTTTTTGTAAAGCAGTGCAGATAAACAGTTCTTTAATGCAATAAAAAGCAAAAAAATAGAAATATCAGTACAAAATACCAAGTCATTCATGAGATATATTTTTTTACATTAACTTACCAAACCAAGAATAGTAAAAAGCACAAAACCACATAATTGTTCCATTCTTACATTAATTGGACACACCCCTAACAGAAGGACCATTTTCTGCACCATCATACTTCTGTAGCCTTTCTTTCCCAACAGTTTTCTCCCCATGACTGTTTGTCTTGTGCTTTTACCATGTTATTATTTCTCCCCTGCCCATGCAGGGCAGATGCTGGGGGTGGTGGTCAGGTGAGTTGGGACATCTTTCATGGGTCATCAGTTCAACCTCCACCTCCTGGAAAGGTGGTGATACCTTTCTATGGTCTCTCCTCAGAAATGGGGTGGGAGGAGACCCAGGGTCTAAGTTCTTGCTACTGAAGTAGTTTACATACTCTCAGACTCTAACCCAGCCCTTTTTGTCCCGTTTACTTGCTAACTCAGTGGTAAGAGCATGTACATCTTGCCTTGTTCATCAAGTTTCCTGCTTATTTCTAGGTATGTCTGCTACTACCAACAGCACAGGTAGAGGGGAAACAGTACAATGTACACACACTAACAAGGGAAGAAGCAAAGATCTATCTAATTTTGGTCCACCAGCTCTGGCACATCTGCCTTTAAGATTTAACTGCATGTGAGTTATCTTTTCAGTAATCAGTTCTGATTTTTACAACTCAGGATTTCACTGTCTGCAAAAAAAGCATTTGCTTTTCTTTTGATGGAAAATGTACTAAAATACACTGTAAAGTCATTGTAGATTTTTTTTTAACAGGCAACATTAGGTAATTAAGGAAATCATGCACCATGCCATGTGGAAGCCTCCTGACAAATACAACTTTGGTGGCCATGACCCTGGCCAGAGGAAGAAGGCTGTGATGTCACCTCATCCCCAAGTCCCAGTTTCACGGATAGTATCTCTGAAAGGAATTGTCTAAAGGAGATTGTTCCTTATGAAAAGTTCACATGACGGAGTCTGAAGGGCTTGTTTCACTTGAAGCCCAGCAGGACAGAGCTGTTTGGAAAGAAGCATTCAGTGTGTTCTGTTTTGCTGAAAGCTGTCACAGTGAACAAGTACTTAGCAAACAGCATGAACAAGGATTTGAACTAGAAAACTAGCAGGGCCTTGACAAGATTGTAATGTGGGCTTGTCTCTTCATAGCCTGCACAATGATGCATGAGGGCATGAGAAGGAAAACAGGAGAACTAGATTTTTGTATTTTCGAGTTTTTTTAAAGGTGACAGTTTATCATTTCTCTGAACTTCTTTGTGCTGTTGTGGTCATCTTTGGCATCTGTGGGAGGGGAAAGTGTCCTGACAAGAAGAAGTACAGAGAAGAGGCACAGTGCAGAGCCCAAAGGGTGAACTGATTGATAAAATAACTGAAAAGCAGTCGGCTTTTCTCCTGTTTCATAATGTTTTTTCTTCTGTTATGATGGGTTAACTGTTTAAGCTGTTGCCCTTTACAGCTGTAATACATATTTAGCAGTGAACAAAAGCTGTTAGAATCACAATCCAGAACCGAAGAAGAACCTGGTGTTTCAGACCTCTGAAGCCAAGTCACTTTCACCCAAGGACCTGGCTGCTGACACCACACAGGTACAGGACACTAGCACCCATTAACAGCTCCCCTGCATCTCCCTTATCATACAAGAGACTGTCGGTGGCATCACAGCACCAAGAGACATCTGACGAGAAGAAAATTAGAAGAGGATAAACAAATATTCTCCTTTTAGTTTTACATGCTGCAAACATAAAAACCCACACTAACTACATCTTTTCATCATGACTATGACTACACTTGTCTAGTTTATGACAAGAAGAGTTTCAGAAGCTGTAATAAATAACTTTCTACTTATCAATTCTAAAATGTTGTGCATTTTCCTAGACATGGAAGTCGGAAAGTCCCTAACTGGGGTCCTTCTTCGCTAGAAAGGGTCTGCACCAATAATCTCATCTCAGATTTTCTTCTACTAAACAATTTACCTCATTTCTTTTACAAGGACAGAAGGCTTGCAATGTTTAAGCGCATAGCCCAGCATGGCACTCACCTCCTTACTTACAGAACTCAACAGTCTCAGGATGAAAAGCAATTTTCTAGACTATAAGAAAAGCCGTTAATGTTATCAGGTCCTGGGACTTATTCCCAGACCATATTCATTCCCTTCCATACCCTCTGCCATGGCTGAAAACCTCTGTTAATGATTTGTGGAAAGAACACCAGTGAAGTAAAACAGAATGAAAAACAACTTGCTCCTGCTGAAGCATAACCCTTGCAGAAGGACATAGCTCATCCGAGCTAGTCCTGGAGGACTTGATCCTAGCAATACATTCACTGATGAACTACATCAGAGACATTACTTCAATCCCGACTCTCTTTCTGCATTCACTTATTTCTCCATTCATGCTCAATAATAATATTACTGCTTCTGTCTGTAAATTAGGACGTTAACTTTTACGGGCAATATACATTGCTTTAAAGTGATTATAAAGATCATTTTGTCTGTCCTCCTGTCTCAATGCATCCCATACACCGTATATAGTAAATCTTGACATCTGAGGAATATCTACCTTAATCCTAGGCTTCCAAAACCTTTAGCATTAAGGACTATTCAGAGCTGCAAAGACAAGAATGATTTTAGTAATTCAGGTGGTTTCTGGGTAAGTTATCCTCTTGGTTTGGAGTAGGTTTAGGATAAGCTCTGTTCCGGGGTACCCAGAATTGTGACCACCAAAGCAACAAGTGTGTGCTGGCTTTGTCTAGATCTGAGGAATATATGTTATCACTTTTTTTGATACTGAAAATGTATTATTCTGTAATAAACACGTAACTGAGTATCAGGTGTTTCCTCAGGCTCAAAAATATCTTGTATCCAAAGATACTCACAGCTGGTATCTCCCTCTGATACTTGCGTCCCTCAGGTCCAGATAATTGTATTACAAGTTTCTTATCACTATAGCAGAGGTTTTTTCAACAAAGCAATTCTCTTTTACGAGGAGACCAACTGTCATGCGACTGTTCTCCCACTATTTTTTTCAGCTGTTCCCTGAACCAGATAGTATGTTTTCATTATGAAAAAATAAATTATATTTCCCACTTTTTCTTTGCTTTTCCAACTCAAATCTCCTCTCATTTCAAGTATACGATAGTGCATAAGTTTGAAAAAGAAAGGACTAGGCGTTTTCAAAAATGCTAACATCATGTAGCAACTTGTAAAATTTATAGCCCTAATGCTTACTTAGAATAATTTTATACAGAAGCAGAACTGCTACCATTTATCCAGCAGTGTCGTACTCACCAGCTCTCAGGCACAGCTTTTATACCACAGATACATTTCAGTCTGTGAGAGAGGACAGTCCTTTGAGCTCAAGTTCTCTATGAAAAGGCCACGCTGATTTGGTTAGAAAGGTGAAACCCTAGTTATTATTAATATCTTCTGGAAACTTCTCCCCTACTTACGCTGCACCAAAGCAGCTACTACCCCCTGTTCTTTTTGTAGCCCTTGAAATAACAAGCAGATGGTCCAGTCCACAGGCAGATGTTGCCACAATCCAGAAGTCACCACTGTTGAGCTGCTTGCTAGATTCATGGGATGGCTTTTTTGAGTGCCCTCAGACTGCTTCAGAAAAAAACTGGGTGGCTTAATGTAAACTTTTTTAACAAGATAACTTGGATAAGCCTGGGAAATTATGTCTGAAGCAAGAAAATGCTCACATTATGCCCTCACCACAGGACTGAGAAAGAACTCCCTTGCAGAGGTCAGTACCAGGTAGAAATACTTTAATATAAAATATCCATTGCCGTTTTTATGATTACTATCTCTGTTTTTTGTCTCTAAGTTTGCAAACTACATTGCCACATCTGCACTGTTCCCTGCAGCATTTTTTAGCATCACAAACAGGACAGCAGCTACAGATCTTCTGCCAGAAGTGTTACTGTTCCTTGAGCCTACCTAGGAAATAACAGCAGCAGGATTTTCTGTCCTTGCATGTCATGGGAAAAATCCATTGTTTTTCACATGCCTCACCCTCCTAGATAAACCATATTACTTGTCTTTAAATTGTTCACTTCCCAAGCTAGCCTATCTTTAATCCATACTCTGTTTGAAACTGTAAAATACAGAGCCCCTTTCACGAGAGAAGGAATGCGTTCCTGCCAGGTCCCAGTGTTCTAGGGAATTTGCCAGATCTCTCAGTAATCTGATCCTTTGCCTTTTGGCTCCAGTGTTCAGAGTTGGCTCTTTGGTCTGAGTTTCTCTAAAATAGCAACTCCATCCTCTCCTGTATCATGCTTTTCCCTACTGCCTGATAACTGTGTGTAAGGTCAATCCCCTTTAGCACTTCCTTCCCCAGCAAAGCAGCCTGAGGAAACAGCAGGACCAGTCAGTCCCTCCACGCTCCTGACAACACAAGCATATGCAAGAACGAAAGACTTCTATTTGCAGAGTTTATTTTTTTCTGGTACTTAGACTGCAGTAAATGCACTGGATTTGATTCCCACAGCACAAAATACCCTTCAGGCTGCAGGAAGCCAGCAGAAGTGCCAGGAGCAAGGAGAGGGAAAAGTCACGTAAAAAATGGCCCAAACAGGGACTGGAAAGGGGCCATGTCTAGCTGAGCTGCACTACAGTGGGTCAACGATTACTGCTAGGCACATCCTCCTCTAACTGGGGAAATCAACTGTACACACCAGGTTTAATAGTCAAAGATGGGAGGTGCCCCCTACCCTCCGGGACTGCTGCTTGGATGAGAACTAGAATTTAGGCCAATTAATCATTATGGACAATGCTAAGTAAAAAGTTCATGCCAGCAACACTGCAATAGTGCCAGTCTGAGAGAGAAGTGAGGTGTTACCCTGTTTAGCTGTTATATCATCACACAAACACAGTGTCTGGAGGATATTGCTGCTCCAGACTGTTATCAGCCACGTGACAGACTTTCCTTGCAAGTTCTTATTCACCCGTCTAACAAAAATGAACAGATTTTGCAGAAAAGGAACGTAATTTTAAAATTCTCAAGTTAATCAAATGCTTTAAAAACACAGTGCCTGTGACACAATGGATCAACTTTGTCCTGTGTGTCAGCCCATTCACTCCAACAAGCTTACACCAGAGATGAATTTGCTCTGATGCCTTTGTCAAAAAAATTCTAGATTAAAAGAGACCCTATATAGAGCTGGTCCCAGAGGTAATTGCTAGCTAATCAGCTAATTAACTGACCCAACGAGTAGAAAAAGGGGAAGGGGGAGTAAGGGGGAAAACAAATCAGTCAAGGTATGGTAGAACATAATTCTTTAGGAGTTAATGTTAGGAACCTTTTCAAAGGGATTACAGCCTACCTTGACTCATTCTCCCTTCTTCTTTCCTTTTTCTCTTCTTCCCGATTTGTAATTGTTGGTTCCCCTAATTGGCTGATTAACTACTTATTACAGACAAACCTGGAGGTATGTGGGATCCTGTTAGCCGTGGAACTTGATTTCATCTCATGAAGCAAGGCTGAGTGCAGCAGAGACTCTAAGGGTTGTTTTTCTCCTACTCAGACTGATGGCTTATGGTGAAGTAGAATTTCATTTGAGAAGATTCTTTTATAAAGTAGCTTCTATTTTATTTATTTCATTTATTTATTTATTTACTATTCGCTGATGTATTAGCAAAGCTATCAGAATATTTTAAAGAATGAGCTGTTACAGCTGCCTGACTTTATAATAAGTAATGACAATGGAATTAAATTAACCTCCTTTGATAGTTTTACCAGGCTGCTTCCTACCAGCAACAATTCTGGGACTTGAGCCCTAATAGTGAAAAGGGCAAGATGAAAAAGTTACAATAATTTCCTCTGCTTGGAGTTCTGCAGGGGAAAAGAGCAGATCTCACCCTTGCAGTGGTTGGATTCACGTAAGATTTATAGTAGGTCAAAAGGGAGATGCCAAACTTCTGGTACATCCTGAAACCGCATAACCAATGAGGAATTCAAAGTTCCTCTCTGGAGTTTCAAAGAGGAATTCTGCTGCTTGTTCAACATAAAGCAAATCCTATAGTACCTCATTAATGCACCTTTTTCCAGCATCTTGTAGACAGAGATGGAGCTGCTACTCTTAAAAAAATGGCATCATAGCTAGACAGGGCACTAAGTTTGACCTCTCTAAAACAATACCTATCAGTGCACATGGCTACACGTACACAAGTTGTTTTCTAAAGCTGGTGGATTGTTTTGGTCACTCACCCTGCTGTGTAGATAGTAAATAGTACTTTTTCTCTCCTCATTTCTTGGGCAACAAGATGCTAAGCAAAGCGGTAACTCCTCTGAGTGTGATCGTCCAGGGAGATTGGCCCAGAATGGGCTTCCCCTAATACAGCATCTGTTGTATAAAGCTCTTCTTCTAATTTCACTTCTCTCCTTCAGCTTCAGAAGAGAGTTTGGGATTTTAGTTCTATTTAATGTTTGTGATGATTTGTTCCTCCTACCCTTCTTTTCTCCCTTAGCAAAGAGCAGACTGAGCCTAGGCAGCCCATTCTCAACTGCATGTAAATCACAATCTGATTAGGAAGTGATATATTCATCTCTAACTCCTGCATAAAAGTTATTCAAGTATTTTGACAAAATAAGTGCTGTTTACTTTATACGTTTTCTGCTAATTCTAAAGATTTCTGCAAACCTAAAGGATCTCATGGAATTTACAGGCTTGTGGCTTTGCTATTGAAAGTATAAAAGCATGCTAAATTAAGTTGATTTCCCTGTGAAAGAAACACGTCCATTATTCATGTCAGGGCCCTGTCACATCAAATTGAGGGAGTGAAGAAAATCCTTTTTTATCAACGTTTAGAAGCAAGGAAAAAAAACAACCATTCAAGGACTGAATTTCAATTGGGAGAAAGTCAGTCTGAAAGCAAGGTTAAAAAAAAGTTGGGGACATGTCTAATGTTGGAAATCAGCAAAGGGTAGGTTGATTTAACTTTGGCTGGAATCTTTCAAAATGAAAGCCAGGAGGAAACTTAAAGCAGCAAGTAGGACACACAGTTTCGATGTCTCTCATGTAAACTTGTCAAAAGTAGTTAAGCTAATTCAGATTTAAGTCTTTTCAGAACTCGTTTTTCTTGGATGCTTCCAATTAATGATAAAAATGATAAATAGTTAGAGCCTTGCATTTGGGTACTACTAATACTTTAATCCACTGGTTATTACATAGTTTGATAGGTTCAGATAAAATAACCGGCACAAATTTACGCCACTTTTTAAATTAAAAAATAATTTGGGGTCTAGTGATCTATTCCAATATACACAGATAAAAGTGAAACTGTAGGGGGAATTGTTTTATACGCTGAAATTCTTCTCAGTTCCTGATTGTAATTTTTCATGTGGCTTGCTTATTTAGCAAAACAAAAAGCTTACAGTTCCTTCTCACTACCGTTGTTTTTTATAAGATTAAAACCAGCATGTTAAGTGGCATTTCACAGTCTTCTACTTAAAGCCTAATTGGTTTAGACTGGACACCTTGGAGATATTCTTTAAAAAATCCAGTTTTTATGTTGCTGACATTGTTCTACTCTACAAAGGGTAATTCAGCAACTTGTTTGCCTTAAATCATGTTCTGGGTACCAGGCCTATAGGTAATTTCTGCATAAGATTTGTTTTCCTACCTTTTGTTTTTCTCTAACCTCAGAGCCTTTGGGTTAACATGTTTTCTACTTTAAAGTTCTTATCTGAAAGACACTTTACCACCTCATCCAGGCACTCTCTCATGCTTCCCAACTTCAAAGTCTCAAGCTGGGAAAGCAAATCCAAGTCCCAAATGCTGGACTCTGTAGATTCTATAGGACCCTCTGCTAAAGTTAAGTTCTTGTCCTTAATTGAAAATTGTAGCCAGCTTAAATAGGAGTTTGCAGCAAGCTGGCCACAAAAGGAATTACCTCGTGGAGTGGCTGCATTGGGGTAAACACAGGGATAAAAAAAAAAAAAGAAAGAGAAAAGCCAGAGGTAAAAGAGAGGGGCATTGTACTGTGGATGTAGCATCAAGACAAGGATTAATGGCTAGATGAATTGTACTTTGTGTGCAATTGTGTTACAATCTCTCAAAAGTAAATGTTACTAATAAACAGGCCAGTAAGGAAAGGTTAGCGCATTAAGGGAGAGTCTTTGCAAATAACAGGAGATTTTTATTCTGTAAAGACCAAGCAAAGTGTTGCTGATGTGTTTATTTTTAGTACTTACATTTGTGTCAGCTAACAGGTCTGTTATTTTATAGATTTGACAAGTGACAGGAAGTGATACATTTGCACCACACAAATGACATTGTCTGCCAGCTTCAGCTACCTCCATGTACCCACAATTTACTTATTTTACAGTACCTAGCTGGTAAGGAGAAACCCAGTCTGCATGTCGCTGTTGATATATTATATGGATCTACTGTAAAATCCAAGCAGACGTGCTGGAAGTGTGCCAGGCCCTAACAGACCAGAACAAGGAGAGTAGTGGTGGTAGAAAGGAGGGCAGGATCCCTTTTCAATGCTCAAAACTCTGCTGACCTGGGATTATGGTGTTGATACAGGCTCACACAACATTACCAGATCTTTGCAGTAACTCAAAAATACACAGCAAGAGAAAGTGAGGAGAGCCCAGTGGTGTTCTCCGTCTCTTTTCTCCCTTCTCAGGAGTGGGGGTGAGTTGCGTTTTTTTTGCTTGGTGCACTCCCTGAACTGGTTCCATGAATGGCCAGACAAAAAGGAGATCCACAGTTTCAGCAGCTCAGCTGTATTATGGAACAGCACCCTAAGACTTAATAAATCTGAGCTCAGTTCATAATTCCTTTAATAACTCCCTGAGTCAGGATATCAAAATGTCACTTGATATCTTAATGGTAGGATTCTCCACCCACAAAATGGGAAGAATAACTCTTTGTTTTCTTCCAAATTGTTGACATTTTCTATATAACCCCAAGCAGAGTATGGACACTATCTTAATGGGAATTTATTCAGCACCTCTGATAGAATTTTTGTGTTAAAATTATCACTGTTGAAATAATTGTTTAAGCAAACATACTGACCTCTATTCTATCTTGAGTAGATCACTTATGCTATGGATCACACCACTCCATAACAATGGAAACAGTTCAGCTGTGGAAACGCTGGATACTCTGAAAACCACAGAATCACAGAATGACCTGATTTGGAAGGGACTCGCAAGCACCATCAAGTCCAACTCCTATCCCTGCACAGGACAATCCCACCATTCACACCATGTGTCTGAGGACATTGTCCAAGTTCTTCTGGAATATTGTTAGGCCTGGTGCTGTGACTGTTTCCTTGGGGAGCTGTTCCAGTGCTCCACCACCCTTTTCCTAATGTCCAACTGAAACGTTCCCAGCACATCTTCCTGTCGCTACGGATATTATCAGGCAATAAGACTCTTCCATACACCTACTCTTGGCTTTGTTGTTTTGGTTTTTTTTTTAATAATTCACAGTTCATCATATTCAAAATGCAGTTTTGAATTGAAGCCAGCGGAACCATAGTCTAGAGGAAGTATAGTTAAGAGTTGAGTCTGTTAAGACACAGTGCAGAATTACAGGAAACTATAACAGGATTCAGTAAAATGTACTCCGTAACATTTTTCATGTTACCTAATTTATTTTCAATAAAATATAGAATCTGTGAATTTAAGTGCACTGCTGATGCAAAACAGAATCATACTGTTTTAAAGCAGAAAATGCATTTGTTTTTACTCAGTCTTCAATGGCTTATAAGCTGTATTGATTCTAAACTCTCTCAAAAGTTTGTGCAACAGAATATATTGGATGCATCATCTGGAAACAGAACTGATTAAAAATCCAAAATATACCCTAACTGTCCAAATAAACTAACTTAAAAATGGCATCATTTTTGAGAAGTCTAAAAATTACTCATTTAGCCAAGAATTCATGAAAGTCCCCTTTCAGTTTTTCCTCTTGGACTTTAATATTTTCATGCTCCTTGACTTTTAATTTTTAATAGTATTTTCCTTTTTTAATTTACTATCATGGGAAATAATTGAATTGTGCATGGTATGAGACTCTCTCCATGTGTATGCAAACACAAATGCCATGCCTTTTATACCTGAGTCAAAATTAAGAAAAGAAAATACTTAACTTGAGGCATTGCCCATTATTATTCCGCTTACAATACCTACTTGGGAAGTTTTTATGTTCATTACTCAATGTCTCCAGTGCTCCATACCTCTTAAAGATATGCAAGATCATTTCAGCATTTATCTGCTCTTTTCTCCTCAGGAATTCAACTGTTTTTCCGCCTGATGGTTAGAATGAAATGAATATTTTTAGTTCATCCATCAGATTTGGAAATGATCCCTGAATTGATGAGAATATTTAACAGTTAATTGAACATTTCTATCCTGAACTTTCATTGTTTCAAAGTGCAAAAATACTGTGCCCAGGAATGTGGACAAAGAAAAGAGCATCTATGGTGCTTTCTAGCACCACAAATATTTTCATCCTCTAGAGAGCAACAGGCATTGAAATAAGGGGGACATCACTCTGGTCTCACTCTTGGATATTGCAAGGAAGGGTGATCTGAAAAGAGCTTTCACGAGGCCTGGGAGTTCCCATGTACTGCATCAGGAAATAATTCCATGCTTTTCAAATACTTGTTTTATTTGTGCACATCTCACACAGACTGACTTCTCTAAACATGCAATTCAGCCACCTGACTACTACTCACGCTTATATGGGACAGATGTTCTTAAGAGTAGCCTCAAGTATTTGTCTGCCTGGGTGACACACAATGTAGCTTATTTTGTTGCATTATTAAGTAACTCATTATGGGCAAATACAGATACAACACACAGATTCTGCAGCTAGCAAGGCTTTCCGAAGGGACCTGATGATGCCAGTAAGTATTTAGCTCTTTTTAATTGTGATATAAACTGTATACCTCACAATAAAGGAACTGGGAATTATTCTTTCTCCTTGAGAATCATTAAAAACTTAGTCTTTCAGACTTTCTGCTCCATTATAGCACTTTAGCTAAAGAGGAATTATTTTTCTCCATTCTGAAACTCCACCAAATTGCTTTAGTGTACTTCACCTTCCTCTTTTTCACTGGTTTTTGTACAATTCTTTAAGAATATGACTTGAATTTCTTCATTCATCTATAGCAAGCCCTTAACTCAGTGTCACTGCCTCCTATAATCTCTGGCACTCAGCAGAATATTGGCAGCATGTCCAACCTCCTAGAGCACCTTCACCAAACTCCACTGCCTGCCTCTTAACTAGGATCTCGAGAAAACGCTTTCCTCCTTGTGTCTCTCTCAGACCACAATGCTTTTCCACTGCAGAACTGCCTGATCTGCTTCACTGAAAAATCTAATTCCTCTTGACCAGCTCCCTTTATTTAGCAGCTTTTTTTTTTCAGCATGAAGATTATTCCTCTGTGCTAGATGGTTAATTAACTCTCTTCCCAGGTTTTCTAGGCTCCCGTGGTGCAAGAGGTCTGGCCTCAGTCGTGCAGCTCTGGCTAGGTAGTCGCATCCCCCAGTCCTGTGAGGTGGAACTCTGGGCTCAATTTGGAAGATTTCAAAGCAAAAATATTCCTTTCTAACTACATTTCTCCCCTACTGTGGAAACAGCTAAACATGGACTTTATATTTCCAAGAATGATAACTTTCTTTTAGCATGAATTCTAATTCAGAACAAGCTCTGCTCAGGCCCAACTTCATAAAAGGTACTTGGCCTTGGGCTTGCTGTGCATTTACATCAGTGCTAATAGCCACATCCCCCTCTCCATCCTGTTTTTTTTTGTTCCCCCTTCACGTATGTGCTTGTGCCATGACAGCACAGGCGTCTGTGCAATTCTGTGATGAACCAAGCTGTGAAATTTATCCAGCTGAAAAAGGACTATTTTTTTTAATTTTTGGTGGGCTACTTTTCAGCCAGTCAGCTGATCATGTGGCTTACAAGTACTGCAGACAGAGAAGAGGGGGAAATCAGCAGCAAGAACAAGGGGTTGCTTTTCTGCAAAATTTACTACTGAATTCTGCAGAGCACTCACCTCCTGAAAGATCAGTGGAAAGCCAAGCTTCTTCAGAGGTAACCACACTTACTATGGCTTTCATCTGTTATCAGACACTGCAAACACCAGTTACAACTGATAAATCAAAGGAATATTGCTAGCAATTTGAAATTCATACACATGCAAATCAAACTATTCCCAGTCTCTGGAGGTCCTGCAATGCACAACAGCTCACCAGAAGAAATACACCCTAAAGAAATGAAAATCTGTTCACCACAGCATACTCTTATTTATGCTCAAAACACCTATTGGACAGTGTTAGAATAATTTTCACCGCATTACCAATGAGAACAGACTCATTCAAATAGGTAGGGGTGGTTTGGAAGGGGTTAGATTCTGTGGTACAACAATTTTCTGTAAGTTTGAAATGCAACCTTTTCTTTATTGTACTGCTCTCAGCTCTGTCTGGCCAAACTATGTTTCTCTCCAGCTCTTAGGCGTTTCTTAAAGTATATAAAACCTGTGTTATTGTCTGATTTTGCCTGTCGTCCATCCCCTTTTCTCTTAATCTTTCCACGAGCGGCACTGCCCCGGAGTGCCCCCAAGGGCTGGGCTCCGGTACCTTGCCGGTTGCCTTGTGCTCCCTCTGCTGTGCACGCAGCAGAAAGCAAGCACGGAGAGGCTTCCGTTGTGCACCGACTGCTGTCTCCTTAGCTCAGCACACGGGTTTTCCGGTACGTCTCTGTAACTACCTCATGTTTCAGTACGTTCCGGTTCTATAGAGAAAAATTTGGTCAAAGAGGAATTGATAAAATCACTAGAAATATCAAATCAAATGAAGTGTATACGTGCAAGTCCATGGTTTGAATACGTGTACCAGCAGCACAGAGAGCTTCAGCTTAACAAAGATTGTTGGCAAAATTTATCAATATGGAAAGGAGCTTTTTAACTCCTTCTTTAACTCCTAACTTCAAAGGGCTGGAGCACCTCTGCTATGAGCACAGGCTGAGAGGGTTGGTGTTCAGCCTGGAGAAGAGAAGGCTTCGGGGGTCCTCAGAGCAGCCTTCCAGTACCTGAAGGGGTGACAGGAAAGCTGGGGAAGGACAATTTACAAGGGCCTATAGAGACAGGACAAGGGGGAACAGCTTTAAACTGGAAGGGAGGAGATTTAGATTAGATATTAGTATGAAATTCTTCACAATGAGGGTGGTGAGGCACTGGCAGAGGTTGCTCAGGGAAGCTGTGGATGCCCCATCCCTGGAAGTGGTCAAGGCCAGGTTGGATGGGGCCTTGAGCAGCCTGGTCTGGTGGAAGGTGTCCCTGCCCATGGCAGGGGGTGTGGAACTGGATGATATTTGGGGTCCCCTTCCAACTCAAACCATTCTATGATTCTAACTACATTGTCATGGAAACTTATGAGAATCACATCTCCAGCTTCAGCAGGGTGAAGAGGAGGAAGGCTCTGGAAAGACTTTATCCAGTGAAGTCTGACTGACCAACTTACCCAGTCTTACACTTGCTGCTTTATCCCCACTCTGGCTTATGCCTGAGACTGGAAACTCCTCAGAATACCCTCCAGCCCTTGGCAAAATGGGTGTTTAAATTTGAGCAGTGTCTTTCGTAACACCAGCAGCAAATATAAGGAGCTTTAAACAAGGAGGAAAAGCAGAGGTGACAAATTCATCAGCTGAAAATGACAGAGAAAGGGAACGACAGGTGGGAGGGAGTTCTAATCAATCACAAGCCAACAAAGATTGGCTGAATTGGCGCAGTTACAAAACAATTTGAAGGTGAGCTGGGGGTCTAGCTGAGGAGAGTTGTTTTCTGGCTGTAGGGATGGACTGATGCCACCACACAGGACACCACTGTGACCTCAGCAGATATAATCATGGCCAGTTCTCTTTAAGAAAATGAGATCCTACCTAAATTCAGTGCAAACAAATTAATTTTAAAAAAATATCCCTGCAGATTACAACTGAATTGGGATACAAACTGGTTTTTAACTAGACAACTGTGGTTAAAAATAAAGGCTGAAAGACAACCTGACAGAAGCCCAAATTAACTGCTTGTGCAGAAAATTAATTCTTCCAAGGACTGCTTATGGAATTTGTAAAGTTTGTATTCTTTTTTTTGCATCCTAGTATTTTGGTCATAGGATCCAGCTTCTCCTTGCAACTCTGAATTACTTTTAAAAAAATCTCCACATCGCATAAAAACAAGGTTTTGGAAAAATGCCATGATTTTATAAACCATTTAACTCCTACAAGTTAACCATAATTCTTCCCCAAATTAAAACGCAGTGCTTTATACTGTGTTGAATCCAGATGTAGGTTGTAAGCTAGTGTTGCTAAAAAACACATAATCAGAAAATCAATGCAATAATTGAAATCATGACATTTTCATATTGAGACAGAGTGAGGTTAGATGCTTTTAACTACAACAGCTTTTCTGTTAACAGGCCTAGAGTAGTGTGTAGGAAAAGGCCAAGGCTGCCTGTTAAATTCATTCTTGACACTGCTCTTCCTACCACCTAACCCAAGATATTGATGGATGGTTATGACACAGTGGATGTGGGAATAAAAGACTTCTGTGCATATCCAGCAGTTCCCATAATGACATAGCTTCAAGCACTGTAAATATTGGTCCAAGCCCCCGTGTTTTTACAGGCCGTTAGAGGTGCTGATTACACAACAGATTACTTCAGACACCCTTGAGATTCATATCACCTAACAAGATATGAGGCGCTGAGGGGAGGAGGGGCAGGGTTTACACAGTGATGTGTTGCTCTATAAGGATCATTGAGAGATTTGATGATATAAAGACCATGAGTGGCTTTACAGATCGTTCAGTTCAGCCTCAAAAGCTATTCTGTATCTTTACGCATATACAAATATTTACAGATCTTTTAAAGATCAAGACTGTCGTTATCAGCTTCTGTGCTATATATCAGCATTATCAAGTGTGACCTCAGGAAAGCCGATGCTCTGCCCCAGTAATGCGATGGTATGTTCAGCTCTGCTGGATCTCCATAGAGTGGGCCTGGAATGCGTTGGTGAACAATACCCAGGACTGCACAGAGCAAAGAATGAAGGGCAGCAGAGTTTGATAACCACATTAAAGCACTACCAACATCTGTTCAAGCCAAAGACAACACTATCTCCAGGAATTAACCTTCTGAACCACTTAATCATTAACCTCAGCAGAGAGAAAGTTAGACAACAAGAGCCTATTTGTCAGTAGCCCCTCAGAGAGATGTGGCAAGCAATATTTTACTGAGAACAGCGTGAGAAGGGCTTGCCCAGCTTTATAAATTTTAAACACAGAATATATTTGTGTGGGAAACAAGGAGACAATGGATGTAAATAAACAGCTGATCTTACCTTGAAGCCTTCATTCATTTATCCAGTTTAAAGTGGCTTGACTGGTTTGTCCTGCATTGTATAACAACATTTCCTCTAAACAAGTAGAGATGCTTCAGTTCTTACTCAGAAATATTCCTGGTTGTGGAAAGCTTTACAAATGGATATATTACAATTTTAACTTGCACCCATATCCCCAAGTTTTTTTACTGCAAAACAAATAGAGACTATTGCTTTTCAAGAATCAGTAGATCTGTAGAAGCAAAGTGGTTTTGTTAATAATTATTTGACTATATATACTGTTTGACATGTGAAGTCACTCGTTAAGTTATTGTTATAACCAGGCCAAATGCCCTCCCTTCACACGATTACGTTTGTTTCAGATTTTGTTTCTTTTGGTTTTGGTTTTGTTTTTCAGAGGAGGAAAGACTTTGGTTTCTTCAAAGAAAGTGCCCCAAAAAGCACTAGAGTGCCCCAAAAGTGTAGTAAAACAGCCCTGTGGTGTGTTGGGGCTGACAGTTTATTTCTCTAGACCTGAAGTGATCATTTACCAAAGGGGTGTAAAACACTGCCACATAAGAATGATGCTATTTAACACCCACTTTACACCAATCTTGGTGGCCACACAAAGCATAGGACAATGCATAAGGAGGGTCCATATATCTGCTTAGATATTGCCACAGTTGGAGAGGGCAAAAAAAAGTAAAAAAAAGGGTTGGGAAGATGAGGAAATGGCCCCAAGGCCTCCACCAGTCAGTGCAGGCTATAGGAAGCAAGTTGCAGGGAAAAAAACCCTTGATTAAAGCATATCATCCAGGTGGCAGACTGGTCCCTACTGTCCACATGGAGGAGGTCCTGCCTATTACTACTTAAAATGCCCTACTTAAAAGAGAATTATGATGTCTCTTGTGGGGGGAAGAGGGATGGTCTAGCACCAAAGGATGAGGAATAAAGATCTCAGCCACCTGTTATTTTTTTATGGGTTAGCTTTCTGTTTGCCAGCAAGTTGAACTGACTCAGTACAGAGTCTCATGTATGTCAGAGCCAGCACAATGGCAGGAGCACACGACCAGGGACAGACAGCAGCAAGACCTTAAATCAGCTCAAATCACAATGCATAACTTCACCTTTATGCATTTGCTTACAAAGCAGACTGGTAACTTCAGCAGAAAAGATCAATAATGTTTCATTTTTCAATGAATGGCACAATATTAACACCCTTGGTATAAAAGCCACAGTTGAATGTGCACAGAAACTGAATTAACGACTCAGATTTAAGAATCAGACTGAAGAATGTGTGGACTCCACCTGGACTGGAAGCACCATTCCTGTCTCTCTTCCCTACCTGACACAAGAGAGAGACTGTACAACGTAACACTAATCTACATGTTATAGTAGGTGTGAATTATGCCCCTCAATTTACCTGTCCTTAATGCTTTCAGACTGATCAGTGGTGTGCTTAAAAAAAAAAACAAACAAAACCCAAACCAGCACAATAATTAACTATGTTTTATTCAGTAAAAAGTAAATTGTGTTGTCCTCCCAAAGATGATCACACTTACAAACACACCGGGAAGATGCTCCTCTGGCCAAGACATCTTCAGGAAGTGTTCCTCAGCAAATTAATTTCTCCAATAGGATTATTCATCATAGTCTATACTCCCACAAATCAATTTCTCAGAGTTTATCATTGCAATTTAATCCCTGCTGTTGGTACTCTTTGGAGGCTGAGCTGCACAACTGGTTTGTAAAGCACTGTCTGCTGAGAAGACTAAACCAGAGCAGCAGACAAGACACTCTCCTTTCACTTGCATAGCTGAGCTCATTAATGTGGATAATTAATTGGAGCATTGCAGCCTTCCCTTTGTACACTGACAACAAGCAAGTCGTGGTAGCTGTACTACTCCCCCCTCACCTGAGCACTCTTGCACAGACACCTGCTGCTCATAATTAAGATCCATTGCTCAAATTTACATATCCTGATTTCTATCACTCAGCTCCTAGAGACAAAGGAAAGCATTTACTGCAGGGAAATGACAGCTCAAATTATGCTTCTTGTGTATGGTTTGCCTGGACAGCTGCTTATGCTAAAGAACCCTGACATGGAACACCAGAGTGTTTCTATTTTAAAAGTATATGTTTGGATTGAATTTAAAGAAAAACACATGGTGATTTCCCCCTTAGGGGGATAATAGTCTTTTCATTAGATAACAAGTGTCAAAAGATGCTATAAACTTCACAGCAGGCTTTGTTAAGGCACAACGCTGCACAGAGCTCAGCAGTCAACTGGCAGAGTCCCCCCCCACCCCTCCCTGATCTGGCTGTTCAAGGGCATGTGTCTGATTTAGGAAGAGTACACGTCTCACAAACCACACAGTGAAGACCTTACCCTTGGCTTACCTGTGAAGAGGGGGCTGATCCTTGCATCCACAATTCAGTAAGGCTGGTAAGGCACAAGAGACACTGACTGTGAAGTCAGTTCACAGTCTTTGAAAATACAGTCAAAAATACCAGCTATTCCTGTGCAGAGCAAATGGAGTCGGCAGCTCTCACTGATGCTTCAGAGGGAGCTCACTTCCTACTTGCACACCTTTATTGCATGGTGACATCAGGTGTCACCTGTTCCTCAGCATTTTGAGTGATGCTAATAGCCAGAACGAATCTCCTGGTAAGACCTCAAGTTGTTTCCTCTACATTTTTTTATTAGGTTGCTGCATTGCCCCAGGGCAAGACTCAGCTTTCACTGGAAACCTTTTAGAGTCTTCTCTAGGTTAAAATCAGTCATCCTGGTTATTAAAATTATTCTAAATCTGATTTACTCACATATCAAATGGGGGTTAAACCAGAAGAACTATCAGGGCAGAGCTTCAGTTTCAGTGGGTTTGGTTTTACAGCCTGCTTCAGTTTATTTCCAGACCTGGAGTTCCCATTCAAGCATATTTTCAGCTCCTATTCAAAAGAAGGAATGAAATTAAAATTACGAATGGGAAACACAGTAGAGTGAATACAGGGGGCCACAGTACAAATACTAATGTGTAATGTTAATCCAGAGTGATCTGCAGGAAGTTCAAGGGGTAGTGGTGCAAAATCAGATCAACAGAGAGCATGATCTGGATAAGTGTCATTATTCTTTTCCCCTGGTTTGCTCCATGAGTGAGGACAAAGAAGAAAAATTGACTTTTATTCCCACTTTGTTGTTTGCTCAGTGTTTTATTCACATTTTTATATGAGTAAATTTAAAGAGTAATGGCTATGCTTGTTAAAAGTACTGTCTCTAAATTCTCCTAGTTCTGGTGAGAAAAATGAGATGGTGTTCAAGCAGCGGACTCTTGAAGATCTCATAGAGTAACTCAGATTCTTTCCACATGTCGCTTTTGAAAGTATTTTGCTTTTCACTTTTTTTGGAGTAAGAAAAAATAGCTAGACATAAGATGCATTTTTCTGCTTTTTGAAACAGTAGCATTTTCTATTATTTGAGTCAGGATGATAAGATAGATACACCTGAGCTCTGATCAGGCTTGACAACTCCTCTTTTCAAGGAAAGTTCCACACCAACTTTTTTACTGACCTGACATTAAAATTATCTGAAGTCACCACCGTTTCTGCAAACAATGTAATGATGGATATTTGAATGCTTGTGTTTAAGAAAAATGGAAAATATTTTCTAATGGAATTGATATCTAAAAACTTCATTAAAAAAATTAAGACACTTGAGAATTAAACATGAAAATAGTACATTATTCCTTATCTGTGATACAACTTCGGAATATGTCCATAGGAGTACCTGTTCAGTAGCCTGTGGCAAATGAAAAAGACAAAGAAAAACATTGCACTGGGAGTCATTAATTGAATTAATTAACCCAGTGACATTGTCATAAGAAGAATTTATCTGGCAACCAGCAGGAGCAGATCTGCAATCATTTCACCCTGGCTTCTTTCACAGATTAACAGTTACACAGGCCCCTGGCAGCTGGCTGCTAACATTGCAAATTGTCAGAAATTAATTAGCCAAATGCTGTGCACCCATGTGGATATTTTTGTTTTTAAGTAAAGATTATGAAGCCGATAGTTTGTCTGATGATTTATTGAGGGAAAACATGATTGTTTAAACAAATGGGCTGCAGCATGGCTTTCTAATGGGAGAAACAAAAAAAAAGCAGAGGGAACTTACAGCAAACCATAGTAACAAAAGCCAAACACTTGTAAAAAGGAATTCAACAATCTACTCTGAAAATAGGGACTGATACAAACTAATTCAGAAATTCTATTTTTTTTGAGAATAAAAATAATTCCAGTTGCATACTTCTATAAATAATTAATAATTTTCTAAATAATTAAGGTTGCTTCTTCAGTATATTATGCTGGGATTCAACTATTCAGACGTATTTCCACAAGATAGCTTTGTTCATCCATGTAGTAATTGCAGTATCACATATGACAAATAGAATTTTAAGGAAACTGAAAAAAGCAACATGAAGCTTAGTCTTATTGTTTTCTGCAACCTCTTGTCAGAGTAATAGGCAACGTAACCATAGCACTTTGGAAAGACTCCTTTTAATATTACAGTGCTTCTTATGAGTAGTCAAGGACATGTCTAAAATAAATTCTTAATCTCCATGTGATTTAAAAAAAAGGAAAATGTATTCATTCTCACTAGTGGGTTTCAACCATCTTCTTCAAAATCTCTTTTACTTCCACCTAACAGTGCATTATTTGTAAGTTTTCTATTTGGAAAACTGTAGGAAGAAGTTTTTTAAATATGCAAAACTGACACTTTACAATCAATTGGGAAATACATTACATTTATGTTTAACAATTTACAATAATCCATGTTTTCGGAGGAGTGGAGTTTATGGAATGCAAGCAATCACATATTTGGCCCAAGAATACATAGATTCACCTGGGTATAGAGCTTCTGTGAGGGTGAAAGAAGAGCAGAGAGAAAGAGAAATGAGAAAAAAAAATCAGAGTGGCAACTAACTTTCTTTGAGAATATATGGAAATGTAGAGGATCAGATGGGATGTTGCTGACATTCAATACTGAGGGTTTGAGAAGGTGATCACAGGTTTGAAATAATATCTTGTAAAAGACCCCAGGGGAAACATGACTGTCCAGGTTATCATTCCAGGCTAATGTGATATTCTTCCCATTGGGAGCTGCAGGCTCACAGTCTCAAGTTTCCAGTCCCTGGGGGAAGATGAGATTGCCGGGGGTCTTTCTGAAGACAAGGCAAAGGAGCCTCCCATGGCAGGTATGGATGTGGAGCTGTCCACACACAGCCCGGGCAGAGCAAGGAGAGAGAACAGGTGATGCTCTCCCCTCTCTCAGTCAAAGCAAAAATATCCCAAAACTAAGGATCACTGGCCAAAGTGTCTCTCCCAGGCTCCTAATCAGAGGTAGGGCTTGTCACAGACTTGCTTGGCTGAAAATAAAAACTAGAGGTGTTTTCCAGTGTTTCATTCCATATGGGAATGAAGTCCACATCACAGAAACTCTTCTAAATTAGAGTGCTCTGTGCCAAAAACTACCCAAAAAATAGGGATGTTTGGAGCCAATCCATTGGCAAAGCAGGCAGCTGCCAGCTTTGCTTATTCCCTGTTTATCTACCTGTAATATCTGGCAGGTTACTTCCATGCCAGGCATGGAGCTAGGAAATGTGCTTATGTGCAGGCAACCAAGAAGTCTTGCATGGAAAACATGTAATGTCTAGAAACCTGAAATTCTCAGACATCAACAACTTCCAGTGCCTCTCTTAAAAGACTGTTACTTTCCAGTATATTCCCATGCTCCTGCTAGTGGATGTACAGTTACTTGTTAACATGTGTAGTGTTCCAATTTTAAACAGCTGTCTCTCTTCCTATGCTTGACAGAAGGCTTAGGAGATAAGTACTGCAGAATCAAAATAAAAACCAGAATCTTGGAAGCTGATACCTAAGCTGGGCTGAAGTTCTTGCTTCTTAAGAAGCTGCTTTATCACTGCATGAACCTTAGTGTTGCATGCCACAAAGCATCAGCTCAGGGCTTACAACAGAGCTCCTAAATCCATATTTATGAAACAGGAAAACAAATAACTTGATTGTTTGAATGTTGATTTCTCATTGGCTGGCTGTTGAAATCTGAACTTTATACCTTTGTATTTATACATTATACTATATGTTTTCCTACTTACAAACTGTTGCCTGCTTAACTCCACTGAGAAAGAAAGGTGTTTGGAAAACAAATGAAATGGCTAAATAGAACAACAGACACTTAGAACTTGGGCACTTAATTCTGGGATAATTTTCCTAGGACCTGAAAATTTCTACTATAAGACTCTCCAATTTTTTATTATTAATTATCATGACTATTAAAATAATCAAGATCCAGCCTGCCTAAACACTTCTGATAATTTTTACTATTATATCTTACAGTGTTTGAATCCTTATAAACCCCTTTCAAACATTTATCTTACAGGACTGTCATAAGGTCAAAACTACAAAATTCTTAAATAATTTTTTAAATAAAGTTATCAAATATCATTTAAAAAGAGAACACCATTGCAAAACCAAGCTGCAACTGAACTTAGCATAAACTTGTTATGCCTTTCCAATCATTCAGCAATTCAGGAGTACTCAAAAGTGCTCTTGGTATAAACATGTGTACAAGGATCTACAATAGTTTTGGTGCAAGAGCCTCTGTACATAGACACTTGTGGAGAAAACCTGAGAAAGAAGACTGTATTTCATCTTTAGAATTACTTTAGAAACCTTGTGAAAATTTTGTGTATTGTATCCTGAGAATGGTACTGAGCCAGAAATAAACAACTCTACTGTAAGAGGAGTCCTTTTCCTTAGATCTACAAAACTCCTGGTTTTACAATTTTCCAGTATTCTTGCACCAGAACTGTCTTGTGTGAGTACTTTCAAGTAGAAGAAATCTTCAGCATGTATGATGTGCTGCCATGTAAAGTTACATAGGTGTCCAATTTCATCTGTGGATCTTGTGAAAAGCCCTCCTACATCTGTGTGCATGAGTGTTTGTCCCTACATTACAAAAGTACCTATGCTTTGTCTGATGAGACTTGTGCCTCTTCAATATCTCATATCCAAAGAGAAATAATGTTCCCAAATGCTTCTACTGTGACAAGACTGCAGGAGCGTTTTTGTGTAAGTTTACTCTGTCCATGTGACAATAGCTTGTATTTTTTCTACATCAGAAAACCTTTTCATATATTTTCCCTCCCCCTACCCATCATAAAACATATGTTCTTCCGTGCAATGTAAAACAAAACATGGGAAAACACAGCAGCTCCAACCAGAATTTTCAGAAAAACATGTTTTTTGTTTTCTTGCACTTTCCCGGGTGACTTGTCATGTCAAATAGTGTCAGTCACATCTGATTAGGTGACTTTATGACTCCAAGACATAAAGCTACATGACTGATGCACCTCGATGCAATGCACTGCAAGATGACTCACCCTCTGGGAAACTTAAAACAAGGCACTTTTCAAAAAGCTTAACCCTTAATGCTCAGAGTCAGATTTCACTAGCACGTTTCCATTACAATGATATGATAGAGGGTGACCATTGGTTTAAAGGTGTAAAGAATAAGCATGGCTTTTCAGAAATTGAACGGATTTAGTAAAAGGTTTGAAGAATACGAAGGTGAGTTTTTGACTTGATATTAAACCAGAGAGTGGCTCAATATCTCTTATAAAAACTGCTTTCGGTAAAATACTTAATTTTTGGTAAATCTATGATATCTTGCTCAAGATTCACATGGAATAAATAGGACAGTTAATTTCTTTGTGTCATTTATCCAGACTTCCAGTTTTCAAAATCATATATAAAGGTTATACATCGCGTGCCTACAGTGAAGAATTACTACCAATAGACTAAGATATATGCAAATATGGAGGCACTATAATTGTAATAAAAGTAGGCAGTTCAGAGTAATGATTTAGAAGTCATCATGGTTTTACCACGGCATTTTTTATGTCTAAATGAGATGTTTTAGTAAAATATTAATTGGATGACAAAAAAGTTGGGGGAAATCACATTAGTTGTCACTAGTGGTTATTTCTCCTTTTTATTTAAACTCAATGATAAGACAGAGATGCTCTGAGGTTTTTTTTTGAGGAGAAACATTTTTATGAGTTTTTGACAGTAATTTACTATTATTTTATTCTGGAAAAGAGATACACAAAGCAATATACACATATTATTATTCAGCACAGATTTCTCCTTTTTTCATCAAAAGCTAGTCCAGATATCTGCTTAGATATAATTCAGCAACACAGCAATAACTGTACTGCATTCAAGTAATACAGGTGTATTACCTGTAGAGAGTAACACACAGAGAGTAACACATTTCAACATTAGCTATTACCATCTCATAAGATAATACTATTTCCTTGCAATATATGATGGTCAGATCTCAAAGAAATTACACTGTTTATCCGCACAATCTTCATTTCAGCTATTTTACCTATTTAAAAACAATCTACCAGTAAAGAAAATGGAAGAAGATGTAATGATACTTTTTTGAGAATCTCATTTGCTATATGTGGAATTGTTAAACCATGTGGTGTCCAAACAAGTAAGAAATTCTCCAGCAGCAACAAAGGAGCTGCACTTCGCCTTAGAGCTCATGGTGAGCCATGGACACCATCTACCTCCCACTTTGGACCTTACTGTGAACTTTGGGTGATTGAACCTCTTGCTTGCTAAAAGCCCTCTCCCCAGAAGTGTCAAACCACGCAACAGCTACTAAAGAGAGACAGTAGTAACAGGGAAGGCATCAGCCCAAAGCCAGTCAGCAGCAGTTTATCTACAACTTATGTTGTCAGACTAGCTCAAAATGAAAGGTTTGTGTACCAGTGGTTGATGCAAAGTGTTTGTATGTCTGTGATGTTTTATGGGTTACATCTTGATCAACAAACCAGGTCAATAAAAACCTAAAACTAAGCACATTGAATGGATTAAAAGCTCGTTAAGTCATAGATTTCTGCATGCAATTATAAACAGGAGTTGTGTTTCACAACTGTTTTGAGTGCAGTCCCTAGGGATGTGTTGTCAGATACTCAACATTTCTATCAATGACTTAGCGTAGAAAACAAACGTAAAACCATTACTGATAAAGAATACAAACTTAGAGAATGTTAACTAAAGAATACTAGACCCATCATACAAAGTAAGCTGAAAAGCTCAGTAAATTACACACAATGAGCAAATACACATTTCAATAAAGCCAAATATAAGAAGTCATGAACCTGGAAATGAATTATACACGACAGAATAACAGGCTGAGGAATCTACCCAGGGACAACAGACTCCAAAAAAATCTGTGGGGTTGTGGATGAAAATTAGTTTCTTGCACAATAAAGTAACTAAGGGGGGCAGTGTAATCTTGGGGTATACAGCAGCAGAATCCCAAGGAGCAGCAGGTTACATTACCTTTTTACCTGGTATTGGTACGGCTGTTCCTGAAACCTGCACAAAATTCTGGCACTGGAGAATTCAAGAGCCCAGAGCAGAGGCACATAAACCAGTCAAAGGCAAGAAAACATGCTTTATGGTGAAAGATTCCAAGAGCTCAATCTATTTAACTGTTTTCAAAAAAGACAATCTGACTCGATCATAGCCTCTACACAATACAAAAGGAAACAGTACAAAAGGAAGAGAAAACTGATGCTGTGTTTTAGACAGAAGATGCAGTGACTGGATTTTGAAACCTGATAAATTTGCATTAAATGCAAAGTTCAGATGTCACTCCAAAGTTGAGATGGTACAAGAAAAGAGTAAGTGCAGAGAAACTGTAATTTTTTTCTTTACTGTGCATGAATGGTTCTGTAAAGATGAGATTCTAGTTGAAGTACAAGTACTGACCTTGCAACAATTCAGAGGGGAGTCCCACTGCTCAGGTTATCCAGGAAGTTATGCTAGATGACACAAACATCCCTGTTGACCTTCAAATCCATGACACTACCTGAAGATTAGACCTTAAGTCTGGAAGTAAAAATAAATCTCACATTCAAGATAGCTATCCACTAGACACCTAAGAACTATCTTCAGTGTGCATGCTATTGACCATGAACTCCAGTTTGCCCCTTACAGTCATGAATTGACTGAAAAATCCTAAGAGAAAGAATGACATAATATTTTCACCTCTACATAAGCTGCACAAAAGCCTCAAGAGCAATTGTTCGCAGTGGGAAAGGGGAAACTGGAATAAGGGAATCTTATGAACCTTATGAACCAGTAGTAAATAGCGATGGACTAGTGCCTATCACTGCTAGCAAAGACTGCTGTGTGCGCTGGTGTAGAAGAGTCCAGAAGCATATGATATTACACTGAAGAGGAGATATATAAATTAATTTGCTGAAAAGAATTTGCATTCAGTTATTAAAATTCAATCCTATTTTTTACAACTCTCAAATTTATTTGGCTCTGCTAGGAGGACAGGATTGAAAACCAGCCACTAGTAACTTTTACCCGCATTCATTCTGCTATTATAACATGATAAGTGACTGGGAGTTAACTCAGCATCACCCCATCCGTATTAGTAGAATCTGCTGTAGCCTTATGATATTTGAAAGGAGACTGATTGATTCAGCTGTTCATTACTCCACTATATCACTCTCGTATTTGCTTGCAATTTAAATTCAGAATAGGGAGACTGAGATGCTGTAAGCAGGCAGACTCCTATGCAATTGTAGCTTGAGTGCAAAAAGACACTGCATGATGAATTCCCACCTGCATCAAACACTCTTATCTTCTTCCCATTTCTTGTGCCCTCTCCCACTCACCTGGAACTGAACACTTCCCCTTTGTTTTATCTTATCTTGAAAACAAGGAAATACCATGAGTTGCAAGTCAATATGACCTCTGTGAACTAGGAAAAAGCTGTCTAATGTAATGCCTTGTGGCTCCATTAAACCAATTAAAGACACATCTTGAATTCTAGCAGTGTTGGGAAAAGAAAATATGCTTTAGGCTGTCAGTTAAAAAAATGTAAGGAAAATAGAGATAAAGAGTTGCTCTTTTGCTCAGAGATCCTTCATAAGATGAGCTTACAATAAGAGCTTCCCCAAATTAGCTTTAAATTCTGTTTTTCCTTTTATTAAATATTTTCACTTTGTTTATATTTCATAGATTAAATTGAAAGTGTTAGCATTTTAGATAAGCTGAAAGTTAACTGGGAAAATAGGAAATAACCTCTAAAAAAACAGTTTGGAATTTTTTTCCATAGTTTAGGAATAAATAAAACAATAAGCGAGATGAAACGTTTATATTTATGGGATTTCCTTTGCCTTATCAATATAAAAATTCCTTGCCTCATGGAAGACTGGGAAGTTTTTGCCTTTCACTTTCCTCTTATACTTCCGTATCAGACTATACTTTTTGACCAGAACAATTTAAGATACATTAAATAGTCTTCTAGGTCAGAGCACAGCCCTCATTCATAGCTTGCCTTCCCACTCTGACCTTACTGCAGAGCATAACAGACCAGATCCAATGTGGAGGAGCAAAAGCAGAATGCTGGCCCTCTCCAGGCCATCTGAAATGGCTCTGCAGTCCCAGGACTGTGCAGAAAAGAATTATGAAAGAGCTGTCTTGAATGTCCTGCTTCTCTGCCATTGATACTCACCTTTGAGTGGAATCAGCACCAGACCGAAGCTGTTTGAAGCCAGGCATGGCTAAGTCTAAGAAGCACTAAGGATCCTGATTAAATCAAAAGGAGCTTGAAATCTCTAATTTACATCTGTACTTGCCAAGAAGTGCCCAAGTTTCCTAAAAAACCCTCACTTTTCATTATAACATCAAAATAAGCCAAGTCAAACAGACTTTAAAAACTTCTCAGGGTCTTTGGAGAATGGACAAAGCCAATGTCCTTGCCCTGCTGATGTTCAGACTTGATGACGTTAGATATGTGCCAACTACATCAATACATTTTGGCTGGACAAATTAATACAGAGACCTTCTCCATGCACAGCTGTTGCAGCAGTATATACCATTTTGATTGGGGAGGTCATCTAATTAAATAGATAAGCAGGTATGATCTTTAGTATGGGAGACTTTATAAAGAACTCTTCCGCATTAGAGTAGTTTTTTGCCCTTCTTGTAGAGGAAAAGCTGTAGTGAATGCTTAAAGTGAAATGTTTGTGTAACAATACTGGGTTTTAGGACAACAGTGTGATTTCTGGGTGCATTTAGTGAATCACTGGCAGAGAAAGATTTGACAAAAATATAACTTTGATTATCTTCAGCTTAAGTTGCCTTGATCTAACTTGACTCATATAGGAAAATCATTAGCAAAAAAATTATAATGTAACATAGGTATTTACAGTTTAGATGAAAATGTTCTAAATTTTTTTAATTTCCACAGCACTGGTGAGGTCAAGAAGCCACTTCCCTGTGGGACTGTCTGACTGTAGAGAGCATCTGTAGTCACTCCTCGGCTACATCTGGAGATACCTGATCTTGGATGAAAAGAACTAGCGAACTTTTGATAAATGCTTTGCTGAGATGAAGTCTGAAGACCTAGCCTCAGGTGTGACAACAAGATGCTTCTGCAGATATCCCACAGAAATAAGGGTACTGCTCCATTAAATGACATTAAACCAGAATTACATTTCACCAGCTTCCTTGTTAGACTAGGGGAAAAGTGAAACATTTACTACCCCTAATCTGCAGGGACAGCTCTAGCATATTGCCCACCTCATCCTGTCTGTGAGAAGTAACTCTCTTCTGAGAGTGGAAGATGGTTCTTTTTCTCCAGCCTGTGCTGCAGCTGCTAGTAAGGGAAAAAATATAATTTCTCCATGCCAGACAGCTGCGGTGGAACTCAGCTGCTTGTAAATGAACTCAGATCAACCTGTCACAAGTTACGATCGCTGCTTCTGATCCAGGACATCACTCCCAAATGGTGCCACTTTAAAATGGAAAGACTAGAGTCTTACACATAAGCAGCTATAACGGGTCTACCAACATGGCTTAACCACATTCTGACTGTTAGCAGAAGCCTCCACTGTGCACTTTTGGCCTGGCTGGTTTGCATTCCGTCTTAATGCTATTTACTCACGGCCCTGCTGCTAGTGTTATCAGATGTGCATGGCCTGGTGGGCCACCACTGTGTATTGCTCTGCTCAGCTCTTCAGGTCCGACAAGGATGGATGTGAAAAGAAGTGGAACGGTAAGAAAATGCAGTGTACTAACAATAACAAAAGCAACAGAAACTCTGGTAGCAAATGACTACTTTTTTTGGAATTGCACCTAGTTCAGATAATTTCTCTAAGCAATAACAAGTCAATAAATCACAATAAGCCAGTTGGAAGAAAGGTGTTTAACTAACTAAACCACTGAGCCTTATCTGTTAGCAGATAAGAGGGAATCAAATTAAGGAGATCACTAACTTTAAAGACAAGTAGCATGGATAGAAGGAGCAAAAATAGATGTCATGTCTCTTTCTGTGGATTAAGACAGCAGCAATGACATAGAAGCAACAAATTTGAAACAAACTTTTTGCTAAAAGAAAATGATACTCAACTCAGATTCTCAATCAAATGCTCCATTCCTCACAATTTCACTACTTTCAAGGACCACCTAGTTTGTACCAGATGGGTACAAAGAAACTGACAGGAAACACTCCAGTCAGTGCAAAACACTGGAGGCAAGAACTAATGAGTATGTTACAGGATTTTCTATATTTCTATCTCACAGTTTGGACACACAATTTAACTATTTTTCATGCTACAGAGATAGCTCTGAGTAATCTCTATTTATATCGTCTAAAACAAAACACATAGATTGCCTTTCATAAAACTGTGTTCTATGAAGGATCACGGGTCTGGGAAAATATCTAAATGCTTCTATAACATCAGTGGAAACAAAGCAGGACTGTAATTACCCCGTATTACAACTTTTCATACATTCCAGAAATCTTTCAAAATGAGAGAATAAGTATCAGCATATATTTTAATAGGAAATTTTAGGGCAACATGAAATGCATTTAGATGCTCTGCAGAATGAGTAATTTAAAGAACATTTACTCTGAAAGAAAATGCAGGTATTACTTCCTACTTTTCCCCCACACCATGTATATACAAAAGGAAATGTCTTGAGAAAATTACTTTAATATTGATATTCTTCTTGTAATAGAGTCCTTGTTACCAAGGCAGGACTCAGAGCACAGTAGCACATTACTGAGGCTGGAAGGAGAAGGTACATTGGTATTTAACTTTGTGGTATGTTTTGTAAACTGGGAGAATGGAAGTGCAAACCAAAACCAGGAAATGTCAGTAGTCATAGAGAAAGGTGCTGGTGTGTGGAACCTCTTGCATGGGAATAGTCGTGAGCAAGCGATGTTGCTGGAGCTTAGCAACCCAGGGCCAGCTCCAGCAGGAATATGAGACATTTGGCTCTCTGACCTGCTTCTCACTTCCAGTGGGCAGTGGGGAAAGGAGACCTCCAATATTCTTCTGTGGCAGCAATGAAGCAGGACACCCTGAACAGCAGGCTTTTTGACCTGCTTGATGAGGAAGGGCAGGAGGCAAGTGAAGGGTTTGCCCATCTAAGAGAAGACTAAGGTAGCAGCTACAAGTCATTCTGCAATTATTATTTGAGGGTGTTCTAACTCATCTCCACTGTTTTTCCCAGGAATGTCCGGGATTGTTTTAAGTCAAATAACTTCTCCTTTGCCAGACAGAGGAGATAGCAGCATAAAGTTAGTAACGTCTTGCCTGACCCAAGTGAGCCTGTAAAGCAGTCCTTCCCTGTCAGAGCTGTAGAGCATTCCATAGGCGACTCTTATAATGCATGTAAATACTGACAGTTTAATGCTCCTGGGAAAACAGCCTTCTTCACACTTCCCTCACTCATTGCATACTACCTGTAGTCAGACCCCAGTTCTGCTTATTGACTGCTACACCCTGTGATTTCAGTGGACTTTTGCAGTTGCAAAGAGAAACAGGAGTTTAAGGATCAGAGCTTTACACTGTGAATTCCTGTGTTGGCCTTCAATTGTCCTAAAACGTCTTTAGTACACTTGAAGGCGCCAAGAAATTACAGTTTCCCCTGGAAGAGCTGCTTTTTACTGTAGCCTTCAGTGGTCTCTGCTTCTTTCTTTATCCTCTTCTGCTTCTGAATTATGTGCTGTGTGAAGTTCAATATTACACACACTGAAGCCTTTATTTCTGGCGACAATTAACATATGCTTCTAGCTCTTCCTGCTCTGATAGGCCATGTAAGTGAGGTAGAAGCCAATCTGACAGGTATAAGTTATTTAAAAGACCTTCTTTGCAATTATGAAACAAAGATAGAAAAAATCAGTTATAATCAAACTCAATATTACAAATTCATAATCCTATATTTAGAGAATTAGGCTTATGACGGACTATTGACTTTGTACCTGGACAGGTTTGGGCATGATTACTTGATGACATTTGTCTTCTAAAGCAGTGTTTTGATGTCTGCTGCTGCACACAAGTAAACCATCTAAACCATTAGAAACTTTTTCTTGTTTTTTTTTACAATTGCTGCGTTTACATGATCCACCATGTCATCACTTCCTTGTAATCAGTACTGTCTTTGTAATGCAATTATTTATTTCAGTACTCCTGCACATAGGGTAAAATTTTGCCTGTATTGCAAGTCACAAACATACTCTACTAAAAGCACCAGGCTCCCTAGATATTGCTGTTGCTCAGGATTCTAAGAACTTGACTGTTCAAAGACAGCTCAGTAGCATATACATATTGTTCAGTTACTTAGCAGATATACAGCCCTTGTTGTATGCGTAGATAGAGCACCTTTTACTATATTTGGGTGTATTCCCTCATTATATTCTCCTCTGGGATAGTTGTTGCTTTGAATTTAAGGAAAGGGGAGAAACACATAACCTGGGATGTGTTGCCTAGAAGATTACCCCATTGACAAGGGGTACAATAGTGTGCGCCTCCAGAACGAAAACTGAGTACAGCTGACAGCCATATAATTCTACAGATCATGAATTTTAATAAGTCTAAGGTTTGTGGCTAGTCTTGAAAATGTTCAGTACAACTGCACCAGTACTTACATTGCTTACAAACTCTTGGTATATATTTCACCAGGGAAAAAAGATACTTAAACAGTATCTTTTTGGTCAGGACTTCACCTTGTCCCATTACTGTTTGCTGCTTATGCAACTAATTCAAGTAAACCTTATAGAAATATTTTAAAGCATAGTTCCTCTCT
The DNA here is from genome assembly GCA_033558185.1 of Dromococcyx pavoninus. NCBI lineage: Eukaryota > Metazoa > Chordata > Aves > Cuculiformes > Neomorphidae > Dromococcyx > Dromococcyx pavoninus. The sequence continues at coordinate 1,692,692 of JAUMJL010000389.1, read as the reverse complement.
ACAGGAGAAACAAATACCCTTCCTGTATTTAATGACATAGTTTAAGATGATCCTTTCTGGTTCATCCCACACAAAACTCCCACTGAAATAAGTGGGAAAGGAATGCAAGATAGAGCACTTTGTGCTGGTTATTGTTCAAAAAAATCTCTGAAGCAAATACAATATGGAGTTCCAGTAAGTGATAAACTTCCTCTTTGGTTGATGTCATTCAGAGTTTTTCTTCTTGTTGCTTAGTCAGGAATCTCTAACCACAGATTTTAAGTGTCCCACCTAACATTTTCACAGCTGTGGTTATTTCTAAGGACACTATTCATAGTAACCAGTTTAAATCAGAATACAGAGATGTCAGGAAATCACACAACACGATTTCTGTGCTTTGAGAAGCCACTGATCTTTTATGGCAAACCTGCAAATTCCTAAGAGGGCACTTATTTGCTGAGGTTAACTTTTATCATATTTTGAGAGCAAAATCTACCTTGATCTATTAATGTGAAATAGTTAAGACAATAGTTGCTTAAACCTAGAGCCTTAAGGCCAAATATGAATGAATGAAACAACTTTTAAAATCACTGAATTTTCATTACAATCAACAAGAGGACTCTGGCTTCTCTGAATATTAGAAAACTTTAGCATTTTTTCATTTTCCCAGATCCAGACTCAGAAACTTGAGTGAGTGATTATACTTTGTAATACTTTGAAACACAGCTCACTGATTTAGGAGTCAAACAGAATTAAATTTTTATACTTTGCCTGACTTTAAAAAGATAAAGCAAAATCTTTTTATTCTGTTCCAGTTCTTCTATTGCTCTCATCACAATATTAGGCTGGAAAGCAATAAGGAGCCTAATTTCCTACACTTATCCATATGGAAAACACTGTAATAGTCTGAAAATACCCCAGTCAAATTAATGCTTTCATTTTGTTCTGGATTTGGAGGGCTTTTTGACTACTGTTGATTATATTCAGTATCAAAATATGAAGTTATTTTACAAAGTGTAGCCCTTACAAGACCTACATACTGTATACTAAGGTGCAATGATTATGCCTGCAAGTTGTGAGATACCTGTTTTTTAACAGACAAAATCAAGAAAGCAGCTCATGAAGCCAAGTATCTTCATGTTTGTAATTGTCATCCAAGCTGTACAGAGAAGGACAACAAACCGACCCTTTATATATATGGGGAATTTGGATCTGCAATTAGACCTATGTAAATAAAAATATGTTCTTTCCAACAAGGCATATTATTTCAGTTGGAACTTCCCAACACGTTGTGATTCACATTGTGCACATGGTCTTGTGTGCACCCAGCAGAGAAGATTCTGAGTCGTAAATAAGATTTCTGATAACTAAAATAATAGTAATAAATTCTGATAACACCCACATAACAGCAACCTAATATACTGGCCTAGAACAAGACATCAGCATCTCACTGAAATACTAATCACTGTACCTGGAAATGTGTACTCATTTCTGCTTTAAATCTTTCATCATTTAAAATACTTGACCATCTCTGTTTCTTCATGTCAAATACTGCTTCACTTTCTGAGTTTTATCACTTCCAAAAGCTGCAAGGAAAACCTGCCTGAAAAGGTAAAATAAACCAAAACTGGTATTCAGAATTGAATTCTACTTCTGTTAGAAAAGAGTAGAGCCTGTGATATCAGGGATATCACACAAGTGTATCTTCAAGATCAATTTGGCTCCCAGGAAAGGAATATTAACTTTAAAAATATTTTTACCTTTAAAAGATTAATGTAGGGAAAAAAATTTTGTCAACATTTACGAATCCAGCTTACTTGCATTTACATTTTACTTGTAATGAATCACTAAAGGGATTAGGAAGGCAGTCAATCAATGAAGAGGAAAAGCAAAGTTTATGCAGACTCTTTTTAGATTTGCAAGCCCTGTCACGAGGAGGCTCCCAGCTCTTGGAACAGCCAGAAAGCACAGTGGGTTTGCAAATAAGCCATGGTCTAGATATGTTTTCAGGATGATGATTTCTCTCCAGCTTTGTAGAGAAAATCAATATCTTGATTTCAGATGTGTAAATGTAGTCGTCTCTCTAAAGTGCCCCGGTCAGTTTACCACACGTTCAGCAGCTGCTTCTTTCCAGGCTATCCCACGATTCCCAGCCTATGAGGATTGACAAGGCAATGATAAACTAATGTGCCCCCTCAGCTCTGCGCGGAGCCCATTGTTCCAGCAGCTGAGACCCTCTGCTTCTATTTGCTTTCTCCCACATACATTATTCAACAGCCCAGGAAAAGGCCAAGAACCTCTTTCATTCAGGAATTCTGTATTAAAATAATCAATTTCAAACTGAAGCGGGGAAAGAAGGCTTGCTACAGGCGAGGCCTATTAATAAGCCACCAGTCTCTGCCATTTGCATTGAAATCATGCTATCATGAGGTAACATATTATTATATTTCTTATTCATAAAAGGAGGAAGAAACCTGAGAATACTTTCCACTTTTTCTTAGCAAAATCATTAACTATAGCAACACCTTCCTGATGCTGTATTTTGGCACTATTTCCAATATAAGCACCTCATTTATAAGGGTTTATATAACAGACTACATCGGCTACAACTTGATTTAGAAAGCCTTAGGAAGGGAAGAAAATTTATAGTTCTACAACAGACAGAGAAGCTGGGTGCTAAAAATAACGCAGAATGCTTTTTCTGAATGTTTCAACAGAGGATCCCAAATCCATTATTATATGCAAACATTTTTCTGGCATCAGGACATTTTCAGTCACGCCAAAAAGATGCCTGACACTGTTAAGTCATTAACCCACATGACATTCAAGTGCAGTATTTCTCCTTACAGTGAAAGGAGAAAGAAAAGGAACACAGGAATAAAGGCAGGACAAGTCATTACTGTTGCACATCACATATTTTTTTCTGTGGCATATGTAGGGAAAATAAGACTGCAACTTTTGCAAAAAAAGTGAGAAATGTCACTTCAAGAGTCAAAAAGCAGCAATCTCTTGCAAAAAAAATCCTGCACAGAGGCATTGCTTTTTATAATATTAACTGGGTCTATTTATCAGGGTCAGTTCTGCTCACTCAGTGGTTAAACTATCCTACCACACTGTTGAGTTGTCAGCCTAAACTTCCTCTCAATTTTCTGGAGTCACACACATTAATGACAGTAACATTTCTAATATGCCCACTCTTGACATCTTGCAGGTCAATAACAAAAGAGAAACACAGATGTCAACACTAAGAAAGGATGGAAAAACCCAGGCCTGTGGCCATGGGAGTTAATAGAAGGCATCCCACTGCCTTCAAATGGTATTGACCATTGTTCCCCTCTGTATTCATTTTTTTCCTTCTTCTCTACTTAAGATAGCATGATCACTCCTCGTTCTGAATGTTTCACCCACTATTTGACATTTCTGCTAACCAAATATTATCAGTATTTTTAAAAAATGATTGAAGCTGGGTAAGACTTTTGTGAGGTAAACATTGTATCTACTTTACTAGCAGCATCATCAGCCAAATAAGCATGTGGGTGGTAAGTGACTAAAGCTGGCTGTAGAGAAGCTCAGTTCAGCTTCCTTAAAGGGGAAAAGCTGCACTATCAACCCCGTAATTTCTGCCCAGTATCTTGGCTGTGAAATGAAACAGTGTGAAACTGCAGACTCTGCTTTCAAGCGTCGAAACTCGTATCTCAGTGGGGAAGAGCAAAGTAAAGGAATCTGCCCCATTCTGATAGCAGACAGATGATTTTCTACCAGCCTATTCTGATGCTGGCACTGAATCTACACATTTGAAGACTGCTATTCTGACAGGAAAAATCCAACGTGTTAGATGTCGGAAATACACAATCTAAAGTGAAAAAGGCTAAATGTACTGGGATTTGGGCTCATGAGTCACTTCCAAAGCTCAAAATGCTCTGTGAGTGAATAAAACATTCCAGAAAGTGCCATGTACAGCATGAAGCATCCAGCTTCAATAAGCAGATGATTTTTTGCCAGCCAATGAGCAGTGCCACGTAACTATTCAAACTTTTGTTTTTGCTCTCTGGAGAGTTTCGTTTCGTAACTCTGCAAGAAATGTGCATGACACTTACCTAGAGAGGAGCCAGTGATGCACTTCATGGTGTGCAGATTTTCCACAGTCTGAACATATCAAAACCTCATATTTTCACTGTGCAAAACAAACCAATTCCTCCTGCTTAGCATTCATAATTTTAAGGATAGGAAATCATGAATATGACAGCAGTCAGGTGCTACCTGCTTGGTGGGGAGTAAGAGAGTAGAACTTTGGATCTTACACCTTTGAACAAATTATTCACTTGGCAGAGCTGAAAGCAATTGGTAAAGGAGGGAGAAGAACCAAGTCAGAGCAAGATAAAGGATACTCCAGCCCATTCCCCTACCAAGTCAAGGTTTCAACAGGAAGGAAATTTGGGAGCATAAGCAGGAAGGCTTGTGGCAGGCTGATGGAGTCTGTGCAGCTCAAGGCTGTGCCTGCTCAAGGGAGACTGCTCTGCTGCCAAGCCTAGTAATGCAGACTTAGTATGGAACACTTGCTTTACCTGTATCACTCAGGACATGCTCATTTTCTCAAAATCCACCTTTAAAGGAAGGCTAATGTTCAATTTTACTGTGGCTTTTCTCTATCAATACACCTTTAAGTTTTACAAATATCTCATTTTTACTCTAAAGGAGCCTCAAATCCTGAAAAAGTCATACTTCTTTACAAAGCTTTAGCAATGAACCTAGATACAGACCACCACTAAATCTCAAATATTAATACAGATTATCTAAAATAAAGAAGCAACTCCAAAATGTTTCCAACATAAACTAATTACATTTCCAGAGCAAAACTGGTCCACAGACCTGTATGTTGTTGTTAACATTAGCTGGTATGCAATTCTTCCTGTAGAGAATTTACTCTCTAGAAAACATCCAAATTAAACGAACCAGGGTAATAGTATAACTGGGGGTAGGAAAAACATTAGGAAGTGAGACTGTCTTCCTCGCACACCTAACTCAGGTCTTAAGAGAGTGAGGTATCTTGTATCATGTGCCAAAGTCTTATGGCCACTGTAAAACAAATTATACTTTTCATTTTCTTCCAATGAAGTGATTCAAAATGCACATCGATACAAAAAGAATAGAGTTGAGGACTCCACGCAGAGAAAATATACAGTCCTTTTTTTCATAGATATGTTTACTTTTATAAGTGTTTCTCTAAGCTAAATGCTTTACTAACCGTGGGTATCTTCAGTTACCCATTGTTAGACTTCTGATGTAATTCTTCTGAAGTATTCAGTAAGTGATTTTATTCTGCAATTTGCACTCAGTGCTTGCAGTAAGCCCTACATGTACAAAGACAAAATACTGTCAACATCTATCTGCTGCTTTTCACATGCTTGGAGCAGAGCAAAAGGAAAGTGGCAAGCTTTTATATTCCTGAACTCAAAATAAGCTACATTGACTTGAGACAGTGCAGGATAAAAGAGAATAGCAGCGATGAAAACATGAACAGGAAGTGAAAGAGTAAGGAAAGGAGAAGAATGAGACGAAAAAAAAGGAAAAATAATCCAAAAAACAATTTAGGAGAGAAAGAAGGATAAAACAGGATGCATGGATGAAGAAACACAGAAATAGAAATCTTAAAAATAAACTCAGTGCTGTAACATATTGAGTTGTCCCAGGAACAAGCAGAGCTCCCCACTGCTACTAGGAGTGCAGTGGTAGCAAAAAGGGAGGTCTGACCACTGCCAGTCTGGGCATCTGCAAACACCACCAGTGACAGCACACGAAAGCAATAATTCACACCAAGTCCCGTGCAAGTCTCAGCTCCATTCTGAACATATAAGCAGGGAGTAAGACAGGAATGATTGTCTGCCAAATGGGTATGCACAAACTTACATAGAAACTGTAATTTTATTCTCAAACCTCTGAAAACTCACCAAATTGCACAGAAAGTGTCCAGGTATCTCTGCACTATAATGAAAAACATTCTGCTACAGTTAGGAGGGAGAACATCACAAAACTATTAACTGTAAGGATGAGCCATGTGGGTTCTGTGTAGCTGTGGCTAGTTCAAAGCACATGTTTTCCTTGGAAATTGATCCATCTATCATAAAAATCCTAACAAGGATGTTTAGGTTGGTTTTGTTTTTCTGGAAAATTGTTGAAATGTGTTATTTCTAGAAGGTGGAGGCATATATGTATTTTTAGAAACGCTCACAATTCAAAATTCCAAGATTTTTACTTCTTGTGACATGGTGACAAAGGTTTTGGACTCTCAGAATTTCTTTTTCCACTAGCAGAAATTTCATTCTTATTCTTTTCCCTCCTTTGTTCCTTAAAATAAAGACTTTTGAAATAGGAAGAAATAAAGTTATAAATGCTATGCACTGCTTTCAATGACAAATTGAATTGCTAATTACATCTTACAGACCAGTCCCACAAGGTGCCAAATCCCACTAAAGTCATCCAGCAGCACTGGGACTGGATGATGCCCAGCACTTTGTTAGGAAAATCCTTGCCAGCATTGAAACGAGCTGCATTGTAATATTACATACTTGCCACCAGAACTGATCCAGAGAAGGGCTAAGTGTCCTCAGCTCTGATTACCTCTCATCGAGAACTGAGAGCACTTGGCAAGATCCAGCCTTAAAGCTGCCTGGCACGTTATCCTGTTTCACAGAGTGATTTATTTTAAGTGAAAGCGTATGGATAGCAAGTGTCAATGGTGCAATAGTGCTAATGTTAGGTGATGCACCCGTCATACATGAGAAGAAACGTGTTCTCTCCAAGCAGAAGACAGCGATGCATACGCTTCTGTCAATACAATCCCACACGCATTCCCGATGAGCACTTTTATAAGCTCCTATTATCATCAGTTGGAGGGGGATGGGGGATGTCCATGTCTCTACGTGTTTTCTGTGCTAATCTGAGAGCTGGACCAAATCCCAGTACTTGGGTCACTTGTACACAGAGTTTGCATTGTGAAACAGGGGTAAAATGGCAGCCTCTCAGTTGTGCTTTGAAACTATGCATTTTTTAAAACTTGTGTATGCATAAGCCTCTTATTTAATGAATGACTCCCTTTGTATTTACATGTTCCACCATCCACAGAACAAATAGGGTTTAGTCGTTTGAGGATGAAAACTTCTAGTCCTCAAGGGAGAGAAGGGAAAGGGAAAAAATAGTTGCAGCTATTTTATGGAAGTGATAAAAAATCAATTAGCTTCTAAGTTTAGATCTTACATGATTATTCTGTAGACACAAGTGTACTCAAGTTAACCTTCGATCAGAAAAAAACATCTGATATAAATGTAATTGAAACATATTAGTTTTGATGCGGCTGAATTCAGATCAGTTGTGGTCAGAAAAGTTATTTTAGGCTGCTCTGGATCATTAACCTAAATTAGAAGGGTCTTACCAGACCTGAAGGTTTCTTAATCTTACACTTCTTTTTCTCCCCTTTAAATTTGGCTGACAAATGAAATATGTGAACTAATAAATAAATTAAAAATATATGGCAGAAATAATTTCAAGGGATTTAGCAGCCAAGATAGGAATGTACTGAAAGCAGCATTTTAAGTTGTCTTGATTCCAAAAGGAAACAGTTATAAATTAGTTCTAGGGCACTCTGACTCATTTATAAGAGTGGTTCATGAAACTCTTCAATATTAATTAGTATCCTGTGAATTCAGCCTATGCAATTATGATGAGACAGTTCTTTGGGTATGAAAGAGCTAACTTATCATACTTTTGAATTCACCATCTATAAGCTTGAATATTTTTGTATTTCCATATTTCTCAAGTAGCACTTAATTTAATCTTATCCCCATTTCTTTCAATAAACCATTGTTGCGTCTCTTAAGCAGCACAGCTTCCTCCTCTAACTCATCTCCCCGTGAAATTGGTTTAATGAAGCAGAAAGGTATGAAGCATTAACAACACTGGAATTCATGTGGTAGCACTTCATTTTTCAGAGGCACTCACATTTCCTACCTAATTTATAAAATCAGCACACAAATGATTTTTATCACAGCCATTACATCAGTATAAATTACTGCCTTTTCTGTAACACGGCAGTTAGTCAAACTGTTGAAATTATATCTATTAGTCACAGAGAGGAGGAGGGAAAAAGAAAAACCTGCAGGAAAGATTTAGTGTAAAATAAGGACTGATAGCCTTATTGAAACACTGATATTCATTTACCAAATGAGCCCAAAGTGCAGCTATTTTGCAAAGGAAAATTAAAAACAGACAAAGTAAAGCAAATGGGTCAATTTGTAAGGAGCTAAACAGGAAACTCAGCAAACAAACTATGCTGTATCAGAGGCACTCAGAAATGCAATTAGGAAGAAGTTCCTCATATCCAAGAGGGTAAAACATGCCTCACTTCCAGTCATAGCCCCACGTTCCTTCCAAGCTTTCCTGCTCACCTCATTGCTCTGGTGTTCTGATTTTGTGCATGGCAGCTCCTCCAAAATCATTGTTACCCTCCTAACTTCTTCCACATGCACTCCTACGTACTTACATCTTGGCTGTTCCTTTCCAGGCTAGTGGGAATCAGCCCCTACCACCCATGTTGCCACACAGCAAAAATATAGTGCTGCCTGCTGGAAAAATCTTATAGTGTCCTCTGCTTTCCTGGTGAATATAAACCGCTTTTCAAGGACCTATTTGCAAAGTTTAACCTGTAAGAAAACAATTGCTCACTCTACAGATGCATCATGTACTTGAAAATACTTTGGTCTTGTACTGCTCTGTAAACAACACCTGTCTCCACTAGATCTGCTGCTGGTCTTACAAGTTTGTTCTGGGCCTCCTTTCCTGTTTGCTGTTCTTCAAGCATGATTCCTTCCAGAATTGTTCTGTAAATTCCCTGTTACCTGCTTAGTCAGATCCCTCCTCCAGATCTGTCTACGTGAAATAGCCATCTGATGCAGGGCAGACAAAAGGTCAGCAGGGAATACTCTCTCAGAATCACAAAGATGTTCCAGAAAACCTACTTTTTCTGTAACTTTTTTTCTCACTCTCCTTTTTCCCATTATTTCCCCTTGATGTGCTTCCTCCCTGAGATTGGATGCAAAACGCTCAGAGGCAGGGACCATGCCTTGTGATTTGTCCTCTCATAGCAGCAAACATGACAGGACACAAGGTTTCACAGACATAGCTTGATGTCATTGTCTTTAAGGGCACTAAGTATTAAAAACAGTTTAAAAAAAATCTGAGCCGATTATGTTGTCAGTGCAACAGCAGACAACGTGCAAGGCACACACAGTTGAAACCACCTTCTCTCAGTGTGTTTTGCATTATGTTTTCATCTCATTCTGCTCAGTTTTCATTAATTAGCCTTTCCCTCTACATAGCATCAGAAACTTTTCGGCTTGTTTTCTCTTTCCAGAGATTTAACACTGTTATAGAAGTGTCTGCTGATGGCACCTTGTGGCTAAACCAGAGAAATGCTTGGGAGTAGGAACAAGCATAGAATCATAGAATTATCTGGGTTGGAAGAGACCTCCAAGATCATCAAGTCCAACCCTTAATCCAACACTATCATGGTTACTAGATCATGGCACTAAGTGCCACATCCAGTCTTATTTTAAAAACCTCTAGGGATGGTGAATCCACCACCTCTCTGGGCAGACCATTCCAGTGCCTGATTACTCGTTCTGTGAAGAACTTTTTTCTGATATCCAGCCTAAACCTTCCCTGGCAGAGTCTAAGTAAGCCAGAAAACTACCTAGAAAAGACTATAATATGAACAGCACATACCTCTTCCCATAGTGATTGCTGCAAAAAAATGGTGCAACAGTGTAAAGCTTTGCAGACATCTCCTTGGCAAGGCACTGCACAAACCCTGCCTGCCGTGGGCACCAAGAGCTGCTCTCCTCGCACCCTCAGTACTTCGCACAGTCAGAGGTGTAAGCAGAGGACTTGGCCTAAAACCCCAGCCCAGCAGAAGGCAAGAGAAGAGGAAAGGGGCTTGAGGCTTACACTAGGCAAAGTAAACTGGCAAATTCAACTAATCCAGTGTGTGAAAGGGAGAAAGGACCCAAGCTTTATCTGTTACCTAGAGCCCCTGTGAGTTGAACACCAGCTTTGTCAGGTACCCTTTGACTCTGCAGAAAAGAAATCCATCCTGGTCAGCACTGGCCAGCAAAAGCACTGCAGTACCTGCTACCCTTGGGTTGGGATTTTAGCACTCTGAAAGGCTGATTGGAAAGACCTGGAATGCCTGCAGATCACTGTTTCTGGAGGCACACAGCAATGCATTTGGTCTCCATCTCTCTAGATTCTCCCCTAAAAGTGTTGGTGGCAGATCCTAAGAGGGTCCAGACCCGCAAGTTAGGGACTAGTTTGCAGTCATGTCCAGAACTCAGCGTGGTGTGACCACAGCCAGCAGGGTAGTTGGGTCTTTGGGACCTAGTTCAGGCACGAGCCATGGTCAGGACAGTGAGGTGCAGTCAAAGCTGAGCATATGCCAGTGCTGGCTCTGTGGGTATTAATGCAACCCTGTTCCCACACACAGATGTAGCTGACAGGATTCCCACAACACGATGAGTAACTATGGTGGGATTAAGAGACAACAAAGGACACAGATTTAGCCCACCCAAACGATATTTGGTATCGAGCAGTATTGTGTGAGATACCTCCTAGTAGAGAACAACAAACCGGGAGGCTGTGTTAAGGTACAGACAGATGGGATACCTAAGCCAGACAAAGGTCTCCTGGGAAATGCTGTGACCAGATGAAGTAAACATGATCTTGTACCACTCAGTAAGCAATAACATAGCTGGTTTAAAACAAAGCTACCTCTCATTTACCACGTTTTCTCAACTTTGGTTGAATCCAATCATTTTTCTATAACCAATCCAGGTATTTATCCTGCATGTCTCCCTAGGTCCCACTGTGGTTTATACTACCCTTAATATATCATTAGCATAATTCTCAGATGATTTGAAGTCCTTTTAAGAGCTAACTCCAAGTCTGTGGCCCCAACAGCTTTTAGTAGAAGTAAACAGCATACACATCACTTATGAAGTGAAATAGGAGTCGGGTGGTTTGCCCAAGATCACACAGCATTTTAGATCTCTTGCATTCCAGAGACAGGAACATGTAATTACAGGATTTAAATACAACTCCTCACTCTAGAGGAAAACCTGTATGGTGGAAAACCAGGGAAGTTCATTTCCAGTGTGAAGGTCTGGAAAAAAAATCATGCCACAGTTGGACATATGAGATCCTGAAAGAGTGAAAAAAAAGGTGAAAATTTACCTTTGCCAGGCCTACAGATTCTCAACAGATTAAGGTCTTGAGACCTAATCAAGTGTCATGCAAGATGTCAAATACACTCAAGGCAGAAGAAATTACGCTCACTGTCCATCCAGGTGCATCCGTATTAAGAGACAAATGAGACTCTCAACAATAAGAACAGTTTATAAGCACCAGTATAAAATAAACAATATTTTTGTGCCAGACCTCACCTGCAGCTATATCAAGGCATTCTGTTTTTCATGACCTACTACAGTACTATACATAGTAATTCTCAACAGCTGTAATACACATTTTGCATACAACTAATCAAAGGTGTCCTGACAAGCAAATATGGGCTTTCCAATCCAGCAGAGAGAGAAGAATTCTCTTTTACTGATTAAAAAAACCCACAACTTAATGGAAACACATGGCGTAGTATGAAAAGTGAAATTACAGACTAAGAGAGGAGATTCAGCAGTAGCTGGTGTAGATTTTTTTCTTACAAAACCTTTTTTCCTTTTCTATAAAATGTCTTTCTGCCATAAAATGACTCTTGCAACTTTAGTACTACTTTTTGTCCTATCTTAGTAGTAAAAGGAAAATAATACCAACAGATAAAGAATAAAAGCCTCATGTCAAGGAGAACTTCTACCTGGGAAAGAAAGAAGAGTGAGAGATTCAATGAAGACCACAAAAGACTTCACTATTCCGTATTACCTGGAAGATGCTCAGATACCACTGTGATAAGGAGCCTTACAAAAACTTGGGAAAGGTTGATGGCTGAAATTGGAATTTTTTTTTTCCAAAGTAGATGTTTTACTGCTTTTTTGAAATAGTAAAGCTAAAGGCTTGTCTTTACCTTTTTGTGTAAATAACTTCCTTTGCCTGGGGTGTTCATCATCAGTTTGACCTTAAAATGCATTGCAGCATTCTTAGCAATATTCTATCAATGGTAGGATTAAAGGTGAAATCAGTTACACAGAGGAAGTCTACTGCTGTTTCACCAGTGTGGTGGCTCTAATCTTCCTCCAAGAGACTAAAGATCATAACTGATTTACTTCTCTTCCCTGGGGAACAATTTTCTGTAGCCTGAAGCAATCAGGAAACAGACTGAATTGGCTTTAATACCCATCTGCCCTAGGGGGGAGAGACTGTGAAAAGCTACTAGGTTGTTTCTTCTTCATATGTATAATTAAATAAACTATGACAAATTTGACAGGCAGAATTTCTAGCAGTACCAGTTGTCTTAAAACTTCCTACTCAGTGTGTAATTGATACATAGCAGCTATTCCCAAGAATTACTGGAGAATACTTAAACCTTAAAATCAGTGATCTTTACTCCATGCCATGACTTAAAGTACTGGCAATATACCTCTAATTTTCACACCTACTAAGAGACAAAAATAACTTTTTCAAGACTGAGAGACATGTTTAAGCTCAAGTAAATGGGGCTACTTTGATTTTTTTTCTTTTCCTTAACTGTGATCTTTCTATTATTTCAAGAATGCTAGGCATGTAAACGAGATGGTATCGATATAATGGAAAAACAAATCTTAGAAGTAGTACCCAAAAAGTTTTTATACCAGAGGAAAACTTGGGACCATTAAAACATTTTCATAGAGATTAATATAAAAGTACATGTTTTTAACAGCTTAGTCAATAAGCTTATGTTAGTACTACTTTTCAAAACTGTGCCAAAGACAAAGAAGATGACAAGTATTTCTCTGACAAACTTTCTGCAACTGAACACATTTCCAAGAGGTGTCATAATATAAAAATAACATTTTCTAAATAAAACCAAGGTTTGTAATTTATAGTATACAGAAAGTGCAAGAGAGAGAATACAGTTATTATGAATATAATAATTTCAAATATGCTGCTATCTACCTTTCTTATCTATATATGCCAGGATGAAACACTTTTAAGTACTCCATGGCAAAGTAAAGCGAACTCATGAGTTTTCTTACTGGGTTAGAACTAGAGACTTTTTTCACATGAGCTTTGCTGAGACAGTTTACAGTCACAGTCAGCTCTGTTTTTTTCATAATTATTTAATTAATTTTAAGGTTATCCAAATATTACTGGAAAAAAGCAAATAATTTAAGAAATGCCTTGGTTTCTCTGCCCAGACCTGTTGCCAAATGACACTGAGGCCTGACATCCTGGCATTCAGAGGTGAAAGAATTGCTACTACTTCTGCTAAATATTTTCGAAGCACAGTATAAACCCTCCAGCAGGGCAAAGGGTGGTGTTGCTTACCCCTGTTTCACAGATGGAAACATAGACATAGAAATACAACAGAGTCTTTGTCAAAAACATGCACATATAGTTCAGCCCAGCTTGAGGTGTCTCAGTGATAACCTCCCAATTACTGCCTACAAATCTGGTTGTGACAACTTCGAAAAATAACCCATATCAGCTTCCAAAAATCAACATTGCTGAAGAGTTTGCATATGAAAACCTTTTAATCTTTTGTATGACCAATGATGAGAAGCTCAATTATATTTTTCAACATCAGAAGACAATACCACAAAATTCACCCTCTCTTTGGTCCACACTGCCTGCAGCATAGAGTTACTAAGAAAATATAGAGATGACCCTGGTAATCAGCTATCTAAAGCAGATTTACATGCTTTAGCTTTAAATACTCACCTATTACAACAAAACTATGCAAATCTACTCAGAGCTCTGAGGTTAGAATTTTTCTCTATGAAGATCCAGGGGCTGCTACTCCTAAATGCCTTTTACAAAAAATATCAGTCAATGTGGAATTACAGACTCTAAACAGCGACTTACACAACTATCTGAAAAACATAAATTCTGTACTGTAACACACATCAACATGGCAACACAGGACAGATTCTACAGAAGAATCTTTTGCACTTCTGTGGTGCCGGAAAAACTGGAGATATCTGAGGGGCACCAGTCAACTTGTAATTAATTCCGTGTTATTATGCTGAGGTTTTCCCATCAAAGAAATAAAGAAGCTTAAATAAAACAAACAGCAAACAAGAATTGAATGAGAGGCAAAACACCTGAAGTCACTCACCTGAGAATTTTTTCTTTGCTAAATTGTTAGTAAGGAGAAATGCTGGATATATTTCCATGTTCCACTCTGTACTTAGTTTATATACTGTTCTTCAAAAAATAGATCATGCTTTCAAACATGACAAATGTTTAAATTTGGTATTGTATAGTTTTATTCAATTAAAAGAACAGTGATATTTAGTTACAAACACCCAAGACACGTGAGTCATTTTCCTAAGAGCTAAACATTTACTGGTGTGTGATTAAGAGTGATACAAAGAGCCAACAGTGACTGCTAAAAATCTACTTCATGCTGAGATGGCTGATAGAGAAAATTATGCTGCTAACAAAATCTCTTCTGTCAGTTCTGTACCAAGATTTGAAGAATTCAAATATAGTCTAAGATATAGTTAGCTTCAAAAAAATAACTGTTAATGTATTAAAAAACTTTTGAAAAAATCTCATTCCCCCTATTTCTCTTCTGCACCTGCTTTTTATTGCAATAGCCACAGGCTGTAATAAGACAGCAGTGTGGCTTCAAGCTTTGATACAAAGGAAGCTCTGTCTGGGCCAGTTACTCATCCACATGACATGATAGCTCCCATTTCCTCCTCAGTCTTGCTTTCCCAGAGCAGTGACAGAAACCACATTGCAGAACTGTCAAGATCCTAAAACCTGATTGTTAAATGCCAATTACCTTGATTAGGTTTCCTAAAATAAAAGGGGGGAAAAAGAGCAAGAGATGTGGACTGAAGATTTACCGGCTATACTCTAACTTGATAAACTGGAACTCAAACATATCTTGTCCACTAACAGATCCCACCCGTAGATCTACTCAAAACACATAGCTATTTCACTTCAGCTAAGAAAATTGCACCCAGAATCAATGACTTAGAATAAACTTTCCTGTTACCATAAACAGTGGTTTGAAATTCACATTGCTCTTCAAAAAGAATCATCTGTAAAAATGGATGTAAAGATACCCAGATTTAGTAAAAAATTCCCAAGTGAAAGCACAATATCACCTGGGCCAGACATTTAAAATCAGACTGAAACTTACACAATAAAGGAGGCAACCAAGAATTCAGCCTCTGAAATTCTCAGGAGCAGAGGATGCTCTGCATTTAAAAAGACCGAGCACAAGTCTTTATCCATCACCTGAAAGGATTTGCCAGTTCCTCTGAAGACCAAATCCACCACAACCTGCACATAGAGGCTGGTGTTCAACCCCCAGATCTGTTTACTCAGTGGCTCATGCTGGCATGACAGTGACAAGGAGCTGAGGGAATGAGGTCAGAGAAGTGCAACACAACTCGCTGCCCACCACAATGGGTGCACAGCCCCTCTTGTCTTCCTGAGCATGAGCAGAGAATGACATCATGTAGATGATAACACCATCGATGGACAGAAGTGGCCTCACTACTTCTGCACTCAGCCCTGCCAAGTGCTTGGCCGTTCAACTTCCTCCTTGGTTGCTGGGCAGGAGGTGGGAAAGAGCATCAATGTGCTTCAGCTGCAGAAGCAGGGCAACAGCACACATATCCTGGGGCCTGGCTGGGAGGGTAGAGCATTGGCTCTGTTACCTACTGACCTCGGGATAGCCCTGGATGAGGGGAGAAAGGGAAAAAGAGCACAAAGAAGGACTCTGGCTCTGGGTTTTTGGGGTGCACTGGGAGCAGCAAGGAAGGGAGGAAATCTGTACCTGCACAGCAGACTGCATTCTTCTTATACCTGCACAAGAATTAAATACTTTGAAAAGCCTTGAGCTGACTGTATATTAATCCTCAGCTCAAAAAACCCATGCTCAGTTACAACCACCCTAGGTCCTGGTCTGTGATGTACAGCTATCTTGGGTGACATCACCATCATTACAGCAAAACCATACTCACCGTGCTGTGACCTCACTCAGTGGGATGTAGGGGGTCTACAGAGACACCCCATCTGCAGTTCTAGGCAATTCCAGGTTTCTCCCATGACCAAATGGAAGTAATTCAGCAATTCTCCAGCAAGGTTATGAGAAGTCACTGCCTATCTGCACCCAATGATTTCATATCTTAATGAAGATACAAAGTGCATCTTCATAACAGCTTCAAGCTCTGACACTTTACTACAGATATTAGAAGTTCCAGCCTAACTTAAACTGAGGCCTGGACTGTAACCCCACATCAACAAAGTCGCAGGACCTAAAAACCTTTTCTACTCCAAGGGGATGTTTCCCTGTAGCAGCTATGGCTAGAACTCAGCTAAGCCCCTAAGCCAGCTGTACAGTCTGGTAAACAGCTGGGACAGGTATTTTCTAACAACTGGGATGGGTATTTCCTAACAACAAGTTTAATTGTCACACTTATTTCAATTAGGCACAACAGAGAGTACAAATTATCCTATCCTTCACATCAGTATGCCTCTCCTGATCCCCTGTTTCTTTTTTTCTTTTAAATATTTACCTTTATTTTTTGTGTCCCCCTGGTCCATCTGTGCAGCAGTGCTATGAATAAGCCAGAACTGCAGTTGGAAAAAGAAAGGAAACATTCATGATTTTCACTTAGTTCTACTATGTGACTCAATTCTATAAAGAAGGGTTCTGGTTCATCAGTTGGGAATAATAAAATTATTTTCTTTTCACTTACATTTAAATAACTTAATTTTAAGAGTCCTTGCAACCACTTTATCATCCATGTAACTCCTGCTGCATATCAGAAGATGGCACACACCAAATAGCTGGGGATTTTTGTACCCACTGTCAACCTGTTTCACAGAGAGTCTCCAGCAGAGAAAAATATTAGACACCTGACTTGATGTGATTGATTGTTCCCTGGGAAGAAGTACACACTCATGCTTTGTCACCAGTGCTAAAATTTCAGCAAATTCTTCAAGAAAGTGTAACAGCATCAACTGTACCCAGCCCGCAGGGTGAAAACTTCTCTCTTGTTCTCATAATTCACCAGGGAATGACATCTGGATATCATTACCAAAGACAGCTCAGCACAATTCATTCAGACCGGAAAAATCTACAGTTGATCTGATCTAATTCAGGGATCTTCCTAACAGGCTGCTTTAATGCTCCAAGCCCCAAACTGGGAAGAAGGGTTGATCTGTTAGAGGGTAGGATGGCCCTGCAGAGGGACCTGGACAGATTGGAGAGATGGGCCGATTCCAATGGGATGATGTTTAATAAGTCCAAATGTCGGGTACTTCATTTTGGACACAACAATCCCATGCAGAGCTACAGATTGGGGACAGAGTGGCTGGAGAGTAGTCAGGCAGAAAAGGACCTGAGAGTGCTGGTTGACAGGAAGCTCAACATGAGCCAGCAGTGTGCCCAGGTGGCCAAGAAGGCCAATGGCATTCTGGCCTGCATCAGGAATAGTATAGTCAGCAGAACCAGAGAAGTTATCGTCCCCCTGTACTCGGCACTGGTCAGACCTCATCTGGAATACTGTGTACAGTTCTGGGCCCCCCAGTTTGGGAAAGATGTCAGGATACTGGAATGTGTTCAGAGGAGGGCAACGAAGATGGTGAAGGGGCTGGAGCATAAGCCCTATGCGGAGCGACTGAGCGAGTTGGGGCTGTTTAGTCTAAAGAAGAGGAGGCTCAGGGGAGACCTCATTGCTCTCTACAACTACCTGAAAGGAGGTTGTAGTCGGGCAGGGGTTGGTCTCTTCTCTCAGGTGACCAGTGACAGAACTAGAGGGCATGGACTCAAGCTACGTCAGGGAAAGTTTAGGCTTGATGTGAGGAAGAAGTTCTTTACTGAAAGGGTGATTGGCCATTGGAATGCGTTGCCCAGGGAGGTGGTGGAGTCGCCGACCCTGGAGGTGTTTAAGGGGAGATTGGATGTGGCACTGAGTGCCATGGTTCAGATGATGATTGGTGTTAGTGTTGGGTTATAGGTTGGACTTGATGATCTCAGAGGTCCTTTCCAACCTTGTCATACTGTGATACTGTGATACTGTGTAATTCCAAGGAGGCATGTGGGAAATCTGAAACTGAATCCTGACCTTGGCATCCAGTAAAACTGCTGAGTAAACTGAAATTAAATGTTGTATTGATCAATCATCACCTGAACTACAAGGACTTTGGTAGGACTTGAGCAGTGGAAAAATTATACAGAAGATGAACATCAATAGAAGTTATAGGTCAAAATCCCTTAAACTTTTGCAAAATAAGGTGTCAAAAATATTTCTGCAATAACTTTTTAATAGATATTGAGCTTTGTCATGAAGTCTTGGAGAACTTGCAACTCTGTTCCTTTTAAAAAAATTAAAAATATTAATTTTGCAATCTTTAATATCCTGGAAACATCAAAAGGCCTTATATGCATATCTCTATTTATAATGCTACAAACCTCAGGTATTTTCCCCAGTTCACTCCACCCTTGGTAGATAAATCAGGGAGATAAGAAAGTTGTGATGTTCTTTTGACCTTCTGACAAAGGTAAGGACCACCTGTCAGTCTGAATTTCCCTTGCAAATCTGCTGGAACTGCAATACTGAACCTGCACTGCTGGTGCCTGCTTTATCTCTGATTAGCCATCATTTGGGACAACTGTTCAACTGATGGAGCAAATGGCTGCACTGAGCTGGCATTTCCTACCTCCCCATCACACAACTGTTTAGAATAATATCTCAATGCAACTGAAATGCAATTTTATTTCTCCTCTCTTATTCAGTCCTAGAAGAATAAGAAAAACTTTACACAAAGCTTTATTTTTTTTCTTTTTGGAGAAGGATACTGTGTACGCTGACAAACAATACTAGGATTAAAATGGTCTCGAAGAGGTGCTTTGGCTCAGAATATACCCACAATGCTCAGAAAGGATGCTCCTCTCCAAAGGGCACAATATTGCCCAAGAATATAGTTTTAGTCTGGTGGCAGGACTTTTCAGGGTTTTTCTGAATAGCTACCAAAACCAGATCTAATGGTCTTATGTCTGTATTAAGTATCAGCTGGCATTCCCAGTTTTCCTTAGAGATGGCTGCATTTTCTGTGTAGACTGAGCAACCCATGAGTACTGTCTGCCAGTCTCTGCTCGCTGAGAGTGTGACACTGGAGTTGGGTAACTGGAGTGATTACAGGAATTACTTGTCATCTCCTCTCTCCTCTTTATTCTCTTCTTTCACTAGAACATAGCAGTTTAAAATGGACTTGATCCTTTGTTTACTGTAGTGTCCGACCCTGACTATTCTGCTGCTCCTGCTAAGGTCAGCTTTACCTTTCTGCCACAAACTCTCATCCCTGTCCAGCCTCTTTGCTTATGGCCCCAGATAACAGACACTGGAAAAGCAGCCTGAACGTTTGGGTGCCTCAGATTAATTATCTGGTGCTATTTTGTTGTCATAGGTGAACTGCTCCAGTCCAGAAAGGTGCACAAGGAAGCTGTAGTGAACTGTTTTGTTCAAAAACTAATAATTAACACCTACCTTGAACTCAGTGGACATGATTCGCAGCAGAACTTCCAGTAGTTGTAACAAAACTAAAATACAATCTTAAGTCGAAAGGTATCAGAAAACACTGGAAGTGGGATCTGGAAAAAAAACCAAACCTGTACTCATCTGCCTGACTCACATAAGTAGTACAACAGTAAATATCAAGAATGCACCCTTTTTATTTTTTTCCCAGTGGAAGAAATAACAAGACTTGAAATGCAGAGGGCTGACTTCTGCACTTTAACTTAGCTGTGTGAACTCATATCTACATCAGGATGATTCTTTTGATCTGGGTACCTGTTCCAATTATTTCTTATTTGTATGAACACATCAGCCTAGAGAAGCAATCCCTGTTGGGCTACCCACTGAAAAAAACAGAAACTACAACAGTGTTTCTTTGCTCAGTGATTTAGAAGTCAGTAATATTCAAAGTATAAGAATGAAATCCATATGCCAAATAAAGATCAAACATGCAAAGCAACTATTCCTTCTTCTACACACACCATAGCACCCTTTCCCAGGTAGTTCAATTTTTATCAATATTTCATACCGACAACCTCCCTTTGGTGCACAGACCTCCTTCCAATTTTTGCTTTCCATCATTTATTTCCTTACTCTTATTATCTACATTGGCATCATTCACTGACATAAACAGCCCCCTCTCCAACTGGCACAAGTAGCATCTTCACACGTGTCTGGGGCAGGGAACAGCAGGCAAGGGATGATCCAAGGGATGAAAGGACCCCAATACACATTGTTACAGTTGCTGCATATTTCAGTTTCCTCCCTGTACAGATAGGGTGATCACCTACCATTGTGTGTATCTATGTACGAGTGCAATAAAATGGTCAAATATTATTTAATAAAATTGGCTTCTGCATGTGCAGTTGTTTAATAGATATATTAATTTAGCAAATGTTTCTCCTGTTGATTCCCAACATTAGTAAAAATTTTTCTTAAAAATATTCACTTTGGAACATTAGAAAGATGCAGAAGATAATTTTGTTTGCGATGTTTATAGTATTAAAATATTTTGCTCAAGACTTCCATTCATTCAGATGAAAATAAAATGTTTCGTTTTTAAAACATGAGATATCACACAAAAAAGCTCGGGGAGAAAGCATTTCTGATGCTTTGAAATCACATTAACTTTATTTTGGCTGGTATGGCCTTGTCAGTGACCTTTTAAATAGCTTCTGGGATGTACATTGCAGGGTACCCTTCCTTCTTCACCCACGATATAACATTGAGAGATTTGGAGGTGATGTGGGTAAGAGGAGTGAACCCACACCTCCGCACACACTGACCCCAGCCAGCCCGGTAGGGCAACACACTCCTCCCCTGACATGTAGGATCCTGAGGAGAAGCCAGGTGTTTCTGCTTAACTGCAGGGCTTGTACAAATGGATTTTTAGCAAATGGAGGGCTTGCTAAAAAAAAGAGAATTAAGTATATTCTTTTATTTACAAAGGCGAAGTTCCACTCTTCAAACACTAAATCTATATGGAAGGATTTTTATGATGTGCCTGTTAATTAGCAGATAATTAATGAAGAATTATTTATCTTGCAGGATTATTAAATGATGCCATTGCCTGCTATGAATGATGGTGCAGGTCAGGCCTCAGTGCTATTGAATTAGCACTAAGTGGAGAGACAGAGCAGGGGATCAGCTTTAGGCCACTCTGCTTCCCACATGATGATGTTGCCTCACTTCTGCTTCAGATAACGGTTTGAGAAGTCACAGAGTGAACTGTTTCAGGCCATGTGGCCTCTTCCAACTGCACTTGTGCCACTTCAGTGAAAACAACATCAGTGAGCAAAAAACCCTGTTATTTCATTACTTAAACTAACACATCTTATTTTGACTAAACAAAAGTATTGATCAAAAAGGACTACCAAACACTATGCAGGTTGAGAAAAGAAGGGAGAGTAACATCCTACATCTAAAACAGCTGGAAATGGAAGATGGGTCTCCACAGCACCACTTCCATTGATTCCATTGAGGTTTTTTTCCCCCAATTCTGTTACAGAAATCTGTTGCATTCAAATAAAACAGATTGTTCTCCTCAAAAGGCACAATTACATGTTAACACATGGAACGCAAAGGGGATTCTAGTTACCCTCTACGTGTTCACAATATCTCCAATTCCTCCTTTCTACCTGAACATAGAAGTCTTGTCAAATTATATCATATTAAAAGCAAGCGTTTTCTTACCTGATTATTTCTAACAGTCTTACTTATTAGCAAGACAGTACAATAGAGCTTCTGAAAGCAAATTCTTCAAGATCAAATTTACTGCTTTGTCACAGCCTGCAGGTTTGAATTTTGCTTTATAGGACGGTTTCCTTCCAAAGGTGTTAGTTGGAGCCTTTTGATTTATGGATGTAACATCATTCATGGACTCAGGGCTAGCAGATTCAGTGCTTTAAACCTAGGCTTCTCTTGAGATCTCCTTAGCTACTTTTACTGTCCCATCACAGTTGAATTCAAATGATTTAGAAACACCTAAAAACTGAAACAATGGCATCAGTTGCTCTTTTTGCTCTCACACAAGGAGTATCTGTGGTAGTCTTTAGATTTTTTGGTTGTGTGTACATGTATATGAGTAAAAGACAGAGCCCAAGAAGAAACACTCATGAAAATCCATTTACATATGACAGGAGCCCAACTCATCTTCCTTCCACAGCCCTGAAATCCCCAGAGGTTTTCCTATCACTTCACATTTTACCACTGCATCTTTGCAGCAGAGCTGTCCTGGATCAAGCCAGCGCTGCAAAGGACTTTGAGAGTTAAGGCAGAGACCTTGAACTGCACTTTGCACAGAGTCAGTCCTCAGTGCAGAGCATCAGGCTGATGTGCTCACGGTAATGATTGTTGCTAAGCAAAGGGAGCTGATGGCTGTCTTTTGTACTTAAGTTTTCGGGATGTGTGGCCTCGATGAATGGTAGGGAGGTCAGGAATGCATAGGTCATCCTAGTCAGACCCAGGGCCAATTGAATGGGACATCTCTTATGGCAGATGGAAAGGGGAAATTTGCTGCCATGGTTGTAGGCATCTGTAGCACCAAGGAGTTCAAAAGGAGCACAAGGCTGCATATGGTACTATCCCAATCCCACGCTTCCACATCTTAGCCTCTAAATATTTACCTCTCCTTCATGTGTGCAGCAAAGGGATGTCTTGACTTAACACAACCTCAGCCCTGCCAAATTAGGTTTAACAGAAGGTCAGCAAAGAAATCACGCTGTGAATGGGTGACACAGAGGAGGCAGCAAACTGATCTTGTTCATTACTTGCTGGTTCTTTGTCTTTATCTGTTTCACCAATTGTCCCACTCTCTTCACACTTCAAAGAAGTCAAGGTATACAAGAAGACGGTCACACAAGATGGCTGAGCCAATATACAGACTCACTGGTACTGTAGTCCCAATGTCTCTTCCTGTTCTCTGTTACATAGTGACCCCCCATCATCTGTGCTTGTTATAATGCTTATGTTTAGAAACCAGTTCAGCCCACTACACTAACAGAAAAACTACTATTTTTTGGCAGATTACTTTTCTACCACTAGCAACCCTCACTAGGGCAGTAAATGACAAGACTGCAGAGCTGTAAGGAGGAGAAAAGGGTATAAGGCTCAGGACCTCCCCTTACTGTAGTACCTGAGCCCTCTGACAATGCCCAGGGCCGGAGTCCTGATCACCAGGGAGCTGCCTGAGCTCAGAGGGGCTTTCCTCACTCAATCTAAGAAATAAGGACTGACCCACTTCAGAATATTTCCTTTACGCTCGTACAGCTCTGGGAAATAGGACAGACAAACATGCACAGGGATCAATAATAGTCAAGTGCTACCCTGAGTCCATTAGGATCAGCTCGTCCATCAAGGCTACAAGAGCTCTTTCCATGTCTGGCTGTAGCCTGAGGCTTGGTTGAGAGGGATCTGTGGCATCTACCCCAGCTCTTGACTGGCGTGTTTAGAAATGACGGCTCTTGGCAGAAGTTTCTAAGGTCATCTCTTCAGAGCACCAGTTTATTCTTTAGGATCAGTGCCCTTCAACATAACATAATCCAAGAATATTAGAAGAGCAGCACAGAGCTGTAATTCTTCTATCCTTTGTAAAGAAAGTACACAGAGGGTTTCTGGAGTAGGGGAGGTACCTTTTTTATTCTGGGAACTGGATAATGAGTGGTTTAAGTTCAGCACATGAGGATTCCAGCTATAGTATGTTCAATCACATTAAGATTTTGAAGAATCAACCTAGGGGAAACCTATGAATACCTCAGAAACAAGCCTTGTAGAAAGTCATCATCTGCAGAAATGGCAGTCTCCAAAGGTGATTGCTCCACGATTTCATCTAATGTGGCATTTATCAGCACCTCTGGTGACTTTGGGTGTGATATGGCAAGACAGCACCATTCCATTAGGGCTACACTTCCTTCTCATTTTGGGGAGCTATTCAGTCCATGGATTTTTAAAGGTGCATGACCACAGTGGTTTGGAGGGTGTCAATACTGTCTATACTGCTATTTCCAGTTTAACATGCATAACTATAAATCTGTTCTCCTGTGGACTCAGACCTTTTCCATGACCAATGGTTTCAAAGAATACAGATAATGAAGAATCTGTTATACTTCCAGGTGAATTGTTTTAATGATCTTCACTATTAAAGACACAATATTTGATGAGCATTTCTCGCTTAAAGACTTAGGTGTGATCTACCCCAAAGCAATGGGCAGAAGGGGTAATATCACAGACAGTGGGTGGTTTTTTGCTTGTTTTAGAAGGAAATGAATGCCAGAAATAGAAGGTCTATAACACTGTAGTTTTAATAAGCTTTACAGCTGAAATAAAAATTTAAACCTAAACACAAACATTTTTGATGGTAAGTATTAGGGCAAGCAAAATAATTGCACCAGTGCTACCAAAACTTCTACAAAATGCATGTGGTCAGTTTTACTCTTGCTCAATATACTGAAACACAGCAGGACTACAGCAGTGAAGAAAGGCAGGCACATATGTGCTGTCTTCTAGAAGACTGTTCGCAGGGAAATTCACAGAGTTAGTGATTCTTTCGAAGTCAGAATTCAGAATAAAGTAGGAAGACTATCCTCATCAGAACAACAATCTGTATTTGTGCAAATTATAAGGGGGGGGGAGGGAATAAATAGTTTAATCTGTTGTAAACTGATTTTGACCCTGAAGGTGATCACAGGTATACAGCATTACTGCACTTTAAATTGTTTTATGCAAAGCTTAAAAAAGACCCAGCAACAAACAAAGCTTTTTTTGTGTTTGCTAAACAAAGCATGAAAGAATAGTGACAAAAGTAGGAGGAGTCGAGTTTGTCCGGACAAAGCCAGGAGGAGGAGCTCTCATGCAATGGAAATGCAGTTCAGCGGTCCTGGATTGATATGCTCATCCTTTAAACCCCCAGGGCTGGGAGATCACAGGGCCTGAAAGTCCATCAAAGAGCACTTCTCTGCATTGATCCACTCTGGAGCGGAAGGCTGGTGGGGGTCTGCTGTTCTGTGTAAGGCTGCCTCCAAAGATAATCAGCTTTTCTTCCTTGGAAATTGGGGAATCCCAAACATCAATAAAGTGTTATTTCAAGAAAAACACCAGTCTAAACCTTCAGAATTCTGAACATGTGTATGTATTTGTTTTGTTGGGTTTTTTTTTATTTTAAGAAGAGAAAAGAAGAAAAACCTTGAGTACAAAACTTCAGAGGAGGGGAATCATTTTACCTTGCAAGTAGACTCATGCTTCAGCTGTTCTTTCCAACTTGTCAGGAGCAGAACCCACAAAAGAAGTCTTTGATGCAGTCTTTTACCAACTTTCCTCTTTACATTTGGATACTCAAGCTGCACAGTAGCACCTGACCTAAAAGAAAAGAAATATCACTCTACCTTTTACTCTCTCAATGACTTGTTATGTTACCATGTACTGCAGGCAGGCAATTGCATGTCGGTTCAGCTTCTCAGTTTAAAACACTTTAGGTCTGACAAAAGGCAAATGGAAAGCCTGGGGAATATTTAGCAATGACAGCTAGCACTGTGACAGCCTCACACTCTTTAGCTTCCATATGATCAGCAGTTTGGCTGGGGAACCCTGATCTACCTCACACAGCTTTGTGTTTGGTTTATTCTAAATTATATACCCAACATATATACGTTAAAGGGCTGAACGTGCACAAGGCAGAAGTAGGAGTGAAATCAGACAATCCAGAACTCTTCAGCGTAGCTACAGACTGAAAGACACTAACCAGATATGCTTTACTGGTGGACAGCTATGGTTGGACTCGATGATCTCAAAACTCTTCTCTAACCAAGTGATTCTATGATTTGACACTGGAAACTGTTACGATACTTTATTTACTCAAGGGGAGCAGTGTTGAACAAACAGAAGATGAAAGAGATTTTCCATCACAGCATGTGCAATTTGACTTGGTAAAACTCACGAATATTGTAATATCATTAAACAGCTGCATTTGTTTAAAATAAATCAAATGGCTGACAAATCTCTGTACCCTAGAAAACTTGATCGCTGACAAAACAATCTGATATCCTGGTATTTGAAACTATTTCAAGTGACTACAACTATTACAGAGAAATATACAGTTAAAATTACCTCTCAGCATTATCTTTCTGTGAGTATAATCACAGAGAGGAGAAAAAGCACCAACTCAGTTGCTTGAAAATAGTAAATTTCATTTTTTTAAATGAATAAAGGTCACAAAGGATGTGATTCTCCCAAAACACTCAGCAGTAGTGTAGGGGTGGTGTTACTGGGATTAGCAGGCCACCAATTTTAGGGCTTTGGAAATCAGACACACGCAAAGTACTTTGCTGAGCACATTTCAACCAAATTCTGTGTAACCTAACAAATACCAGGTATGCTAGAGATCTAAAAAAGTAAAAGCTTTCTTTTGCCCTCAGAACACAGTTGTTGATCAACTTTTCACTTTCAACCTTTTAACTTTTCTTCCCCTTGCCAACAAAAAAAACCCATGCTACTGAAAATCAGAAAGATAGAGTTTCTCTTTCTGTCGTATGAACACACCGTTACTCTTAAGTATTTTTTTCAGGGTATTTATTGTTGAAGGTAGTCTTATCTTAAATAAGAAGAGAGTTGATTAGCAGGCATTATTAACTGGTTTTATTACATCAATATCTATAGGACTTCAAAAAGTTTATTAATCTAGTCAGTTTACAAAGTAGAAAATAGCTTCTGTGTCAGGAGCCTGGTTTACTTTTGAAGAGGGAATTTTAAGAATAGAATTTTACCATTGGAATTATACTGATCTATATAGTGCAGATACACTCACTTAGGTAAGAGTGGCAAACTAAACTGGAAAAGAAAAATAAAGGTATTCTTGTTCTGGTATAATCACGTCCACATAGGAAATCTTGCTAGTAAAATGAGACAAACAAGCACTCTGCAGACAACTGTATGAAAAAGGTTACTGCTCATCAGTTTGCCCCCAAGCATCTCTGCAACACCATCTGCCAAAGGTCATCACCTCCTCAGCCCTAGCAGCACTACTCACACACTGCTTTCAAAGAAGTTTCAATCAGAGCAAGCCAGGTTAACTCAAACAGTTTAAAAAGATTCAGGTTTGCTTAACCTAATGCTAATTTCAGTGCTTTTGTAGACAGCTCTGCTGGTGAATCTGAGCAGTGGTAACCTCTGGAAAGTTATAAAAACCTGGTAGGATCTCATACCAGGACATCTGAACCTAGAGAGAGACACGTACATTTGAATCATAATTAAAGCCATGGAGTTATGTGGGTAGGTTTCCCTAAAACCTACAGAGCCCGGTGATTTGAGGCTGGATGAATTGAAAACCAAGACATACATGACAAAGACACCATTGATGTTTATTCCTTATCTCTCAGACGATTTTCTGCTAGAAATGTTAGAGCCATCAGTTTAGGACAAGTGGCTATAAGGAAGGTAACCACAAAGATGGTTCAACAGCTTGGCATGGAGAGGGCAAGACAAAAGATAAAAACAGATAACTGGGATAAAAAGTAGGGGGTCAACTGCTTACAGGGGAGGATATGGAAAGGACTCTGATGAAAGTCATTAAAGCAGTTGTTAAAGAAGGCAAACTTACCACAAGAATTTTGATTTCCTAATAATCAATGTAGAAAATCAAAGAAACGTGTTACAGGTTGAAAGCACTGACAGAATCTGCTCACCAAGAGCTTGAAATGAAAACAAATTCTTGAAGAAAGTGAAACAACAAAAAAATGAATACTGTATCTTATGAAGGATGTGCCAGTGTTCAAAACAGTGAGCTCAGTTTTGAAATGAGCCCAGTGTGAATTAATGTGCATATATGCCAAAGTTCTTAAAGGCATCAGGAGGCAGCAATATGCATAGCAAGATTTTGTTCTGGAGTCTCCAAAGGAAAACTTCCATAATATTCCCACACAGAAAGGCACTTGCCACCATAATAGGAAAATGAAAAAAAAAGCAAAATTAAAATAGCTAATTCAACTTTTGTTAGACAGTTATCATCATTGTGAGGATGTGCTTGGAGCACAAGACAGCACAGCAGCATGCTATTTTTTTTTTGTTTAGCCCACCAACACTAGAGTTTGGGTTCTTGCATCATGAGAACAGATTTACTTTCATTTCTATAGCTGCAAACGGAACACACTGTATCTGCAATTAGAGAAGAACACTCAGTACAGGTGACATCTCCCATACACATATTTGGCTATTTACACTGGTGCACTGTTTTTCCCATTTATAGAACAAAATAAGTGCTTGTTTTTGTTTACCGTTTTTGATGAACAGTTTGATGCTCCTTGCTGCAACAACGCTCTCAAAAGAGGATGAGAAACCAAATTGTTTGTGATCTTGGGAGGTTTCTTTCAGCAATTTTCCCGTTTGCTGATTCACTGAGATAGTGAGTGGGACTAGATGCTTCGGTTCCCATTACTAAGAGAGCTCGATCAGGCTACTGTCCTCTACTCACTTTAGGTGAGGGAGCAATGCCTGGCTGTGTGCAGCAGTCCCAGCGGGCAGCACAAAGGGAAAGATGTGAAGATATCGAGAACTGCAACAGTTAAAGGGAAAAGAAAACTGAAAACTCAACTAAACGAAAAAAACATACTGTCCAATTTAAGTACAAGCCTAAGTAAAACTAAATGTACCAAACCTTTTTCTAAAGAAAAGTATGCCTTCTTAAGCAGCCAAATCAAATCCACCATATCCACAACTGAAATGGATGTACTACTAGAATTTTACTGCTTCAAATGACACTACAATATTTAGTTATAACTAAGAGCAGCCCCAAAATCTGCAAGTTTAACATTTAGCTAAACATGCATCCAGCATCCTATCTGTGTTGTACCAGTTTAGATAAGCATGAAGCATGCAGTGTAAAGTACTTTTCATTTTTGCCATGCTTGGTAAATTAGCCAGCAAGCAGCGAGTAGACAATAATAGTAGAACCTTATTTGATGACTGGATTTGATTTGATACATCTTTTAGTGTTTTGATCATTTGGACTGAAGATAAGACGCACACAATTTAGTAGCTGGCAAAGTGGGATTTAATAAGTCTCCTGTAAAACACAGCATGTATGCAAACAGCCCAGAGGATTAGACTCAACTTGCTTAGTTTAGAACTTGGTGCAGCCAACCTGAATAATCAAACGGAGGAACAAAAGTTGTGAATCCCCTCAATGCACTGCTTCATTAGGATCTCCTTACAAAAAAAGAAAATGGGACTCATCTGATCAGCCAGATTTTATGGCATCTGATTAGACCACCATTTTCTCAGCAGGTCCCCTTTCTTTAAACTGTTGACTATGGATGGCCTGCTGAATAGGATGAACTTTGGACCGCTAAATTGCAGCATTATGGTTATTTAGTGTAATTTATGAAAAAGAGAGAAGTCGTGATCACCTACTTCATATTGCTAATGATATCTCCATTTATCAGAACAGGTATGAGTTTGGACCATCATTTTTGCCTCACAGTCACAAGAACACTGCCCAATTAGATACCAAAAAAAAAAAAAATTGTTTGCCAATGGGGCTGTATGAATACTAAATTAAGATTTAATAGTCCTTACATAATCATTTATTACTGTTGAACGTTTGCTGCCTTGCATTAAGTTCCCCATCATCTCAGCATGTTTACTTCAAAGTTTTCTATTCATTCAGTATTTTCTATTTGCATTGTAATGTGACAAATCTAAAAAAAATAGGAAAAGGAAAAAAACTCTGAACTTGATTTTTCTGCTCTGTAATGTTTCATCTAAACAGCAATTAAAACCATAACAAACATAAAACATGCTGTGAGAATTACATTATGGTGATTTCAGTGTGAAAGTGCCCTCATCCTGAAAGAAAAAAGATAGATTTCCAATTACTGAAATTATCACTTTGCCTTTTTTGCTAACAAATAAGACTGCCAAACACTTTCCATAGAGGCAAATTTCTAAATTGCTGATTATTACAAGTAATGATCTATTCACTCTGTCATCTTCCTAGCTATCCTTAGAAGTTGGATTTATGCAAGTTAACAATGAACTATCAGGGAGGGGAGGAACGCCAGTAGGTGATGTTACCAGGCAGAAGCCAATTACATAGGCATGGCAGAAGCAGAGTAAGTAAGGACTGAACATGTGTCCTGTCTCAGATGCACACAAACCACTAGAAAACATTATGCCTCCAGCACACTCACAAGTAATCATGCATTGCTAGCTATGAAATAGCTGAATAGCTCTGTACCTGTAGCTGACATCGGCCCTGCTGCTACCAGCAGGAGATTGTGTTGGCATTTCTACCCCAACCTCAATGAGTTAGGTGGATATAAACCCTAGAAAACACCCATTGCCTTCAATCCATCCAGATAATCAGACTGAGAGAGGTTCGGATAGACCAAGCACTCATGGCTCCTGGCAGAGCATCCTGGGCAAGAAGTGCGGGATTCCTTGGCAAAGATCAGCCTGGAATGGGAGGCCTGCCTAGAGCCTAATTCTGAATCCAACCTCAGGAAACACATTTCTCTTGCCACTTGTTAATAAATGGCCGTGAGGACATTGTTCTGAATGATCAGGAACTAAGTGTGCAGTAATTATTCCAGCACTACTATTGGGATAACAGCGTGAACAGTTCTTTTCTGTTCTGGTTTGAATCTACTTTAGAATACTCAATCTATTCATGCAATCTCTTTTGCCATCTTCTTCCTTCAGTCAAAGATCCACATGGTTTATTTGGTGCCTTCGCTGCAGATTTTTCTACTGTCACAACTCAGATTCATTATCCTTCACCAAGTAAAGTTTTTACACGGACACTCTCTCTAAGGGTCAGCAACTTTCTCTACAGCCCTCAGCAGGAGCTTTTTGCTCACAAGGGTATTTTATTAACATGCTGACTATTTCTGCAAGAGTAGAGTGGGATGTTCCTGTGGGTCACAATCTGTATTTGCTGTCACAGAGACTTTGAAATCACTGTAGGCTGGTAAATATTCTGAATCACTGGATTTTGGTTATTTAAATCTAACAAAAGCAGATGCTATGAAACACTCCCAGAGCACACTCACGTGGGATGAAGAGAAAAAGGACAAGCAAGGATATGTCTGTCAACCCTAGACCACAACACTACCCTTCAAAGGCAGCAAAGTTCATTACACTGGACTAAGACCTTGAAAAACTAAGAATTTCTACATTATTTCTCATCTCAGATTGCTGTTTCTCAGTCAACAAAGGAAAGCTTGCTGCAGTAATATTCCCAGGGAAATACACTTTTTCTTAGGTTTGTTACAGTTCAGATCCATGAAGCCAAGTTGTTAGCCAACCGTAAAGGAATCAGCACAGCTCCAGCCATGCAATGCAGTCTAGATTTTTGTATCCAAGAGAGGTCCTAATTTGTCCTCCTTCTTACTCTGTACTTCTTGCTCAAGCAGACAAATGGTAAGGAGCTCTGTACAGGATAATATTACATGGTGACATGTCTCTGATGTAACAGATGATACAACATTTATCCAGGATCAGCCTTGCAAACAAATGCCTGTCTTGTACAAAATGGCTGATTGTGGGGAAGGTCAAGAAGGGGTTTCCTCAAGCACCAAACGCCACTTTCCAACTGGCTTTGCTAAGTAAGATGCTGATGCCTCACATTTGCAGTGTGCTCAGTAACAACACGTAGAAGGGAGCAAGCTAGAAGAAAGCCATTAGTGCAGCTGTCAATATATGTAAGTGTCCACAGGTGTCATCAAGTGTGAAGAAACAGTGGCAGCCATTTGACATTGCTGCCTCTGTGGAAGAAATTTTTAGAGCAGAGGCAGAATTTGCTAAATTGTGCCGTTCCCTGCCAGAATTCACCAGTTCCTGAGACGTGATATCTCAATAAAAGATTCCCCAGCAGCTGAGTAGACAGAAATCAAAGACAACTCTTGGGCAAGATGAGAGGCAGCACACAGGCCTTCACATCTTCTACAAGCAGCAGGAGACAGAGCTCTGCTAAATCTCTCCAAGCCTCTTGGAGAGCCAATAATATCATTGCATTATTTGAGTGTTGGTTGGTAAAGACCAGCATAGCTCTGGGTATAGCATGGAGATAATTTTCTAAAAGCCTTCTTTTGAACCTTCTGACAGTGTTTGTGAAAGAAACCTTCCATCTCAGTAATTACCTGCTTCTATTGCACTGGTAGAACCCTCAACAATCTCAGTAGTCCCTCCAAGGGACATCTTCACAAAAAAGATGGTAGTGGTGTAACACACATTACAAAGCTGAGGATGAAAAGCAAGCAAGGTCTAGAGTTAATTCATCCTCTAGGAAGGAGTTTTTCAGGAAACAGGCTAATGAAAGCATGATTGTTCCTGGGTAACTTTTGTTGCTGGAACCACAGTAGTATCACCAGATGAACCTTGGCGATACAGACAGAAAAAGCAACTCTTTGACAGTTCTCACTTCTGCACATGCGCTAATTATTTCTCACATAGCACAGAATAAAGAGGTAAGGGGTTCAAGAACTTAGAAATGATCCTGGGTCCAGAAATAGATTTTGAGTTGTATCATTTATATATTGGTAACACGTGATTGTTATTTAAAAAGCAGGTTTTCAAAATGGCTCAGATAAATTTCACTAAGACTTCTCCCCTGTGGAAAAATGCAATGTGTATTCTAACAATTACTACACCTATATTCTGTGCATCAACTCTGTTTCTAAATGTTTGAACTGACAGCATGTCTGGTTACATGAGTCCAGTCGACAAATTTGGCTAACGGTAACGCTTTAGGACAAAATTATGAAAAAAATGACAAATTAGCAATGGCACCTAATCAATAAATGACACAATATGGAATCCATGAAGCTGATAATGCAACCTCACAATTCTCTCATTTCATAAAATAAACTACTAGAGCTAAACATGTGCAAGATGATGCCTCATTTCCAGTTAGTTTTCCCCCACCCAATAATAAATTTATCTGGAGTTTAATATAGGTTATAGATCTAAGATTATCAGTAACACACAATTTTCAGAATCAGGTTATTTTTAACCCTAAAATAGCTGTTAATAGCTGGTCTACAAAGTGCCATTGCCTTAAGACACCTTTGAGGCAATACAGTGTGCTTCAGAAAAAGTTCCCAGCTACAATATTATCACTACACTGAGCAAAACCCAGGAAATAGAGTGACAGATCGGTCTGTCTTTGCTAGAGGAACTTCATAACTTCCCCACTTCATCTAGATGAATACTACCACAGCACTGTCACTTCAGGAAGAACTCTTAAAATATTTCAAGATTTAAGTGGTTTTCAAATAAATTTCCTGTCATTGCAGTCAAATACTGTGTTAAAGTACCTCGGTAATGATACTGTGAGGGCTGAAATTACTTGCCTTTATTCTTACAACTAGCTTTGGTTACTTATCTAACCTCTGCAGGCTGACATTTCTCATTATGTGGTTTGCACAAAAAAAAAGTTTGTCTTCAAAAAATTCTGAAGAAAATCTGTTTTAAAATTCTGAAATGATCAGAGAGCAAGCTGAATTCATCACAGCAGAGAAATTATGTTCAGGCATCTCCCTTCTGCTATTTTCTGATCATTCAGAGCAAATCTAGATATAAAGAGCCAAAATCGGCTGCGTGCATCATGCAACGAGGGAAATGTTCCTTGTCAATTTACTCATCTGGAGAGGTACTGAAGGTACCTTCCACTCTGGTGGGTTGGCAGCAACTAAAGGACTAAAATAAACTCCTTAAACCTTCTTTAGAAAGCAGTTTGCAGGAATCAGATAGCACAGGGAAAATGTTCAACACAGTGGATGCTGGCATTCTCAGAAAGACAGATGAGAGACATTTTAAAGCTACAAAATGAGACGGTTAAGAACTCACTCAACTAGCATTATTCATTATTTCCTGAAAATGAGAGGAAGTTGTTACACCAAAATACAGGGTGTTCTTGAACAGTAAGATACACAAGAAATTTGGGTTTTTTTTTTTTAAAAAAAAAAAGAAGAAAAGGAAAAAAATCATGCATCTCCTGCATTATGTAAATAATGGGCCACTAAAGCACCGGAGACCAAGGTACTCAAGCACTATTCCTGCCCCAGGCTCTGGCCAGTCTAGGTGCTCACAGCTCTCCTTACTTATTGTTTGTAAAGTGCTCTGAGCTGTTGAGGAAAAGCACTGTGCAACAGGTAGGTTTTGCTGTTCCTCTCTCCTGGCCACCCTCCCAGGCCTCTCTCCCTCTTTAAAGTTTGCAGCCATTACCTACAATCTTTGGAAGAGGAAAGAAGGAACAGAGTTTTCAGCTCATGCAATAACTGAGTGCTGTCCATCACCATATTTTCTTGCAAATGGGTATGGGAAATGGCACATACTTTTGCATGAAAGTACATACAGCTCAATGAAAACAACTACAAGAACAGAATTCTTTATTGCCAGCATACATTCATGTTCTTTGAGGTGAAGAATTTAAAACCTTGTTGTCTTCAAAAAAGCTGCAATGAATAGAAGTCACTATATTTCAATGTGTTTAACAGGAGCAGTAGAAATGTTTTATTTGAAGAAAAAAAGAAAGTGAATTTTACCGTGGCAAAAAGAAAAACTTGAAAAATAAATAAATAGAAATTATTTCCGCAAAAGTTATTTGAAACAAAAGAGACTCTGAAAATAGAGGAGTCTGCTAAAAAAGAATGCTTTAATGTCTTGATAAAGAAAAATAATGGTCTTAACTAACATAGTCAAGACAGATCTGTTTGTGGCCAGGACAATACTTAACCCAGATCCAGAAAAGTTTTATGCATAGACCTACCTTTACTGTTAAGAGTACTCACATTCCAAAGTAACAGAAAAAGGCACAGACAATAAAAAAGTGAATAAATTATATTATTTTTCTTATCTGAAAAGCTGGAGAAACACACATAATTATATACATTTAACCAAATCCCTTAAATACACAATTCTGACCCTGGAAGCATGTACCCTGGAAGCAGAAAGCATCACACCTTCCCCAACCACACCTACAGACATGATTTCATGTCTTTAAATCTGTGCTACGCTAAAACAGTTCACACTACATTCCTTGCTCACAAACACTCTCCTCTTGAACTGGTAACTTGCAAGAATTAAATCCAGCTGAAAAATCATTCTAGAAGAAAAACATTAGTTTACAGCATCATGAGCTCCTTGATCCAGATGACCATGAAAACATTATCCTTGGAACAAGGCAGAAGACAACAGCTTCGGCTGCATCTCAGACTTGGGATGGAACTCTACCCCAAGGTCTCCAAGCCGCACGGCCAGGCAGTGCCACAGCATGAATTTTAAGTCAATGATATAATTAACAAAATGCCAGCCCAGCACTTGAGGGTGTTTGGCAGGAAGATATCATTCCTTCATGCTTGAACTCATACCGCCCAACATGTGCAATGATCTCCAAGTTAAATAGCTGTTGTATATTTTGGGTCAATTTACACAGACCTAAATCAGACTTTTTTTCAATAGATTTTTACTATATCACCTAGAAAAAATAAACAATTAAATGCTCTTCATTTGCAAAAATACCAATTCACAATGTGCATTCAGACTCAGAGGAAAATCTTTGTTCTTGGCAGAGACAGGTGAAAATTTTGCCTAAAGTCATCACGAAAAATTAGGTGTTACAAATACTGCAATAGAAGTTCTGCTAAATCCTATACAAAGTATTTCTGTCTTTCCCATATGCCCCTGCTCAAGCAATTCAAATTGTTACCCTATGTGTTTGTGTATTTATGACTGGGAGAAGAGAGATTTTATGTAGGATAACAGATCCTTTGAAAATCTAACCTCTCTGAGAAGTTCTTTTCAAGCCACTGGAGAAGGCTATCTCCAGCCCAACATTCAGAACAATCAGAGGTGCAAAATATACCCTTAGTTCATACTAATTACAATGAAATATGCCTCTATCAATGCCCTTCACCTTAATGAAGGGTTAATTTAAAAATCTAATTTGGGGCTAAAAGTGCCGATGTTATTAAGCTGTCTGACTGGAAGTAAACCTGAACAGAGACAAAGTACCTACTAAAAGCAATGGACAATTTCTGCAGCTCTTGATTGTGTTCAGTGACTTGTACCTCTGCTAAAGTAATGACCAGCACCTACACAGTGCTTTCAACTATAAGCACTTCATGAAGGTTAGCATTGCTACAGAATGCCAAAGATAGGAAACTAAGGCATAAAAGGGAAAAATAAAAAAAAAAGCCAAATGTCACTTCCATAGCAGATGTAATTACTGATCCTCTAGAAATGGGTAACAGAACTTGTAATTACCCTCCTAGGAATATACACATGCCACTGTATGTCGCTCTGGACAACACCACTGACCATTAAGTCACATTTTTCCACATTAAAAATTTTAGTTAATCTTAAAAGGTGTTCTTTTCTACCTTTAATACTATTTGCAACACACCTAGTCCTTCGCTCACCTGTCTAGCAAAGCATTGCCCTATAACCAGATCTATGGGCCTTTGCTTCTCAACAATACTATAATCCTTGTCCACTTTCAGAAGTCTCGCTCCTTCAAATTATTTCACTGCTTGTATCAATCTTGTGCCTCAGCCAATTTTGACAACCACGTAATTTTTAAGAGGTTTGTTTTTGTTCTCCTTGTTCCTCCGTGAAATTTCATTTTAAAATTACAGTACAACAGTACAACAGCAGTTGTGTTAAGACACTGTCCCCTGTGCAAGGAAATGCAGGCAAGGCCAGTGTGGAGATCCCTTGCTGAGCAGCACTTTGCAAAGTCTAGGCTATCATAAGAGGTGACTTACGTAGCTCAGGGCATTTAATCAGTCCTGATTAGTGCTAATCCAACACTCAGCATCGGTTTTCCCTATATACCCCGTCATGTCTTTATTAATCCTGGGTAGAGGTTTAATATGAATATTTCTTTCAGAGAAAAATCAGAAGAAAGATGTTCCAGGGTTACCTGGATATTGTCTGTTTATCATCAGGACAGATGAAAGCAAACGCACTGCTTCCGACTGTGCTCCACCCCTGGGTGGAAGAGAGTGCAGGAATGCAGTCCCCTCCCAGCAGCCAGACCAGGATGGGCCTCCACCTCCTCCCTTGCCACCCCCTATCGTGGGGACTTTACAAATCAGGCTACTCCCCTTCCCCGTCTTCTGATCATCAGATAACAATAATGTCAAGTACATATGAAGAGCGCTTTAGGGCTTAATAATGGGTTTATCACACTTAGAGGTCACAAGTTTGACACCTTCCCCGGGCTGACAGTGTCCCATATACCTACTCAGCATATGGGAAGGTCTGGTGTCTGGTCTGTGGTCTTGGGGGAAGCCTTGACTCCTGCTGGAATTATTCAACCAGGCTTAATTGTAAATTTGAAATTAATGTGAAGTCATTCTCAACACCTCTGAGTTTTCCAAAACACGTCTCTGCATGGAAGGAAAGTAGCCAGAACAGCATGAATTATCTGCTTGCTTATTAGTAGCCTGGATCTGGACTGCCTGTTTTCTGGTGTAAAACCCTCTGTGCTCAGGGCACGGGCTGGGAAATGCGGATGGCACAGCGTGAGGCAGCTAGGGCTACCCCAGCGCACCGCAGCACAGATGGTACAGCCACAAGCAACACAGCTGCCGAGTTCAAAAGTCGCACATTTTAAGGCAACCTAAAACCAGCCCTTTTCCCTCTGAAATGACACTATTGAGTACAACAGCTCAGCAACCCGTTCCTGAGCTGCTGAGCTGCCTGGGCAATGTGGGTGGGGTGGACAGCTGGGAGCGGTGAACTGGTCCACTGCCTGCAGCTATGGATCCCCTTGTCAATCCCTTCACTTAAACAGCCATCAACACGGGGCTGGCCTCCATTCACTCACATCCTGCCCCTAAACCCTTCTGAGCTGGAACACTTAAGTACAGATCTTGACTAAGCCTGATTTGCACTTCTACATATAAGGGTGAGACTTTTATCACCTTTCTCCATGGCTCTCACCAAGCACAGCAACCACAAGCTGGAAAAGCTCTCTGCTGGGACTGCACTGTGACCGGGATGTTTGGAACAAGGCACCAGTCCTGCTGGTCTTCACTGTACACAAGAATTTTATCTGGTCCACGTTTACTACTCCTTAAAACTGGAATTACAGAACTAATTGCCTCCACAGCATTCCTTGAAAAGCACTGTACTAGCCCTAAAGTTTAACAGTACTAAGACTGGCACACAAGATCACGATTTCATGTTCTCATATCTTCGCAGCAACCAGCGGAAATTGGCTGCACTGCACTGTGTGGATCAGTTCAAAGACAAGTATCAAATAAATCAGGACTGCACACAAATTTCTCAACTGCTTCGGCACATAGCACTAACATTCACATGCTCTGAGCTTCTGCAAGGCCTAAAAAGTTGTGTTCTGTGCTGTTCATTTAGGGACTGTAAAATGTACTGTAAATTCCTGAGGGCTCTGATGCACAATTCCCACTGGATTCAGCAGTGGAAGATAAAGAGATGCTCCTTCAAATGCTGTGTGAATATTCTGGCTGTGAACAATAAAGAAGGACTAAGGGTGGTTTATGCTGATAAACCAACCTGCAAATTGCATCAGTTCAGGAACACATCCCTGCTGCAGTCAGCTTTAGGCAAAAGGTAATCAATTGCAGGCAGAGGAGCAGGAAAGGTAGCTGAATTTTTCAGCACGTCACCAAGCTGTTGAAGAGGGTGTTCCTGATGCATGTATGCCCCTAACTGCACTGAGGCTGAGCTTGTTAGGTACCAGTGAGTGTTACAAGTTGATCTGCTGCTTGGCATCACAAAGAGTCGTTGTATACAGTCAATATCTGTTAAATTAATTGCAATTATTCATCACTTGAACTGACACAGCATAATAGCATCTTTATATTTTTCATTAAAATACTTAAAACTCGCTTTCCACGGAAATGTCATTGTTTAGAGGATGTAAAGAAGAAAAAAAACCCAACATTATTTAATGCTTTCTCTAAGCCAAATGGGTTTTATTTATTTTATAGCATCCTTCCAAATAACTTCTTTGCCGTTTAAGAATAGTGTATACCAGTGACTGCACCTCATAAGTTAGCCACTGGTTGTGTTCTCCAACATGAAAGCAGGCCCCAATCATGCAATTGCGTCTTTTCTAATATGTCAAAAGAAACCTCACAGTGTTTTAATTTCATTGATCTTACACTTGCCATAGTGGGTCTGAAAAGCAAATATATTTCCCGGAAGGAAGGGGGGAATTTAACAGAGAAGGTTTAGAGCCTGAGAGAACATGGGGTTTGTCTTTGGGGCAAAATAATAGAAGATTGGTGTGAAAATGTTTGGCATCCATTGGATACCGAGAAAGCTAGAGATGAAAAATACTCAACTTGGAAATCTTATCTTCTGTGCATGAACACACCCTTTCTTTAGAGAAGATGGTCTGGTGCTGAGTCTGTAAGCTAATAAACAAATAA
Organism: Dromococcyx pavoninus; assembly: GCA_033558185.1. Lineage (NCBI taxonomy): Eukaryota > Metazoa > Chordata > Aves > Cuculiformes > Neomorphidae > Dromococcyx > Dromococcyx pavoninus. The sequence continues at coordinate 1,653,073 of JAUMJL010000389.1, read as the reverse complement.
CTGTTTCAATTCAGCCCTGTGGTTCAAACTAAAGGTTTTTAAGGACGGATTTTATAAGTGCTTATATCAGTTCAGGGATGTATCAGTGAGTTACCCAGCTCTCAAGGGTGAAAAAAAGATACATAACGTCTGTAGAAACTAAAAAAAAAAAGTGATTATCTTTAGAAAGTCTGGTATTTTCCACCAATCTATTAAAGAAGATTAAAAAATGCAGCTTATGAAAAGCTGTACTACTTCAGCTAAAGGCATAACTTTAAGTTATCTTCTGTGCCCTCCCTTTATGCATTCAGGTTCTAACATTTTGGCTTTATCATCTGTAAGCCTATGCAAAAGCTACATATTTCTAATCTCTAGGGATCTCATCATCATCCAGGGATGTTGTAAGACTGCCAGGATCCTGGGCATCAGGAAGTACAAGTACTTATGGCGGAACTCACTGAAGTCTGCACAGTGGTTTGAGGTCATTCCTGGGTGGAATGTGATGGGGGAAAGGAAAGCCTGTGAAGATATGAATGCAGATGCAGGATGCCACTAACAGCTTCCAGTCCCTCGATGGCTCACTCATTTACTGCAATTGATGGGGTACTCTGGCATCCCTGAGGTTAACCAGCGATAATTAGGACATTGTGCATTTGCTATCAGCTGGTGTCATCTGCCATTTTAACTCAGAAATGCTGAAAATTCATCTAAGGGTGAAAACCAGCAAACTCCGTGAGTTCTCTTATGGGCCTACTTCATATTGTAATTGGGCTTTTCAATGCTGTACTGTGAACCAGGATGACCAGCAAATATTACAGAATTGAGGAAGTGTTAGAAAAAGTTACCTAAAAGCAATGTGCTCAGAGTCCCCTTTAACTCAAGATTTTCACAACACTGTTAACCCTGTGTTGTTCCTTCTTCCCTTACAGCTACCGTTAACTGTCTCCGCTCTTTAGGTTGCTCCGGTTCTCCATTTGGTTGATGGGCCACTGACCTTCTTCTAGCCCATAGGGTCAGAAAACAAGGTAGGAGGTGTGGGACTGTGTAGCAGCACTCAGGCTTGGACTCAAATGAGCTTTTCTATGTGGCACACTTTGCAATATTTTAGGTTTCTCAAGTAAGATAGCACACCAGAAGTGCTCACCATCACATGGTGGATGGATAGCTTTATCACTCACTAGAGAGGAAGAAATTGTGAAAGACAGCAGATCTGCCAAGCAGTGGCCAGCAATCCAGCATGGACATTTCCAGCTGATCATGAAGGGTTAAAAGTGCTCTTTTCAACAAAGATTTTGGATCCACTAGTACTGGCTGCAAATGTAATAAACTTGAAGGAGTAACATGTGGCAAATGTCACCATAATACTTTATCCGACAGTCCTGTTGGCTGCCACAGTATTTGCAGTCCTATTCATATGTCCTTCTACTGAAGATCTGAGCAAAGCTCTTTCCCACCACTCTCCATTCACATACCACGCAGCAGTCATTAGTAATGCTTCTTTAGCCTAGTAACTGGCATAATCACTTTTCCTCTCCTCCAAATTAAGTCAGCAACAACTGGTATAGGATGAGCTTTACTGCTCTTGAAAAAAAGAAATCAGACTTAGTTTAAGAACAGAAACCTCACTTTCATAAGACTTTTTCTATTTAGATTTTTAATAGCAGCCACATCCCTTCCTTTTTTTTCTGAAACAATCTACAACAACTTCAAATCTCATATTTAAAAGTCACTTTTGATGGTTTTGTGGACTTCTCCTGGATGATATTGCAGTTGCCACACTGTAGGCCTTGGAAGGGAAATCTACAGTAAATTTTAATTTCAGCCACACCTTTGTAAAACTAGTTATTCCACACTAAAGTGTATAACAGAGATTGAAATCTTGACCATTAGTGTTAGAAGCAACAACTCTCACACAGATGATAACCTCTGGATAGACTCCCAGTTGTGACCCATTGCTTACACAAAGCTGTCTTACTGAAAGTGTACATCCTGCACATGAAAGTAAGCAATTTCAATTACACTGAATGAGGTTAGAATAAAGAACTTAGACCACAATACAAAAACTCTATTCCCCTTACACATTCCACCTCTATTTCCATCAGTGCTGCAGCTGACCTCCCCCAGCCAATCTTTTCCAGGCACATCACCACACAAGTTAGCAGCTCCAAACACAGCAGAGAGGAGATGAAGAGATAAGCACCCAATCCTGCATTCCTCCCACACCCAGAGCTCCCAGCCAGAGGGCAGATAAAGCAAGGGAGCTGGCTCCCAAGAGTAGTTATGTTTGAAACTGCTCAAACAGTATTTTAAGACTTTTGCAAGATGGGGGACGATTATGCATTTGACTGTTTATCCCTCTGCATGTGCTTGTGTCCATTCCTGATGATCCATTCAGTAACTGGCTTGCAGAAATATCTGATGTCACCTGACTCCAGGCAGTATCCAAAGCAGACACAGAGAACAAATCCAATGCCCTTTGCTCACAAAGGCCCAGTTCCCTATGTTTTAAAGTCAGGTTGTATACTTTAAGATTTAACAACTGTGAAAACAATTATTGCAATATTTTATCTGATTGTAAATACAAGGAAAACAACTTCTAAACTGCGAGCAGTTCATTCAGAATGTACAACGAACAGCCATAGTTTAACTGGGACGTATTGGTAGGATGCTGTAGGGAAGGGTCACACAGAATGAAAAGGCTGAGTAAATCCCATGGCCTATTACATGGTCACTGAATCATGAAAAGGCCAGGCTCCTGGAATTTTGCAGCTGCTAGTAGATTCAACGGATGCATCAAACCAACAGCAAACTCAGCTACAAGTTACCCTTCCACAGAATTGATTTGGAACAAAGTAAATTTACATCAAATCCCCATAACTTAGAAATTTTGCAAGGTAAGAGTGATGGACTTTAATTCCTGTTATCTTTCCTTTTCTTTAGGAGTCACCTGTATACTTTATTGTAAAACACATAAAATATCTTTTGTGTTTAATGAAAAACATGATACACACTTCAAGAGATAATATATTTAGCGAAATTAAGCCTAACATTTAGAGTGTGGTTCTTTATTGAGAGGAGGAAAGGTATTTTTAAATTAAAAATACTGGAGTATTGATCGGTTTCTGAAGTTCCACCTAGCTTGTACCACAACAAACCTCCCACAAATTACAAACACACAGGGCCTTGTCAGTACCAGGGTGGGCAAGCAGATCCTTCATATCTCCAAAGCCATCACACAAACTTCCAAGAAATCTCAGACAGTGCTGAGCGGCTGAGGCATCTTCACACAATACTAGCTTGGCTGTCCCTAGAAAAGCCCTGGCAGTCCACACTGGGGAAAAATAGAAAACAGCTACATGGCTGTTTGTTCTTCCTCTACTGAGGTGACAAAGCCCATATGACGCACCAGGATTACCAGACTTCTATCATAAGTAGTCCAGTGTACCTGAAAACATCATTAGTTTAAGCTAATATGCAGTGGCTGAAGAGCTGGTATATATATACTTTTCCCTCCAAGGACAGTAATCCCTAACAGATATGCAAGGAGAAAATTAGGAGCAATTCCCTCTTAGGGCTGCTGGATCTCTTATGAAGCGATCATCAACTTAAGGAAATGATGCAGACAGGACAAAAATAAGCCCAATTCAAAAATTTACTTTCCAAACAGAGGGCAGAGCATCAATCTGAGACAAGGGGTGACTACTGGTTCTGCCACTGCCTTACTGGGTGTCCCTGGACCATTCTTCTTATGTAACTGAGTTGCACTGGTTTCCTTTGCAAAACGCTCTGAGGTCTAACAGGGAAAACAACACCAAAATTAGGAATTATTGTCAAACCACAAGTTCTGTTCCAGTATAGCACTCCCAGGCTTCTGTGACATTCAGGAATGCACCTTCCAATCAAGTTCACACAGGAGAACAGTACAGAGAAATTAGTGGAAACACAAGTCAAATTGATCAGTCTATGTTAGCTGCCAGTGGTGACTCATAGAAATTACGTTCAGAGAGCAGCCTTGAAACAGTGGTCTCCCTTTCTTCCAACACAAGATTCTTCTTTACCAGTTCACATGTATTTTATCCAGTCCTGCTTTAACAACTGAAACATTCTCTTAGAGGGAGCCTTGTATGTCTGACTTATTTTCCTGTCATTTCTTTGATAAAATCCTCCTTAAATCTAACCCATTTCTCCTGGTTGTGTCACAGGGCACAAGTCAGTAGAACTAGTTTTTCTTTTTGCATCCTTCAGGTGTTATGCAGACTTCTTACTCCCTTCACTAGTCATCACGTGGTCCCACATATATCTACCTCTTTATATCTCTCTTGAGAATGTCTTCTAGACCGCTTGCCACAAAGTCATTTTTTTGGCTGCCATCTGAAGCTTCTCCAACTGCTCTTTGTGACTAACAATGTGATGCAGACATGCCTGTTACATCCCAGGAACCAATGCATGGGAAAGCTGCATCAAATCCTGATCATCATTTCTTTACCTGATTGAACTTTCTTTAATTGAAAGTACATACTCTTCCTGTACACCTGTACACTGCCTCTCTCACAGCCATGACATCTGAGACATTCCATAAAAGCAAATGACAATTCATTACTGGATTGCAAAAACTGCTATCTTATTTACCTGCCAGCAAAGGACATAAAGCCACAGATCTCAGGGATCTCTGATACACATGGCAATTTCCGTGTGATCTAAATTTTCATTATAAAGATATTTTCCTAGCCTATTGGCTCTAAATACACCTTGAAAAGGCAATCCTAGCTAGTTCTTCAGTATTCAGCCATCAGAAACTTTAGCACTGGCTACACATTATCTTCTCTTTCCCTCTCAGAAGCTTGTAAATGTGGAAGGTATTTAAGGCCACTGAAATGTTGTCCAACATTTAATCGCTGATCCTACTGACAAATATTCCAGTCTGAAGACAATGCACTTTACTGGACTAAGTGAACGAGAAGGTGCTCAGACAAATGTTTCTGGTGAAGAAGTTTCTAGTTTCAGTTTACAATTAGTCATATTTTACCAGAAAACTATTACTAATGTTCCTCTTCAGGTTAAGTTTAACAATGACTATGAATGATACTATCAAATAAAGAAGTAGAAATATGGCAGCACCATTCGTGGGATAATGTTGGGACCTGATACTATACATTTGTCTTCTATATTACTTCATCCAATAGTTATTTAAATTATTTTTATGTCATATTTCAGCAAAAGTTATCACAAGAATACATGGGAATGTACATAAACACGTGCATTTATGCATAATCTACTGATACTTCCTGTGCCAAAGGGGGTGTGTGCTCATATATTTGTATGCTATATGACATACCCAAGTAACCCCAGAACCGTGTTTTAGTAGTTTGTCTATTCTCTGACATCATCTGTTGTGGTCATGTTGCTCCATGCTGTGTCTTTCTCAAGCTTTTAGACTGCAACTTGCCAGAGAAGACGCTGTAGGGGGAATTCGTTGGCTGTACTGTGGGCGAGATACAATCCTGGTATATACTTAGATATTGTTATAGACTTATATATTTTAAGGTTAGAAGGAACCATTACGATCCTGTATCCTAACCCCCTGGGGCACAGATGAGACTATTAAATTTTACCCAGCAGTTCCTGCAGAGAATTATTCTTGCCTACTGCATAAGTAAACTCTACTGAGCCCAACAGCTTGTTATTCATACTGTAAGGTAAGCAGTACCTACCACAATTTGAGTGATGAGATAAATAATAATGCAGCCAACCAGAATGGGAGACAAACTAGAGAAATCCTCATAGAAATTCAGCAGATCTGGGCTAGCTCCCTCCCAAAGCTCCCCTGTCCTCCCCCTCACACAGAGATTTTAGGGACAAATGCCAGTAGTTCTCTATTGTCCTTGTTCATTCATTAGCTACAACTGATTTTTCTGTTGTGTTCATACTTCAAGGTAAGGATAAGCTAAATTCTGGTCACGTTGTGCATATTGAAAAAGTAACTATGAGACACAGAAAATACAGATGTATTTTAAATACAAAATAACATTGCATTGTTTTCTACACAGTTTTAAATAATGATCAGAAGCATACATTTCTCAAGGTGATAAACTCCTTTCATCCCATTATATTTGGGCCTTTCCCTTCCATCTCCATTACTTGCATCATTCTCCTGTTTTACATCTAACCTCCCTGCCCAGTCTTCACTAAACGGACTTAGAAAAAAAATCACTTGGTACTATTTGTCACAATGCTATTTTCTATATGTGAACTTCGCACGTCTGCAGCAAGAGAATGATATTTGTGATTAAATAATAAAAGCCTACTTTTAAATTGGCACTCTGTCTCTAGTCCTCCCTTCCACATGCACCACTGCAAATCATGATCGTTGCCTTATAAGGCTTCAAAGAAAAGGAAAGGGTCTCAGTTTAGCTGGAACAATGCGTTTCAGAGAGCCACAGCTTTCACTTACCTCCCATGCTGTGGGTTACTATTTGCTTTCCCACACTTCCCTTTGGGCTGCCAGTCTTTGGAGCTGGAATTAAGACAGGCACAAATGGTGATTAAACCTGCTCACACATATGAATGTGATCATCAAAATTATACCTAATGCTTTAGATGTTTTTGGGAAAACAAGTCCTGTTCCTCTGAAAATCTCATGGTCTAAAGCATGTTAAAATAAAAAGTGCACAATAGTTATTTTTGCAACAAAATTTCTGATGCAATTTGTTAATGTTAAAGTCAGCTGCCCTCCCTTTGGAAGCAATCTTGTTTCTCATGAAGTAGGCAAGGTAAACCAAAATCCTCTCCCTCACACCTGAGTTGCTTAGCCTTATGATTATAACCCTACCTTTCTTACAACTTTCTTATCTCCCTGATGACGAAGATCTGTTCCACTTGTCTCCTTTCTCTCTTCTGCTTCTATGGGCAAGACAAGTGTCCTGGGTCTGGCTGAGTTATTTTTCTTCAGCTTCTTACACTGGCCTGCACATGAAAGGGTCAGGAATGCTTGGGAAGCTGGGAGGGAACCCAGCTGGGATAGCTGACCTAAACTGACCAAAATGTATTTGGTACTGTATGACATCATGCTCAGTATGTAACTGGGGGAGAGTCGATTGAGTGTGATGAGATTGCAGCTCAGGAATGGGCTGGGCATTGGTTTCTGGGTGGTGATCAATTGCCCGGTGCATTGCTTGCTTTGTATATTATTTTATTATATTTATTATTGTTGTTATTATTTTTCTCTTCCTTTGCTGTTCTATTAAACTGTGTTTAACCCAACCCATGAATTCTTTCCCTTTTTCTTTCCTATGCTCCTCCCCATCCCAAGGAGGAGAGAGGATGAGCTAGTGGTTGCGTGGTACTCAGTTGCCAGTTAGTGTTAAACTACAAGACCAAGGTAGAAATCTTAAAACCTACAACTGGCAGTGGTTCTTATTAGGAATTGTTCAGGAAATTCCCTCATGGCTTAGTAATAATCTCAGCTATCACAGTTTTGAAACTCGCCAAGGAGGTTATCCTATGCACTGCTTCTCATTCAAGGACAACATTCACCTACTTCCTTGTCAAAGCAGACAATTTAGTGCTATAACCACAAAGCACTTTCACAGAAAGTTTATATACTCTTACTTATGTACAACTTATATACAATTTACAAGTTGTCTTTTCTCTGGCTTCCATCCAGATACAGGAACTTTGGCTTCACTTAGAAATAATTTCAACCAAGACTGCCTTGCTCGTAAGTGAATATAGGCAAAAGGACCTGTGCTACTCATCCACCTACTTTGCACTGAAAATGAAGCAGATCAAGCACAAAATATCTGCCAATGCCTTCCCAGCACCACTTCCGAGTGATGTTTTGCACTGGTCCATCTTCCTACTCTTGAAGTCCTATATTGAGGTAGGATGATCAGCACCTAACTCTTGCAACATCACGATGTCAACAACATCTTCATATCTTGTCAGCAAGTGGTTTGTGACTACGAACAAAGTTCTGGTGTGAAGCTGTTTGGAGCTATAAGTTGATGGAAACTAGTGATTAGTAGTTCTGTTACAAAAGAGGGGATTTTGCCATGATGAAACCTCAGTGTGAAGAGAAATTAACTTTCTTGAGCCTCTGCTTCAGAGCAGTATCCTCAACCTTCATTCCGACAGCCCATTGAAAATGCATTTGTCTGAAAAAGAGTAGGACCGCATGGTCAACCGTCCCCTGGATGTAGAGGCTATGTTCATATCCAGTTTGGTCAATAGTTCCCTAGATATGGAGGCTATATTCATATCCAGTCTCTGAATCTTGGCAGAATTGAGGAGGGAGATGGAGCCAAGCAGATCCAGAGCACAGGAATCAGATATAGGACTGAGAAATCTCATCTAGTGTTTGTTCAGTGCTATTGAAATCTGTTTAGCCAGGGCCTAAAATCCAGTCCTCTCTTGAATAATTGGAGAGAAGATGATTGTGGGAGAAGTTTTGTGTAACAGGAGATTCAAACAATCTGACATATTTTGGGGTTGCCATCCTTAGTGGGCCTGTCAGTCCCTGAAAAACAAAGTAACTCTGGCTCAGGGATGGACAGAGCTCTGCTAGAAGGCAAAACAATCGTGCTTCCTACTCCAGAATCTCCAGCAGGAGATCCTTCAGTGCTATTGCAGTCTAAATTCTTAAATAATGTTTTTGTTATACTGCTGTTTAAACAAACAAAAAAAAACCCCAACAAACCAAACCAAACCAACCAAAGAACCCTTATTTCCTTTAACAATGAATCCAAAATTATTAGTACCTGCTTACACGGGACTTTCAAATGAAAATATTTTGTTCTTCACCTGTTCCCCTTTGACACAAGTACAGACTGAAATCTATGAAGAGAAGAACAGCAGAAGAGTTATTGTAAAAGGTAGCAAAACAATTTCAAGAAGTCAGTCTCCTTACTTTGAGAATAGTTTAATAACATTGCATGCTCTGCACAAAATTGGCCAAGTCAGAAAAATTTCAGCTGTTCTTAGGACATTTCCCAGGAGAATGCAGACAGGGCTAATCTTTACTGCAGCAACTCATGCAGACCTGTTGAATGCCTGGAAAACTACACAGAACTACCTTGATGCATATGTTTGACAGTTTGTATATTCATCTCCTTTAGTTCCTTTTACTTTAGGGGCATGACAATTAATTCAGTTACTATCCCAGCTCTGGTATGCTCATAAATAATTCACGCCTGTTTCACAAATTTAACAGACTAAAGTTTAAGAGAAAGTATCTTTTTGCTCAATAATGAAAGTATTATTTACTTTTTAAAAGAAATTAGTACTCTGACATTTGCTGTTTACAGGCTGTAAAATGAAAATTGCGCAGTAATTCTTAAAGAAAAAAATGAGGGAAAAAAAGAATTATTTGGATTAAAATATCTTTTTTTTTAACTTTGTGGAAAAGCTTTCCTGACTAGGCAGCACAGTACAATGAAAATGAAATCAATGCCAAGTGCCTTATCCTGAACTCTGAATGGGCAAAGTTCCCATTGACTTTCAAGATTTCTTCCCTTGCAAATGGTATTCAAGAACCGTCGTTACATGCACCTAAGGCACGTCCACCACTATGTTCTGTCTCTCCCCTTTGTGTCAAGTAGATCTATAGAATTTTTGAAATCAGCACAGCAAGCTGTGAATGATGATGCATGAAATGAATAAGCTGAGTCTAGTACAAAGGGGAAATCCTGAGGGCTTGGTGCAATCACTGCTATACTATTTCCTATGGCCTGTATAGAAAAGATGCATAATATTCTTCATGGAGACAAAGAAAAAGCTCACCAAGGCCAGAAGTCTCAATCAGAAGCCCTAGAAGAGATAAATGACAGAAGCTCACCAGTTTTTAACATTGCTTAATTTCTCTCTTATTCCTAGGCCCTTCCCCACTTATGCCTGACTCTTTTCAGCCTCTGGGCTGCTGTGCACGTGGAATACACACAGAGCAATTTGGGGCTGTGAGAACCTGGTTCACTTTACATTTCTTTAGAAGCAGCATGGCTTATGCAGTAGTTTATGTTTCACACTTCTCCCCATCAGTCGAGGTGAGTTTGCACCAATCCACCAGCATGTGAACTGTGGTGGCCAAAGCATAGAAAAAGTGTAGTGATTTTCAGAAGATCAGTTGAGCAAGTATCTCTGTTGCAGTAATGTGTTAAAACCCCACAGCTGCTTCCTCATGTGGTTGTGAACCATAAACTGCAGTTACGTTAGCACAAACACTTTTAAAATAGACCAAATCATGCTCAGATTGATTTAGCTTAATCTGATGTATGAACAAGTAAAAGTAACCTGGCATAAGTACGGTATAATTGAAATTAATAACAACAAATATTAGGAATCCAAAACTGTGTTGTTTAAAAAATATTCTTAAAATACTCATTATTAAATTAATACTCTAATTAAATTAACACTCTAATTCCTCATTAGAATCTACACCCCAAACAGACTGTCTTGGAACTTTGATTTAAAATATTTTCACTTACCAATTTTTGTTGAAATAAATTAATTCTTCAGCTCTTTGGCATAGGAAGGAACCATGAAAATGTAATGCAATATGCTATTTTTAGACAGACTAACAGTAGCACCAAGTGTGATCTTCCACTCTCACATTCAAAAAAAGTGTTAACACAAAAGCCTAAATATTGCCACTACACTTAAATGCTAACGTTATTAACCTGTCCATGGCCCATGTTCAGTCTTTTTAAGGATAATGAATCCACTTGCATCTGTTCTAGATGTTCTAGAACAAGACTAATTTTTTTAATACTTGCTAATGATTTTGCACATGCAATAGCTAAGCATTTCACCTACAGCCCCATCTTGCAAAGTGCTGTGGATTTCTGGAGAGAATTTTACGCAGATGCATCTTCCACGGAGCCAACATGTCTCATACATAACTAACTTCACCTGCAGTCCCAGAGGATGTAATGGTTCTTTTCTGCTCCCTCCCATTCAAGTGGGAGTATAAAATCCCACATGGACATTGCTCAAAAGGCATTCAGATTTCAGGCAAGAAGGATGTATGCCTATATCCAAAATAAACAAAATTTTTTAAATTAAGTTCAGTACAAATAAAATGAACCTTCCTTAATGCTAAAGGGAACGTGTTTCTGCATGTTTTCTGCAAATTTCTTGAGTCCAAATGAAGGATGCAACAGTGCTCTTTGAAAAAAAGTCTTTCAAAGCAATGTCTCCCTCTATGCTGTTGGCTCTGATAGAAAATATGCTTGTGTTTGGGGAAGAAAAGGCTGTATCTGTATTTGTACTTATGTAAAAAGCTGGGTTCATTGCTTTCAGTTTGCAATGGGTCTCTCCCCTATCCAGTGGTGTGCGCCTGTTTGCAACCCTTTCCACAAGCTCTGCCAACAATCTATGAACTTCAGGATGAAGTTCAGTCCCAGGAAGCTGAAAACTGCATGGAGGACTTTCTCTAGGCATCTCAATATCAATAGTTCAGGAAAGGCATCCGCAAGTCAAACCACTGAGAGAACAAGGTAGTCTCTATAGAGGCATCTCTCTGTGATCCTAGGGACTTGCTCACAAACTCTCCTTAGGCCCTGATTTACAGCAAACACAGAGCAAACGAGGACAAACTGAACTTAAATACTGCAAATGTTTGAGGAACAGTGTTTCTCCCCTTTCATACCAGAGAATCGACTTCCAGAGATCTCAGATGAATAGAAAAACTACTTATAACGACGCAGATGCAATTCAGCTCTGAAGACATTAAATACAATTTGAGCGCTGGCAGCAGCTCACCTGCTCACGGGTCCTCACTTTTGTCAGACTTGCACTGCACACCTGTCTGGGAAGGCTGAGGAAGACCTGTTTCAGGGAACAGGATCACACTTTCCCTCCCAGAACTGTCCCGGCACTGCTTTCTCTGGGGAGCAGTTTGACCCTCAATGGAGATGATGTGAGACCTACTGCTACCCGCTCCCAATATCTTCATGTACCTTACCAACACCACTGATTCTTTCATCTTCTCTCAGACCTTCAGGTTATGGGGCTGCTTCTCCTCACAGAGCTAATAACAGGCACACTCCTACCTGCAAGGCAGCTGGATGAAGGGGAGAAAGCACCGCCATGGGTTTGCCAGATTTCATCGGAGATGTTATGAAGGGGGCTGAGCTGAGGTTACTAAACACAGTGGGTTCTCATTTTCAAAGTGATTACCCCCAAATCCAGCACGCCTGTTCCTGAGCAGAGGGGAGCATGTGTGGTACCAGGGGCAGCATGCGTGGCCTTGGGGGTCTTGGGGACCTGCAGCAGCTGCTCCCAGCACTCCTCCTGCCCCGGGTGGCCAGGAGCCCCGCACCAGAGAAGGTGACTCTCAGTGTGGTTTGCATAATATTGATTTTTCCTTCTTTGAAGAGCTGGAGGAAGGCCCTGACCAAGCCTGGACGTGCTTCCTGGCGGGTAACAAGGCAGCCGCCCCAGCATCCACGCCGCGGGACCGGGAGGCAGCTCAGGACCCCGGCCCGGCCGGCAGGGAGAATGGAAAACAGCCGGGAACGATGGAAAGCAGCGGGGAAGGGAAAGTGGCTCCCACCGGCTCCGGCAGCAGAGGGACGCAAATTCTCCGTGTAGCCGCTGTTCATAAAAGGGGAGTAAAACAACCACACTGAGCAATAAAAGCATCCTCCAGGTCCCTTTCCTCCTGCACTAAGGCACAGCGAAGATATTTGGGGAAGGGAAAGGCAGCGGCTCAGGAGGGGTAGCGCTGCGAAATGCCCTGACCGGCTGCCGGGGCGCTTTGCCTACGGAGCGTCCCCCCGGCCCGGCGACCTCGGAGCCCCGTGGAGCCGAGGGCACGCTCAGAGGGGTCGGCCGGGAACACAACTGCTGCCGAACAGAAGGAGGGATGCGCGGTCCCTCGGGGCTGCAGCTCGGGGCATTTCCGCAGCACCCATAAAAATACAGCCAGGAACAAGGCAGACCCCTAAAAGAAAGGAAAGAAAAGTTGTCCAGCCTAAAAACACACTCGTCGAACATACAGAAAAGATTGAATTATTTATTTCCTCTGGGGACTTCTGTAACCATTCATTTTTAATAGAGTCCAATTAAGAGTTCCCCAGCGGGTTTCACTTTTGTAAATATTTCAGATGAGCTCAGGTTTCTAGGCAAATCCTCCAGAGTAAAAAAGGAAAAAAACCCGAGGCGTACACTTGTAATCCCCTTCCCTCCCCGTCGGTCGAAACTAAACAGGCTGAAAGGCAACAAGTGGCCAGTTGCTCGGAAAGGGGCAGCTTAAGTAGCGCAGCTACGCTTTCCCGGTCTTGCTTCTCTTCGGAAGAAAACCGACTCGAAACAACACTTATCCCCCCTCCCAGCCCAAATACACCCGGAACGCGATGGGATCTCCCGGGATGCTCGGCCGGGCGGCGGGACGGAGGATGCTGCGGCGAATCCCGGGAAGGAGCCCGCTGACCCCACTCCGCGCTCCCGGCCGCCACACAAACCGCCCGGAGACTGCCGACACGCCCGATATAAAATTTATTGATCTCTCTTCGTTTGGAAGAAGGAAGCAAACGAGAACCAGGGACAGGGAAGGAGTGTTTCGAGGACTTTTTTTTTTTAGAAGAAATCCGGTAAACAAAACTAAAACGTTTTTTTTATCTGATATGTCAAAACATTTTTCACAGTAAAATTCACAAACCAATTTACATAACTTTACAGCTTAAGAAAAACCAAGACACACAATTTACTATAAATAAAAGAAATGCGTTTGCGACCCGCACAGCTCTCTCCCACCTCCGCTTTTTTAAGGAACAAAACCCTAAAGTTAAAAAGTCGCGAAAGCTACAAATTGTAGACAGAGATCAAGCGAGGCTCAGTAAGGTGGAAAAACCAAAACACTTACAACGGTGTGAACAACTTTTTTAAAAACAAAAGCCTGCCGGTTTGTTATTTTCCTTTATATCATTGCGACGCTAGATATCAAACTGGAAGATGCAAGATCTTTTAAAAACTTTTAAGCAAATAAAACAGTGGCCAACCTAGCAGAAACGAGGGAAGAAGTTGCCGTGGTTTAAAAACTTCACAGCGGCTTCTAGAAGGCAGGAGTTGTGCTCTATTGAAATAACAGCGTGCTCAAATACTTATTTTTGTACAAAAAAAAAAAAAAAAGACACAGCTAATGGACTTCCTTTTTAAAATTTTCTCCAGAGTTAGTATTAAGTCTGCTAAGCCGAGCAACACTGCCGAACACGTCCCGGTGTAGTCAGGGAGCGGTGGTGGGGTTAGGGGTTAAGACGAGAAGCCGTCCTGAGCAGCCAAGTTTATATGTGAGTTAGTGGTACGGTACCATTCACGCCAGTCCCGGCACTCTGGTAGTGCTGGTGGACGCTGTGTAACCTGCTGCCCTGCAGGGAGGAAGGGTCTGTGGCATCCCCCCCCGGGGGCAGGTACATGCTGATCATATCCCGCAGGTCTCCCAGGCAGGCCCTCTGCGAGTGGGAAGTGATGGCTGGAGGCGGCGAGCTGGGCTCGGATTTCACCACCGAGCCCATGGAGCCCAGGCTCATGGCCGTGGAAGGCTGCTGGCCGTAGGCGGCAGGGGACATGCTGTAGGTGGAGGCGGCGTTCATGTAGGTCTGGGCCGTGGACATCATGGGGCTGTACTGCAGGCCTGTCATGTCGTAACGGTGCATCTGCTGCAGCTGCGGGCTGTTCATGCCTGGATGCTGGCTGTAGCCAAGCTGGTCTTGCATCAGTGAGTAAGCCCCGTTGGTCCAGCCATTCATGTGGGCATATGTATCAATCCGCTGTCCAACACCGACAGGGCTGCTGACCGCGTTGCCCCCTCCCGGGGCCAGCAGGTTACCGGGGAGCGAGTATTTGTCCTTCTTCAGCAAGGTCTTGGTCTTCCTTCGGGGCCGGTATTTGTAATCCGGATACTCCTTCATGTGCACAGCCCTCAGCCGCTTGGCCTCGTCGATGAAGGGTCGCTTTTCGGCGTCGCTCAGCAGCTTCCAGTCTGCCCCGAGGCGCTTGCTGATCTCCGAGTTGTGCATCTTGGGGTTCTCCTGGGCCATCTTCCGCCGTTGGCCCCGCGACCACACCATGAAGGCGTTCATGGGGCGCTTCACTCGGTCCTGGTCCGAGCCGGCTCCAGTTCCGTTGCTGGCCCCGCCGCCCCCGCCGCCTTTACCGTTGCTCCCGGGCGCGGGGTTGCCCGCAGCGCTGCCTGGCGTGGGCTGCGGCGTCTTGATCTCCGTCTCCAGCATGCCATACATGGCCGGAGCCGGCAAGAGGTGCGCCAGGGTGGCGGGCAGGCGGGCACCAGTTCGGGGAGAGGAAGTTACAAAAAAAAGAAAAAAAAAAAGGGGGCCAAAAGAAAACGACAACAACAAAAAGGAAAAAATAAGAGGAACGAACCAGCCTTGGCAGCTGCTGCAGGAGGAGGAAGTTTTTCTACCTGACGGGCGGATGCGCCTCTCCGCGAGGTCGTGCTGGTGCTGCTGCGGAGCCGTACGGAGCGCTTCCCCCGGGCAGAGCTAAGCGATGCGCACACCAATCCCGGGGGTATTTGATTGACGGGCTATAAATGAGCGGGAGGCAGCCAATCAGCGAGCGATTTCCGACAGCCCCGATGCCCGTAACTGACCAGCTGAGGGGGTGGGGGGAAGCCAAAAAGTTGGCGTTTCAGGGCTGCTGGTGCCAGACCGCCTCCCCCACCCCCCCTTCGGCGTTCTTGGGCGCTGCACCTGCTCCAGCTCTGGGCCGGTGGGACGGGCAGAGCTGGGGCTGCGCGATGGAGGGGCCGGTGGGGCTTCAGTCCCGAGGGAAGGAGCGGGCTGGGCCGCTCTGTGGGGCCGCGGGGAGGAGGAGCAGGGAGGGGCGCTGTACCGCATTGCACTGCAAGCGGGAACCACGCGTTTGCCGGGCACAAAGAGATTTGGGGCTCCCGCATGGATGCACAGCCCTGTGCCAAGTCCGGAGAAGCTGCCTGGAGATGGAGCGAGCCCGCGCTGCACGGATACCCCTTCACGAAGGGATGGAGCGGAGATTACGGACTAAAATCTTCCATTTCTGAGCCCACTTCAGGGAGAGAACCCGCACTGTCCTGCAGGGACCCGACACTCCATCCCTGTGAGAGACGGGCTGGCTGCCGGAGGGGCTCTCCTGGCTGTCCCCAACTTTGCCCACCCCGTTGCCACTTAAGTTTTTCCACTCGGCTGCCCCAAAGAGAGGGGGAAGGAAACAGCACTCGCGAAATCCTCAGGTTTCATGGCAACAGCGAAGTTCGCTCTGTGTGGAAAGAAACTTTGGCGGAGAGTATGTGAGTGGAGCGGAGCTCACTGGAGGTGTCAATCACGGGCTTCCTTTTCCGTCCCGTCCCTCCCCTCCACTTCCCTTCCCCTTCCATTTTTCTTCCCTTCCTTGCTTCCCCAGAGAAACGGACACCTGCACCTACACGTACAGAGCTGGCACCTCCTTGGAAGCACCGCGGGCACGGAGCTACCCAGCCCGCCTTGCCCTCCCGCTGCGGGGCGGAGGGGAAACGGGGCACGCTGCCCTGTCCCTGCTCTTCCTCATCCTCCCCATGCTCCTAGTTCTGGGCTCCCTCTGGGAAAGCCGGACTGTTCTCCTGGCTGAGGAAGGAGAGGCAAACCGAGCCTGGAGCCTGCTCGGAGCCGCACTGGAAGAGTCCCGGTACTGGAACCAGTGGGCAAGCAGCTCTGAGCAAACTGCCCCTGCGGTGTGTGAGGCGCAAGAGAGGTCCAGGGGGTTGGAGTTAAGGACGTGTCTGGGCATCATGTCCCGAACTAGGGGGCTCAGCGAGGAGGGATGCTGACGGCGCATCTCCGCAGGCTTGGAAGCCGTTGGTGTTAACCCAAAGAGAAGAACAAGAGGATAACGACGGCAATCGGTCCTGGGTAGAGGATGCATCCAGAGTAGGGCTGCAGGCTGGACTCGGAGGCACAGCCCCAGCCGCTGTGCAGACCCCGGGGAAGGGGGTTCTGTGCCGGGCTGGGGAGGCTTCAACAGGGCCAGGGACGGTCGGGACGCAGCCCCGCTCAGCGCCTCCCGCAAACGATGGAGCCGAACGAGTTGCTCTAAGCGACACCGGTGACACGTTGGAAGCAGCACGGTGTTGTGGTGGGATTTTTGGTTGAATGGATCTGAGCACTATTGTGACTTAGCAGTTTAAAGCGTCACTTGTTTTGTACAGGTTTTTTTTTTCATGTGTTGAACGAAGTCGAAACAAATCCAAGTTGCGACGAGCTATGGTGTAGTCAGCAGTTTGTCTTTAGTTTTGTTTGGTTTACTGCTGATGTGTTCTTGGGTGAAGTCAAAATTTTGCAGGGCGAGAGCACAGGGTGACAGCGGAAGGTGTTGTTTCAGACGGTATCACACTAGAAAGCACGCTTGGGGCGTAGTTCGCTCGTAACTTTTGCAACGTATTGGAAAAGTTTCAGACAGCTGTAATTAACCTCAAACTGCTCCAGTCGAAGTTTAAGACGTGCCAGGCTGGACTGGAGAGACGACTGATATATATATATCCTGATAATTATTTGAAATTACTTTTATATAACCTTTGTTGGAGGGACTGAACGCGCTTGCATGCAACGAAAAATGAGGCGATATACGGAATTACAGGACAAGCTGAAAGCCCTGTGAACGGTCTTTCCTTTGATGTTTAAATAAATATTATAAAGCTAAGTTTCAGACTCTTACTTTGTCGTTGCACTGCCTGAGACTCCAGTTATATAATTTTTCTCACTTAACACTTTAAGATCCACATTATTTCAAAGTAAGACATTTCTCTTGAAACATCGCTCATCTCCTTATAGAGGAACTGAACCTGGCTGAATAAAAAAGTAAGTATAGATTCGTGTATTTCCATACTTCACTGCTCCCTGTAATATTCCTACTGCACTAGGGTTTCCATACTGCATATATTCTGAAGGAATACTTTAAAATGTGACTGATTTCTATTTCCAGAAGATGGAATGAGCAGGAACATGTTTCTCAAACCCCTCTGCCTCGGCGCTAGCGATGGGTGCGCACAGGAAACCCTCAGTAAGGTTTCTTGAGCCATTTCGGCACCAGAGATGAGAGCCAGAAACCATCTCCTCTTCTAGGTCGGGTTGAGTCCCGTGCTTCCCACGGTGCTCCTCTCCACCGGCACCTGAGGCCGGGGGTCCCCCTGGAGGGACCAGAGCAGCGTGGAAGGGCCCACTGGTGCGGGGCCAGAGGGTGTGAAGCAAAGCGCGGGGCAGGGATGTTCGGAGCTCCCTCCTGCGCTGGAACCCCACCGCTCCCATCATTGCAAGCAGCGCCGGAGGAAGGAGATGGAGCTGCTTCCCCCTCCCCTGGTATGAAAACTACAGATCGCTGATGGGGAGTGGAGGGAGCGAGGCAAGCCCCGCTACAGCAAGTGCTGTTCCCTCAAGCTACCTGCAGAGCGCTTTGAAAGTTCCGATCCCACCACACCCTTGGCAGCCATAAGCGAATTCAAGCCTACACCTGCTCCTCAGTCCTGCCCTTCCCGGGAAAGAGGATGGAGCCTGCGGAGGTGCTGTAAAGTAGCGAAGGGGCAGAAGGCAGGAGAGGACACAGCGCAATAACGAGGGGGGGGGAACCCTCTTGCCTGGAACTAATGTACTCTGGGGTAGAAGCCGTCCAGGGCCGGAGAACCCGTGTTTCTGGTGGGGGTCGGGGGGGAGTGCTTGGGGCTGTGTAATACAGTTGTCAAAGGCAGAGAACCCCAACTTTCTTTTTTTTTTCTTTTTTTTTTTTGGAGTTTTTGATGACATCGGAGCGTGAGGCGAAAACAGTTTACAGCACAATCCAACTTGAACGCGAGAAAAACCCCACGGTTGAAAAGGCACATTTGAAAAGGACCGTCTGTTTCTTACACAATCAGCGCTTAATAAGCAACAGCCATTAATATATGTTAATTGCAGCTCCAGCAGAGCTTGAGGAAATCTTGGAACTGTGTCAGGGAGGATCGCTGGCTTTTAAAGAATAACGCTATGCACCGAACCGGCCCCGTTTAATCCTATTATTAAAACACCCTCTCTGTCCCCAGCCCAACTCCCGACCGAAATCAGCGAAGGCTTTTTCTCGAAATTTGCTCAGACAAGGGACCTGAGCACTCCTTTCGTTTGGATCCTGTTGACCCTTGCTAGGGGGATCCACAGAAAATGCCCAGGCTTTTAGCGATACTTAAGATAAAAGTTCACATGCTTTTCTGCTTGATTCCGTTTTTAGACTCTAATTCACATCTTCCCTCAGAAGTTTCCAGTGTGGTAACGTGGCTGGTTCTGGCCGCCCAAGGTAGTTAAGAGTTTATTTCCTATTTGACATTGTCACCTCAAAAAAACTCGACACAACTCGCGGTTGCCTGCGGGTCTGGCATGGCTGGATCGACCTTCCAGCCCAGCGAGGGGCAGAATAAATCATTAGTTCCGACAAACGAATTCCAACTCCTTCCCCAGTACCTTGCCGCATGGATATTGATGCTGCACTAGAGACTACAGTTGTCTCTGCTGCTCACGTATACAGGAAAGCAAGGGATACTTTTGATGACATCATTAAAAATAGCAACATTTAAGAACAAAAATCTTAACTGCGTGGGTAAAACCCGGGTAGCATCGTTTGAGTACAGATTGATTCCTTTGAACTGAGCCTCCTAGCGCATTCATGAGGCAACGGCGAATGTTGTTTTTAATCACTTTTCCCCCTCAGCCGAACTTTTTTTTTGGCTTCTGACAACAATAGAGGGCTGCAAACAGACCTCTCGGAGCGCCTGCTTGAATAGACCCTTTTCGAGCCCGGGTTGTTTCCACAGCCACAGAAAAACAACCAGTAGCTTCGTTTCTTAATTGGGTTGTTCCTGGCTCTCGTTCATTCAGGTGTTCGCGAGGAATTTGTTTATTAGTTTTTGACAAACAGCTCCTCCTGGCAATCGCCTCATGGGGTTGGCTTCAGTGGGAGCGGAGGGGTGGGGGGGGGGGCATTGCTAATAAGGACTCTCTCAATCTCCAAGTTACCAATTAACAGAGTTGTAGAGGGGACCACCAGCAGAGGACAACTCACCGGGGCTTGCTGCAGAGCCCCGAGGAAACGATAGATTTGGCTGATGTGTTTTCACGCGAAAGTACCGAGGGAAAAACAGGCACGAAAATTGATGCCAAAGAGACACAGCTGCCCACAACGGCGGCTGCTGCAGGGCAGTCTGTGCCAAACTGGCAGGATCTTTTTTTTTCCCAAGAGACAAGACGCTAGTCGGAACTTACTGTAACTTCTCTCTGCCGTTAGAATACCAACTGTACAGTATCCTCGGAAAGATAGTGAAGCACTGGCACGGTGGTTGAGTCACCACGCCTGGAGGTATTTAAAAGACACGTAGATGTGGCGCTTAGGGGCATGGTTTAGTGGTGGACCTGGCAGGGCCAGGTTTATGGTTGGTCTCTACTATCGTAAGGGTCTTTTCCAACCTAAATGATACTATCATTCTACCACCCTGACAGCTCAGCTCCCGCATGGCTCATTCTTCCAGCTCCTACGCAGCGGAGGACACTGCTCCGGGCGTTTCCCAGCCCTCACTGCTCGGTCTCCCCCGAGTCCCGGTGCCCCCGGCTCGTCCCAGGTGCCCTCAGCAGCTGCCGCAGGACACCCCCCACCCCAGCCCAGGCCCGCACCTGCCTGTCCCCCCCACCCTGGTGCTTTAATGACTCTTCACTGGCGCTGGTGACGACTGCAACATCGCTGCACTCCTTCAGAAAAAATCCAAACCCAATCATCTCTGTTTTGCCCACCTAAAACTCCGTGAATCTTTCCTACAATGTTTTCTATACAGATCCAGTAACCCACCTTATTTGCTGGTAATGATGGGCTAGGCTCCTTTTTGTGAGTTAGATTAGGAATCAGACATTAATTGTAAAACTCGAACTTGCTAATTAGCTACAAATAAACTATTCATTAGTAGCAAATTAAAATAAAAACACACCTTATTTCTACTCTCTGACATACAATTTTGAAGGCACATATTGTTTCAAACTATGGCCTGTATCACTGCCACAGCAAATTGAGATCCTGAAAGGTTTCTCTCCAGGATAAATAATTAAAATATATTCTACTTTAATTGACATTATAGAGGAGACAAATGAGGTTTTCCTTTTAGAAAGAAATAGCAGTTTCTAAATAAAGCTTTGCAGGCTGCAGAATGGAGGATTCAACCAAATGAATAGTCATTACTACCTTTTCAGTGATGTGGGCCTTTTGATCAGAAAAGAAATTAGCTCTAAAGGACAGACAATAGGAAGCCTGCCCTGCAATAGGAAGAAAATTAGATGGCTAAGGCTCTCAACAACACCTATTTCTATAAACCATGGATCTTCTTGCTTTTCAATTACAGCTGTTCACTTCATATAAGAAAAGTGAAAAAACAGAGGGGGAATATAAACTCTTGTTGTACCAAAAAAAGCCCAAGACAGGGCATGCAGTCAGTTTCCCCATTTCCCTTTTTAAAATTATAATCAGTTAATTAATATTACATATATACAGTATAACATTTTCTAGGTAAATCAAGCAATTAAAATAGACTATATTCAGCAAAGAATCTAGTAAAACACAAGAAATTTTAAGTTAGGCAGTAGAAAATCAAATAATAAGTTAGGTAGTAGAACATCAAGTAATATATTTTGCACATGCACCTCATTCTTACGTGCATTTTCAGAGAAAACAAAACAAGCCTGAAGAATCCAGGGAAAACAAAATGCTGAATAACATTGCTGTCTTTTTGTTATAGTAAAAATTCAGTTCTTCTGAATTGGAGTGAGTGTTCTTTCATTATATTCAGGACTTAGAGATTATTTCAGATGTATTCTTACCACATTACTTTTAACTCACACATCCTAGCTATTTTAGAAATCACACTCTTGTCTTTAAAACTTAAAATTAACTTCTTGTGTAATAAATTTGAAATAAGGGTTCTCTTTCAAATTATTTCGTTTGGATGTTATTTTTCTAATACTGTTACATCTCCTGAATGTAAAACTAATGTAAATTTTCTTATGAGTTGGAGGTGCAATCATAAAAGTGCATCTTTCTTCCTCTGCTATTTGTCCCTAGCCATATTTTTATGATGTTGTGTAACAAGTAAATTTGTTACTAGCCATGCAATGTATTGCAATGAAAATAACCTTCCAGTGAAAATTTCAACATAAAATAGCCACCAAGCTTTATCTTAAACAAGTCCTATTCTCATATTGACTCAGCTGGACTATAGAGATGTCTTTAACAAATAATATAAAATCACAAAGATGCTGCCTCCTATTTTTTTCATTCTTTCTATATTTCTTTGTTTATATTTCTTAATGTCTTTCTCCTTTCTCTCTCCCCCCTTTCCCTTTTCCCCCTTTCCCTTTCCCTTTCCCTTTCCCTTTCCCTTTCCCTTTCTCTTTATTTTTCTCTTTCTCTGCTCTCCCTCTTGTACTACTGGTTTAGTAATAAGGCTATGTGATTATTTCAAAGGGGTAATCAAACATATATGAATTGGTTTTGTTGTGTTAAGGTGTCATAATTATCATTTTCACCCTCAAACAAGTAAGTGCTCAGTATAAATTACTTTCTTTGTTCAGAAAATTAAATCACATTTGTCTTCTACCTAGAAATTATTTTAATAGGAATGACGGTTTTCTATTCACTGTCTAGTATCCTCCTTCACTCCTGCTTTGGCCTTGTGATAAATAGGAATAAACAATAAGAAATAGTTTAATCTGTTAAAAATTTTCTCCTCACTCACAAATTTGAGTCACTGGTGTCGGTATTTGAGGTAATCTCCCTGTTTGAGAGTAGTTAGAAGATTAAGATTCATGCAGGTCTCTGTCTCACTTTTTATTGGGACAACACCTCTGTTTGTTTTGTAAGATCTTGATTAAAATTTCACTTTCTTTGAAATTAATTTGTCTCAGAAAAATTACCCATGCTAGTTAGTGGGAAAACTTCCCTCCATGCAAACAGGCAGCTCAGTTATCATTGAGACTTCTGCAGTTCACAATACAAAACCTACATAAAGATCTGCGTCGCTGTGGAGATGAAGCGTTTGGGAATAACTCCTGCTGGTGCTGTAATTCCCAGTTCAGGTTTCCCAGTGATGCTTTGCTTTACTTCTGATAGTAACTTCAGTCCTTGCAAACAAGCAGAAGGTAAATAACTGTCTGCAGGAGAACAAGTGAATCTAGGATGACCTGGGCTCTCAAAATCTGAAAATATAACTTAAAATTCTTGAAGTATCAGAGCAATGGGATTTTGGAGCAAAGTTCTACTAAGAACAGAGAAGTAGGGAATGTAAAGAGCTTTGAAAATTAGAGTGAACTGTTTGTTAGTGGGACTGTGTTGAGGGGTTGGACTTGGTCGGATGTAAACCACATCACTACATGCTCAGCATAAGCAGAGGGATGATTCAATTCCTTTAGGCTTACAGATGCAATGGCTGCCTAGGGCTATGAACAATGGGGCAGGTGCTCAAGGTGGTCAAGTTCTTCGCTGACCCTGTAGGTAATACTTCTTCTCTTATTAGGGCAAGTGTTGTAGGCACTTGTAGAGGAAGAACTCGTGCAATGACACAGAAGTTATGGACTTGTGAAATGGGCATTTCAAGGCCATTTTTTAAACATCCAGAGCAATGCAGTATATCCTGCTGCTGGTGCACTCATCACCTTTCTCATCCAAAAAAATCTGACCAAAATCCAGTTCTCCTTAGTTAAGAGGCCCTTTTAATTCCACTAGATTCCCTTCTCCAGACCTATCACAAATCTGAGTAAGGTAATTACTGGGAGATATTGCTTCTTGCTTCATGGGACAGTGATGAAGTACAGGAACATAGGATGTTTCCAGATGGATTATACAATGGGTCTGAATGTGGGTGAGGATCACAGGATTCTCATCATGTTAGATAAAAAAGAAACAAACACAACCTTATTTTGGCAGAAGCAAACAAAAGGCCTCTTAGTCAATATAGCATGGAGAGGAAAAGTGGATTTAGTATGCAGACCTGAGGCTACTACCTGAAGAAGTTAGGAAGTAAAGAAGAGGATGCTGTGTGATGCAGGTGAAGCTACAGGGTGAAACGGCTTCAAAAGGAAATGTTTAAGTGGTAGAGAAGGGAAGTCAGGTGGGAAACCATGCAGTTTATGACCTCTGTAGCATGGTTGGTTTCCTTTTTGTGAACTTTTCCTATTGTCAGCTGCCACAATTGTTTAGCATGAAAATGCACAAACAAAATTAAGCAGAAATTAGACCTCCCAGATTAATAATTTTCCATTAATAACTGTTACATCATGATTGTAAATTAATCAAGTAAAGGTGTGAGCTTGAACCAGATACAAATTTTTAAGTTTTACTACCTTATGCTAGGAAAAAATTCTTGCTTCCGTACTGAATGCTGGTGAGAGACCTGCTGGATTTACACAGAATTGATGTTTATGCTGGTATAGTTTGCTTAAAAATCTTTGTTCGAAGATTAAAAGCAAAGCCAAGTTCTACTGTTCCACTGATGTGCTAACTTCCTGCTTAAAAGCCACAAGATTGCACAGAGATCATGAATGAGTCAAAAGAAAACCCTTTATCTCCAGGGTCTTTGGGTCCCATCCGGTGGGTTACAAAAGAAAATAGTAGCTATCTGGTAGATGTTGCTTGTGTTTGTACACTGAGCAGAAAATACTTGGTTCTCTTATTCTGCACTCATTTTTACATCATTAAATCTTCAATAAACTGCAATTATAACTCAGTCATCATGAACTGAACGTGGTAGGAGGACTGTATGTAGCAGTTTGGCACATAAAGAGCCTTCCACGTTAAATTGCCAGGAAAGTGTGGCTCAAGAGGTCTTGTTTCTGTTCATACTATTACATTTGCGATGAAATAGAGTTTGGAATTGAAAAAAATGTTGATCAGGCATTTCTCGCTATTCCTGTGTTAACACCACACACATAAAAAAGCAACATTTCCACATTCAGAATTATACCAGAAAAATTGTTGCTGCAATATAAAGTAGTGTTCAGATTTTCCTTTTCGTTTATCAGTTTCTGACCCTGGTATCACTATGTGACTCTCCAGTCTTTGCTTTCCACCTCTTTGGAGGAACATGTTTAATCTGTTTTCCATGGGGGCTAATGTAACCTTAACTATTTATTTATAGACTTGAAGAAATACCTGACCCTGGGCTTATTATGTAGAATAGAGCTGAAATTATTATGCTAATCACACACTTGCCCTTTTTGTCAGCTCTGTGCTTGCAAAATGAGGGAGATTTTTTAAATTATGATTTTTACTTATTGTTCTCATGGCATCAGGCCAAGTCATGTTTGTTTGCTCAATAAAACACTCAGAACCATGATGATTACAGCTTATATATCTAAAGGTCATGTAATATCTAAAGGATGACAACAAATACTTGTAACACACTGTTTAGTTTTTCGTGTTATGCCTGTCATATCCACAAAATTCTAGTGTTTACACATTGATAAAAAAGTTACAGGTAGGACAAATATACATGTACACACACACAGAGACACACATTGGTAGTCACAGTCACTGAACAACGCAGAGCAAGAACAAGATGAGGATGGAAAATATCTTTCTACATTTATTTATGTATTGTTTGTGACTGAATCAGGGTTCCCACTTAAATAATGTGAAGTTGCAGCCTAGGCATTACACAGCATCAAGTCAAACATTAATGGCAGAGCATACTTTGGTCTGACATTCTTTTCACATAGAGTTAAGGTAATGCTATAGACAATTACCAGTCTTTCTCACTAATTTGTTCTGCAAACAAGTCAGTTTGCATTATGATTTCTAAAGTCTGAGGCATAGGAGCAGCACAAGTTTGAGATGACTCTGTTTTGAATTATTCTCTGCTACGTTTCTGGGGAAAGGGTAGTTAAAGGCAAACGTGATTCAAATTATGGACAATAAGGTAATTAGACTTCAGGATAAATTATCTATTGATGTAAATCTCTTAATATCATTATACTTTTATACATATACATTTATACTTTACTGCACCTGCAACTTAGAGCAGAAGAAAATACAAGCTACTGCTTTTCTTAGAAAACAGACAAGTAGTTCTATAAAATGGATAGAAAACTGATAATTTAATTCACTGAAGTTAACATTGATGGAATGATTTTACAAATGGCTTCAACTGGCTGGTTAAACTGGTTGAATAAAGAGATGTCTCCATCTGCGTATTCCCTGTGAAGAACAGGACTACGTAGCACGAACCTTTTTTAAAAAAAATTCACACATGTTACAATTTCAGTTGCTTGGTATGAATTCTGTGTAACAGGAAAGTTGTTTTGGACATTACTCCAACTAACAGACTAGTGCAATAGGTGCAATATTTCGTGCAATGACTTGTTTCTGAAAAAAATAGATATATCAAATGGAAACTAGATCAATTATTATAAAAATTGAAAATGGATGAATGTGAGCAGGATTACACATAATAATGTAAAACCATTTGAGTACTAATACCAAAGTGATAGTACCAATACATGGGATTTCAGGGTCTTCAAGACCTACAACAGTGTATATATTCTGCATGTGAGATTACCATGATTGTGTGTGCATATGGGGTATTAGCAGGTGTGAATGGCCAGCAAAGTACTTGTCTATTTGCATGGGTGATAATGGCAAACAGACACACAAATTAAGCTAACATCTGCATATTCATTATGTAACTAGGGCAGTTTTGTACCCCACCTACAAAGTCCAACTGCAGCATGCCTAAAGTCGTATTAAATTCTAATCTGGAAGACCTGGTATCAACACAATTATCACTTCTTTTCCAAAATGCATACTAGAATTTTTTTATTATTGAAATCAGTCTACAGCTTATTACCACCTCATATACTACTGATGAACAAATAGGGCATCATGTATATCTGCAAAGTTTAATAACAATAACAAGAAAGTTCAAATATGCATTCCACCTAGATGAAGAACTTCTTTGTTACGTAAATTATCTTTGTTGCTATTGCTCTTTGAAAGAAAATATTCTATTTTAGGACTGTTCTCATGTAGTCAAAATCAATTTCAGCAGAACAATTATCGTTAGAGTAGCACCATCCATGTTTGTTGAAAAACATGAACTGAACAGGAGCATAGCCTCTTGACAAACAGGACTTTTGAGTGCTAATTGAGATCAAGTATCAAACAGTAACTAATTTGAAGTCTGGTAGTGCTTGCATATGTTATGTAGTTAAAGGTTAATAGATACAAATGAAGTTAAAATGACAGAAGTGTTTTGAGAGAATTTGCCACACAGCCTCCGCAAACTTCAGGAAATGTGAGGAGTAGCTGGAACAGTAACAGCAGACTACATAAAGGTACTCAATATAATTGGAATTATACTCACTTGCTTCTGAAAAAATAAATAAAAATGCCACCTTGACCTTTTAGACAGGCTTCTAGATATCCTGAATCAATGGCAAAAATTCATGTAGGGAATCAGTCTGTTGTTATTTGAGAAGATGTATCCTGGACAATTCAGGTCTATGAGCCTCGTTCCTGAATCAACCCTGCAGAGATATCCAGAACAGCACTTGTTTCCCAGCTCTGGTCCTGTCTCCAGCAGAGACTCAAACTGGGGAAAGGTAAACACAAAATGTGTTGTGGAAGGATCAGACCCTTACATCTGTTACTAGGAGCTGATTGAAAAATCCATTAATATGCCTCTAAGGAAAAAAAAAGTAATCCTCCTTAATAGTCATCAAGCTGTAAATTAAGCTTTGTAGTAAAATTCAACTGGAAAAAGGATGAAACGTATAATTCATTTTCCTCAGGAGTTACTTACAGTCATTTTAAAGTCAGTACACTCAAGCTAGCTACCCAAAGCTGCTAGTTATCTATATTAAGAGTAACTAAATTATAGGTGTTTCTTTATTCCACCATAAATTGACATGTTCTAACAAGACAGTTTGTTTGCTTTTATTGTTCAAAAGCCCCAAAGTCTTTATTGTCTGTTTCTCCACTTGTCTTAAATGTTTGATTAAGCACTGTGAGAATTGTCAGTATTGATAAACTTCTTTCCAGTACATTAACCACTCTAATCCTTTACATTCCTACTCTATCTCTATTACCAAGTCAGTCAGCTTTCATAATACTTGATTTTAGGCCAATATTTGCATTAGAAATGGTCTATAAATAAAAATTACTATAATAGTAGGAAAAAATGGGTTTCTGTATCTGAAGAATTCTGACAGAAACAGTATGTAAAAGGGTCTGCTTGTTGTTCTGTGATCATAGGAATTAAACAGCTATCTAGTGAGCTAATTAAAAGGGGTAATTAAATTCAGTATTTTTTTCTGCACTTTTCTAAAATTCTTTATTTTGATGAGTGGCAAGGCTATTTACCTTTGCTTCATGATTCTGAGCTAAGCAGCAGGTTTTTTTGATGTCTGTACCCTATTTTGGATTAAACTGTGTGTTTATTATAATTTAATAAAAGGAGGTTCAAATCAGGAAGTTCAGAACACAGTATGAAGTCTCGAATTTTGGCACTGTTATGGTCAGCATTTTTTTTATTTTTTTTTTTAATTTACATTCCCTTCTTCATAATGCTTCGACACTTAAATTTATTCCTCAAATATAGAATGTGTCAACATTTATTTTTCAGTGCATAAGGTGTTTAATTTAGAATGCAATATTGCACAATTTGATTGTGTTTCACCTTATTTCCTTTTTCGTCTCTTTGAATTTCACTTGGGTGAAATGTGGGGATAGAAGAACATTTCAGGGCAGCAGGGATACACTGTAAATGACGTACAGTTGTATAAGGATTACAGAAACTAAGTTTGGATTTTGTATCCATACAAATAATCAGCTAGATAGCTGTGTTAGCTTTGTAATGTTTGTGTAACATATTTATGAATGCTTCTTCAAATTCAGACTCACCTACTTTTATCGGAATAAGGAATTCTTATCATCATTCATCTCTGGCCATATCTATGAGCGTGTGAAACTGTGTGGCTCTGTTGCCCTTGCTGGTGCAGGGTTTGCCTGTAGGACACTGGCACAAAACTGCAGTATCTCCTCTTTCGTACTTTGTGAATGTAAAACTTCTGTAAACTCAAATAGGTGATTTGGATGCACAAAGTATTTGGTATTTCAAAAGCAGTACCATCTTAGGGAATATATTCCCATAAGCTTAACATGTCTTTACCTTGTCACAAGTGCTACAGAGCTATGCCATTTCTAAATGAAATCACCACGTGCTTGTATTTGTTCTTATCAAAGGCTGACAAAATTCAGCACATCATCTGCTTGTTTCCCTCTTTAAAAGATTATTTGGAATGCCTCATGCAACATAAAATGAGTAACAGTGGTTATCCAGGGCAAAAGTGTAAATACTAGGTCCTAACCCTGTAATCTTTACATAGACATTGTTTCCAGGGACAGCAGTAGGTATTTTGCCTAAGTAAAGGCAAGAGGATCAGGCTTCACAGTGCAATTCTATATGAAAATGAAGTGGGTGAGATACTTCTATCAGGCTCATTTAAAATAAAATATGAAGGCTGCCTTTTGTCTGCACTGCTAATAAGAATAATATGCTAGAATAGAAGATAATTGTAATAAGGTATGTCCCCAATTTTCTCAATTTTGCCCACTTTTCTTTGATATGGCTATGGATGTCATATATAAATGGTATTTTTTCAGGGTAGATTTATTAATTTTGGAGATGTACATTCTTCTAGTACATATATAAGAACTGACCATTTATACATAGAGGAAAAGAAAGGGTAGAGAGATATACAGAAAACAGATGGTATAGCAAAGAACACCGTGTCTGCAGCATTCTTCATAAATAACATGAATCACACAGAATTGCCAGAGATTATTTTAATGGCTTGACCCTTATGCTGTTATGGTAATTACAGAGAGAGTTTTAAGCCCCTCTACCAGGGAAATTATGCATCAAAACAGTAAAATTTTGTAATGAATTTCAATTGTTATTGAAAATTCTTTGTCAGAACTTCGGGGATTAATAGATCCAGTACATTTTTCTTCCTGGAGAAACATAAACAGTGCTTAAAAAAACAGCAGAAAACACACAGTATATCTCTTTTTGATTTTGATGAAATGGTGATGATTTACCCCAGATGATTTCCTGGCTCATTTTTCCTATATGTGGGAGAAAACTACTTTAGGATGAAAGGCTCTTGGATAGGCAGGGACATACTTTAGGACAGTTAAGTCCATTTAAGTCCACTGTTTACCTGCTGAGTTAGAGAATCAGTTAAAGTTACATATGTTCACAGTTTCTTGGCTTGTCATTTCTTTCCTGGTGGAAATTTTGTCCAGGAAGAATTAGTGGCATTGGCCTCTTTGCCGATGATTTTTGCACATCCAGCAATTAGGTCAGAGAAGCAACAAACACCTGAGTGAGTGTGTCTTACACACACTGCATTTTGTGCCTATGCACTGATTTCTGTCTGGAGAATCAAAGACTTATTTTTGGCAACCCTGGTGATTCATAATGTCATTATAAATTTTCAGTTCGAGAATGAGGTACTGAGCAACAGGATTTCAGAATTAGTTTGATCCTCTTATCTTCTGTAACAAGGCTGAAAAGGTAGAAATAGTGATTACCACCTGTGTTTTTGCTGCAAAGTAGCTGTTTGTCAGAATGGAGCTTCCCTGGCTACAGTTCAAAACCAAAAGCTAAACTAGATAGACTTTTTTTTCCTCATTTAGTAACTAATTGCACTGCACCCTACTTGTTTCAACGTAAAAACTCAGTGCTATGTGTCAAAGGGGGATAGAAACTGGCTCTGGATAGGCGAATCCACAGAAATAAAAGTCTTGTTTGCAGAGCACAGGGATAGCATGCAAGGTGGTCCCTGTGAATGATCTGACTGTAGAAGTAGGTTTTGCATAGGTGAGAGACAGTAAGACATTGACTACCTTTACAGTTGGTACTTTCTAGTTCTGTCTAAATTCATATTGTATCTTAATGCTCACTTGCTGCCTCTTTAAGCCGATTGACAAGCCCCTTGACAAGCCCCAAGATAATTGTTCATATTAAAAGAGCTGTTTTTCCTTTACTGGAATCTTCTCCCTCTAAAGCAGTATATTAAAGACAAATTAAAGGGAGATCTTCAAAAGCTGCTAAAGAGATGTAAACAAAAACACCAGGGTATTTTATACACATGAAAATAATAACACAAGAGTTTTCCGAGTACGATAACATCGCTCCTTGTATCATACTAAATTAATAACATCTCTCAAGCACCTGCCTAAACCAGAAGTCTTTCAAAGAGTCTAAGCATAACCTCTCTCATTAAATCAGCACTCAGAGGGCTAACTAGCAGATGCTGCTGACATGAACCCAAATGTAATCTCTTTAACCTTGTCCTGTGAGGAGCAGACAAGTCATGACCGAGTAATTCCAACTAAATTAGATTTTATGTGAAAGTGTATAGTCTAAATTAAATTTGATTAAAATGATTCACTGATTTGTGTTTGCTTTTAAAGGTCCTAATGTAGCCAAGGTGACCAGTTTTCAGCAATCTCTGTAATCAGATCAGTTTATTTTTACTTGCTTGGATCAAGATTTTTTTATCCAGTAGATTTCTCTACATTAATCATACTCTCTTGGATATCCATGGATAGATTAGGTATTTTCTATTCAGATAGATTCTCACTGTAATTCAATTTTCATCATGTTGATGAAGAAAACGGTGAAAACTAACTGTGGTGACTATAAAGATGTGTAATGTAAAATATCAAAAACTAACTTCAAAGAGAGAATTTTCAGGTCACCAGCTGATCAGAGGATGATATAAAATGCAAGATATTGTAACACAGGTGAATTAAGGCTAGAGGAAAGACTTTTTTTAATGTTCTCCTATCCCCAAAACCCTGTTCAGTGGGAGGCTTTACTCAGCACAGACTAACTACAGCAATAGGAGTGGAATTCTGCAGCTGCCTGTATGTGTAGTGATAAATTTCCTGGACTTAACCCCTTCATATCCTCTTCTCCTACTGGGAATTTATGTAAGTTTGATGAATATTGGTCACTGGTTTGTTACTTTTTAAATTCTTAATTGAATACTGCTAGTACTGATTAGTGACTGTGTTCTCAACACTAATCACAGTCTGTAATGAGTAAGAAACATATAGGTACTAATTAAGAATTATTAAATTAACATGAAAATTTTATTTACTATATTAAGTCAACGGTTGCTGTGTGCTCGAATGTATCTGTTTTGATTTTAAAGGGAAGAAGATCATGGACTCTATACAAGAATTTATACATCTTTTTATAAGAAGCTGCTGTTACCATTTTTTTTTGGATATCATTTCTCTCTGGTATTTGATGTTTTGGTGGTTTGTTTTTTTTGTTTTTTTTGTCTTTGTTTTATCTTGGACATCATAAGTTTCTACTGTTTGAGGGTCCTGTTACAAATCCACAGTTCTACAGAGAACAGGACTGCCTGGAAGTTTACAGGTCATCTTTAGAAGTGTTAGTAGATCTGAAACAGTACCTGGTTACGTTAGCACGAAAAAGTTCAAAGCTGCAGAGGAGATAATGATGTATTATTGGTAATGTTACCCAGGTGATACTGCTGTAAACCCCTCATGTTAAATTTTAGGTTACATACATGTCGAACTGCTGGCTCAGGCAGTTGTGGAAGAATAGTGGAATAAATCAAAGGGAAAGAGATGACCAGTGTTTACTTGGCATTTTATTGCTTTAGGTTGCTCAGACCCTAAATTACCAAAATTACACTTCTTTGCTGACTCTTCCTTATCCCCTCGACAGACCCTGTGTAGACCAGAGAGCTCACTAAGCCTGTTCATAGCCCATGGAGCAAGCCCCTTCAGCTCGTGTTTGATTTTATGTGTGGAATATCTTCACAGATTTAAATGAGATTCTTCACAGGTTTAATATTCAGCATGAGTTTTTTTCTGGAGTGGAGAAGAGGAAAACTCTCCTCTTCCTCTTAGCCTTTATCTGCAATCTACTCTGTAGTGCTCATCAACTTATTTAACACGTTCTCTCCCTGGACAACATTTCTGGTGTTAAAACTCTTATGAAGAGAATGGAAGCATGAGTCAGTAAACTGCTTCCTTCTCTACAATTTCCACTGGCAGCAAAGCAAAGTTGTTCCACCTCAGCATCTGCACCAGTTCTGAGCTTAGAGTCTCATTTGTCCTTCTGGCTTTTATTGAGTAGGAGAACAGAAAACAACATAAGTTGTTTCCCTTCTCTAGAGGATTGCTGCTCAGTTTCTTCTTAGTGTAATGAAAAAAAAGCACATTATACTTCACTGATACTTTTAAAGTTCTGCATTGTTTTTCTATCTACAAATTTACCTAAACCTTTTGTTGAACATCTGAAGAAAATCAGTTCTAATTTTTTTGATTTATTTTTACTGGACACAGAGTTGGTCGAAACTATCCATATTCCAAAGACCTGTAATTCAAAATAACCAAAACATGAGTAAAAATAAACTGAAACTATTCCATTTATAGACTTCCGTACCTTTCACCTATGATTGTGTTTTGCATGGAGCATTCATATTGGCTTATTAAATAGTCAGGTTGCATTCTGCTTGTTTAACTTCTAATGCCTTTTTTTCATACCTTGAGAAATTTGTCTTTCTTTTCAATTGAAGTAACAAGGTTATGAATGTCAGTGCTATGACTTAGCAAAACTCTTACCTAACTCTGTGAATGGAACTTAAACAAACATGAGTGAAGTCACTGGAAAAACTCTGCTTCTGAGGTTGAGATTGAAAAACTATTTGGGGAGTGAGGAAAAAATCTCAAATGACTGTTGTTCCAAGAAAGGTTGTAATATCTCTTCAATCACATTCTCTTTCTCTACTTTTTGTGTATGACAAATGCTCTTTCACTTGATCTTGAGTAGCAAACCCCAAAACACCAGTAAGGAAGAGAGAGAAGCTGTAACTCCTAAAAAGCATGCATGGGCCACCCTAGTAATCTCACTTATATAAATTCACATTAAAACTACAGTTTTATGTTATGGAAGTTTGTGACCAGAAAAGTTAAATCTTTTGCAGAATTGTTTTAACTTTTAAAAAATTACTAGTCACTGTTACTATAAAGAATAGCCCCTTATTTCTCATATCTAAAAGATTGAACCCTTCATCATGATTAATAAAGTCTGGTTGTTATCTGCTTTAGTCATAAAAAATGATACACAAAAGAAACAGTCTGGAAAAACACAAAGGTAAAATGCTAGCATGAACATTTGTGCCGACACCGCTAATTAAAAGACTTAAATTATTAGTCTTTAAGTAGCAAAAAAAGAGAAACAAACAAGTATAATTTGCTAGATTAATTTTATGTTCTGTTCTATTTAATCAAACTATACCTACAGCGAAAATGACAAATCTGAGTTGTCAGACTAAGGATGATAAGAAAGATAAAGGTCATATATTTTAGTGTCATAAAAGGTCTTATTAAAGGAACCCTAATTACATTAGGTATCCATGAAACATTAATTAAATACTGTCTGAAATAATTAGGTCCAAGTTACTGATGATTTAATTAAACTCAGTTTTTTATTTTATAAGAAAACTACAGGTCCGGTATCAGTCTGTTGGCAGGATAATTGATAATGTGTTGGAAGATCAAAACAGTAACCTTGACCACCTACTTTGGAAGGACACTATGGTGAGCAGGTTGTCCCGCTTGCCACACCTCATGGGGATGAGAACACGTGTGCGCTTGATTTGTTTCAAAGGGTGCAGAATTCAGAAGAAAGAAAGGGAAAGGTTTCTTCTCATATTCTCAACTTTCATAAACCGTCACAGCACATCAGACAGCGGTTCCTGACCTCTTAGTCCTATTGAGATTCCTTGCAAATTTTGGTGAGGATTCTTTGCCTTATCAAGTAAGGTAGGTGTGCATCTAAAAGCCTGGCTTTACACATCCACCTTGTGCCTCCCAAAGTTGCAAAGCCTTGTCCTATTCCTCCCTATAAGGAAAAAATTATTGTGTAAACAAGTTAATGACTCCTCTGTACACAGGAAGCCCTGCCAACTCCATGGTTATGGATATGGATAAAGAATGAGTGACTGGATGCAGATCTCCTCTCCTGGCAAAGTTGCCTATCTGATATTTTAGAATGATGAAAATATTACATGAGTGGAACATCATCCCCCGCTTAAGCAAAATTCACAGAACATATGTGAGATTGGTTGGGGAAAAAAAAATAAAGAGTATTGCAAAGGCAAGAAATACATCTGGTGATTTTGTCTATGGAGAGAGGCAGTGAAGGTATTTTGAGGAAAAACAGCCTTTTCCTGTCTATACCATGACTGGGAACACTTACTACACGGCACCACAGAGAACTCTATGAACTCTATGAAGAGAACCTTTTAATGCCTGTGTTGCTGCCATAGAAACTTACTATGGAAATGCAACGTATTGACTTTAGAGTTTTAGGAAGCAGTCTCGTGCCTGCAGTGAAGAGCCAAACTTCTTTAAGATCAACAATATCCAAGGATTACACAGACTGTTTAAACAACGTTCTTTCTAGTTATAGACAGTGCCTAATTAAGAAAAATATTTCAGTGTATTGTCTGGAAAACTAGCATGGGTCACGTGTAGGGTTCTAGATAAATAGAAAAGAAGAATCTCTTTGTAATTAATATTTATGTGCCTCTTACACAAAACTTGCCACAGAGAGTATTTTATTTTTGAAAGGGAGTTAACATGTCACTATATGACTAAAAATATTTTTAAAAATTAAAAAATAGACTCGAAACCTCTCATAGTTTATTGTGTAGAGCAAAGCAAATTCAACAAAGAAACACCTATCTTATCCTTTTGATAATGTTCTATGAGTTCTAGCACTCACTGATATAAAAAAATCATTGAAGAGCCTATTATTTCACCATGGAAAAGCGATAAATTCTAAAACCCTGAAACTTCATTACAACTGTCACTGGCAGGATGGTTATTTTTTGTCCACAGTAGCCATTATGACACTCGTATTTTACAACAGATATGTGAATGATCTCAAACTGCTAAGGAAATATTAAGGTATTAACTCAGTAACTCGTCAATCTCCTAATTAAATCCAGACAGACAGTTTTGCAATAATTTTAACAATTGACTTGTCAGATGAACACTTCTGGAAAGATGGAGAGTTTTATATATCATGTATGAAAAACATGACAGTTGAACTGGGCACTATACCTTTTTGTTTGCTGGTACTTTCAGGTCTTCCTCAAGACGTTCATGGAACTATCCTTTTAGGCTTCCTTGGTCTTGAATCTCCTTTCATTAAAGATGAGAACTGAAATATAAAGGAAGTCTGTCTTTAAAATCAAATGGAAGTGCTGATTTGTTTTTAAAGAAATATTCGTTCAAGTCATTCAAAAGACAAAACTGGAAAAGTTTCATTCTTTTCCTCTGCAGACTCTGAACGTCATTGATTCCTAATTTATGATGTAAAATCATCCTATATCTTACCCTATGTGATTGCTTGTGACAGCTACATTATGCAGTCTGTACAAAAATCCTTAACCCTTTCAGGCAAAAGTAAAATTTTGTTATGAAGATTTTAATTAAATCCTCTTACTTTGACAGGCACTGTGACAGTGATCAGTATAACAATGGCATGAATTAACACCTGTACAACGTTTCAAAACTATTAAAACTATAAACACACTAGGTATCAATGAGCAGTGTAGGAAGCAGACCTTCATTATTAGCATATTGTTTCAAAAAATTCTGTTCTCACTGTTCAGTATCACAGTACGGTATAAAAATGTAAATTTTTATTCCTAAAGTTTTAATTTGCATTGAAATAAGTTGCCTTTTAAGATGTTTTTGATACACTTTTTAAAACAGAGAAATCTTTCATGTGTTTGGTAAGAGTATAACCGTGTAAATACCTTTAAATAAGGAGTATATTACATATCTGCCAAAGCGGTTGCAGTCTGTTAAACAATGTATTACATGCTGCTTTTTTGCTCAAGTACACATATGCACACATACACTGTAAGGTGTTTAATAATCATTGTCTGCAGGCAGTATACAGACAAAGCAGACACAGGCACTGAAAGGAGTCCAGGATCTGAGACAAAGACACAAGCAGATGAATTCATGAGAAACTGATAACACAGTGTGAAAAAGGACGCTGTTCAATACCTAGATATTTTACCCAGAGGATGCTCCACATCTGAGTTTTATGTTGTTTGATATATATAATACAGTTTTACTACAGCACAAATTCTCTGGAGTCTGGTATGTGAGATCTTTTCTCATACTCATACAGTAGTAGCTATTGCTCCATGGCCACTGCTTCCCAGATCACCAGTCTAAATCACCACTGTTTGAGTCCTTACTGGTATTTGTTTCCTTTGGGAATTTGTCTTTACCTTTTCTTACTGTGAAAAAACCTAAAATATTTAAGTAAAAAATATTAAATGCAATACATGGTGAAGGCATTAATTAACAAGATGATAGGCCAGAACTTGCTCTCCTAATTTAGGCAAAATAAAGGCTGCAATGGATATATTCTGCTTCAGCTTCTAAACAGGATTAAGTACTATACAATACTATTCCTTAATGTCACTTTAGCAAACAAATAATATAGGAAAACGAACTCTCCAATTAATCCTTTCCAGAGTGGCATTAAGTGTGAGCAAATGAGATGGAGAATGAAAGGAAAACAGCTGATTGTGTTTTACCTGTTAACTGAAATGAACAAATAAACTGAATACTGTTGGGGAATCCTTGGGTTTCCTGAAAACAGTGTCTAAAAAATTAGCTTCCATTTAAAGATACATCGGTGACCGAGTTTATGGAAGTTAAATTACAATTATCCCTTATGTAAAATAAAATTATATCGGACTATGAAAGCTAACAACCAGTTAAAAACCCACTCTTTAAACAACTTTAGTACTACAAATTCTAGACAGAAACAAGCTTGCATATTGACAATAACACTGGCAACATCTGTTACTTGAAAACTCATAAGCTGTACACACATTTGCAACATTTTTTCTGCAGATATTTCTAAATGTTGCTTTTAGACATTAAAAGCAATGCAGGTTCAGTATGAATTTCTTTATATGCACAAAAGTGTTCTGCTAGAGATGTCGCAGGGCACACAGCTACCCACAAAACTGTAAAAGTCTGCAAAACATTCTAGCAGAAGC
Organism: Dromococcyx pavoninus; assembly: GCA_033558185.1. Taxonomy (NCBI): domain Eukaryota; kingdom Metazoa; phylum Chordata; class Aves; order Cuculiformes; family Neomorphidae; genus Dromococcyx; species Dromococcyx pavoninus. The sequence continues at coordinate 1,614,929 of JAUMJL010000389.1, read as the reverse complement.
AGATCTACAATTAACAAAATAATTTGACAAGGCAGTTCCTGGATCTTTACTTATTTTTATGTTACAAGCACTTACCTGATGTCTCGTGCAATATGCTATAAAGATATTTCCTAAAAGATTTTGGCAAATGAATTATGTAGCTGAAAAGTAATAATGAAGGTAGAAATTTGTCCTGTTATCAGTCACACACATTCAAGCAGAAACCCAGTGCAGCGCAGTAGATAGAACTATAAGCTCTGGGATCTTCTCATTCAACCAAGATTGCTTCATACAAAAGTTGACAATACACTACTGAAAGCCATTGTTGATATTCAACATTTTTTAAATAGCTGAACAGAATAGACAATAAGGCATGAAGGAAAACTTGGATAGGAGGCTGGCCTGGAGTCTGAGTACAGAAAAGAAAAAACATTAAAAATGGACAATAGAAATGTGATTATAATTTTTAATTACCCGGTTACTTAACTGGTCTTTACCATGCTGAACTTCAACGAGTTTTAAAGGAAGAATAAAATATGAACCATAATATTTTTTTCATTTATTAAAGCCTAGGTGCAGCTTTAAATGTTGGTACATATGCTCCCATGGGTCACATACACTGTCCCCTAATGTAAATAAAGGAATTTGCAAAATCAGTGAAAGATCCTCCCGTTAATTGTTAATTGACCCATTTGCCTAGGATGAGGAGTTCATACTTTTCAGTTATTTTATCAGAAAGACGATTTATGTCCAAAACTTTTTAAAGTTATGAAAAATCAAATATTTATATTTCCTGTTATTATCTCCTACCTCTCTGTTTCCTCGATTAAAAGAAACCAGACTACTATGTCCTCCTTGAAGAACTTCACGAAATCTTGGAGATCTTGCACATCTCTGATAATGGCTTATTTTAACAACCGTTTGTATTGTCTAAGGTTTTGGTGCCAATAGGTTAAAAGTCCACCTTGCATAAACCTGAAAAAACAAATCAGTACAAGCTTATTCTTTTCTACTGATACACCTGAAAAACCTTGTGTAGATTAGAGCCACTATAGTTAGCAGCCAGTAAAGGAGGAGTTTAAAGAATTTCATGACTTGATAATCTAGATGTTCCAGCAAAACAATCTACTTCACTCTCTGGCTCAGAGGGGTGGTTGTCTCCAGCTCTGCTTTGGATTTCATTGTATTCTTCTTCATCCATGCTGTATTCAGTACGTCTTTCTCATTTTTTTTTTTCCAGTGGAGGATGCTGCCAGATTATTTCAAGCCAAAGAGTTTATGATTAATTTTGGCAGAGTAATTTAGCAGGTTTTTTTGGTTTTGTTAACCCTGTTGTATTATTCACTAATTCTGATCTTGAATTTAGAATGTGAAAGAAAACTGCATTTTGTAGTGCACCTTCCCTCCTTGTTTTCAGTCAGAGCTGTTAGATTTGCCACTAGAATTGAGACATTCCTGCAAGATGTCCAGTCCACCATGAAAGATATTTTCTAAGCTAAAAAGAAATAGCTTTGATGCGTTCTTTTATATCAGAAAGAAATCGAACTAGTACAGAGCATTTTGCTTAAAACCAACCTTCAAGTCTAAGTCATACAAAGGTACATATAGCTCTTTCATTGAAACTAGTTCTATTAATTTCAGTTAGTTTGTTGATGTGAGTGGAAAGGTTCATGCACGTGCAATAAGTCTACAGGATTTGGTCTAAAACAACTATAGATGTGGCATCAATATTGAACATTATTGCCTTTCCCTTGTTCTTATGAGATTACTAAAACAACTTTCAGCAACAAAACTAAACATCAAATACCAATATTATTTGCACCGTGTTTTTACGTGCCTTTCTTCCTTCTTGACACTTTGTGATTTGTGAATCTAAAAAATTACATAAGATTCTAGGTTTTTCCAGGGCAGGAAATCTTCTAAATAAATTCTTTTTCTGCACTGGGGCACATAGGAGAACTGAGTTCTAAATGTACAATAGGCTGCACTCCAAACAGATGTGAAAAGAATTCAGAATATGAACCTGGGCTCTTTTTACATCTTATCCAAAACTATGAGTCACAGAGCACCTTAGGTTTCAAACAGGCAAAGGATTTGAATAAGGAAAGGTATCCACCACTAGTTTTCCAGGTCAGGTTCCTCCTGTGTTATCACACAGATGCTATAGATACACCGTCTGTTTAAAATTTGTCTGTTCTTAAAAGGATAAGAAATTCTGTTCTCAAACCCCCAGTGTTTCACCCAGTGGAATTCTAAAATTGTCAGTAATAATTCTGTAAATTATGTCTACAGGAAAATTGCAGTTTTATCCTTCTGAAGGAGAGGATTATTTTACCTACATAGTTCACTGTTCATCTCTGAAAATCACTTACTAGGTTGCTCTTGGCAAATTCACAAACTGCAGTTGTCAGGACTATCATAAAGTTGTATGTAACATCAATTTAACGATACCATTACACTGGTTTTCTCTCTAGTCTTGCATGGAGCCTGTGAATTTGTGGGAACGAGATATTCAATACCAATGTATTCATGAACAATGAAGAAAATGACAGATCTGTGTTCTGAGGACATAGCATACACCTTGTCCACATTTCATTTAGATCCTTTCAAATGACTGACAATCCTGCTTCCAGATAAGTATAGAACATTACATGTATTCAGTAAATGTTTAAATTATTTTAAAGTTTTAGGTTACTACTTTAATTGCAAAGTCTTAATTTTCCTCTCTTACTAAAGCCATGATACGAATTCTTCTCTCATTGTTATAATTTTCTGTGATATAAGCCTGCTATAATTTAGCACTCAACTGCATTGAATCCCATTATGAAGTCTCATCTTATATCACACAGAGTATATCTGAGTATAAAACATAAAATGCTTAGCTTGTAAGGATAGGGAGCTTGTCATCTCTTTAATTTGATCACTATAGTCAAATTATGCATAAAAAAAGTTGGAGAACAATGGCAAGATAGTGCTAAATATCCAGATTTTTAAAATGAGTGACACACTATGCATTTCAGAGATAGAGATATGTGTGACCTTCACAGAAGTTAATTAAAATACAGAGAAAAAAAATTAAACTGCTTTTTTTTTCTAGGATCCGTGTATTTCAAATGCCCCTGACCCCAACTAATAAATGGGATAGTCCAATATGCCTGCTATTTCCCCTACAAGGTCCCCTTGAATAATTTCCATCTAGAGTTTGTCACAGTGAGGATGCCCTTTGATTCTCAGATTTTTACATATTCAAAAGTAGTTCTCTTTTGCCTGTCCAGATGCGACATTGGTTTAGACTTCAAACAACTTGTCCATTTTCAGTAAATCCTGGGTAGATCTTAAATGGGATATTTCTATTTGCCTTGTAACATTGTACAGTAATTTGTTTCTTAATACCACTAACAAATTTGCAGTATTAAGTATACAGACTCTTTGGTTTACTGAATTCTTCTACAGTAGCAAGAACAAAGTGTTAGATATAATGTAATGCACAAATGAAAATGTTTTGTTTCCTTGGTGGAATAATGGTAACCGTAAGAAATCACAGACTGAAAATCCAGTGAGAGTCTTAAAGTAATGCTAAAGAAATGGTTGTGAAGAAGGTAATAAATCAATGTTTGGCTGCAATATCTTTTCAAACTTGAAGTAAATTACTTCTCTTACATTCATTGCTTACTAACTGTTGAGCAGCTGAAATAACTTGAAAACGCACAGACCTATAGGAAGTAAGGCAAGTGTTAGACCTGGATAGGGAAATAACTTTCTCATTCTACAAAGTGTTTCAGGTTTTCTCCAGATTTCACATTCTACGTTAGTGTGAAACAAATACTGAATTTCTGCTCCATCCTACCATCCCAGAACTTTGAATTGTGCTGCAAAAACAATACTCTGGTATTAGGGCAGAAGACCCAATTGAAGTCTTTGTTTTCTTAGTCTGTTCCTTCAGAACCAATTAACATAACACCAGGATACTAAGTAATATAAGACACAGCAGACTTTCTTCAGTCCTATTGGAACTGTTCCACCTATTAAACTAATTAAATAGTATTACCATAGGAGCTACAATGTGTATCTACTACAACTTGAGAGAATGATCTAAGCATGGCATGGAAGAATCGGCCAAAAGACTATAACTCTTCATACTCTCACAAATCTAGTTCTCATCTTGTTCCTTTTCATGTCGTCTGCCCACAGTTGGCTGCTGTATCTGGATTATAAAGTGTGCCACATTTACAACAGGGTAGACCATTTACAACAAGCAACGCTTTCATGGTCAGACTGCAATTGTCCAGGTGGTGAAAGGTTGGTTTTAAAAGAGATTCACGTCCTAAGTCTGAACACTCCAACAGTCTGTGCACCACCTGCTGTTCCATGGTATGTCATCTTAAAACTGAGAAGCCTTTTCCAGTCGAAGTCTTACAGAAGTGAGAAAAGTTTTAGTTTCAGTTAAATGACCTTTTGTGATGAAAAGACATTTTGTTTAAATGTTCCTTGATAGTGTTCATGGTATACATACAGGTTAAATAAAAGATTTTTCCATTGTTAGAAACTATATTTATAAAAATGATTACAAATACATTTCAATGAAGGAAAGGTAGAAAATGCTAACAATGAGGGGCTAAATACTGGCTGCTCACATAAAGACACACTTTTTTTTCCTAGCAAAATTGTGTAGCATAAGACATGGAGGTGGGCTTGGGGAAAAGATGCAATAAACAGTGGACTCTTTTTTTTGCAAAAAATTCTCATAAAAAATGTCTACAAAAAGGCCAAGTTACCAGTGTTGGATATTACAATGTATTTGATTAATTTTTTTCTTTTTTTAATATAAAATTGTCAGATAATCTTGTCCTGTAAAAATACTACATTTTAAAATTCACCGTGGAGCTGTCAGGCACCCACAGCCTCTTAGAGCTAGAGCTGGTACTGAGCTTGTGCTCCTTGTCAAAATTTAATGAGACGACCAGTTCTAAAATAATTGAATTTTCATATCAGAGCAAACCAGGATTACTCAGACAATAAAAATGCTGAGTCCTGTACTGTTACTGGCAAATACCTTTTGCTTTGCTCATGAAATCAGTATGTAAATGTTCCGGGTTTGTATTTAAGGCATCTTATGCATTTAGAGTTGTAGTACTAGCAATAATTTCAAATGGTCCCGTTGATAAGTAGCTGAGTTTTTTTTTTTTATAATGTTCAAACTGTAATTTGTTTGGTGAATCAGGATAAGAATTTGGTTTATACTTTATATAAATGTTAATGCACTTGCAGTTTAATTATGTTTCTTAACTTTTAGCATTTCAAAAGTAGAATTTGAAGACCACTCCATCAGATTGTCTTGCTTTCATGGAATACCTATATGAATACAGCCTCACTGACTTATGACTTTAAAAAGTAAAACTGTCCAGAAAGTTAGTGCCTGCTACAGGCGATGAATGTGTGTGGAGTGGTGAGACATGAGGAGTAGTACAATGTTGTATGTGTGCCTCAGCTTGCAGGTTTAAAAGTCAGAGCCAAAAGGTCCCCAAAGGAGAAGTACAAAAGGATAAAAAATCCCCAAACACCTACAGAAATGGCTAATAGAAATTATTTAAACGATTCTCAATAAATTGTTAGGCTGAACATTACTGACAAGTATTTGTTTTACTTTACTGTTTTCCAAAGGTTATTATGAAGAATACAACTGCATGAATAAGGATAGCTAAACTTTTCAAACAGGCCAAATGTCTATGACTGTATTAGCAACAGAAGCTTTGCATGACTATGCAAAATTGTGCTGAATTTTAAATGTGTGGCAAACACATATTTGAACTACTTGTAGCACATAAAAAGCCTCTGATCCATTATCACATTATGCTTTCCAGTGCATCTTCCTATGGAACACACCAACCTGCCATCATTATTAACACTTGAGGCAGAGTTAATTAGCCACACATAAAATTTTGCTTCCCTGACCGATGCTCCTGTGTAGCCGCCCAGGTATCCTATGGAAAAATATGTAAAAGAGAGAGGAACTTGCAAAATACATTTCCAAACCCAAAAATGTTTGTGAGATGAATTCCAATTTCTAATAAAAGGTGAACTGAAAAAAAATCTATGCTGTGACTGCTGTCCTTCTCTTAGTCAGGGAGCAGACTTCATTGCTTGGTAGGAGATGTAGTTCAATCCTGAATATTGAATCAAAACAAAGAAGAAATGCATGAAAGATGCAATCTGAAAGGAAAATAATCTAGGTCTTGTGCTTCACTTATATGATGGTAGAGTGCTGTGGTAGGGATCTGGTAAGATCTGCAGGGCCAAGTGACCATGTGAAATCTTTGTTGTTATGGTAACATTGGTTAGGAAAATGATAATTATATTAAAACCTGTATTTGTGTGTTCAAGTTTGTTTGTTTTCTAGTCTGCAGTGTTAACCAGTTCAGAGCCACAGAGTCGATATTTCCCTTTTCTTAAAAAAAAGACCTTCCCTGATACTTCTGCAGATGGAGTTTACTTGGCAACATGGTTAAAGAAGTCTTATTTTCTGTTAGCTGGGTATGGAGACTGAAAGTTGCGACAGTTCTGAAAATTGATTATGGCATATTTTAATGACAGAAATTATTTGTATAGAAGTGCTCAAACTGCCTGCCAACTGACCCTTTAAAATATTGTTTTTTGCGTGATGCAAGACTGTGTAGATTCAGGGAAGGTATAGTTCTATCAAAACCATAGTATATAGAAAAGAGAAGTATTATTAGCCCAGAAAACTATATCTTGTTCATGCAAATGCCCAACAGTAGTACTTGATAACGTATTTGATAAAATTATCAGTCACCTGGTTTAAGCATGCAGCAAGTACCCTTGGAAACCTTCCCATAGATATTTCTTTTTTTTGTCCCAGTACATCCTGGCAGAAGTGACACAGCTGAGACTTTTGACTTATTAATTTTCAACTCTTTGTGTTTTCTTTTTCCCCAATCTATTTATTAAATATTGCTTTACTTAACTGTGGTTTTACTGCCTTACTGAAGGGGTTTTTTGATTGATTGGGGTTTTTTTTGATGTGCAGGATAATGAACAGTGCAGAATTATTTTTCTACTTCACCTACACTGTTAGTCAGATCACAAATAGTAGATTAGAAAGTTTGGCTGATGGAGCTTGCCTTGTGCCAGAAACAGTATGTTTTTCCTTTTTTTTTAATGTCCCCTTTTCAGCTTTAGAGCATGAAAAGCTGTAACAATGATAAGTTTTTGCAAGTAGTTACTATTATTCTTTTTGGGGGATGAGCTGTGGAATTTAAAGAAAACTTGATTGTGTGTTAAAATCCTAAGTGGATACAGTCAGCTCATTTCACTGTCTCTGCATCTGCTGTAGTAACATCCAGAACAGGCAGAAGAATAATAAATGAGCCAGTTTTGTATTGCATTTATACCATGTGCATGGGGCAAGTTACTTATGTAAATGCAATGTTCAGCTAATGTATATGAATGTGTTTAGTGCATTAAGTAAATTGTGATGGAACACCTAAGAAAAGGCAGGTAAAAATCATTCATGTATTATTAAAAAGTTCAAATTGTCTAGAGATTAGGAGAGCCACTTTTCAGCCTGAGCCTAGAAGTCAGTGTTGCTGTTTTTACTAATGATGCATCATTACGCCTTCCCCTCCTCTTTTGCATTTACATTGGATTAACTTCTCTTAAAGGCAATTCTGTAATAATATATCATTTATGTGTACACTTATGACCTTACTGTGGTTTTAGTGGAAGAATGCTCATTTATATTTATCAGTTGAAATACGCATTTTGTCCCATGACTAGAAAAGGTAAAGAGTCACTAATATGGTCTTTTAGCCCTAAAAGACTTTAATACCCCTTTTCCTTATCTTAGATCAACTTTATTATAATACAGTAATTACACAGAAAAAATGTAATGATCATAATGTCAGCCACATTTAACCTCCTTTGATCTCCCATGATTCTTTGCACTAAAAGCTCAAGGAAAGGCCTTCACTGACTTCTTGATAACTGAATGAGTGATTATCCTCCTTGTTAATGGGCAATGATATAGAAAACTCTTCCATATGTACAGAATATTCATGAGGGGGCTGCACGAGCTGAGATAAGACTATAAGATGCCACAAGCAATCACTTATAAGAACACTACAAAAAAATATTCCTATTCAGGGACATTACTAGATTTGAGGTTTCTGGGTGAGGGAGGAGGGTAGATCCACCACCATCTAACTGACAGTATAATTTGGGGAGAAGGTCTGTTTTCTTGGGCTTCCCATGACTTCTACTAGTTAAGTGCATTTGACAACATGACTATTTTAGCTACCACAAGTCAGAATGAGATTTACCTTCATCTTAGCTCCAAATGCGTGTAACCAGGGCAAAGTCCAGCCTTTTTTTTAATGACCAGCTGTATAGCAGGTACTGGGTCAGCTTTCTTTGGGAGAAGCTGGCATTTTCTGAACACCTGAAGGGCTACTCTTTATCTATGGGAGCTGAAGGTGAGGCAGTTGCATTTTATTTTTCAGCACTTTGTTTTCTTTCTGGAACTCAGTTTCAACGCTTGGCCTTAAATGCCATCACAATTACAAGGTGCATCTCCCATGTGCACATCCCTGAACAGGATACACTTGTACAGCATCAGCTGATGGTATGGTAGCATTTTCTCAGCCTATCTACTAACACTTAAATGGTGGTAACAGACACTAAGCGTAGTTCAAGAGGGGAGTAGCAAAATTCGTTGTTATGAAATGTTAAATGGAGATACCCCTGTCTGTAGACAGCAGGTACCGTAAAGGTGAGTCTGAAGAAATTAGTTCTGTGCAGAACTAATAGGCAACACATGGCCCAGAGCTGCTAATTGATCATCTAATTTACTAGTTAACTTATCAATCTGTAGGGCAAATAGTACTCTTTTATTGCAGTTTGATAGTTCAATGTTTTTCCAAAATGAGATGGAAATTTTAACACTTATAGATATTTCCACATCAATAATCTGAAAAATATGATTTTTAATTTAATCAAATCTTTAGGTGATTTTGAGATGTGTTAATTCATTGTTTATGTTAACGTCTCTCAATCTTTTTAAACATTGTGTTTTTTTCAGAGGGAAAAGTAAATTTTTTATGAAAAGAAATGACATGTTGATAACTGTGACTTTTTTTTACCCAAGTGTGTTGAAATGGAAAATTCGTACATGAAGCTTAGTTTCCGTTTTAATGAATGGATGTCTTCCTAGACAAATCACACTTTGGAAAATAAACTAGTGATGATGATGATGATTCTTACTAACCACACAGAGAAAGACCTCAGTAAACTTTTTGAAAAGGAATGAGTTATGATGATTTGTGATCCAGTATTCTGTGCTGTGTTTAGTGGATACTCCTTTCTTTGCTGTGGTTCTTTCCATTCAAGGTCTTTTTGAATAGCATTACTGTATGTACTGAACTAACTGAAATAGCATGTATAGTGTGATCAGCTCAGCTGGGACTAGTCATGATCCACACTGGTTTGACAATGAGCTCGCTTCTTTGAAACTGCTTTTCAGTGGAAAATAGGTTTCTTGTTATATAGATTTCTGTTGGTTAAAAAATATCTCGTTTCCATGAGAGAGTTTTGCCTTCCATTGAAAAACTGTTTTATCATAAACTCTTTTAACCAAACCCATTTTTTTGGAGGAAAAAAATAAAGCCCTCCCAAACAGTTATTTTCTAATAGCTTTCTCTTCCACTAAAATAAAACACCAAAACTGAGTGCTTTGGTTGCTTGAGAGTTTATTCTATCATGATGATTCTCTTAGCTTCCTGAAAATCAATGCAAATGTGAACTAGTGAAACCAAACAAATCCCAATTTAAATTTTCAGGGGTTTTATTCCAACCTAAAGCTAAATTTGAACTAATGACCTGAAATTGGGTTGATCGCATGACAGACCTGAATAAAAACAACTTCAGTCACAGTCAAATCTGACATGAATTTGAAAATACACTGATTTGACTTCCCAACAGTTACAGATTGGTGAAAATTAATGAGGAAATTCAGGTGGATTCAGGCAAAGCAATCTCTTCATGCAGTGTAAGCCTGAAGCACAGATTAAAAAAATACTTAGCCATCAATTTGAAAGGCTTCTGCCTTTGCCTCTGAAAGTCACTGGGAGAGTATCTGCCTGTTGTATAAGTACTGTATAGTGGTAACTCCATCTGTATGTCCTGTGTTTTGTATGCATATTTCCTCTAGCACTGTCATCAGAAGCAAACCACAAATTAGTACAGAAATCTTACAACCATTTTTGTGCAACATGTATATATTCTGAAGAGTATGATATTGTAGTTCAGAGATACATATACAGGCTGGGTCATGGAAGAGGCTGTGGATTTCTGAGTAGGCCAGATATCAAACACTACACAATCTGGGTTGATTACGGGCGTTCTGTTAAAGCATTTTTGCACAGGTTTCACCTACACAATTCAAGTGGTGCTGTATTGAAGGGCTGTCTGTGCTTCACTGGCTGTATGCACGTGAAGCAGGACCTGCTGGCTTTCAGTGGAGCACCAAAGAGTATTTAACTTTCTTTACACATCGGAGATACATTTTATATTTTTTTCTTGTATCAATAGAAACATAATTTTTGTAATTTGTAAAAAATTTACTAGATTTGAAAACTGTTTCTACGAAAAAATCCTTTATCTGCCTTCCTTCAGAAGTGCAGCAAATCCTAATACGATTTATCGAATGTCCTTGCTTCCGAAAGGCATTGTGGCTACTGAAATAACGAACTACTTGAAAGTCACATTTAATTTACTTCCAAAGAAACAAGCTAGCATTGCTCAAGGTTGCTGGGGAAACAGGAAAGCTGCTTTAGATCAGTTTGCAGCAGAGAAGACTTGCTGATATTTTGCAATTTGCACATATTCATCATAACTTTAACAATCTCTTATTTTCAGAAACCTATTTCTGACTTGGTGTTAAATATTCATCTTCATTCCCACAGCATGGCCTTGTTTTCAGTTGTGGATTCAGATTCATAAATGTTGCTTAAAAATAAGCCGTTTTATCAGAACCATGTTCAAATATCCTCTTTTTAGGGCACATTTGATCAAAGAATGCATCCAATTTCAGCCCAAGAGAAGTCCAGAGCAGGCATAAAAATCTCATTTCTTGGGATTCTACTCTACCAAAGTTGTATGTAATTTCAGTTGATCAAACCCTTTCCAAATTTTTTTTCGGTCACCCAACTTCCCTGCTTTAAAGAAAAGTTCTAATAATTTCCAGAGTTGTAAAATTCTGTTACTGCATTCACTTACTGCTCTGCCATAAAGAAAAAAGGATTGCATTTGAAAACAATGTGCGCAAGTCTGTTGAACTCTGCTAATCCTTCTACTGGAGATAAACCAGGACCCCCTTTTTCTGTAAGTTGCATTATACGGATGTGATTTAACATGCACATATCCTGTGCTGTCAAATTCATTCCAAATTTACTGAAAGTTGCAGTGGTGAAGTGGATGGGCTAATAGAGACTCATAGGGAAGCCTGTCTTTGGCAGTAAGGGACGCTTATAATGCAGAGAAATCAGTTGCAATGTTATGATTAATTTAGGTATAAAACTATGTTCTGCCTTGTGCAGCAGCGTTAACTATTTGCAATAAGCTTAGATCTTACCAAGTACACAGTGCACCTAGGATTATCTTTCAAGATCTGCAATGCTCAGACCTGTGTTTATTGCTAGAAGAGTGTTTTCTCACAATACCCAGTTTTATACAAGAGACCAATTTACTAAAATCATGTCAGTCACATTAATTCATGTGAAGGAATAAAGGTGTTACCTGTGCGTTATTGTTTAATTATTACATTATTTACCTCTTAGAATCCCAGAATTATATCAAGCACAAATCGAGTTAAAAATGAACAGAGAAAAATACTAACCAAAATTAAAGTGTTTAAAATGATTGAGTGTTGAGTCCAGATTCCTCTCAATCAGCCTCATAGAACCACAATTTAGAAAGTAGCCTAAGACAAAAGATACAGTGTCTCTTATGTAGCAGCAGTACATATACGACCTGTTTTTTTACAGATACTTAGGTAATAGGTGGTGTTTTGAAATATCTATCCAATAGTTCCCCAGTTTTCCTGTCAACATACTTTTGGTTCAGATATTAGATATAAAATTTCATGACTACTGTCTGCTTCATTTTGTTCATAAACATTCGTCTATATATTTCAGGAAAGTACTTTTCACGTTCTTTGCATAATTATATATTTTGAGATCTTTTAGCCACATTTCATCAAGATTTCAGCAAATTTTGCTCTGGTTTAGGCTCACTTTTTTTTTAAAGTTACTGTAGGAATGCTTTCAATTGAGTAATATATTTTATTTCCTTGACTTACATTGCCATCATCCACTAGGATGAATTGAAGAGAGGAGAAAGCAGAGAACTGTGAAAGGTAAGTAACCAGAAGGAAAAATGGGGGCAAGGGGAATAGCATAATGGAGATTTGGACTGTGACATGTTTAAATACAACATAGACAATAAATAATGGAAACAAAGTGGGATGAGAGAAAAAGCCTCTGAGTAAGTGAAGGTAGGCAAAGGGCTTGTTGCAAAAAGACTGATCTTAGAGGAGAAAGCTTTACTTGCCACTGAAGTCCTGCCTGTAACCTTAACACAGGAATCTTGCTGTGCCTGTAAGGAACAAGACCTGGGGCTCAGCAGGAAATCTCTTCATGCTGCAGGGCATGCATACTTCTCGCTACTGCCGGGGAAGACAGGTAGACTGGCTGCCTCCTTGAAGATGTGCCAGTGTTGGGGAGTTCTGGAAACCCGTTGCATGCTACTCAGAGTTCATTGATCATTCTCTTGCAAATGTAAATGCCGCTGTCGCCCAGCCTTGTGACAAAAGATGTATTGCTGACATAATCGGCTGCAAAACTGGAATGTAAGTGGGTAGCCAAGCCAAATTTCAGAAAGAACTCTCAATGGCTGCTTGCTGAACGATACTGACAAAATACCAACTAAAACTAGCAGGTCTTGGAATCAACTTAGTAATGATTCACTAACTAAAATTTACTAAGAAGTATTTTACAATAGAATTCAAAGTTTTTTTTTCTTAATATTGCAACCTCTCTGGTATTAAAATCGCAGGGAAGGAAGTAGGCTGTGACAGCAATGGTATGTTCCTACAATTTGATGCGATTCTTCATTGCTTAAAAATATATCGAAATTTTACACCACATTAATTAATCTAAACCAGATTTTCTGGGGGAAAGAGACAGAAAAAAGCAAGATAGCTCATTAAAGAGAATAAGATCAGGCACTCTATGTCCAGTCAGCCCAACAGTTGACTTACTGAGAGTCAACACTGGTGTACTTTGGTTTATTACGCAGTAAAATCAGTGCACCTTATATTGGTTGTGATTGTACCTCAAGATATCTGATGTGTGTTAGGTACTAATACATCAGATGAGTGTAGGTTAGCAGTGTCAATCCATTGATTCTAGCCAGGTACCCCTTATTTTGTTTGTGATGGATTAAAACATGATACGTCACATCAGAAACACAAGAGAACACTGGAACACGTAGGAAATATTAGCTGAAATCCAATCTTGAATGTAGAAAGCTTTCACTCAGCTCTGTTAGCCATCTTGCAAGTTTCTTCTTCTCTCCCCCCATTCGTATTGCTCTTCCTTATTTCTCTACTCTTTCTAAATGAAGATAATGCTCTGATTTAAACAACTGATTCAAACTTGGTTAGTGTTTAAATAAGCTGGCCACAAATAGCTACATGTACACATGTACATGTAGAACAATTAAAGAGAGTAGTGTGAAAAATGGATTGGTTTTTGGCCACAACATCAAGCAGTTTCACTGAGAAAAGTATTGCTCTGTCATCTTTAACATGATATAACAAATACTCAGCTTTCTTGAAGGAAGAAAAAAGTTAACGCTGAAAACGTGTTTTTCACATTTTTGTCTAAAGAAATATACAGAGAAGAAAAAAAAAAGTGACCTGAAAGATATCACATCTGAGAAAGGCCTCAGTAGTTGTTTTCTGAGTGCTCCTTTAGCAGCACAGTCTTGATCATCCAGAGAGAGGTATAAGAAGTGAAACAACAGTGGAGAAACGAAAGGATGTTCTAAGATGAAAAATCAAAGTTGCTAAGTATAGCTTGGTTATCAACTGATAGCTAATTTAGACCATAATCATCTAATCCTACCTGGGGAGTAAACACATTACCATTGGGAAACATTATCCACTGTAACAAATACAGGAACTCAGAAAATAATGAGACTATATTAAATGATTTCTGAGAAATCCTAGTTTTGAACCAGGAAAACTCCACTTACCTACAGAACACTGTTAAAACACATTTGTGAAGTGCAAACTCCTTTGTGCCATAAAGCTAAACCTGCAGCCCTAAAAACAGCACAACTATGAACAATCACACTCAGGACAGGGCAAAATCAGATAATTTCTGTTTCTATATTATGTTACTGTGTGACTTAGCATATCTTGCTTCTCTCTGGAAAGATAACTAGACATATGTTTTTTTTGCTGTGTTGTAGAGTTGATAGGTAATAGACTGACCTATCACGAGAACACAGCAACACAAAATGTTGCTTTGTGCCAAGAAAATAAAAAAAGAAGATAAAAGACAAAATGATCAGGGAAAGCATGCAATTCAAAAGAGAAAGTGATTTAATTGCATGGAAAAAAGGAAAATACTGAAAAAAACCCCCACAACTTTTCTTTGGAATTGAATACAACAGATAATAGAAAAAAAGCCATAAATTCTACTTGATACTGTCTATTTAATTTAAAATGCTGCTAAATCTCACAGTATACATTAGTGTGTATGTTAAGATTGGTGTGTACATAAAGGCACTTGAACAGAAACACACAATGCAATGCTAATAGGGTTAGGTGCTCAGAATATAAGGTAACCTAAGTGCCATTTGATGGAAGAGTTGCTAGGGAAGGCTATTTCTTCCTGTCTGTTAATTAAGTGAATTTAGTGCTTTTGAAAGGTGCCAGATTGACAGTCCTGAGACTGAAGTCCTCTATTCATGGAGCAGCTAGAGCCCAGGCAGTAGCAGCAAAGCTTCCTCACACTGCCCCTCAACCTTGACCTGGAGGGCTCACCTCCAGCGATGAGCCGGGCTGGCAGCTCCGTTTCCAAGCCTGTTCATTCTCTGGCCTCTCTGGGGAGGCTGCTGATAAAGGTGCTAATTAGGGCCAATTGTAACAGAGGGTTTTGTGCAGTGAACACCTGTCCATTAAGAACTGAACTGGGAACACCAGCTTTTTTCATGCAGGGCACAGCACAGCCTCTAACAAGTGAGGATTTTTCAAGCACTACTGACCTAGGGCAGAGCTGAGGTAATATGCACAGGCAAGGCAGCTTAAGGGCTGCACTATATTTCACCCAACTCTTTTTTAAGAGAGTAATAGGAAAAATGTTGGGTTTTTTTTTAAAGAAGATGTCCATCCAATTGCTTTGATGACTCCTTTCCTAGGCAGTTGATTCTCATTCTACTTGACTCCTGCCTTTGAGATGGCCCTTCTTTCATGCCTATCAACCTGTTTTAAGAAACATAAAGGGCTCAGGACAAAACCGAAGAAAGGTGATAACCAATTGATCAAAACAATTCATGAGAAGTTTGCTGTAAAGTAGAAGAGGGCTTGCACAACCTCCACTTCTCTCTACCACGATACTATGTGGAAAGGAGATCAGTCTCCATCTGAAAAACGGAGCAAGGGGAGCGAACTCTTTATAAATAAAACACTTCAAATGACCAGGCTGACTTCTGCTTATTTTATGCCTCTCTGGGGGGCAGAAAGTTGGTATACAGAGGGTGGAATATGGCTTAGTTTCTGTGTAGGAATACTGGCTTTCCCAGGACCAAACACAGTTCCTAAGTTATTGCACATAATAACATTTCAGATAATTCCTTGTTGTTCTACCTCCATGCAATTTTTATTCCCTACTGATGAGAACCACTACCAATCTAGAAACAAGCCCCTCCCCACCCACCCCCAAACCCTGAGCCACCTGGCTTTTCTAAGTTCTTCCCTTTACTTGATTTTGCACAGGAAAGTCAAATAAAAATTACACTCTAAATAGATGGAAACCTAAGTTGAGGCATCTACAGTGACTAATATAGAACAGTTCATCTTAAAAGAAAAGATTCTTCAAGTGTGTATGTTTTGTTTTTTTCAGAAGAGGCTGACTTCAAGTCTTTATTGTCTTCCACCTCCTTCAAGGTGCAATAGAGAGATATAGCAGCTTAGTGTTCTTGACATCAGCAAATAGGCTGAAAAAAACATTATCAGGGAAGAGCCAATCTCCTATAATAGTCGAATAGTATTCGCACCGATGATAAAGTTTTGGGTGAAAGATGAAATGAAAAATGTGGTTATAGCTGCTTGTAGCAAAACAAGCTTTTCTGTAGTTCTTTTGCCCCCTGTCTTAAGTGTTTATATTGAATGAATAGTTGGTGCTTTATATGACTTTGTTGTTGAATGGAGCAGTCTACTTAGCGTGAACTTTTTGATGGCCTTACTTTCTGAAATGCTGTGCAAAGATTTTATGGATTATGCATTAGTCCCATTAACTTTCCTCTGCAGGATAACATGGACAGTGGCAGGGCTGACAAAGACTGAACAGAGTGAAGGAGGCCAGCACCAAAACATCTGCATTTTTGCTAAGAGAAATAATTTCAAGTGTCACCTGCAATAATGTACCTCATCTAAGCATAATATACGGCATCACATCTGATGAAGTGACTATTAAGTCACCTTGGTGATATTTATTCAATTTTTCTCAACTCTCCTGTGAAAACTGGGGAATCTCCTTTTGATTACTCTCTAGTGTTTTTAGTCTACAAGTAACACCTGTACATTCATATTCAAATTGTGACAATGCATGCAGTAGGTCCAATTGCTTTCTTTGCTGATACAAGCCAAATCACGGTGCCACCCGTGGGACTTTGGATAGTATGACGGCCTAACACACAAAATCATGGTTTGAAATATGTTTGTAGTCAACCAGTTTCGAGGCAACATTCAAATGCTTACACCTGATCAAGGATAAACCCATATGTGCTTTTTGGAGGACTAAAGCCAAGATTTCAAAAGATGAGTTGTAGTTAGGGATTCCTTAAAATAGTGTGACACTGACATTAAAACTGTTCTGAAATATGTTTCACCTTCCCCCTGGTAGCCTCTGATCACCACAAGAATAAGTATTAACTTAATACTGGTTTTCTTCCATCTTTTGCATCGAGGTCACACTTGGAAACCATTCTATATAGTTTTACTTACTTTTAATAAACAGACAGCCCCATGGGAAATTATTTGTAGCCAGTATGTTTGGACCACTTCAAGACTCTAATTTTCATACAAAAATTCAGCTAGAATATGTCCTGTCCTGCTCACACCTTTCTGTTTTGGCATCCAAGCAAGGAGCCAATTGCTACAGCCTTGGTAGCCTAGAATTAAAAAAAAAAAAATACAAACCAAAAAACAAACACTTAAAATATTTAAATTACATTAAAATTAAGAAA
Organism: Dromococcyx pavoninus; assembly: GCA_033558185.1. Classification (NCBI taxonomy): domain Eukaryota; kingdom Metazoa; phylum Chordata; class Aves; order Cuculiformes; family Neomorphidae; genus Dromococcyx; species Dromococcyx pavoninus. Next base: position 1,597,403 of record JAUMJL010000389.1, on the reverse strand, counting down.
ACTGTGGGAGAGACAGCCAGGAAAACTTCAATTTTCCTCCAGAAGTTAAAACTCAAAATAAGAATGCTGAAATAAAAAAAACCACATTCTTCTATTGTACAAAGGCAGTCCAACTCTTACCACTGATGCTCATTTTAGGAATCATATCAGCACATTTTCACCCTCTAATGTCCTACCTATTTTATATGCATTCCTGGATCATGGGCTAAATTTTAGAAGAAACTGATAAACAATGTTTAAGACAGTGCCAGGAGATAATGAAGCATTCATCTTCATAGTAAATGGTCTCCCTAGAAAGAGCTGAGTAGTCTGGTGACAATTAAGAGCTATAATGAAAATTAAGAGAGGCATTAAAGGATATCAATCCTATGAATACTGACATTGATATTTCTTCTGTCAGCTGACAAAAAAAGTAATTAATTGTTATAGTAGACAAGGTGATGAACACACACCCCTCCACACAAACATTCACAGGCAGCCTGGAATGAAAAAGCAACACATACAGGACATGTCCCCTCTTTAAGAGCCATTCTCAATACTAAAGCTGATTTGTTGAGGACAAAAGGAATAGCACAGATGAAGCAAGGTCAGAAAGGTGAGTAAAAATAAGGCAGTTATTATGTCTTTTCTCAAAGCAGAAGCAGATTAGAAAATAGGTCAGAGAGTGCAGGAAAAATGTTATTTGTATTCTGTCAATTATGCAAAGGACATGCATCTCTGAATGTAGAGATTTGTAGTAACCTCTTATTCTAGTCCTAGGGAACGATGTATTCCATATTATTTCTTGTTATTACTAGTATTACAATAGGTTTTAAAAAGACTTTAATATCAAACGCTGCGCAATCAAGCACTAGGAGAAAGATTCTGTTGTGAAGAACATATGGGCTACGTAAGACAGGGCACTGGCATGAGGAGGTGATGTGGTTTCTCAGGAGTGATATTGTGAAGGAGGAAGTGAAGTTTGTCTCCATGTCCCCAAACAGTGCCATGCCCCAGCAAGACATAATAAGCTGAACAGAGCCAGTGTTTTTGTGTTTTTCTCTAGTATCTCAATATAGCCACCTGACAACAGAAACTTCTTTAGATGTTTGGAAAATACAAATTCTTGACCTTTTTCACTTCCTGCTATCTTGGTTTTAGCTTGCTTTCCTCGAGAAATAAACCTTAAGGTCAAATGAGCTGTCTATGGAGGTGTGCATGAGAGGGGAAAAGGCTATAGAAAAGCAATCTGTCAGTTCTCTTCCTGCTCTTGAAGTTTACACAAATCTGACACAGTGGTAGAATTCTCAGATATTCTACATACCTAAACTTTCACTGATGAAAGCAGTCAGTGAAAAAAGAACACACCCTATTCCTCACTGAGAGGCCAGTGATCATTTCCCATAATTCTTTTCATGTTTTAAAGACATTAAAGACTTTCTAGAACATTTCACACTGGAAATGTAAGTAGACATTCTACCGCTACTGGAAATGCTTGTTCTTGTTCAGAACAATTATTGCAACATGTGCACATGTTACAGCAGCTGAGAAAGCACAACTACTCACAGACAGGTCTTAAACCAAAGTCTCCACTTAACGTAAGAGGACAGCATACCATGGAGAAACAGCTGCAGTTATTAATTTTACCTCTTCTTCCAAACAGATCCAGAAGGCTGAGAGTCCCAAAATCACTGTTGACCATACCATTCAAGAGGGTGCATTCAAGCAAATCACTACTGACTCTACTCTGCTTCTGAATACCTTTATGCAAGCTCGTGTGACTCTGCAGCAACTGAGGAGCCTGTGGGTGTCCTGCCCCGTGAACAGCTGGGATGGGTAATGTTATCAGGCTTCCCAAACAATGCCAGAATCCTGAGAAAAGCCCTCAAAGCTTATATTTACACCACTCCCTTTTTACCTGCTTGAAGACAGTTTTATATATATCTTTTTCTACTCTAGTTAATGCAGAAACTGAACGAACAAACAAAACAAACAACTACTAACATGGAGAAGAAAACTGGGTAGTGAAGGAAAAAACTCCCAACATTACGCCCAGAAATACATTTTTAGTGCAAAAAGAACTTTTATGCAAAAATATTTGATTAAAAAACAGAAAACCAATTTTAATTGTTTTTAAAATACACCCCACAACACCTTTTCCTTAAAATTAAGTAATTTCAAATAAACATATAGTAAAATGACAACGAGTGAATTTCAAGTAGTATTTTTTTAAAAAAATAATCATAATAGATATATATTTTGGCTTGATTTGAATATTTGTGCGTTGACATTATAAAGCAAAGCATTTCTGTAGCAAGAGACGTGACCGTGATCTGATTTAGAAGGCAACATAAGGTTGCCTTATGATGGCATTTTTCTTTAATTACATAAGGGAAAGATACATGCAACTGATTTTTTTACATACAGAAATAATTCATTAAAAGGCTTGTGAATTTTATTTGTTAGCTTTCTTTATTATTTAAAATAATAAAATTGTTTTTAAGAGCTTATTACTTTTCTCATATATTTCCTCTAAATTCCTACAGTGTGTAAGGGAAATGCTCTCTAGAATGCAGATTTCCTAGTGGATGTGAGGATTATTCTTCTATAGTCTCAAGTATCAATGAGTGAAATCTTATCCTAAATAAGTAGCTGACATGTGTAACTAATTTTCAAAAGAACTTTCTTTAAGCTTATTACCAAAGCAACTGCTTTCATTCTTAAGATTTGAGCAGTATAACTAAAGGTAATTCCTTTTTTACTCTGCATAAAATTCTTTATTACCCTGTATACAACCTAAAAATAAAAGCAACTCCTAATACATTCACAAAAATTGCTTCAATGTTTTAGCACTGTGTTTCTAATGAGTACTTATTGTGGAACAATGTAGGAAGAACTTCCTAATGTGTTGTATCTACAATTACATGTGTTCAAATGAATAATTTCTATTCTCAGCAAAATAATTCACCCACTGTCTCGTCTGTAATAAAATATAATAATAAGCCCCAAGTTCTTGAGCTTCAGCTCTATGGATTTTTTTATTATTTTTTATTGCTATCCTTGGCTTCTAACCTCTTTGTGAGAGCTTTCAAAGCAGATAGTCAAAGCAACAGAAAACTAATCAAGATTGCAGCAGAACAAGCGCGTCGGCACAGTGTTTAGAATTCGACAAGCTTAGTGATTAAGAAGTTCTTCGTGAAACGATTTGTTTCCATTAGAGATACAGATCTCAGGATCGTTTTTGAACACAATAATTTATAATCTTAATATTTATCATAGTCTTAAAATTAATTTTGCTCCCCTCAATACTTGTTCGTGTTTAATTTTCATAAGACTGTTTTATTGAACTTAGATATAACCATGACACTTTAGAAACTTTAAGGTGGTTATCTTTCTTTGCACTGGTTTACCCATAAATAATGCAGAGAAATGGAAATAGGAAGTCCTCTAAAATATAAACTGTTCCTGTACAATGAAGTTATTAAAATTGTAGATACACAGCCCTCAGGTTAAGCTGCTCTATAATAACTGTGGCTGTATTCAGCAACTACAAAGGGATAGTATAATTTCTTTTGGATGCAAAGACATTCCTGGGTGGAAAGGAACGCAGAAATATTCTCTGGCATAATGCAAGGCAGCCTATGAAGAGAATCCTAACAGAACAGTAATCTGAATAGGAAAATTAGTTTCAATACTTTAGGATATTTACTATTATTCTCTGCTCCCTCATTTTGATTGGGAATGACCTTTTGTGAAGGACAGTGCAGACTGAGTTGTTTTCATAGAATGGCTTAGGTTGGAACGGACTTTTAAAGTTAACCTGATCCAACCCCCCTACTGCAACAAGCAGGGACATCTTCAACTCTATCAGGTTGCTCAGAGGTCTGTCCAATCTGACCTTGAATGTTTCCTGGAATGGGTCATCTGCCACTGCTCTGGGCAACCTGCTCCAGTGCTTCACCACCCTTATTGTAAGAAATTTCTTTCCTATATCTAAGTCTGAATCCATTCTCTTTTAGTTTAAAACCATTACCCCTTGTCCAGTTGTTACAGGCCCTGCTAAAAAGTCTATTCCCATCTTTCTTATAAGCTCCCTTTAAAGCCACAACAAGATCTCTTTGGAGCCTTCTCTTCTCCAGGTGGAACAACCCCCAGATCTCTAAGCCTTTTCTGATAGGAGAGGTATTCCCCTCTGTTCCCCTTGAGCCGCTATGTTACCTCTTGTGGTACACCTTGACATACTGATTTTATTTCTTAATGTGGGAAAAGGTTTCATATGATAAGTAACAAAATAAAAAGAAAGTAGTTAGAAAATGGTGACTAGAACAAGATTTGGACAGAAGAAAAGGTGTAGATTAGAAAAAGTTGTTTAGGACAAAAAGGCAGGGAAGTTAAATATTGTTGTTGGTTGTTTTATTCTTCATACCTTGAGCCGAAATGGGTGGAATTATGCACAAACGTTCTCTGCTTGACTTATCCCTTCAGCCAGTAGGGCTGCCTGCTTCTGGAAGAAGTCAAGGTAAATGTGATTATTACAAAGCACTTTGTGAAAAAAAAGTAGAAGACAATCTACCTTTTGCCCTTCCTTCTTTCCCTCCCTCTCCCTGCAACAGTCAAATTAGAGCTGTTTACAATTTCAGACCAGAATGTGAAGTTTTTTCACAGTGAATGCAGCCTCTGGAATCTTAATTAATTTATATATATTAAGCTCACTGCTCATGGAAGACCTATGAATGTTTCTTGCTGTCATCATCCAGGCAGGGACAGTCAATGAATTGACTCTGGGATTGAGAAGGTTTGGGAGATCTTTTCTTTTAATCTGTTGTTTGTTGAAATCAGCTACTGAAACATCTTGATGGTAGGAATCCTTATGAGTAAAAAAGCCTTGAGGACTTCACCTACTTCTCATATTCAAGGCTGCAAGAAGGTAGAAAGGGATTTGCCTGAAAACTCACACAGCTGACCGTGGCAACTAGGGAGTTCCCCTTTGTGTTTGCTTATTTCAGGCTTTTCTACAGTAATAAAACATTGGATTATCGAGAAGTTGTAAAATGGTAAGAGATTCACTGAGCAACTTGTTTATCAGTTACAAACGTATATATCAGTAGTTGTGTTATCTGAGGTAGATTATTTTCTCAATCTAAACATATTTATGCAAACAATGCTCAAACCTGAACTCTCTCTTTTGTTGTTGGACCATATATCAGTCTGATCCTGATTTAAAATGCATGGTGAAGTTTAAAACTTTAGCAAGGGCCAAACTTTGAATAATCCTTTAAGGATTATTGTAATTAAGGGACTAATCCTTAGATGCTTCTTAATTTGTGTCCATTTTAAAATCGAGGGCCACTTCTTGCATCACAAAAGAGAGAAGAAGAGGTGAAAATGACTAAGGTTTAAACGTTAACAGCTCTTCCTGTCACCTCATGCATCTCAGCAATATAAACAGGTGGAATACTTAAAACCAGGAGACCATTAGAACAAAACCAAACCACAGAAACCCTGCCCTCCACAAAAAAAACCCACACCCAGGAGAAAAAGCCAGATTTTAAACATGGAAATAATCTTTGATGGCAAGAAATATTTTGGGTGCAGACAAGGTAAATGCAACTTAAGGATATATATTTTAAGCTACCAACTTGCAAATCTTCTTTGTGTGAACTCTCATATGCCTGTTTGCATAAATGCTCCGTGACAAAAACTTGTCCTTCTCCCTCATAGGAGCCTGTCTTAAGAAATCACCAATGACAGCAGCTTTTCTCATCACTCTAGATTTTATAGAGCCTTGTTTGTCTTATTAACATGGAAAGAATGAGCTGGACAACCAGGCCAACTTAAAATTTGAAATTCAACAGAGAGGGAGATGTTACAGTAACTGAACTAGTGATGTACACGAGCTTCCTGATCTAATTTTAAAAAAAAAATTGAGATTCGAGACAGGTGCCATACCTATGGTGCACAATCAATGAAATGAGGCAACAAGGTAGCATTGGTGGGCTAAAACACCCGTCAGCAGAATATTGCCTATACCTCTTAATCAGCTGTCATTTTTTAAAAGAGTGGTCATTCTCTCTGATCTGAAGCAATGTGAAGAAGGAAGCAAGAAAACCAAGACAATGCTACTAGGCTTGAAAAGTTAGCCTTTCTTCCAAATTTTGCTACTACCAATCTAGACCTTGGGCAAGACACTGACCTATATGCCTGTGTTTCTACATCTGTATAATGAGAATATTTATAAATGCTTACAAAGGAGTTATGGAAAAAGTCCTAAATGCTCGCAATTCTTATTATGAGTAGAAAAAGGATGAGAAACAAACAGACCATGCAACTGGTGCTGTGTTAAACTGTGAGTACACAGCAGTGGAAACTGCATGAGTTGGAATGGCACGTAGCAAAGCTTCAAAATAGAGTGAGAAATCATTAGGAGGCATGTGAAAAAAGATTATCTCTTGTTTATACCCTTTGGAAATAGCATATACTTATCTTTTTCTCCCTGAAACCTATAAGTATTAAAAAAATACCATGCTGGATTATTTGGCAAGCCTTCAGAGACAGGTGTACAGCATGTAATTATCCTACGAACTCCGTAAGAATGATTGCTCCATGATACACATTTATCTTTAATCTAATATAGTTTACAGAGTTGGTTTGTTCCCCCCCGTGACAAATTACACTGTGCCTTATGGAAATGTAACATTTTGTATGAATGGCTGGCAGCAGCCATGTTGCATAGTAATGAGCAAGACAAAGTAGCCCCACTCTTATTTGCAACTGGCTCAGACCTTTCCATTAGCAAATTAAAATCTGTTCAAATTTATTTACTAATATATTAGGAGAAGCTTCAGACTAACCCCTGTTGACCTGTATTATATAGCAAACAACTGTAGCAGTGAAAATAATTAATAGAATGTATTGCACCTCCTGCTTGTTTCTCCATCGCAGCCTGGGGTCGGCTGAAAAGTGGGTTTGCCATCTGCATTCTGTTACAAGGCCACATTTACTTAAAAATTATCAATTATATTTTCAAATTGCTTCCTTTAATTGAATGTTCTTTATTCAAGGCATCTTCTATTTTTAAAGCTTCTGAAAGCATGTACATGAGAACATTTTCAAAACTTAGGAATAACTTTCTGTATTACCTGGCCATGCAAAATAAGTAAATACGCAATAGCAACTACTCATTACAGTAGTTAATATCACACTAATGGCACTCAGGTGGAAAGTATTGCAATAAACTTTCCATTGTCTACTATGCTACTATAACGAGCATGAAACATGACTGATGCCCATTAAAAAGTCTGGTATGTTACCTTTGCTCAGAGAAACGTGGGCTGCTAATGAGAATGCAATCTGCAATATGTGGGGGTCCATTTGAGATGAAAAGACAAGAACACTATACATTGCTGACCTCTGATTCCCTTAATCACAAATGATCATGATGAGCCTTTTCTCCTTGAAAACAGTTACTTCTGAGGTTACAAACTAATTCTTAAAGCAGCTGATTATAAGACATAGAATGATAAAAAATATTGTGAGGAAAAAATGCGGTTTCCAGCTGGGTAGACAGTGAATGACTGAAGTTTAGGTGTCAATAAAGTACAGGTACATGTTTTGTTTATATCAGTGTGAATAACTACAGTAAAAGCAGTTGTATGGTGATCAGCTGGTAAATTTTAGCCCTACATAAGAGGTACTATTTTTAAAAAGGAAGTCAATGTGGCATTTTAACATCTCAGTGAAATATATTTACATATGTCTGCAAAGAGTCCCAAGGCTAAGTAGAACTGAGAGGTATGAAGTAACAGTGGCATAAAATATACACTCCATAAATGCATTTAGTGCTAGCCAAAGTCATGAACAGGGACCTGAACAGTTACAGTCTAAACCATGACAGGACACATCTGGGGATGTGCAGAGCTGCACTGAGGAAAAATACAAGGTGAGTGCTGTGCCTGGATATATGAAGAAATTTGAATGCTTGTGAATAGGTTGATAAATTTCACACAATGAGTGCAGGTCTATTTTATTATTATATGAATAAAGAAAATCGTGTGGGAAATTATGCACTTCTAGACAATTTACTTAGTTTTTGATAACTAGTTTTTTGTTTAAAAGCAAACAGCAAATAAATGTTCTAGAAGTAATACTAGCTAATAATTCAAATAAGTTTAGAAAAAGAGATTGATAACAATTTTATTATAATTATTTCTATAGAAAACATTTCTATTTTCTATAGAAAATCTCACTCCCTATTTCTATTATAATGTGTATCATACATGGGAACAACGGGATATTAGCCATTACGAATCGCTGTTGACCTCTTGTGGTCACGTTGCATGATTACAGACAAAAGCACAATAGAAGCCAAGAAATCACTGAAACCTTAAACCCTTAAAAGGAACAATCCCGGTATCCTTTCTTTGATAAAACTGGAATATAAATTATAAATTCTTAACAAGTGTGTTTAAATTATCTTAAGCAGTTCTACATTAAAAAAGAATCAACCATTCAGAGTAAAATTGTTCAGTTTGGGAGGAATTTTTTGAACAGTATATTTAGTTCAGTGGTTCCCAATCTTTTTCAACTGTGAACAGCTGTCAATCTTTAGTATTTTTTGAAGATGATGGATGGAATATAATGATATAATTTGTTTGCAGATAAGGGACCAAAAAAGAACAACCAAGAATATCTTTTCTTAACGGAGAAGAAGGGGAGAGAGATGGGAAGAGCACAGAAGGCAGGTGTTAGGAAACAGTTGCACGGACAGGCAAGATGCCCTCGTCGGCAATGCTGAGAGTTGGTCTCCTATAGCATATTAGTAAAACTTCATGAGATAATTATACTATAGTGATGGAAGGGAATTTCTGCTTTGACATCTCAGAAAAAGAGTCTAACTCAGTGCCACTGGCTTTACATATGAATTTAGTTTCCTAAAGGTATTCTCGCAGTGGAGCACGGCTTTGCTGTCAACACAGGCACGCTGACAGAGCCCTCTCGTGGAAATACAGCACATACTAGCAGAAATTTTTTTGTTGATTTATCTACCCTCCTTTCCTGAACTATATTCAGAAAGCATAATTTGTCAACATATATTGATACTATATCAATTTTTCATGCCTTCTTAGGCTGTTACAGAAGCTGGGGCACATGATTTCTTGCACCAGGCAACAGCGCAACTATTCTAGCAGACCTTGCTCTTTTAGCTGTGGTATTATAAATCTCAGGTGTTTTCTTCTTTTCCCGAAAATGAAAAGAACAACAACGACAAAAAAATTTAAAAAGGTAGACAACACATGTTGTTCTTCTCTATTAAGTATTCAGCTAACCAAGAAGTAACAAATAGCAGCAGGGGAAAAGGCAATCAGTGATGTGGTACGTAATTACCATCCGTGAAACCAATGGAACCAATAGTGATCTGTCCATTGATTTCAACAGGCCGAGTTGTGTTCTGTTGTATTAACTTATTTACATGGCAGTATTCACCCTTCCAGAATGGCAAACACAAATAATTATTTACATACCATTAGCATTATTATTGTGTTTGAACTTGTTAATTTCTTGAAACAGAGCTTGTGAGGTTCAGTGGTTAGTTTTGAAGGGGAAAGGGGAGGGAAGGAAGATGAGAAATAAAAGAACGAGGAAACAGATTACTTACAGCACTGATGAGTTCGGCATTCATGCTTCTCCACAAGAAAGATAATCACAAGAAGCTACTATTAAGAAATCGTGCCTTCTGGAATCTCCACAAGCCCTGACTTCTTGTGCTAATGATCACTTAGAACGCTACTACAAAGATTGTTTGCCTTCTTGAGGATTTGATCACAGTGCCCTTGAAGAGGAATACATTTTGGCTGCTTTTCTTTTTAGCTGATAGTACAACCCCCATTTTTCCATCATTTCAGATCAGGGTGATGTAAGTCTCTCCTAGAAGTGTGCTATAAACAAGAGCATTTCATCATTTGCTTCACAACCTAAATGAGTGCACATATATAGTTTTAACCTTTAGACTAATATAGTTTTTTCATGGCCACTTCCTATAAAAGTCTGTTTACATTACAATTTTAAGACTTATCTCTACCTTTGCAACACTGAGGTCTTCAACTATTATGCAGGATACATAAGGTTAGGGATACTGAAAGTAAGGAGAATCAAACACTGAGAAGAGATCTGACTTGACCAATGTCATAGAAGATTGAAGTCTTGACTGATGCTTCTAATACTTGATATTTGGATGGTCACCTGCCCAGCTGTCCCTTCCTATTTGCTTCAGACAGGTTCCATTTCTTTTCCTGTTCTTTTCTTTCTTGCAAATACTCTCTCTTCTCCTTTTTTTTCCTGTTATCTGTCTTCTTCTTTGTCTTCAAAACTAAAATGTAACATTGGTTAAGACCTGAAGAAGTATGGTAATAAGGAAAAAGGAAGAACCAGCAGAGTCTAACTGTCCTTACTTTTCAAAAGCAGGAAACCTTACCGGGTCCTTAAGTTACATAATGAACTGATGTTCATTCAATCATTTACTTTGACAGGGTTCAGGAAATTATTGTAACTACCTTTCAATACCCAATTTGCCTTTTTCAGCATGTTACAAAAAGAAAATTGCCTTCTTTGGAATATACAGACTGCTTAAAGGCAGACAGTTGGTATCTGATCCTACAGTGCTAGTGCCAGTTAAAATGATGGGAGTACTCGTGGTTCTTATCTCCAATCCAATGAGTACTTAAAATGCTACCAGTTTTTATACCAACATGCTGGTAGACTGATGAAGGCAGATTATAAAGATAAAGAGAGGCAAAGATATGCCTGCCTGTGATTGCATAAACTATTCCATTTTTAAACATACATTGATACGAGCTTGTTCAAGGGAAAGCTTGCATGCATTTTTAGCAGCTCACAGATCACCAGGCTACAGCAGCTCATCTTACAAAGCTCACTCAGGAACCCTGGAGAAAAAGGTGAACTTGCCAATCAATCAGGCAGCAAATCACACCTGAAAGGTTAAATTATTTTACCTTTCCAAGGGTCTGTCTATAAGTTTTGTGTTTCTCATTGCCATTCCAGCTTCCAAGTCACTGGACCCATTTAAACAAGAAAAAATTTTAGAAGGGATTTTCAGATGAAGTGTCAACATTCCAACTTCCTTCCAGTGTAATAGCAGGAAAAAGAACAGAACTTCATCTTGTGTAAATCAACAGCTAGCACCAACATGGGATTGGAACAGAGAACATTTTGGGACTAGAATTCCTAGAAATCTTTTAGTCTTTTTTTTAAAAAGAAAATCCTAAATCATTGTAATTTGAAATAAAAATTGTGCTGTTATTAAATGAAGCCTTATTCTGTGAACAAGATGGAACAGACTGACAGAACAGAACAGTCTGCATCAAAGCAGACAGATTTGCAAAAGATCATAAAGTAATGGCTACCTTTTGAGGGCAAATCCTCTTGAAAATTGACTCTAAATGTCACAATAGGACTTCTGGAAGAAGAGGCCTTTTAAAAGTTAATGGTCATCAAACATAAGAAAAAACCTGCCTTTGTTACACATTACATATATTACTCTAGACTAAGCAGAGATTCTACATAATACTTCTGTATTCAAACATTCACTTAAAGCAGGGTCCTTACTCAAATTTAAAGCGTGCCTCTGGCTTTACACTACTGTTACATTACATATTTGAAATAAGGTACTTTGAAAAATATGTCCTTTTGTTTCTTTAAAGGCATCTGAACTTGCAGCTATTTTAATCTCTTGCCATCAAATGTTTTTACACTGGCTTAACACTTTCAGAAATCTGGTGATTTTGATAAGCAGAAGCTATCATTATATGATTTATACGTTCTTTACTACCCTAATTTTGTGAAAGAACATCTCCCTAGTTTCTTTCAAGAAGCATCATTTTCACTCAAAAATTTTACTGTGAAATGAATTCAGGCTTGATAGATATGTCATAGTCCATCATCTGAAGATTTAATCACTTCAACCTGTGTATTACATCACCCTTGTTTTAAGTATCAGTATGTAAGAGAATTCTGGAAACAAGATGCATTTCTCATGTATTTTCATATACATTAGGAGTAAGCGAAATGGAACGTGTAAAATTAGTATCATCAGGCTCAGTAAGCCATTTGAATGCTGTTAAAAATGTTTCAAGTGAAAGCAATTTGTACCTTCTAAGTACAGCTTAAGTAAGAGTCCAACAGAGCCCAGTGCTGAACAGGCATTTAGAAACTCATCTTAGCATATTGTCTGCTGTCTCAGTAGGGGAAGTCAAAGCCTGATGTGTCAGTGAACAGATGAAAGAGAGCAGCAATGCTTTTTTAATTGTTTTTAAACAAATAAAGGAAGCAGAAGCCCCCTTCATCTCCATAATAGCAACTGGAATATAACTGAGAAAGCAAAATCCTATTGAGCTACACATATTTGCTAAAAAGCTTTAAATTTACATTTCTGTGCGAGGAAAGAGTGAGGACATCTGTAGGTGGTACCTTTGGGTTATTCTTCCCTGCAACTGCATGTTCCTGCTACCTCAAACATTGTGAAAAGAAAGCATTTTGCTGGGACTTTCCTTGCTGGTATGGAATTTGCAGCACCAGGTGTGACTGTTGGCCTCTGCAGTTATATAAGCAAGCAGGTCAATCTAAAAATTTACAGCACTACTTTTTACCTACCAGTCACAACTTTGATCCAGGCTTCACCTGTACAGACTACCCTTCACCTTTTACTCTGGCTAAACCCATTTTTCTTGGCATGCATTTATGCATTGCTTTCCTCATAAAAAACATAGTATATTTAATCATCACATTTAGAATGAACCTGAACTCAATGCTGATGCTGAACTTGTTTAAATAGGCTTTTACTCCTATGGAGCACCTATAAGAAGAGAGCAAAGGTAGCATCTGTGCTTAAGTCCATCTGTTCAGATATGTTTGCAAATGGCTCTATTAACATTCTGAAAAGACTACATGATAACTGCATACTTCTCAGAAGAAACAATGCAAGCCAACTCCACACAGCCAGCACAAAAATCTTTGCTAAGCCAGGCAGGTTTTGCATTACTGTTCATATACAGAAAAATATTCTTACTGACCAGGTGAATGAAACAGGAACCTTCAGATATTTAAATAGATAATTATGGATAACATAAAAAAATCCATATACATTTGCATTTAAAGAATTATTATCCCTAAGAAAATCTCTATGACTCAGAACACATCTATATGTTATTATTTGAATGTTCTTACCAGTACTATTAGGCTTGTAAGCTGGGGTTCAAATATCTCTACATATTACATAATTCTATGCATTTATTGGGCAAGTGTGTGACTCTCTTCATGTCTTTTGAATAGGTAAATTCACTTGAGATGCTTTTAATGTCGAAGTTTTTTTCTGAAGTAAGAAGTGTAAGTACATACTTATAAATCAAATGAAGAGCCAGACCACTGAAAAGACCAATCACTGGAAGATTCATACTAGACTAGAAAGAACTGACAATATTCCCTGTCTTCAGGAGAACTGGGAACATTTCTTAAAAACTGCCTAACAGACATATCTGCTATGGTATACTTAAAGAAAAATTAAAGAAATAACAGATTTTATCCAGCCAAGCCTCCAGGAGAGGAGATGCTCTCAGGGACAGATAAATGTGGGGAAATCAGTAACTGTTTCAGTCAGATTCCATTTCAAAATCCAGAATTCCTGAGAATGCAAAAGTGACAAATGATTCCTCCTTCAATTTTTAAGAATGGAACTTAATGGTTACCCTGGCCAGAAAAGGTGGCTCTGGCCAGAAATCAGTTGCATTCCCTGCCCATCCATTTTTCTCTAAGTAAAAGTAATATTTGATATTTTCAGTAAAGGATCGTTTGCAACATCTTATTCTATAAGGAATCCGGAAGACCTAAAGAATCAAACATGATAAACCCATACTATAAAGCTCTTGATATCAAATTTTCTCAATTTTTCATGGATTTAATCTGAAAAGTAAAAACTAAACGGAAATCAAGAGCATAAACGTTTTCTTAATGATGGTTCAGTTGGGCGAATGAAAATTGTGTCAGTGGAAGACCCCATGTACAAGAGCAATATGAATCCAGGACCTCTCAATACTGTTGGAAGAACATGCCTACATGTTTTTTCATCTCTTTTTTACTAAATAGTTCTATTGTCTTTGAAATTGAGATAAGGGAAAATAAGAATCACTATAATATCATCCTTTTCCTAACATGTAACTTAGCAGTTTACTTTAACAGGAGCCTGTTCTTGGTAATTTTGATTTCAGTTCATGCAGTTATCATCTGAATACAAGCTACATGCAAACCTCCTAACCATCTCCCCTCCTGAATAGTAAAGAAAACAATTGTACTGTAGGATTTTTCTTAATGTGAGGAGTCCCTTTATCATATGATTCCAGACATAAGCCACTACATCCATCTATGCTCCAGTAATATACAGTGCCTTTAAACAACCAAATACGCATCTGCATTATTAAATAGCTAAAGTTACTCTTAAAAAGCTAGGTGTTTTCAATATTAAAAGTGCTCAGTTATAATTTGACAGCTTGTTCTGCACATTAAATTAGATTCAGCTGATCATTTCTCAGGGCTGCAATTTAATATTTATTTTCTTTCAAAGGAGCTGCAACATAGTAAAACCATATGCACAATCAACAGTTCTGCTGCTTAGGCTTTATTAGAAATGCTGTCTTTGCATTCTTGGGAGAGTGCCAAACAATTCTTTATAATTTCAGCTCCTGAGTACAGTATTTTTTGTGCTCCAGAGACGAGCTATCTTCCATTTTGTGTAATAAAGACAGAAAAAAACCTACAGAGTGAGTTAAATATATATACCATAAGGAGCATTCTGTATAAACATCACTCTGATTAACAGCAATGAAAGAAGCTGTATTTTTCAAGTGCTGTAGAAGATTATATTTACCTTGTCTTCTTTGGCATGATGTATTGCTCTTACTTCAGAGCTTACTACCTTTATTTTTGTTTGAACAGAAACAAAATGATGGTATAGAGTTTCTGCATAAAGTTGTATTTTGTCTTTTGGTATTAGCTAGATGTCACAAATCATGGTGATTTGTGAATCATTCTGAAGCTATTACTATAGAATAAGTGAAAACATGAGAAGCGAGTACATATTTCAGTCTCAAGAGATGATAAAAAGACAGTGGCTTTCTTGCAACAGAAATATTTCTTTTCCACTACCTGAAAAAAGTAACTTATTTTGGGTAAAGATGGCATTGTTCCTAGCTCATCATATGTAAATTCAAATGCTTCACTTGAGATTTGCACCAGATGGTAAGCAGTTTCAGGACATTTCTTGCAAGTACCCTTTGTCTTCATGTTTGCAAACTACCTTATTTGAATGTTGTCACATGAATTAATGATCTAGAAGTAACACAGTTATTTGCAAAACAACCAGCATAGTTGCAGGTGTATGAAAACAGAAACACTACTCTAAAAGCAAAGGAATAGCCTATAAAACACGGCAAAAATTTTAGTAAGTAAAAAGAATTAAAAATATGACTGTAATGTATAACTATGTCTAGTATCCCTGTTTTATGCATTGATGTCTCGTTTTTTTTTTTGGTCCACCACAAACTCAGTAGTTATATGTCTCCTGTTTCAACTATCTACTGGCCTAGGAGCTGGCTTTCTCCTTATGGGATGATCAACAGGCCAGGAATCCTCTTCTAAAGAAATGAATGTAATTCTTAACGATTTTAAAAGAAATGAAATGATGGTAATTCAAAAATGTGCCACTAGATGGCAAGTTACGATTGCTTTCGGTCTCTCATGCTCAATTGTAGCAAGGCAATCAATAGGAACAATCGAATTACAGTCACTGGGATGGGGAAGGTGTATTTACAAGAACCATTTATGAAACCTAATGATCTTTCCTCAAGACTGAAAATAGTTTTGAAACTATTTTCTTTCTCTGTCTTTAAACTTGATAGGTTTCTCTGACACACAAGGGCTATTTTCTGTACAAATTGACCAGCAATGCTACCAAATCACAATTCTCTAGTCACACAGTTAGAACCTACTGTAAGATGATGGTCAGATTCAGAACACTGACTTTCACAAACAGCTCTCATTTATTTGTTTTGTCACATTACAAAAATCCTATTTTGTGGTATTGCTGGTGGTTTCAACAAAAGTTGGTTGAACAAAAGTCATCCAAAGAACACAACGCAGAAATTGCCTCCATACGTGCCTCACCTGTTACATAGGCAGCAAGGTTTCTTTGATACGAGAAAGACTTGAATCACACAAGGTACAGCCTCTTTAGTGACTGCAGAGGGCAGAACATGGCAATGCATGTTGTTGATCCCTTTCATAGATAGCTGATTTTTTTTCTGCTCTAAAAAACCCCACTTTTTGGCCTTGGTACACACTGATATCTGCAGTTTGACTGTCTGTCACTGGGATTAAATCTGCCCAAGCTGAGTACACAAACCCATATTTATGTCTATTTTTGGACATTACCTATACTCTGAAAAGTTCACTCAATTTATTGGAATAAATAAATATATATATAAGCTATTCAATGCATAGAGATGCTCTGGCTTACAATAGGAGTCATGAAATCATTCACAAAGAGCAAAGTTACAAAGTAAACAAAACAAAGTCATACCCCCAAAAAAGTGAAATTGGCAAAGTTAAAGCAAGATTCCTTTAAATGAATTTAAGGATGAGGTCAAGAAAACTTCATTATTAAAAGCACTTGAATGGATGAAGGCTGTGAAGAAGTTCCTCATTTGAGCACTCAGCTCTGTACAGGAAACAGTCCTAATAGACAAATAAATAATACAGAAATGAAACATAGAGAAAGCAATAATAACAAACATTAGATCACTTTCAATTCAGCAGCTGTTAATTGCACCTGAGTTAAGTATCAAAAAGTGTAAAAAATTTCATAGGAAGCTACCTCATATAATAAATAACTGAAGAAAGAAGAGTTCATCATGAATATATTTCAGGTGGAAAATTCAACTTCTTTCTAGTATTCGGACAGTTCACCATAACTTTACTCTTTAGTATTTTTAACAGATTAGTCAGTGTGGAAGCTCATTTCAGTTTCTGATTATTCAAGATATTATTAAAAAATAGCATCATAAGTTCCTACAAAAGAAGCTGAATTTCACTTTCAGTTATCAGCTAAGGCACAGCCAAATTACTTCCCAACATCAAAAGAGGGATTCCAGCAGTAAAGCAGAGGATAAAGTGCAGTTCAGTCATGAAGACATTAATTAGTATTTGTAAAATGAATCCAAGACTTTTTTTTGCCCGATTGTCAGGGGCTGCTACTAGAATTCTTGCACCCAAAGTCTTCATGTACAGAATGGAACCGGCTGTATTGTTCTGTTTCAAAGATGCACACATGGGGGAACGTTATGGAACAGATCATCTTAAGTGCCATCACATGACACTTCCTGGATAACCAGAAGACCACACCCAGTCAGTATGGATTTGTAAAAAGCACGTCTGTTTAACTGATCTGATCTCCTTCTATGGTGTCGGTCTCTGTTCCCAGGTAATAAGTGATAAGACAAGAGAAAATGGCCTCAAGTTGCTTCAGAGGAGGTTTAGACAGGATATTAGGATATATTACATCAAAGAAAGGGTTGTCAGGCACTGACGCAGGCTGCCTAGGGGATGGGCGAGTCACTGGAGGTGTTAAAAGAAGTGTAGATGGAGTGCTTCAGGTCATGGTTTAGTGGTGGAGTAGGCAACATTAGGTTAAGGGTAGGACTTGATTATCTTAAAGATCTTTCCAAACAAACTAATTCTGTGATTCTGTCAAATACCACTGTTGAAAGGAAAGGCAAGGAAGGAAAGACTACATATAAAAACTTGGAAGGAGCAAGTGTCCAGGTTAGGAATCAAGAGTGAAACCCTGGTTACATTAAAGCCTCAGGGAATTCTGTTTTCAAACTCTATGCCTTTCAAGATTTCACTTGCCTGCTACATGAATGAACTTTTCTCGAAGTCTATCCCTGCCCATGTGTGCTACTTTTTACTGAGATAACTTCTTTGCAGTATGTGATGTTGTTTGTTACAATGCATTAATATTTGGCAATGAGAAAGCCCCTAAAAAAGCTGGAATCGTGCTCCTCTAACAAAGAATGACATTTTCTACACTCTTTGA
Source organism: Dromococcyx pavoninus (assembly GCA_033558185.1). Lineage (NCBI taxonomy): Eukaryota > Metazoa > Chordata > Aves > Cuculiformes > Neomorphidae > Dromococcyx > Dromococcyx pavoninus. Next base: position 1,579,267 of record JAUMJL010000389.1, on the reverse strand, counting down.
ATTTGAGTGACAGACAGTATCATGGCGCAATGCATCTCTTCATGAACATTTCCATCATTTATATCCAACCCTTCATCTTTCAGGAACAGTTACCTGACTCAGTGACTAAACAGTAATACAAGACCTCTGTGACAGTGACAAGTGGCAATAACCAGTCTACTGAGAGCCTTTTCCATGTGCACTTCTGTGCTTGTTAAATGAACGTCATGAATGATGCTACATCTTCAATAGAACTCCATTGCTGTTAGCTTATCTGAGATAAACCTTGAAGGCCAAATAGAAGTAAATCAACAGAGAAAGTAGCTCTGGTTTTGGAAAAATAGGGGAGTCTTTCTGTTTTTATTCAAGCCTATGATATTCAAGTCAACTTCAACAGAACCAAATTCACTAAAAGCGCTTCAATTCAAATATCTTAAAACATCTACTACTCACTGGAAGTAGTTGCTAGTGGACTGTTTAACTACTGTGAAAAGACAGGATAAGTTAGGAGAGTAAATGCTCCTAATGGCTAAAGAAGATATTAACTTATTCATGATTTACCAACTTCTTGCTTCCTTGTTTTCTGGTTTCTATTTACAGCATGAAATGCTGCATTTTTGTGTATTTATATACTTACAATATACATACATAGGAATTAACATATTCCAACCTTTTTTCCGTGGAGACATGGACAAGGTGCAGTTAGGTTCAGTTAACCAATTTTCTCTGCTGAAACACTGATACTCTGAAGTGTACCAGAAGCCAACTCCAATCCTAACATCTGCTGAGACGGGGAGAACCCGGTCCAAAGTGGAATAAGACTGCCTGCAATATGCTCTTCCAAAACTCTGGTCCAACACCAAAGCTTACCAAGAGGATACTTCCCTGAAATACATGATGTGTATGTGAAGACTTAACAATGACACCACTGCTGCCAAACATCAGAAATTCTAACCCTGTAAATACAGTCTTGATTCAAGCCTTTGCTGCCTTTTCTATTGTCACCACTGAGGATGAAGTCCATTCAAAGAAGCTGGACTGGGTTGACTAAGAAGATTTATATGTATTTTATGTGTACATCTGTTACAGTTTTGGTTTAAGATTTGTGACAATTATTTATTAATTAATATTAAAAAAGAAGTGATATCTTTTCCACAGTTATGTATTTGGTTTTCATCACTTGAATCAAATAAACAGCTCAAGATCCAATTGTCGTGTTTGTTTTAAAACAAGGCAATAAAATCAAGAGAAGTTCTGTATCAAAACCTGCTTACATATGAAGCAACAGCAAAAAAGAGGTCACTATTATCCATCTTTTATCCATAAAATGATAAGCAACCTACAATGAAGGCTGAGGCTCTACACAAGCTCAGTTTTGCAAGACAAGTTAACATTGGCAAATTAATTCAACAAATAGGCAACCATCACAGCTTTTTGTTTAAGACAACTCTGTTATATTCTTAGAACAAAATTAACAGAAAATTTTTGTTAAGATTTGGTTTCTTAGCCCATACCCATAGCACTGTAGAGAAGTAATTCATTATTTATTAGCATAAAACCCTAAAAAGCTAGAAATGAAAAAACATCTGTGAGATAAGAATAGAAATCACAGAAATAAACTGAAGTTTATATTACAGGTGTATTGAAAATCTAAGAAAATATAATGACAGAATTACATAAAAAGAAAATTCCTCCCATCTCATACTTGGTGGTTACACTGAGAAGTGCAAAGTTGTTTTACAACTTACTGTCTTATATATAGGTTTTCTATTTAAAATACTCTGTAATCTCCCTATTTCTGAATTAGTCATTAGTAGTTTCATTTACAAGAAACAAAGACTTCAGTTATGTACAGATAACATTACATAAAAAGTGTTTATATTTAAAACTTTTACAAATACATTTAATCCCAAATGCTAAGAAAAATTCCCTTGAGACCAATAACTTTAAAATTTGTTTACAACTGTTGAATAGAATTTGAAGATGCCAACTTTCAACCCTGAAAAAACACCTCACTTTTTATTTAAATTAAACTTTCATGGATTTAAAATCCAATTTAAATATTCATGACAAATACGCTTCTTATTTAGGGAGAAATGCAGGCATTAGAAAGCATGCCGATTAAATTCAATGTAGTTTTAATGGAAACTGGTAAACACTTGATTAGTGGCCAGTAAAAATCTGTTTTAATTTACATTAAAACCACATCTTCTCTTTGAACTCAAGGTCTAGCTCACTTAATTTTGTATTGCTTGACATAAATAATTTTAGAATTGTTATGCCATTGCTAATGACTTTCGGCAGAATCTTATTATATATTCTCACCCTGGGTTTATAACTTTAATGTTAAAAAGAAGATAAATGCAAAACACTGAATAAAAAGATTTGGTTTTGCTACTTAATCTTAAAGTATCAGGAACTCTACTCAAAGTTCTTGGTTCAGATTCAGAAAGCCTGGTTTACGAGATTTGCAGATGACAGACAGTAAGAATGAATTTGGTGTTGCTTTTCAATCACAGCCATGCAGCACGTGAGCCATGTCAAAGAGTCAAGAATCCACCTGAATGTGTGAACACAGCATCAATCACAATGGTAATTACTTTACTGCATATATCAGAAAAAACCTGACATCCCAAGAAAATGATTTGGCAAAAATAAAATTCAAGCCAAGAAACACTTCAGAGTCATCGCTCAAGGAGTTGGCTGAGCAGAGTTAACTGAGTAAACACGTATTTCCACCTAACCCCTTGGTGTGATGCAGTCTGCATCTAAGGAGTGTTCTTCTACCCAAGCAATCAGAAAATGGGCAACCAATCTCTGTGTTATTTTCTCATTTGTGTCCAAACATTCTCTGTGTCTAGAACCAATTGGGAAGTAAATTGTAAATATTCTAGTTTTTGAGACTATGTGTAGAATTTTAAAAGTGCTTTTGCCAAATGGTGGGAGAATATATGATGCAGAATGTTTTTATTTATTGGTCTGAACTCCTTATCTTGATCTGATATGTATCTCATAGTTACATACGTTATTCCTTCATCAAGAGAAAACTAGAACAAGAAAGAAACCACTTAGAATGCAATAAGAACTCTGGTTTGGTAGCTAACAGAACACTAACACCGTGCAACAGCAGAGTACACTTGAATAGTGGTACATTTCCAAACAGTCTTCCAGGATACTGGAAGATGTGATGATTAAAATAAAGAAAACACCAATGCAATTTAGAAAGGAGAAGCTACTTCATCTTCTAAATGCTGATTTCAATTAGGTTTTTTGTCTTTACATATCTGCAAAATAAAATCTTTATAAAAATAAATCTTAGTAACTGTTATTCAGTTCTGGGTTTTTTTTTCCATAAGAAGGGAGAAGAAATCACACTAGTCATCTCTTTCCAAATTAAAACATATCTTAATATTCCAGAGTTTAAAATTATTGCTATACACATTTTCTATCATCTGGAAGCAGAGAAAGATTTCAGTAAAAATAACTATACATAGAAATAGCACTATTTCCATCTATCTATAATACCTCAGATATATTTTGTGATAATGGAAATATAATAAAGCTAATTAACAGCCATCTAATGATAGTTGCTAAATGGTGTCAGTCAAGTAAAAAGAGATCTAGCTGGTGCATTCTGTGTTCCTAAGAAGGATAGCCATCAGTGTCACAACTTTCAAATTATGCAAGTGAACATTTCACAAAAGACTAAAACTCCAGGAGAATTCTCATGTTCAGAGAATTTGGAGGTTGCTACTGTGTACTCCTCCAGATTGATGATGCAAGTGACTGGGATAGCATTTCAGAGTCATAAAAGTCATGAGACACTTATGCATATATACAGAGCTTCCAGGAGAAAAGTTAATCAAGACATCGTAATATCCAACTAATGCCTTATTAATGCCTGGCATCATATTTTCTTAAAATTTAAATTGAACTTCTGTCTTTCCAAACTCTTGGGACTTAGTTCATTTAAAGTTACTTGCCCTCACTGTAAAAGTGAGTCAACCAGCAATATAGAGAAGACTATAAACCTTCCAGGCAATTAAATAAAGTGATTACTACTTTAACTTTTAAAGGATGGCGTTAAAAAAGAAGATCGAGAGGTTAAAATTGTTGAATAATGCTAGAAGAAAGCTTTTTTAAATGCAAATCTGATATGATTTTCATACCTATTACATTGTTCAGTTCTGAAATGCATTTTTGATTAGTCTAGAAATCCCTTGTACAATACAAAAGGGCTCCTGGCCTAGTCTTTTTTCGTTTGGGGATTAAGGCCTTGTGCACAGGCCTACAGAAGAAAAACTTTCCAAAGAACAAAGAGATAATTCTGCATTTTCAAACTAATCGGGCAGCAATGTGTGCCCAATGCCTGAAAAACAAGAAGTGGGAAAAGACATGTGGGACATGTAGCTTAATTCCACCCCCGTGCAAGCCTTTAGCACAGTGCCCTGGGAACAGATACACGGTGTGTTACGGTGGCCATGCCGGATCATTTAGTGAGAAAGCATCAGTGGCCTTAGATGTCAGTTCAGGGAATTTGCCTCTTAAATGAGTATCAAATGCAGCACTACTGAGCAGCACAAGTAACAGCAGTGCTTCGCCATGCTGTGAATTCCTTAAGGGAAGAACAGGCTGTCCTTCCAGAAAAAACACAACAGTGGGGTATGCCAGGGTGATGCTGCAAGGGAAAACAGGTAGGGAGAAATAAAACAGGAACTGAACTTGCTTTTAGATTCAAAACATGACTTCTGTCAAATCTGGCTTGTTCTTCCTTATTTCAATCTGGGAAAAAAATATTAAAGAAAAAATTTCTATTGGCAGATCTTGAGTCAGAGGAATGGGTAAAACATTACAGAATGTCACTGTCCAAAAAGGATGGATACAGAGGCTTTGTTTTAGTTTCTAGGCTCAGAAGTTGTATTAAAACTGATCACTGTGATTTCCTTGGACTTTTTTAAGAACGTCTTGTTTTGGCTTTTTCATAACACACATTGAGCATTCAGTTTAATAAAGGATAAAATATTGTGATTATTCAGTTTTTAACGGCTACAATCTGCCTGCAGTTTGCATCCTCAAAAAATTTTTTACTTGTATGCTTTGCCATTCACATCAAGCCCTCTGAAAGACCTAGGGTAAGGTTTCTTAGGACATGGCTTCCATTAGGCTGAAACACAGCGACGCAGTACAGGGAAGACTAACTGGATCCTTCCTGAAATTTGCTTAGAAATTCTTTCAATAGCTGTTTTGAAAAGCTGGTATTTTGCTTCACACACATTTTTATCACATCTCTATCCATGCAAAGAATGGATTCCATAAATCTTTAGGCAGCTACAGTCTACAGCTAGAAGGAGGAAATGGATCTGAATTGTGCAGTGTGACAGAGCTTTAAAGATGCCCTCTGCATCTGAACATGCAAATAGCCTTATTTTATTTAGACAATAATTTGTGTAAGTACGCATCTTGAAAGAGGCCAAGTTTAGTAAATTTAACAGATTAACTATTAGCAGATTTAATAGACATTAAGAAGAAATGAAATACAGCTTTGAATAAGTTAAAATACCAAATTACCTTTGTTCCTTTTGAACTGCAAACTCAGATTAAATATTGAAATTTAGCTGTGCCTTTACTCAGACATGGTAATGCATTTCAATTTCCATTTATAGAAAAATTTACTTTCAGTAGAATTCCTTTGAACACCCTTTTCTCACCAATCTGAAAACAGAGGATGTCGTAATTTGTTTTCCCAGAAGACACTTAGGCCTTTTGAATCTGTTTAGACATTGTTTTACATGTTCTTCAGCAAATGAAAGGAAACAGAAAATTTTATTTAGAAACTAGTTTTTTGGTCGCACTCAGACACGATGACAATTACTTCATAGGTTAACAATTCCTGTCTTGTTTTACACAATATGTTAAGAATGAAAGAAAAAGTTACTGCCACACATGCTATCTGTTGGACCAAAATGAAGTATCACAGTTTTTAGTAGTGTATGAACATAGTATGGTATCAGGGTCCTCAAAGTGAAGTAATGGAGCTGGACTTCATTAAGTCAGGAGCACTGCCCTGTTTCCAAAGGCACTATGCCAAGTAAAACTCAAAAAGGTAGAACCAGGCTTGATTGCAGAGCCACCCAGTCAAACTCACAGTGTATTATAATGCAAGCAGAGATGGTAACAGATCACCATAGAGTGCAAGGACAGTAGAAGAGAAGATATTTGCATGCAGCTGAGACTGTTGGAGAAAAGCTGGCAAACCTACATGAAAATTTGTCAAGCTTTATCTTATAGTTTTGATGGAACCCTTATGAGAGAATCTCACAGATGAATTATGTTCCATGCTAGATTCACTACCGCAGGTCAAGCACACAGTGCTCCCTTCTGGAGAACATCCAAATGCTTCAGGCATTTGTGTCATATATCCTCGCGTTCTTTGAGAAGGTGACTGAACATATGTCCATATCTGTCTTTCAAGTTGCTATGGTCCATACATTATTTTGCAATATGATCCTCATTCTCTGCACAGAATGAGACTGCTTAAACTGATAACTCTCAAAAGCAGCTTTTCTGTCTTTCAGTTATACAGATAGTTACCTAGCAATGCTGTAACAACCATAAAAATTGCTGACATTGAAGAGCAGAAAATTGTCTAATGTATTTCTAGTTTACCTGAAAGCTAGAAGAAACAAGAAGTAGCATCATAGAACAAATGGTTTCTCCACAGCCAGTAGCAAGACTTATTTAAGACTACTGCTAACAACAAATAATTACTTAGACCACAGGGTTATTCAGTGATATTGAAACATACTTTCATCATAAAAGTGATAAAAATGTTAACTTCATTAGATTTATTGCAACAAATATCTGGAACAAGATTGCAGCAGAGTTAAGTATGAGGAACATTTGCAATACATGAGTTAGACTCAATCTCCTTTACCAATAATTAACATATGAACAATTATGTCACATTGTAATTCCTTCAGAATCCCTCAGGTTAAATGGCACACAATTAAGCTAAAATGGCATAATCGACTACTTGCAGAAAACCATACTGTTTCAAGCAGTATATTATTAACTGAAACACTTAAAACTGAAAAGGAATGAGATACACACATAACTATTTTTTGAATGGAAAGAACTATAGTCAATGTAAGACTTCTGACAGACTTTAGTGAGTATTAAGTCAGACCTGATAGAACCTGATCATGTCTGTTACAGAGCATAAAAAATCTGTACCAACAAAAATGTAAGTGACGATAGGGGAAGCAGAGAAATGCACACAATCGAGTATAAAGAAAACCACATGAAGCTTGTGTTTTAATATTATGTAATTAATAAGTTCACCATCCTATTAATGTTAATAAGATATTTGCCAACTGGATGTAAAATACAGTTGATAACCTATGATTCTTTACAAGAGTGTATTCTAGGAGTAGAATTCTGTAACATCTATGGAAATGGTAAAAGACTGGCAGGGCAATGAGAAAACAGTTACAGTAATTAATCGTAGAAAGTAACTGTGCCTGAAGGATTTGCAGATTCCTTGTCTCGTGATACGAGATCATATCTTTTTGCCCCTTGGCCAGGCTCAATTAAAAAAACCACAACAAAAACATACACACCAAACCCCCTTAAATGTTCTTTGAAGAACTGCAACTGATTTAAAAGAACAGTAACATGTAATTATGACGCTTTGACTTCACAGCATTTCAATAGCCAGATCGTAAAAGATGATATAAATACACAGTTTAAATTTTGCACAATTGCAGAAGCCAGTGCATCTTGTGTGAAGTCATACAGAAATCTTAAAGTAGGCAGGATGTGGCTAAATATTTCAACAATTATCTCTAATGAAAACCAAGGTCATCTTTCTGTTTGGTTGCTTCTGCATGATCATGCACAGAAGATTCAACTTAGGAAATTTTAGCCTCTGGAGCAAAACTGCAAATGTTTTATATTTCACTGCATCCCCTCATTCGTCTTTCTGCTGTTTCGGGTTTTTTTTAATTTTTTTTCCTGTGTATTTGCACAGTGGAACCTTTCAGTTAAGGACTCCAGATACATCTATAACACAAAGAACAATAAGTTTTACCATCAGCTATCAAACTCTTGTTTAATCTGAGAGATTTAAAATTCAGCAATGAGACAAATCTTCCATTTTGTCACAAATCGATATCTAATTTACCTTAGCAGTACTTTAGAAGCAGAATTCATTGGAAGTTATCACTAGAGTAGGTATCTGTGTTAGCTTGTTCACAGCTTATGACTCAAAAATCTTTTTTAAAGATATGTGCTGTAGCAAAAAATATTACACACAAGTGAGCTCACTACAACAGCCAACACCTTCTGTGAAAAAACAGAAATATATATTTTCATTAGCAACTTTCTTCTTGGAAGGATCATCTTGTCTATGCATTGATTACACTGCTCTTTATGCAAATGAACTTAGATTTCATGTGCTCTGGGGCAGGGAACACATAATTTTTCACTCAAAATAATGTAGCAGTTATGGCATGTCACTGTAACGTAAATAAATGTGGGATAGCATTTTTACTACAGACACACCTGAGAACATGTATGACTTTTCAAAATTGGTGCTAGAAACTGAAGGGAATATTTATGTTCAACGTGTCCTAGCTCTTAGAAGGGTACGCTATTAATTTAAAACAAGAGACCAAAGAACAGGAGAAAAGTTTGATGTTCTTCTTTTAAGTCCAGTTGTGGTTTCTTGCAAGACAGGTATTGGTATGTACTTGAACAACTTGATATTTAACACATGGGACAAGGCTTTGCCTGCTTAGCACTGTATTTGTTTTGTATGATGAAGAAAATAGAAACCTGTTACTAACGTTCAAATTCTTTCACAGAAAGCTTCAAAATGCCTAGGTCTGCTTTACAAAATGCAGACATTAAAGACATTGAAATGACTCAGCTGGAGGTTTCTCTGTTGTTGAGGAATCCATCTGTAGCATAAAACTGTATGCAATCTCTGCCTCCCACCATCTACGAGCATGTTGGAGATGGCCCAAGATTTAGATGATGACTAGTCATAGAGCTCTGCAGTCCTAGAGACACATGATGCACAGACCCAGTAACACCTCTAATTTCAATCTATAAAGTGACTAATTCTAAGAACTAGTTCTGAATATACTGCACATTACTACAAGCACTACTTACAGAAAGCACACTGCTGACTGACTAAAGCCCCTTTCTGTTCTAAGAGTGTCATCATAATCTACCTTCATCTAATTTCAAGCAGTCAGAAAAAATAAACGATATAGATATATTTATAACATTATCATAGACTTTTGCACAAATGGTTTAGTAGGAATGATTTCTTTATAACATGCACAAATATGCTGTAAGAAAGGCCATCACAAGACATTGCAGACAGGTTGTTCTTTTAGACAGTTATGCTAGTTTGAGACAGCTTTACAGAGATTCTGCAATGCTGTATAATCGTGGATGGGATGAACAACGGATGTCAGAATGGTCTTAGTGAAGACAAGAAATCCATGCATTACACAGTTCAGGCAAACCAACGTCTCACAGAGGTGCATTCCAGCCATCAGGTCACTCTTGCTATACCATTCCCTGTGTTTTGAACACTTTAGGTAGTTATTGAGACCTCACGGACCTGGTAGAGAATGATCCAAACATCAAGACAAGAAACCATTAGCATGAGAGAAGGGAAACTGAGATCTAGCATCTATTTTTGTGACAAAAGGAAGTGGAACACTAGTGATAGGCTACCATGAGCACAAAACTATCATAATTCCCAAAGTCCAAAATACTCATAGCCTGAGAACAATACTGGAACAAAGGAATAGTTCAAATCCATGAGGAAGAAAAAGAAATTGAACTTGGATTGCTCTCATACAGCATAAGAGCTATAAGGCTAAAAATGTTGTATAAGAAAGTAGAAATTCAACTTCATTTCTATGAATCTAATTATTTATTCTCTTTGCTTTTTTGCAAGTGCCTGAAAATAAAATGCTACATTTCAGATCAAATGGATTGTTTCATATTCAAGCGAGATGAAATTTCATCTTACTTGTTTGAAAATAGTTTTGGATCCTGTACAATATTATAGCAAGTAGAAATAGTATACTTTTTTCTAAGGAGTATTTCACAAACACAGGAATATCCCCACAATCTAGATAATATACTGTCAGTGAGTGATTTACATGTAAGTGTAGAGAAAAGAAAGTTTTTATCTAAAGGATTCCGAATTTCATAGAATCATAGAATCTTCCAGTTGGAAAAGACCTTTGCGATTGAGTCCAACCATACCCATTTTCTACTAAACCATGTCCTTCAAAAACTCATCCCCCCATTTTTTAAACACCTCCAGGGATGGTGACCCAACTGCCCTTGAACTTGCCACAATTTTGAATTGAGATTAAAAAAGTTTTTTTTCTTTCCTAGAAAAAAGTTAAAAACTATAAAAGTTTAATGGAAAAAACATTTCTATTCCTAATAAAATTTATATCAAAACCAAATAATTTAAAATGGCAACAGAAGTGTCATTGAAAAAGTGTAAAAAATATTGAAAAAATATTACACCATAGAGAAAGCTCCTCCTTACCCCATCTTTCAAAACTCTCAGATGAAATTCCTCTAAAAGAGATCTAGATTCCTTTGTGTGATGCAAGAAGTTGCAGTCTACTCAGTCAAATACTCAAATTGACTTCTTACAGTACTCAAAAAGGGACATCAGATTGGGTAGCTGAGCAAGCTGGGATGATCTGTGCTAGTTTAAGACTGTTTATTTTAAAGTTGTTATCCTGGGAACCAGTGTCATAGTTCAAATATTTCACTTCTGAAGATATTTAATTTATGTTTGTTTCATTAAAGTGTGAAAATGAGATTTATTACATAGCAATTAGGTAAACATTTCAAAGATCTAATAATTTGTTATGATTTGTTTTTTTCATGGATCATTAAGTCATATGGCTGCATTTAACCATAGAAAAATCTGTCAGTAACTTACAAATGGAGTATAAACTTAGATTTTTGTTATTACCTATCATCAGTTATTTCCAAAGTCATGCAGTCTCAGTTAAAATAAAGCAATCTCGACAGCCCTCATTAATCTTATCAACATACAGAGAAGAAATGGCAAATTTTCTATGTTTGACGTTTGGATATATTTACTCTTGAAGACATAAAATCACAACCAGTATTAGCCACAAGATGACGCTTCAGGACTACTGAAAGGAGATTACAACCTTGGCAAAATAAAAATATTTTGACATTGGAATGAATTAGGCCAATTATTAAGTACACAGCAAATAGGAAATTGGTCTAAGTCTTTTCTGAAGAGGGTTGGTAGTTTGGCTGCTAAGAGGCAGGAGCCAAGTGATGCATAGAACTGTAAGAAGAGGAAAAGGATCCAGAATTTTTTTTATTGAGGGGTCTACCTTCCTGTTATCAAAGCCATAAACCAAATTTATTTATGGAGGTAGAAACAAAGTCAGAACAGTGAGTACGAACTCAAAAGTCTTGCATTTTCAAAGAGAACTCCCCCAAACTTGTCACCTGGAAGTGGCCACACGAAATAAATGTGTGTGTGTAGCTGGAAAAAAGCCCATTCATCCAACAAGTCTATAGATCACTGAAATTGTTTCAGTAACTGTTCTCTAATAAGCCTCAAATCAAAGAAACTAGGTGAGAGGACATAATTTTACAATGTGCTCAGTGGACAGCTCTGCAACAAGTTGTACAATCAATACTGGGTTCTAACAGTAGAGTTACTAGAAAACTCTTATCCAATACTAACCAGTATTTCTAGAAAGGCACCTATTCCCAGTAAATCCTTGATACGATTTGATCACATCAACCTTTCTGTAACAAAGATACTGCCATAAACATTGAACACAAAAATACACACATTTCAAAACAACAAAAAACACGCCACTTGAGAACACTATTGTGATTCTTTTTCATGTCTCTTCCAGATCTTTAGATCATGCCCCAAAATTATGTTCCTCAAGGATGCCAACAGTAAGCAAAATTTTATACACTTGGAATAAGATGCTACACTCAAGACACAGGCTTCCCCAGGTGAGCAGGAAATCTGTTAGATACAGTGATGCAAACTGAACCAGATTTCACCTAGCTCGGCCACTGGTCTGACAAGTGATTCTCAAATACAGTATTTGCTTGCCTTAGTTCAAAAAGTTAGATATTGAGTGACCTCTTGGAGCTCCTTGAAGAAGAGATGGATATTATTCTCGTGTTTTTTCACATTTTAGTTTCTAGAGGTTCATTGTCCTGCTGAGAGTGGTGAAGAGATGAAAGTACTTAGGACTTTCTTTGATATTATTGTATTGCATTAGAAAGCTCAGTGCAAACATATCCCAGGTATTTTTCCTGAAGATCCAGGACCTTCAAGTCAATGATAATAGAGTAAGAAGTCAATACATTGCTTTTTAAAATTTGAGCATTCATGAAAAAAAAAAAGGCAAAAAACCCCTCTACAATATGTTTCTTTGATATGGAGGAAAGTCTAAAAACATAGCAATACCATTTATTCTCTGTAAAATTGGCAGGGATTCCCAGATTTTAACATATTAAGTTTTTTTGCTGTTATTTTTTTGTGCATTCTCATTTACTAGATAAGTTTGTTTTCCCTACTGATTTTATCCTTTTCCATTCAACATCTACTCTTTTTCTTATTTGTCCCATTTCCTACAGGGAATAAGCTATCATGGCAGACTTTTGTTTATTTATTTATATACCTTTGAATTATTAATAAGTACTGGGAAGGGGGTTTGTTACTAAGCTCCCTCTGCTGGCTTTCCAGCAGCAGAAACAGAACAAATAAAAGATTTTTCTCCTGCATTCCTTTTTTTATTAGGCTTAGAGCTGGAAAACTGCTGTTGCCAGAGTTAGAGATCAGTTCCTCCACAAAGGAAGTGCAGAGGACTACGAATACTAATGCCATAAAAACCTACTGGAACTAGGGACAATAGTATCAATCATGTATAAAATATTACCTAGGTAAGTCTGTACGTACTGCCTTCAGCACTCAGCTTCAGACAATGTACCCACAAGCTAAGAAATGCATTTCCTTCCACCCTGCCTTCTCACCTGCTTAGGATTTAATGCCAGTTGTATTACTTGTCAGTCAAAATCGCTCTCACACCTCATACTAGGCAAAGCTTTCTCAGTTTCAAATATTTCACCCTCATCACTGCAAATTGTTAACATAGCACACAGTGCATACTTCGAATATTTAGGTCTTCATTAAGACTTTACATAGACTTTGCAGTTTTTCAGATTTAAACGAGTACAGCCGATTACAATGTGAGAGTACTTCTTTGTAGAATAATTCCATCATTTATTGCTCATCTGCAGCCTTATCTTTACAGATAAAATCTAAAATAAGACCCCTTTGGACTATGCACCCTATGGTTATCAGAAAACTGAGACATATTTCCAGGTATTTTAATTATTTGCAGTTCCAGTAAAATGTAGGCACGGTCCTACCTTAAGTCTCCAAGAACACTCTTCATCTATGATTGTTGAATCAGATTCGCTCTAATTCAGACACATCATTTAAATGAATTTAATAAGTCCAAATGTCGGGTACTTCATTTTGGACACAACAATCCCATGCAGAGCTACAGACTGGGGACAGAGTGGCTGAAGAGTAGTCAGGCAGAAAAGGACCTGGGAGTGCTGGTTGACAGGAAGCTCAACATGAGCCAGCAGTGTGCCCAGGTGGCCAAGAAGGCCAATGGCATTCTGGCCTGCATCAGGAATAGTGTAGTGAGCAGGACCAGAGAAGTTATCGTCCCCCTGTACTCGGCACTGGTCAGGCCTCATCTGGAATACTGTGTACAGTTCTGGGCCCCCCAGTTTGAGAAAGATGTCAGGATACTGGAATGTGTTCAGAGGAGGGCAACGAAGATGGTAAAGGGGCTGGAGCATAAGCCCTATGAGGAGCGACTGAGGGAGTTGGGGCTGTTTAGTCTAAAGAAGAGGAGGCTCAGGGGAGACCTCATTGCTCTCTACAACTACCTAAAAGGAGGTTGTAGTCGGGCAGGGGTTGGTCTCTTCTCTCAGGTGACCAGCAACAGAACTAGAGGGCATGGACTCAAGCTTCATCAGGGAAAGTTTAGGCTTGATGTGAGGAAGAAGTTCTTTACTGAAAGGGTGATTGGCCATTGGAATGCGTTGCCCAGGGAGGTGGTGGAGTCGCCGACCCTGGAGGTGTTTAAGGGGAGATTGGATGTGGCACTGAGTGCCATGGTTTAGATGATGGTTGGTGTTAGTGTTGGGTTATAGGTTAGACTTGATGATCTCAGAGGTCCTTTCCAACCTTGTGATACTGTGAATATAAAAATCTATAAAATGAGTTTGAGGAAGTATTTTTTTACTGATAAAATTTTTAATTAAAGGAATTGACAAAATTTTTTGCAAATGATGATTATTACAATTGCTTTCTAATTTTTATATGTCTCATTTTTCTGAAATAATCAGTTTTCACCTTTCCCTTTGCAGGCTGTCACTGACATATATACAAAAACTTTTCAAGTTGCTCCGTACACTTAGAAAAAAGGTATTAGGAAGACTAAATCTGTAAGAAGAATGATAATGGTCTGGAATACCTTGTAAGACAAACTCTTATGAACTTTATATTTTGCAATGAGTGTCATCAATAATTAAAATAGTTATGCCTTGATTTGTAATTTGTTTTAGCTTGATGGTAGTCTAATTCCTCATATGAGAATCTCATTCAAGATCAACAACAATAACCTTAATTTTATCTACAAATCTATCCCATCTAATGGAAAAGATCTTTATTGGTTACATACTGAAATTCCTGATTACATCCATTCAGCTATGTCAGGATTACAGTACAATAATTGTGTTGAGCTCTGCTATACAGATAAATGCTTTAGAACAAGAAGCAAGGAGTATGCAACATCAGCCTAAGAGGATGAAGAAATTCAAGGTAATCTGGAAGGTAGCCAAAATCTGAAAACAGTGAAAGCACTGGTCTATCAAAAGGTCATATTTATAAATCAGGTAACAAGTGACCAAGACTTCAGCTAGAAATCAGCATGTTTATACCACATCTGGTGTTCTAGGGCACTGATGCAATCTTATCCACATCAACACAATTTCTTTCTTTGTCACTGTGTCTTTAGAGATCATATTTTCAGTTAGGACAGTTTTCTTCAGCTTAAGGGAAATGGCATAGACTGGATTTGGTAGATATTGATGGGCTTCACCTAGATCAATGCAATGCAAAGGATTCTGCTGAGAAAAGAAAAATCTATAAACAGTGTGAAAAATGTGAACATGAAGTAGTTTAAGATAACCAGAAAAATTAACAGGTAACAGTTTTAAAAAAATTAAAGATATTAATTAAACCCATTTGTTTTGCATTATAAAGAATGCACTATTTCAGAATTTGGTTTATATTTTATATGCGTTCACTACAACAACTGCCTGAAGGTTTATACTCCTGAGAAAAAGAGAAACATTCCCAGATCATTTCCATCGTTAGTAAATAATCTTTTAAAAGTTCTCTGAAATATTCTCCCTCTCCAGGAATTTGAAGAGGTGACAGGATAAAGAATAGACAGAGGGTTCATAGTGCGCTTTCCCTGTAGTAGACAGGCATGCCACCTCTCGACTCTACTCCCCTTCTCTTATAAGAACTGTTTACAGATTATCAGCTATTTTAGGGCTAAACTCATCATTTGGCCAAAATCAATGGAATTTTTTCCATTTATTCAAACAGTGTCTAAAGGCTTAATGTGGATAATGAACTGGTTCCTTCAGATATGACAAGCAGACCTAGGTATCCAGTAAGTGGGCTAATGTTTGTGCTTAACTAATGTTATTTCCCAACAAGTTTCCCACAGGCCAACTTTTCATTATATGATACTTGTACATAAAACAGTCTTATTATTATGCCTGGATGTTGACACAATCACAATATAAAGATATTTAAAAAAATAACACACAAAGTGTTGTATGGATCATCACAGAATGCAGCGATGCACTGGGAAAAACAAGACAGCCTTGGCTTCAGGGTCTTCTGACATCAAGAGCTCTAATCTTACTGCATTCCTTTTCAGCATTCCCATAACCCTGTTTTTAACTACAGTAAACAGTTGCTGAAACCTTAATGAACCATATGTTCAGGATAGCAAATGTTCTACTCTAAGAAAAGTGGTAAACTCATTTACATTTTTCAAAACTCCACAGACGGTTCATTCTTCACTGTAAATTGTCAAACATAAATTGTCAGATGTAACTGTCTCTTTCCAAGAATATAAATGAAATTTATTTTTTTAATTGTACATTTCATGCTGAAGCACAGCCTCGAACTAGCATCACTTGAAGTAACAGGGTTACAAGGATTTCAAGATTTACTCTGGGCTGGAATCATGAATGGGTGGCTCAAGGCAATTTCAAATCAATGATTATATAGTTCTTAGTACTTCCATAAATGGCTCCTTCTGTTATGCACATGACTGTTGTAGTGTTTTCATCAGAAACTCCAATACTGAATCTCTTCCTGAACAAAATTTTTCTCCTCTTTCACTATTGTATTTAGAAATCCTGAGGAATATTTTTTCACAATATGAATCTGGAGTATTTATCTTATTTATAGCCATGACTGTCAGCATGGTGATGGTTCATCAATAATCTATACTACTTCAGATGTAGCACAAGCAGTCTAAAAGACAGATTCTCTGTCTAGTCCTGTCACTTGATACCCTGTTGAGTTTCATTGACATTTTCTATTTATGTTGTATTTGTCTTTTCTATTTATCTATTTTTCTATTTATCTTGTAAAAATTCCTCAGAGTAGACAGAAACTCCTAATATACTTGTGCAGTGCCCAGCACACTCCAGATTAGTGCCTAAAGTAACAGTAACAATAACTTTCAGTGGTTGCTAAGTAATAGAACCAATTTTAAGGCTTCCAGCAGAGGTCACAATTGCTCAGTAGTTCCCAAGATCGCTTTTGTATATAGAAAAGTGGTTTCTAGAAGCTAGCATAACTAAGACTTTACTGCAACAAAATGTGCAATAGATTATTTATCGGTAAGAAAAAATATGCATCTACTTAGTAATTGCCTCATATTTTGAGAGGCTAACAAAGTAGCTTTGGTCTCTTACAAAACCAATTTGTCATAAAAGATGAAGTCTCAGAACTAAAGCAAACCATTTAGTAGATTAACTGAATATCAGCAGTAATTTGTTTACGAAAAAGATACTTGTACTGGAGAGGATGGTTTTGATTTATGAAAAATTAAAAATCTCATTATTGCCAACAAAATGTTACTTATTTTATTCTTTATGTAGTAGAAATACACCCCCCCATAATTACAAAGTGATATCATGAAATGGGATCAGATTTTGTTAGAGAGTAAAAAAAAAAAACAGTGCAGACAAAGGGGTTCTAACTGAGCCAGTGGGAAGTCTGGAGCTAAAGCAAGATGAGCAACAGAAACACCTGGTTGAAGATCAGCAGGGGGTGAAGTGAGGAATTAAAACAAAGAACAAAGAAAAGTAACATGAACTGATCTATCGAATGTCCTTCTACATCACATTAAGTCATATAGATCACAAATTATCTATCCTACAGTCTTCTCTGTTTCTCCTCAATTTGACCTGTATCACGTCCTCTTATTTTAGAATCCTCAGAGTCATTGTGACCCAAGGTTGTTTGCATCTCCCATTCCTCATACGAGTTTATTTCCTTCTCATCAGATGCTTCTTTTATTGCTTGGTTCTTATGACAGTAACTTTTTCTCCCACATTCTTTTAAACGTTGTACTAATTTCCTACTTCTCTAAAGTGAAGCGTTTCTTCTTTCTCCAAGTTCCCAAATTCCTCTGCTGATCTCTTTACTGCCCATTTATTTTCCTTTGGCTTGGTCTCCTTTTTCTATTCATTACAGCAATTCTTTGACTTTGGATATCGCTGGGCATCCCTTAAAACACTTAGTCTCCTGATATCTTACACTCAATGCTCAACCCTGTATCAAGGCTCTTGCTCAGTATAGATGTAGCGTTCATGCAGCTGTTGTGTCAGAAAAGGCTTTGCTCTGATTTTTTCCCTCCATTGTCTCTGTCCACCACCTTAGACCATCATCTCTCCTTTCTGTCATCCCTCCAACTTCCTCTTCGTGCTAACTTCCTGGTACATCAATAGTTTCCACTGCAGCTTATTTAGTAGCCTTGCAATTGCCATCTCTCCTGTTCAGTCTTTACAATGGTTTTAAATCTTATTTATGCACAATTCTAAAGAAAAACACAATGCAGACATTTATGTCCTCAGTGTGTGACAGTCCCCATAAAACATATTACAAACCCAGCAGTAAGTGTTTGGAGTTCCTCAGGGTAAAGTCAGTTAATGAGAGCTACAGAGGCTTCAAAAAAATCCTGCCTCCTTGTACTTTATTTACAAAACTACTGAAAACTTTGAGTGGATGAAACATGTTGAGTAGCGAGGTGATGAGTTGTGGAGTCTCCTTCTCTGGAGATATTCAAAACTTGCCTGGACTCACTGCTGTGCAACCCGCTCTAGTGAACCCACTTTAGCTGGGGGGGGGGGGGGGGGGGGGGGGGTTGAATTACGTTATCTCCAGAGGTCTGGTCTAAACCCTGTCATTCTGTGAAATTCATACCAGCAAAGTTAATTTCTTTCTTCATGTCACCACCACAAGGCAAACTTCAATTTTAGTCCTGGCAAACAACAAAGTTGTGGTTGTTGCAAGGATGAGTAATAATTATGTGCATACCTGTCACAGCAAAGTTAAAATAGCTGCCAAGCTCTTTTTGATATTACAATACATAGGGGAAAAATAAAGTTTAACCACATTTTATGTGTTTATTTATCAAAAGTCTGTCATGCATACCTATCCTACCGGGATGCAGACTTGAAAGATAAGAACAAAGACTGTGTGTTTTGGGTAGTCTGCAGACTAATTCTAATGCTGTACTTAAAAAAATGACTTACATCCTTAGCAAGGGCAAGAGGAAAAAAAAAACAAACCCTCAACTGTGAAAGAGATTTATTTTATCATTTTAAAGTTTCTTGCACTGAGTTTACAAAGTGATTTAGTCTACTGTTATTTATTCAGTCCTCTCCCAAGGACTATCAGTTATAGTAAACTGCATAAAACTGTTCAGATTTTTATTCCATTTCCTTTATGGATTACTACTTGAAGTCTGTACAGAAACTTCACTTTTTTAGGTATTAATTCAATGAAAACAGAGATAAGCCCAAATCAAACTAACCACTCACAGACTCCTGAGTCTATAAAATACTATCAAAATGTTTAAGAGGAAATTCTGAAAGAGAGCAGATTATTACTAGGTCAGTCAGCTTTATTATTTTTATTTCTAAGGCACCTTGTAGTAGTACTTTGCCTACAAATTACCTACATTTTCACAGTATTTGCATGTATCTACAGGTCCAAGCATCTTAAAAAGGTGTCATAAAATCCCTCTATCTCCACTCTCAGTGGTTCAGATAGAGATAGCTTTTTTTGAAATATTTGGTCTACATGAAATGAAATAAGGGAATAAACTTAGGTCTGACACTCTAAATCTCAGCATTTGAATCCGTGGTCAGCAATATAGAATTACAGAACACTATTGAGAGACGCACTTTCAAGATCTTAAGATTCAGATTTCAAGAGATTTCTCTTATAGTATCCATTTACATAATATACAGATTCAGAGATTTTTCAGATAGAATTGACAGAGACCGAAGCAGAAAGAATATATTGGCCTAAATGTAGGTGAGTTGAAAGCAGGCATGTTCATAGGGTCCATATGCTATTGAAGAACTTAGGAACTAGGATCAACTAAAGGAAAAAGGAATCATTGGACTCCCAGTTTTAGTTCAGACAAGACAAAACAGATTCTGGGTTGCATGAACATTTTCTGCCTGCTGTTCCTGACTGCTGGCATCATCTTTGATTTCACTTAATTACACCATTATCTAAATTATTTGTGCCAGCTAACATTCAGATTTAGCAGAAAATAAGAAATTACCACCTATTTGCTAAGGGGAAGCAAGGTGGAAACCACTCCGTTAGCTATCTCAGAAGATTTCTGGAGAGAACAAAATGTTATCTTTAGTGTTTGAACACATTAGGCCAGAGCACGTACTGAAGCCTGACCATGCTGTGTTGTGGTTAGCTCAGTAACCACCGGTAAGTGCAGCCTTATAGACAGTACCAGCTGAACACCACAAGAGTTCATTCAGCAGTGCCTTTCTGAAAGACAAAGATGAAAAACAGTGATAAATAACTTGGTCTGAAAATCCTTGGATTCTCCTATCCACCCACAACAATGTAAAAAGCTTAGCATGCAAAGATCTCTGTCTTACTCAGAGCTATCTGACATGTGTCTGTCAGCAAGCCAGCAGTAGTCCTAATATCATCAGTATCACTGTGGTCCCCCCTTATATCATAACATTTTGTCAAAGCCATCAGTAATATACTCTTGCCAGCACTGCTCTTCTCCTTATTGCAGCTAGCACAGCCTGTCTAGCACCTCTTAACACCTCATCTGTTTACTCTGGGATCCTAACAGGAATAATTTATAGTTTCTAATTATCTGAGCACTCAGTAACTCTAGATACATTCAGAGTCATTGTATTAGATAGTAAGATATTCTAAAGTGATGCTAGGAGAAAAAAAAAAAATCAAGGAAAATTATTTTTGAATGTAGATGAAAACAAAGCCCACAGGTATGTTTAAGCATTATAGTTTGCTCTACTGGCTAATCAACCCTAACATTGAAAATCACCCTGGGATAAACAGCTCAATGACCAGTGCCTAATTGCAGTTTTCAGGACTTTTTTTCTGGAGCTGGATACTGAAGGTAGTAGAATGGGTAGAATTCATCAAATTTTGATCACCTCTGTTAATTTGTGCTTAGATTTTTATTTTATAGAAAGGCTATGTTTCTATATTTCACCATCTTGGAAACCTTCAACTGTATTACCCCTTCTACACAGATCAGCCTGATCTTTTCTAGATAGGTGAACTAGAAAATCAGCCAAAACCATTTTGGAGCTAGTGATACATGTTCTTACACAGATCGTGAATGGCAGACCTCAGACAGGTCCTAAAAGCAATGAATGAGTCATGGAGAAAGCATTTCTACCACAAAACATATTCCCACATGTCAAGAACAACACCATATACAACAAAATACAGATTAATTCCAAGATTTATTTTGCATAATAAATGAGATGTATTTTTCTCTTTGAAAGCTATCCTAGTACTAACTTGGGAGTTTTAACCATAAATGTCTCAGGCCTGTTCATACCTGTCCATGAAGACACAAGAGTCTTCACTGGAACAGAAGATTGTGCTCTGATAGCACAACAGAATTCTGACTGGAGAATTACATGTAAAAATAGAATTTTGACAAGATCTCACATCTTTTCCCTTGAGGTCTCACTCTCCTTGTTGCTTCCCACAGCAATGCAGCTTAACAACTATGCAGGCAGTTATTTAAAAGCACAAACTAGCCTCAGGCACAAAAAGTGTAAGAATTAAGTTCTTAGACTTCAGTACAAAACAGTTTCTTTGAGGCGTTGGCCAGTACATCAGTTCCTCCAGAAAAAGATAGATATTGTCTTGTGCAAGTGTAAAGATGCATCCGTGATGCAAGGTCCAGGGAGATAACAATAACAGCTATAAGAATAAGATTCCTCATGCATTCTCCACTGACAGAATATATCCACACCAAGTGTGAATTGGACAGATTTTTCTAGTCCAGTCTGTATTTCTATAAAGCTACATCTAAAGAAGTTCAATCCTACTTATGTTGCAAACTGCTGTAATACAGATTCTCAAATTCAAGCAGGGAAAGAGTGCTTTATTTAACAACATCAGCAACACCAGAGCAGGAGGAAACAACTGAGCATTCACACATTAAGTAATTCAATGACCTTCAGATGCACAGATTTTGATCTAGGAAACAATGAAAGAAAGTGAATTGATAGAATATAGGTGCTTTTATCTCGAAAACTTAGAAGGAGAAAGAAACATTGCTCTCAGGCAAATCCAGGCACTGCTGGGCCCACTATCTTTTGAGCCGCTAAACAAAACCCTACTGAGAGAATGTGAGATGTTGGTAGAAGTAAACTCCAAAACAGAACTCAAGTGTAGAAGAAAAAAGAGTAAATAAGTGTCTGCAGCAGCCTGGACACGGCCTAAAGAAAATTTTCCCAGCATTCTGCAGTGAATATTCTTATCAGCACATACCTTGCAGAGGATCCTCATTCTTCATTGCACGTGATCCTATAGAAGGCAAGAACACTCCTCAAAGTCATAGTGGACTCTGTATGAACTGCAAAGCACACAAATTCTCTCTGCGTTCTACCCACAGAACGCGATAGTATAAGATGGGTTGAATAGTGGAGCTTTTAATAGCCTAAGTCCTATTCAATCGCAAATGCTGAAATGCTTTGGCCATGGACAGATCTTAACCTTCAACACAGAGAATCTGATGAAACCCAGTCAGGAGGCTGTGTTCTAGCCCAGTGAGAGAAGGTATCATATCAGCAGGAATCATTGGCATCAGTGAATACCTACCTTGCACAGAGAAAGACAAACCCCCTTGGTTTTTTATGTTCTTTTGGCCTAAGAAACAATTTTGATCATGTGACATTCAGGTGTAGAAAGTATTAGTGATTAATCTCTCTGATAGGCAATTTAGATAGTCACAATTAGCCAAATTAACTACCTAAGCCTGCTGTTTCAAAACATCTGTTATTGGAACTTAGATGGAACTGTAGAGCTTATTTCTTATAAAGGATTAGAACTGCAAGTCCATCTGCAAACGTTTGTTTGTGAGACAAGCTAAAAAAAAGCCTTGCTACTCTTCACAAACAGAAAAAGCTACAGCTGATTGGAGGAAAAATAATCATTTCCTCCCAGTGGTAAAACCCCACATTCCTAGTGCTTTTTTTAAAATGGTGACACCTGATTTTATTTCTTAATTAAAAGGAAAATATAGGAGATAAATCATAGTAATTCAAAACCAATGGTTGAAAATAGCTTCTAATTTTCACCTAAAGTTTAACTGATTTCATTATCAGTTATGGTGAAAATGATTGATGATACTTGGAAGCCAGGCTGCCAGATTCCACCCATTGCTTATGGTCAGAACTGGAGGCATGATGAAGAGATGGAACACTTAGCCTTGAATGTTTATTATGTTTAAATGCATTCTTGTTCAATGATGTCTGTATATTTTTACCAACATACACATGATTTGGCCAACTTTGCAAGCAGGTATTTATAAATGTGTAAATGTATATGTGCATTTGCATATTTATGTATTTCTTTCTGTAAAAACATACACACACACCTACTCCCACGTACAAAGTCGAGGACGTTATATGAAATACTAAAGCCTTGTGTTCAGTTGTCAGTCCAGCACTGCCGCTCTGAACCGACTGCTGCAGCTCCAGTGTGAGAACATCATCTTACCTATACTGAACCATAATATGCTTAAACAATGACTTGCAGTGATGAGGGAAAATTTCTCTGTGTATGCACATTCAGTTTTGTGTCCACCAAGACTATCTTTTAAGTTGCATTACTTCTATTTAAGTTTTCCTATTAAGGTTCAAATAGAGATCACCATCAAGCTCAACACAGTTAATGCTAAATGAATGGCTATTATAAGCATTACACGGAAAAATAGTTTTTCAGATAAACAGACAAATGAGAAAACTAAATTCATTGCTTGTCCAATTAATGAATATTTATTTTATTTATTTTAAGTTCATTGGTTCGTTTTAGTAGTATCGGAACTGAATTCTGTATACTCTTTATAGGAAGTCTGCAATGGACAGACCCCTCAGTCCTGCAGAGTCCAATAAACTGGAATGATCTGCTCATAAAATGCCTTTATAAGATCTGATCCTAAATCATAATATTGTTTCAGATTTAAACGAGAAAAAGAGATAAGAATTAGATGGGCAGTTACACATTATTTTCAGCTCAGAAATTTTCTATTGAAGAAAATATCTATGCTGGAATAAGCCTAACAATGTTTTTAGGAGGTAAGCTGAAACATATCCATGCAGCAAGGCTTAATAAGGCCATGGATTGGAGTATAAAAGTAGTTTAGTCTAGCTGAAACAGGAGACAGAACTAATGGAAATATTGCTGCACAAAATATTACCTGTATTAGACTCAAATATTAAGAATACTTAAGCAATAAAAGGGTTTGTCTTGTTCTTCATAAGTGTCCTATTTATATTGCCTCTGAACAAAAGAAAAGTTTCCATTTTAGAACAGCTTCAAATTTTTTTTTTTAACTGCATCAAAAGGCAAAAAAAATACAGAGTAGAATGAAAGGAAAAGATTATGTAAGCAAATGTTGCAAAACATGACGTCACATAACAGGAGAGCCTTCTGGTATTTTAAAGAACATAAACTTAAAAGCTAGAAGAAGCTTTTAAAAAATTAATTTAAAATATATATCTGGAATACTTCAGTAACGATTCCACCTGAATACTAATGAGAGACAAGGGGTAAAAGCTTGTGCAAAAAGGTATGTTTACTAAATGGATACATTGATCACTGAACTTTACACAGCATTAAATTTTAATGACCTTCAATGATTTGAGAAGCTTTGGTTGTTTATGTAAGAATTCTAAAAAAACTCATGGATTTACATTTACGACCTGCTTAGCTCTTTGTAAATGACAACATATTAAAAAGCAAATGAACAAACCCAGAAAAACTGCGTCTGATGAACACTAATGGCCCTCTTGCTCAATGTAGTAAATTCATCAAAACCCAGGTGGCAAACTTTTACTCTCCTGTTCTGTTCAGAGTGAAGGAAGCAAAGCACTGTTTTAAAGGTGTCTAGGTCTGTTACTTTTACTTCCACTTCATTTACATCATAGCTTAAGGGGCGCCGTTGAGGCTTGCTGTCTAAATGCTGAGTAATGGGCAAAGCAAAGAATGCTAAAACGACTGTAGCCTAGGATTAGGACACAGGGTAACCACGGACAAGGAATAAAAGAGTGCTGAGGTCAGAATCATTGCATCTCAACAGCCATCCAATTAGCAACTCAAAGCCAACTCAATTACTGTGGAGAAATGTGAGTTATTGTTTTTTAGAATGGATATTTGAGTAATTATTTGAAGATTTTGCTCACTCAAAAGACAAAATGGTCCAGAGGTTTTTTCCAGCATAGTCCAACATGGTCACGCTTACTGTTACAGTTCCCCAAAACCTCTCCTATAACACTAAGGAACTTTGATTAAGCAGGTCACCTATAACGTGCAGAAGATAACTAACCTTTTAGTCAGACTAACACAATTTTAAAAAAATTCTCCTTTGATTTTTCTCATTCTGCTGCCCTGTTAATTTTGCTGTTTGTACTTTCCTATTAGAGGTGAATTTGTCCCGGTGAAGCACACCTCTATGTCCATTTAATGTGTTGGATCCCTCAGTTAATTATTTGAAAAAGCCAATTCATTAAAAAAGTTGAATAACAAAAAAAGGGGGGGTTTAAATGATTTTATTTTGTTGTGAATTTTTTTTTACCCAATAAGGAGCAGCAGAGACACCAGAGATTTATCCAAAATCCTCACAATGCTCTGAGAATCTGTACCTGGAGTGGCTTCTACTTCTACCCTCTGGTACCACTTCAGGCTTTCTTGATGTTTATTAGGTGCTTTACACAAACTGGAACTCAGCCTTGTGGGACGCACCTCAACTGTGAGTTACAAATGGAAGAATTTCCTGTGTAAAAATTTGGTTTTGAAATGTTATTGGGTAAAACAGTGTAATTTTGTTGGCCAAAAATGCCTGACCACAGATCACAAAAATAAGCAACAAAAGAGTGATGCCATTACAGTTAAAATAGGTATCATTCCTCTACTGAAAAAGCAATAACCTTATTTATCTTAAAGACATTGTATAAATGAAAATTAAAATTACATCTATTGTTGGCACTACAGGCTCAAACCACACAGCTCTTTAAAATTATACCTCAACAGCCTGCATTTAAAAGAAAACAATTTTCAAAAATGTAGATTTTTTTATATACTGCAACAAAATGGCTCCTTATAGAAAGGTAAACCATCCATGTACCTTTGAGAAAGATAATTCATGGATTGAAATGCTTGTAGACTACATATCTATATAGCTAATGAGCAAACAGATAAATGAACTAGTAGCATTTTACTATAGTTACCTAATGCAGAAATGCTTATCCAAACAAATAACACACTGAATTTAAAGAGATTCTTTGGGGAAAATAGTACTTTTTTTTATTAACAAGGCTCTAGAGATTCCTAGAGCCGATACATGACATTTTGCAAAAATTAACATGTCACCATCAGACTTTAATGAGGCCCACCCGCAGTAAAACTGAATTAAAGTTTTATGAAAGTGCTGTATACCTATATTTTTCTTTAACGACTAACTTTATAATACAAGAATGTTATCTATATTGCTATTATATGTAATATTATGGGAATAAAAATAAAAAAGTGCAAATGAACAAGTCATATTGGATTTTTTTTAAAAAAGAAATATTTCAGTAAAAAGGAAGAAAGTTTCTAATAGAAACAATGAAATAAAATTACGATATTTAGGTTTATAATTGACATTTAAGGCAAATTTTGCAATTACTGTTCCAACAACACACAGTGTTTTCCATCAAAGTTATATATTTCCCACCTCATTTGAAATATCCTTATTTGAAATCAATTCTTCTCATAGCTAGAAACAGAGAAGGAAATTAACCTGTTTTAAATCTATGCTCAAAATGTTTTCCTAGCTACTATTTCTTCTTCTTTACTGGAAACATTAAATTTCTATTTAACCGGTAACAAGAGCTTAAAGTTTGTTTACTTAACAAAACCCAAAGCTGTCAACTAAAGGTGGTCTTCTCAACCGTCCGTAGCATAGAAGATATAACTTACAAAGAATTTGGAAAGCAGTCTTTGAAAAACTCTAAGTAGACATAAAAATTGAAAGCCCCAAGTTAGCTGCAGAAGTGGGAATGATGTTTCTATCATAGTATATGATAAACAAAAGCAATTTGCAATGAATTCATTGGAAATAATCTGCAATATTGCTATTGCCATGAAACTTTATTCTTGAGTAAATTTTTCCTAAGCAGAATAATGCAAGGTTGTACACAGGCTGCATAAGAAATGTGACTCCAGGCTACAATCTGAGTTCTGAAGCACAGTCACATTTTTAAACATAGAATCAAAGTTTAAATATCTAATATATTTCTTAAACCGATATTACATGAAATGGTAGGGCAACAAAGCTAGAACTTGGAAGTATATTGTATTATCCCAACAGTGCATGGACTCCTCTTTTAATAAAATAAGGATTTTAGCTATAAAGTTCAGCGTATGACATGAAGTACTTCAAATTTCAGACATGTTTAAGTCTAAATTTATATATTTTTTTTAAAAAGCTATGAGGAAAAATAAATCTCCTTCAGAGTAGTAGAAAAGCTACTATGAATGAGGTCAGAAAAGAGCAACAGTATTTGGAAGTTGGTGAAAATCAGTTTGGACAGTGATATAAATGCAGAAACACTTATCAGTGCAAAACTGAACAGCACTGCTAACCTGTTACTCCCTTAGAGAGTCTATGCTGGATAGAGTTGTTGACAGCCTATGAAAACATAGTACAATACTCTTGACTGTCTTTGCAAGATTCTAATGAAGTCTAGAGACAGGAAAAAATAACACAATTGTTGATGCAATGGATCAAAAATTAGAACAATTTCCATGGCAACCTCTTTAGTCTTCTTCCAGGAAAGATTGCCAACATGTTTTGTTTGTTCCTTGTTTAAAATGCAATCTGCTACACACTACCACTTTTATCATTTCTCCTATACCCTCTGCAAAGAAAATCCAATGTTTTCAATAAGTTATGTCAAAAGTACACAAAAAAATGTGAGTATCATACAAAACCATCATACATACAACTGACTGCAGATAATATGTTTACTAAATTAGCTTGTATAAAATAGGTTCTGCTTTTTATTTGGAATTTTGTTTAGGGGAGTTAGATCATATGTAAAATAGGAGCAACATAAGTTCCAGTATAGCATATTTCAGAACTATTTTTTTATTAGAGTAATTTAGAAAAACTATAAAGCAGCCTCCATCACCTACATCAGAACATATTTTGTCACTTGGGGTATCTTTTCAGAGTCTTGAAAAACTTTGCTCCCTGATGAAGAACTCGGCACTGAAACATTGCCTGTTTAAGTCTCTTTCATGCAATGCATACGTTAAGACGAGGAGATGCCATGTGTTCTGAAATGAGACTTTCCATCACTTGAAGAAATTACAAAGATGCTAAACTGAAGCTGCTTTCTCACCTGATGCATACAGGAGAGACTGTTCCATCCAGATTGTTGAAGATGTGAAATTTGTACAAAAAATTCCTGGTAGCACTTGCTGCCATGGAGCATTACACACGTCAGCACGTGCATCCCTGAGTCAGGCATTCACTGTCAAAATGGTCAAAAGTCCTGTTTCTTTGGCAGGAAAGAGCAGGTAATCCTGGAACCTGTGTACAGCTCTGCTGCAACCATAAACTTACTCTGAGCCAGATACACAGATGGTTAAATCACTAAAAGCTGTCCTCAGGAACAAGGCCACTGCCCTGAACTATTCTTATTCTCTTTATGTCCCTAGTAATGGTCAGAATGTAAATAGATTTAAGTGCTCTCTGGGTTGGGTTTTTTACAGTATTATAAAGTGCTTCTGTTTTCATTGGAAAATTCCTGGTACTGCTTATAAAGCAGTTAATGCTTCAACAGTGTGAATTATGTCTCAAAACATGAAAGGCTGTGGAAGTGCCCAAACAGAATATGAATCTGCTTTACAACTTGAAGAGATGTATGGAGCTTCCTGAGCATTACTATTTGCCAAATACAAACAGAAAGGCTGGTCCTTATATGCACAGGTTCATGTTATGAACTGAAATACCAACACAGATTCTGCTCATGTTAAGGTAGTAATTAGAGTTTCATTGTTTTAATTTCCAACACCATCGTACTGCTTTTGGATTAAAGGCTATCCCACAAAGAGTTTGGTGAGGAAGCAGTGTAACAATCAATTATTTTAACCTGATTTCATAAAATTCTTGTGATTAATTGTAATTTAATCTTACAGCAAGGTATAAAGTTGCAGCAACATCCAGTCATCTTGCTGGGATAGCAAACGTTTCATTTCTCTCAGGATTAAAATTTGGTTAGAAAAACATGTCAAAGACTCACTTAAACATGAACTAATATGCTTAACTTCCTTTGAGTCTCAGTATTTATGTTAGGTGACAAGACAAAAAATTCAGATTTGGGACAGGATGATTGTATATAAAATGCCATTGGACTGAGAGTGTTACTTTAACAAGTGCATAGTCTATAGCTTGGCAGATGTAGATGGTACTGACTCCAACACTAAGAAGATATGGAAGAGTAACACATGGTAAAAGAGTGGCTGTCGCTCTTTCCGCTCAGAGATACTAGCATTTAAAAAAGATGAATGGACCAAATCGAGCAGAGTTTACACCCAGGCTCCCTGAAGCTCAAAGCAATGACCTGAAGCTCAAAGCAAAGTTGGAAGAGATCTAATATGCATGATTTTCCTCTCTGTTTTTTCTGTATACAGGTGTCAGTAACTTACACATAACACAAAATGAATGCTAAAAATGATATTTTATAATTATATTGGATTTCTAGTGGATTTTTCCTTTGGGAAAAATTGTGATTAAAGAAAAAATACGCTGGACCACTAACTTCATGTTACACAATAACAAAACAAAGAAATGGTCAAGTACAGGTCAAAAAAATAAAGAAAATTTCAAGTATCTTTTTCATTAGAATTTGCTGTTATGTTACTAAAGGCAAAACAAATTGTAGTTTCTGTAACTTTGCACTGCAAGAAGCAAGCAACATGAATACAGCAACAGGTATAAATAAGCATCTTGGGTGCAAAATGAACACATTGACTGTGCACTACTGTAAAACAAAAATCTCAGTAGAAACCATGCAGCATGCAGAGCCAGAACATTCAGAAGCAATCTGGCATCACAATACAAGACAGCTTGCTTTACAGTGAAAGCAAGAATAGAACACCTCCTAAACTTTTATCAACCCGAAGCTGATTAAAACTGTTCTTGCTTAAGCTTTACAGGATAGAAAGAGCAGTTCTGATGGCCTAATTGGACTCAGTCCTGACGGATACTTGATGCTTTGACAGCAGAAAGAAACAGAAGGCATGAAATTAAAATCCACAAAGACTATCATGGCAATGTTTCCTGACAAAAAAAGAATATTCTCTTTTTCAGAGAGCATACGTGACTTCATGTACTTTTTGGTTAATGATGAAAAAGTTGATTAAAGCAACCAGGTATCTTTACTTTAAAAAAGTTTTGTTTCTGACAGAAGATGCATTGTTACAAAAAAATTCATTAGTATCTTCCTGGTTTGAATGACAGTCTATGCAATTTTTATATAGAGACCTGTACACCAAGTAGCCTATTGCCTCTTGATGGCCAATACATAAACATTATGAAACTTTTTTTTTCCCTCTCTGATTTTCATGCAAGTAATTAGTTTGAGAAACAAATCTGAATGGGTATAACCCTAGATGCTAATGTTGTGAGAAAGACTCCATTGATATAGGAAAAGGATTACATTAAGACAGAGGTCTTCCACATACATTCAGAACCAATTAGGACCTTGGCAACCATATTTTCTGTGTCAGTTTTGAGATATGACGCAATTTCCTGAATCCTGGTTTTTTGGTACTTAAAAACCTCTGGATAGGATGAAGTAGTGCTTTCAGTTTACACAGCAAACCTGAGGTCACAGATAGGCTCTGTAATCAAAAAGAAAATGGGCAAAGCAGTTACATGCACTCCATGTTCATTACAACAGTTGAGACTGTGTTTAACAATATATTCTGTTACAATGGTGACACGAGTGTTGTTTCATCCCTTCAGCACAACAACGAGAGCTAAACATAGGACAGAAGACAAATGCTATGCTTTTGTTAATTCTGAGTTTAGTTTTCCTAACTGGTTTGCAGGTTATTCTCCCAGGTACAGGCAAATGAATACCACAATTAAAAAAATGCACAATGCCTGCAAACCTAAACAGGGCAACATGGCGATTACCAGCACAGTCAACACCTAGAAAGTTCCTTATTGAGATGTAAAAAGAACCAAAAAATACCCCAAACTTCAAAACAAACCAATCAGGTGGAAGAGAATGTTTCTATCTATTATTAAGAGGCAGAAAGCAAGGACAATTCTGCAGCGAAAAAAAGAATTTCAATAGCATTGCATACAGATATAACATTTGAGTATGCTTTAATACATTTTAATAAGGATTTATTAATATTCTAGGATATAATTGGACACTTCAAGAGAAATGTTTTTAATTGATTTGTAAATCTATCCATTTATCTCCTGGATTTCAGACTACATCTGGTGTTGTTCTGACGTTAATTGCTACAAACTATAAGGCAATCTTATTTATTTATTTATCAGAAAATCATTCATTTGCACACGCTATTCAGACAAGCATGTGAGGCAGCTTAGCATAATGAGAGCCAGAGGTCTGATGGTTTTATACCCATATCTGTGAACATCTACATTATGTTTCTGATATAGGTGAAATTGTTAA
Organism: Dromococcyx pavoninus; assembly: GCA_033558185.1. Classification (NCBI taxonomy): domain Eukaryota; kingdom Metazoa; phylum Chordata; class Aves; order Cuculiformes; family Neomorphidae; genus Dromococcyx; species Dromococcyx pavoninus. Next base: position 1,547,590 of record JAUMJL010000389.1, on the reverse strand, counting down.
TATGCTATAGTTGCTATTCACATTAATACAAAGGTAAGCTAAATCATCATGTCCTTATTTAATGATTTTTAATGTTATACTTTTGTCCTTGAATTTGGAAATCTCACTCTTTTTCCCAGCAGTAAAGTATCTTTTGTTTGCACTTAAATTACTGATTAAAGCATTTTCCTATGAAAACATGATATTCCCCTATTGTTTTTCCTTGTTCAGAGTAAAGAAGTTATAAAACAGTATTTATCATTAAGAATAAAAGTAGGAAAATAAGCTTTGTATTAATATTATAAATAATGTATATTTTTAGATCATCTGAAAAATATAAATTACTGGAAATGGGTTTCTGGTAACATATTGTAACAAATTCACCAAATCAAAATCACTGTAATAAAACAGTAAATGCAACTCTACCAGCTGTTCAGGTACAAGTAGGGGCTATGAATTTTAGCTCCATTTCATGTCTCAGGAGCCCGGAAAGGACTTCTACCTCTCATCATAATGTATTCTAAAATTCATCCATCGAACTTTCAGAAAACACAACCTGATGTCCAAGCAGACGAAATCCAGAGAGCAAGTACAATAAAAACCTCAGCTCTTTACCAGAACAGAGAAAGTAATTCTGAAGATACCAGGCCAAATTCTTGCTCTGTTAATCTTGCATATAATTCACCTCCAGGGTAAAAGAAACAGGATGAAAGAAAAGCACAGAGATTTACCAGACTTGGTCACAGTGCTTTCCACCCCAACTTGAGATTCAGACTTAGTGCATCAGCAGAATATGTTTGGCTGCAAGTTAACTCTCTTTATACACCCTGCGTAATCTATTTTGCCAAAATGCCATGGATAAGAGTTTCCACCCAGTGTTTCTTTTCACAGATGTGATTACAAAATAATTAGCAACAACAATTCTTAGAATAACAATATTTAGATGATGTTAAAATAAATCCAGAAATGCCTAATGCTGTCCTTGGGTTTATTTATCCACATAGTTTTGCTAGTAAGTAAGATTAATTAGTTCACAGCACTTATATACTCCTATGAGAGTTCTGGAAATAACTCAGGGCAATACCTAATCCCAATGTCTACATCCCCTCAAAAACAGTCTCGAGCCATACCACAGAGGTTATACTGCCAAGAACTGGGAGAGAAATAGCAAAATTATAATGTCAATGAATAATAAAATAAATATAATAGCAATAATGAGTGGAGCAGTGTTGTTATGCTACATGTGACTTCACTGGGGAGACAGAAGTATTAGGAGGTTTTGTCTTGCTCTAGACAGGTGGTTTCCTAAAAGGTTAAATGAGAAAATTAAGAAGATTCAGAAATAACAATCTAGTAACTTTGCTATTAGCCTTGGATAACACATCGCTTTTACTCAGTTTTAACTTAGTGTGAAACTTTCAGGTGGGGCAAAAATTATATAAATTAGCTAATATTTGGTAGGGTTTTAAATGCTGTGTTTTGTATGTTGGATTATGTGTCTCTACATCGTTTCCTGGGATGATCTTTTGAAACAGGTGCATTTAATACTGTATAGGTTAATAAGGTACATTAGTCTCTCTTTCTTAATTCTTACTTAGAAAGTATCATACAAGGTTATTTGATACTTGACAAATATAATTTGGTTGTGCTGAATTTTGCTTTTGTTTGCTTTGGGTGACTACTTGAAGGACTGAATTTTATTAATATAAATGCTTTGGAAAGTGAATTTCCAGCTTACATAGGCAACAGCTTGCCAAAGCAAAGCTTAGATCTACAAATGTAAATGTTTACCCAGGAAGCATTTCTGTATATAGAATTGGCTTACAAATAACAATGATGTACATTGTTTCCTTGATAACAATGAGGTAAGAAACCTGCATTTTCAAGAGGTCACAGGCAACATATTGAGCTTCAAAACTATGTTTGTACAGTAAATGTAAATATTACATACAGAAATAAATCTGCTTCTGCGTTTGTGACAATTAAGAGAAAAGCTACTTTTCAAACAAATTATCCACGGCATGTGATTCACTCAAACTTTGATGTTAATTTAACCTTGAGTTGCTTTTATTGTGATCTAGAGAAAGTATTCCTATGCCCTCTACAACCACATTAGGGCTTGGAAATGTCAGTACTTCTGCTTCATTTCTGAACTCTTCTCTAATACTTCCATTTAAAGAGAAACTGTAGCAGATATTCAGAAGCACATTTAGACTTACCTTGTATAAAATCAAGACAGCACAATTTCCACATTAGTATGAGAACCACAGCCTTCGCACTAGCGGTGATTTTCTCTTTTGAAGCAAGTAAAAATTGAAAATTAGAAGGTAGTCTCACGTACTCTGCCTTGATTCATTAAAATGTGTATAATTTACCTTCTCTTCATTTTGACCCTCCACCTATGTTTTAATTCTGAGTCAAACACTGTATGCATTGCATAATATATCACATAAGCAAGAGGTCTTCTATGTAAAACAACTTAATGCAGCTGTGGGTTTTACTTTATAAGCCACAGCAAATGTGCAGGAAATTGCTATATTGATCACTTATTTTATGATCATCAGATATTAACTTTAGTTTCTTTTGTTTACCTTGTTGTTATTAGTATGAAACCTGTATTTTTAAGAGAGGTTCTCATTCAGCTATCATGTTTTTTTTTAATGATATTTAAAATAACTTTATTTAGAATTGCAAGTATCAGTAAAGTATTTGATGCATGTTGACTTTCAGGTGTACAACTTGTATTCAGTCTGAACTGCACCTTGAACTAATACTTGAGTTGTATCTAGATTGTAACGATAACTCCTAATTTTGTGCTCATTTTTTTTCCCCAAATTTTGATGTTGTAGCCCACTTAAAACATATGATGTAATTGATGATTCCAGAATTTCTGTTTTGGTATTACATTTTGCCTTTTTGATTATCTGAATGAGCAGTGCACCTTTGAAGATCTAATGAATTTTCTGATACTAGTTGCTGGGTGAGTGTCAGGATGAATCTCAGAATTTCATACCTTCATACATGGCTTCTGTATGATATCTAAATATCTTAGTATTTAATTATATGCAGATAATATTGTTCACAATTGGTCCTTCATTGTGTTAAGTAACACTTCTTCTATCTTTATAAGATGATTTTGTTAGTTCAGAAAGAGCTATCAATCACACACCAGACAAATACAGAAGTACAGAATGCAGTTTAGGATAGTAGAATTTCCCTATTGTACTTGAAATGTTCATGTTATTTCAATGTCTCTGCATTTATCTGTCTGTCTGTCTATCTAGCTGTCTATCTATCTATCTGAGGAAGAATCTCATTAGTATTTTCCCTTAAACCTCCCTCTACTAGTTGTCGTCTGTTATTTTGTAGAATTTTGTCTTTTTATATGATCGGTGGCATTTCTGGTGACAATCTTTACCTGTAGGAAGGTCTTCTTATTTCACTTGAATCACAATCAAGTTGAAGTTCTGGGCTGTGTCATTTAACAGAAAACAGCACTTTATGTGGTTGCTTAAATGTTCTTCATTTATTTTTAATTGAATTATAGTGACAAGACTCATACACAGAAAAATTAATTTGCTAATTAATCCCTGTTAACTTTATGCCAAGCTTGAACTACTTTATATTATTGTTTTACAGATAATGATTTACATTACTTTAAAATTAGGATAGTACCAGTGTCTTCACTTTGAAATTGTTATTTTTGACAGCACAGACTATAATCTCTGCAATGCAGTTGACTGGTCTTAAGTTAGAAAGAGAATCTATTAGAAAAATATCTTGTATTTCATTAGTTTTCAATAATATTTAAGTATTCAAGACAACCATGAAAGGAAGAAAGACTTTTCAATCATGTACAAAGTTTTAAACTGCCCACAGGATGGCAGTTCTGCAATTGCAGATTTATAATTCCATGGTGACAAATATTCAAAATGAAGTCTTCGAGGGTTTTTTTTTTCAGTTCATATTGGAAGAAAACTTCAATGCGTGTGGCTTATTGATTAGGTCTGCAATGTAGCAAAGGCAGGTTGAGCTCCTTGTTCAGCTGAAATGAGGGCAGTATTCCACTGCAGTCACTCACTGAACTGGAATGGGAATTTTAGTTTGGTATTGCCACAGGCTGCTGGCACAGGTATTGGATTTTTTTTTGTCAAAAAAATGTTTCCAGTAATAGGACAGATAAACTCTGAATTATTTCAACATCACCTGAACAGCATATGCCAACTACCTTTCCTTTTTTTGACATGTCCCAAGCAGCTCTAGTTCTAAATTTTATGAAAGAAATGATTTCTTTATTTCATGGTGCAACTAATTTAATGAATTGCTTTAAACTTGTGTAGTAAAAATGTTTTCTCAGCACCATGCAGCTGCAACTGAAGAAAGATTCATCTGGACAGATTCTGTTCTTGTTGTCTTCAATAATTCACACAAACGTTACTGAGAACAAAGTTTTCCCATCAATTGGAAATCTCATAAGAGAAATATCATTGATATGTAGGAATAATTTTGAAAGGTGTCTTCTTTTTATCGAACAGAATCTGTGTAGTATTCTGCTATGATATTAGTAATTAATATAAAAATAAGCTACAATGCAAGATATGAACTACGAGTCTTAATTTATTCTTACTCAGACTACAGTTGAAACAAACTCTGTGAAATTTCCTACATTAATTTAGTGCTACTCTTTAAGCATAAGAAGTTTTACAGTCACTCATATTGAGATATAATTCATAAAGGATGAAACAGTCACACAGAGTTCATCTGATTTTCAGGAGAAAGAAGACTTTGTCCTATTTTAAAATAAAGGTTCTTTGCCATGGCAAAAATAAGGTCATTCTTTAATGGTACCAGGGGATGGAAGAGAATTAAAAAAAAATTTTGGCCCAGAAGCTGAGGGGTGCAAACTTATTAGAATTTAGGAGAGTTCTGCACATCATAACAATTATTTTTATTGCTGGGTAGTGGATTTGGGAAGTAGAAACTACTTGATTTTGAGCCAGGGCTTGCTAAAATTGTTGATACGTGTGTCTGGCTATGATACATCAAAATATCATCTAACTGTAATATAGTATCACCATTTGAAGTCTTAGTGTTTTGTAGAGAGTCTTAACGTGATATTAATCAGTAGAATATTTGAAACAGACTAGGATTCATTCTGACTACTTCCCTCTGAATGAATTGCTGATTTGTCTTGTATAGCTTAACATTACTTGACCTTCTTGTACATCTGTTAATATAGTGCTTGTACTTAAAGCACAGGAAAACGTTCGAAAAGCTAGCCTGAAACTATTACAACAAAGTCATTAAAAGTAACACCAGATGAGCTGAAATCTATCCTATCACTGACCATAATGTCACGGGCTGTTCAGTGATGAGAATAATTGCAGCAGGAATGGTGCTTTTCCTCTGTCTTGGAGGAAAAAGCCAGCATGACTAGGATGAGCATGACAAGAATGGCTCAGGGCTGTGTTATTAGTTTAACTGTGCCAGAGCCTTTTGCGTGTGATAAGACGGTCCATTTCTGGAAACCGTCAATTCCCTTTTGGCTTTGACGGTGTCAAGCTGACCACACCCCTATTTAAGGTTAATTTTATGTTGTTCTGAGAACTGCAGTAATGTACTGCACCTAAACCTGCTCTGCTTTTTTCAAATGGTTATTATGAAATTACTTACTGAGTCATTTTTTTTTCTAAAGAAAAGCCATCCATTTCAAGGAAAATCTCTTTCCATACATTTAAGTGTGGAATAGGAGTAAGGTCACTTAGAACAGCAAGTCCAGGTGGCCTTGTCTCTCTGACTGTTAAAACTGGGATGAAGTATAAGCTGTCATCCACTGAGATTAATAGTCCTATTTGCTGTTCAGTGTATTTGAGAAACTCCTATTATTAATGTAATTTGGGAAGAATTTAAACTTCTCAAGGCATTTTTTAGAGTCTTATCTGTACGTGTGGTGGTAAGGTTCTTTTTAAAATCTTATAAAAGGCAAAATAACATGTCAAATTTATCTCAGTAGAATTGTGCTCAGAAATATCTGATTGACATATTTTTAATTTAGTAATTATTCCTTATAGCTCTATTTGCTTTCGCTTTACTTGCTTTAATTAAAAAAAAGACGAGAATTGCGTTAAGACTGATTTTTGAAGTTGTAATATTCCCATTACTCTCGGTGAGACATATATTATTTTCCTCATTATGCAGAAATACAATTTTGTGTTACTAGTTTTAAAGCAGTATATATCTTGCCTTTGGGTGTTCTGATAGATACTGTACAATTGTAATATAAAAGTTTCTCATGTCTCCTTCTAATGGGACAGTGTCAATCTCTGTTATACAGTTTTGACCTCAAGCAATAGCTGAAATTTTAGATGTTTATATCCTTTGGTTATGCTGGTGTAGGAGGCAATGGTATTACACATGAAAACACTGTACTTTAGTCTTCTGTTCAGCATGAACACAAGACAATCTTTTAGTTGTCATTGTAGTGAATTCCTTTAAACTTGTAATAAATCTATCATTACATGGCAGACTATAAGATTAAAATCTCATTAAGAGTTAAATTTCTATATGCCCTCTTATTTTTCATTAATCTTCTATGTTGAAACAGCAGATACCAAGCCTAGATTGGATTTTCTTTACATAAAAAGCAGGTGTAATATATTTCTGCATTCATGGTAACTTTTGCATATAAGTAATGTTATTTCTGTTACAGTTCCCAGTATGCTGGGCAAAATGAGATAAGCAATCTAGAAGAAGATACAGTCATTATATGACGCTTAGATTTTTCCAGTCTCTTGTTTTCATGCTTAAGAAATTAAACTCCTGATGAGAGTGAAGATGCCTTAACAAAGAGTGCAGAATAAGAGTTGCTTGGTCTCTGATCTTTGTGTGGTATTTTGGGAATATATCATCTGGGATAATCTATCGAAGAGTACTTTTCCAGGATATCTATTTTGTCTCTGGTCTTACAGAATGAACACAAGTGTGCTTAAAATGTTAATATAATAAATCCAGCTTTGAGTGTTTTAGTCTATATTCTGCAAGATTTCAAGAGTATTTAACTTTTGCTCCAGTCAGGGAAAAGGAACATTTAACACTTACAGAAGAAAATCTTCTGCAACTTGTAGATTCGGGTTTTTTTTATATAATTATTAAGCTTAAGAGCTATAGCTTAAAATTTGCACATTACCACTGGTAGTAGAAATGCTGTTGGAAAGAGAGACCAGTATCTTGTGGATTAACACTACTCAGTGAAGAGCTGTTCCTAAATCTTGTGTAACTTAGTCTTTGAGAAGTTGTATTCATAATGCAAGCTGCAAATTGCAGTGAGTATTACAGTGGAATTCACTAGTGTATCCTAATTCTCCCAGGGTGAATATTGGCTTTTGAGCAAGACAGAAACTAGGACTGAAATAATAGGACTTCATTTTGCATTTGGTTCTGGTTTCGGATTACTTAATTACATTATGACAGTGAGCCAGCATTAGTCTCAGTTTAGATGTGTAAATGGTAGATTGCTGCAGTGTGACATTTAATTGAAAGATAATCTCTAACAGGGACTCATAGGAAAATTGCCATAGAAGTGTCAGTTTTTCTACTTGCTGCAAGACTCACTTAGGTAACTAATTCATATATAAATACCTGCAGAGAGATCTGTGTATGGTCGTAGAGGACTTTGTGTGGTCAAGGCATTGGACTGTAGAAACCTGTGTCACAACAAGGACCTATGTTTCTAAGCAAATACATCTTCACGTGGCTCTGTGTAGTGCTGTTTGTGTGCAGATGTGTAGGTAACTGTAAGACCCTCTTGCTGATAGCCCTTGTGGTGGAATTTAGACTACAGTCTTGGACTTTGAAATGTAACGTGTTTTTATCATAGATAGGAATTTCTGAAAAAATATTGAAATATTAAATGCACCAAATTTCAGATTAAAACCATCAGTGTATCTATTATGTGTGTGTATGAACAACACAGTTGTGTGAATAAACACACTGAAGGTCTGCATGCAGATCACTAGAAAAATAACTACCTATATGTGCACTCAGATACCCATCTGCATTTGCTAAACAGGCCACATGAAGCAGTTGTGCTGTTCGTCATACACTACTTCTTATCTAAAAGAAAATGACTACATGTTGATATTTCACTGGGAAACTAAAAGATGTTTGCGACAGCAGCAACAATGATTGAAAAAAATTCCAAACAACAAAACTGTTTTGTGAGATTTGAAAATACAGAATAATTTAAAAGATAGCAGGTCAGACACCTGTTTGCATTTTGAGCCATGACTGTTCAGCTTATTTTAGGGTTTTAGGGATTTTTTTGCCTAATACCTTGCCTCTGTTATTTCAAGTAACCTTCTTGCACTGCTAGAGGAAATAGACTTGACTGATTCCTGACCTCAGCATAACCTTTTGAATCCCATAATCTTCCCCAATTACTCCTACCGCGTCAGGTTATGAAGCGGAGTTTTATCTTCCATTTGCATTGTGGGAAAAAGCAAAAGAACAACAAAAAATCCCCTTGTCTTTTTTTTCAGAAGCATCGCTGTCTTTTGTTTTCAGTCACTATAAGGTATAGAGAGAGCAGCATGTATTTTGCAGTCAGATTTCAGTAAGAACTCAGGAATGGAGGTGCTGTCACAGCAGCTGGGTTTTACGTGTTCTCATGAAATTTACTAACATACAGGCAAATATTTAAAAAGTGAGTTCTTACTCAGTTGACTGGGATGCATGGACCTGGAAAATACATCTGTCTGGAAAAAACTTTGTTCCCTGAAGCATCCGTGTCACTATATTGCTGCTCCACACGCATTTATGAAATGCCAAAGCAGCCTTTAGAGAATCTTAGTTGTGCTATGCCTTGACTTCTGTTTCTGCTAGGACTACTATGTGTCACTTTTTACCCACCTGATAGTTTCCCAGGATACAAGGAGAAACTGCCTCTGAATATCAGAGCCTGCGTATTTCCCAAGCTTAGTAATATTTCAAGGAAGGCCTGAAATAATAATTTGCTGTTAATTCTGTTAACACATAATGAATATTTCATAGCAAGATGAACATGGGTTCTGAATCTAAAAGATCTTGTAGTACCAAACTTTAAATTAGAAAATGAAATGTATTTAAATTACACTGAAGAAGGCTCTGATTAACTGCCATTAGCATTAAACTTGGCATTTTATTAAAAACACATAGTGTGCTCAGTAAAGTGCTGTATTTTCCTGGAAGTATTTCTGTATACATTTGTCTTCTCCTTTATGGAGTAAACTGCTGAAGCATTTTACAGAGAATTGTCTAAGTATCTGCACAGTCTGCACAGTGCAAGGATGACAAACATGTCCCTCCCAATTTTGCCTTATGCAGCCATAGCTGGTCTTGAAACACTTGAAGCTTGCAATTCTGTGGAGAGATTTTTGCCAAGTTTGTACCTAATTTACAATGTACTTGCTGAACCCTATCTCTTTTCTTGCTTTCAGAAATTAACTTTAGAGTAGGATCTGTGCCTCTGTTTGGAGGAAGAGTTGGCTTTACCCTTATGTCTGCACTTCGTGTCCGTAACGGGTGTATGTGGGTGCATGCTGCAAGCATCTTGCTTAGTAACTCAGGGCAGAGAAATAAACAGAGCACAAAGGATATCTTAAGCCTTATTGCCCATGGTAACATGGAGTGTGATCTTCACATTTACTGTCACAATACACAGTTTACATAAAAAGGCAAATGTAACAGTTTGTCTAATTTAACTGCCTCTTTTGGCATAATAGCATTTTTTCTTTGTAGAACCTTGAATATCATAGAAACAACATAACTCTTTATTTAGTTCCGCTGCGAGATTGTAACTGCAGAATTTGAGATGAAGTTGGGTTAATATTTTGTGAAAGGTGCAATATTTTTTAGACATGTTTTACAAAACTTACATATTTTGAAAACCCAGTATTGCCAGGTGCTTTCTAGAACAGTATTAAATCAATATATTTTTTCCAGATTTTCTTATCCTTGTTTCTGGAAGATGAAACAGCTGATAAAATGTGCCCTATTACATTTTCTTTTGTATCTGGTATTTTAAATGAGCTGCTAGTTATCGGACTATTTCACTAGAATGATTTCTGTTACAGAAGCAGATATACTGTTATTGGGTTTCTTTTCATATATTAAGTACTCTTCACTGGGAGTTGGGTGTCTCCTGCAAGCATTGAGTTTTCCATTGAAGAATTTAAACGTGAGCCTCCCAGCACTTTGCGGACTAATCTCTAGTTTGGCTGAAAGTTCTTCACCACTTCCTCTGCAACTGTTGCTTGAACTCTGATATGTTTAAGTCCTTATTAAGGTTTCATCTAAGTACACTTGGTAAGCTTATATATAAATTACAGAAATTATCATAGAATCATAAAATGGTTTGGGTTGGAAAGGACCATCTAGTCCAACCCCGTGTAGTGAGGAGGGATATCTTTGACTACATCAGGGTACTCGGAGCCCCGTCCGACCTGATCTTGACCTTATGGTTTCACTAAAATGCTAGTACTATGCTTTGTTCTGTTCCATACCAGTTTTCTAGCATTGTGAAATTATTTTATGACTTTAATTTCAGATGCAACTTCAAAAAAACCCAATATGCGTTCCTTCTCAATAATGACTGCATATCTTGCTCGGCAGGACTGAATTGCCAAATGCCAACTGCTTTGTAGTAAAATTTATTACTATGCATGGTTTTTAAGCAATAAATTTTAGTTGTATAAAATACTTTACAAAACAAGAAAGCTCAAACTATTGGTAGGTAGATATATTTTGCCTATTTCAAGGTATATTTACCTGGACTCCAGCATTTGAATTATTAGTTCATATTCTCTAGGTGCAAATTTAAGAACTGCGAAGAAACAGGTTTTAAGGTTTTCCTGTGCTCTGTCAGAATAAAACTGGGATATCTTGGGTTTGGGTAAGGAAAAAAGAGGAAGAGACAGTGTGACTAAATATAGCTAGAAGGATAATTGCTGAGACTTAGCTGGGATGAATCAAAAATCAACAGAATTGAATCCAAATTTAATAAATTTCATCATCCTCAAACTTTTATGTTCTTCTTAAGCTTTTAGCTGTTTTGGAGCCACTGTTTTACTATTTCTCTCAGTTAATTTTTTTTAAATGGATGCTAAATCATTGGAATTAAATAAAAAATACACCTTTGTCCTTTATAAATACTAATCAATAAAAGACCAGACTTTTCAGTTGCATATAGAATTCATTGATAAAAGTAGACTATATTTTCTGGACCACTTCTGAAAACCACTCTGGTATACAAAAGTGGAAGCCAAGTGTCCTCACCATCACAAGAACAATATGGAAAAACTACCTTAAGGAGTAAGTGAAGCTTTATTACAGACCTTTGTCAGATGTCTCCACCAAATATAGATTTGGCCCAATGATTAAAACATATTGGGTAGCATGCATAGGTACAGCTAAGGCTGTACAGGAGCAAAGGAACATTCTGCTTATGCTACAGGTGTTCTGTAGTAGAAATCTTCCACCGCACTAATGATGTAACAAAATTACCCTCTCTTCCTCACAGATACATCTATTCTAGTCTTTTCTGCTTGGTGTAGGTTTATTGGGGAAGAAAAATTTTCTGCGGTTCAGCAGTATAAGATTTCCTGTATTTCACATCAGGCTGGTTTCTACTGTAAGTACCTGCTCTAAAGCTACTTATATGGTGAAAAAAATCCAGTGGCTTTAGTGTTGCAAACAGACCTACAGAGTAATATGGAGAACTTAATGGCCTAGATATCAGAAATAAGTGGATCTTGCTGCATCAATGAAAAAGCAAAAAATATTTCTATCAGATTAATTCTAAATTTAAATTGGAGAAAGTTCCATTAAAGACAAGGGAAGATTTTAAGACAATGCAGGTGGACGCTTGCATCTGAGGATTATTATTTGTCATTTTATGATGAATGGTAACAAGTCATTGTTTCATCAAAGATGAATAGGTCATATTTTAAATTTACAAGTAGTGTGTCAGCTTCCACAGGCTCAAAATACATGTTAAACAAAGCTTCAGCTTTAATTTCTATGGAAGACATATAGTATTATCTGTAGTTATACAGATATTTAGATGAGTTGGTCTTTGATTTCATTGGGAACAACTCAAATTCTATAAAGAGAAAAGTAATGCAGTATTTTATTGCCAGATTTACACATATAGTGATTGTAAAATTTTATTTATGGTTTCTGGAAGTTGACAAATATATTCCTTAGATGAACAAGAAGTAATGAAATCTATTACAGAGATATACACTTAAATGTTACCTGGTTTTGCAATTGGTGAGATTGCTAAGTGTTGGAACTAGAGGCAGCAAAGTAAATATTTCATATTCCCAGACATTAGGTGTCAAGTAGATAAATGAAAATTCAAATTAAACCTGTTAGCAGAGTTTTGACTTCAGAAAATCCGCATACAGTAGTAAGGTGTTGATATTGCTTTGATATTCTGCATGAAAAATTACCTCCTTTGGAGACCAACTTGATATTCATATGGCTGGCTTATAGCTGGAACTATTAAATGGTAATTGCCTTACTAAGTTTTGGTGGAGGAGAACTGGTGAAAGTTATGCTCAAAGTACAAGTTCTTATGCAATAAAATAAACAAAGCTCTGCATATGAACAAATCGGATTTGTTGTATGTTATTTAAAAGCAGTGCAGTGTTAGTAAAACCCCCAAACCAAAACACCTTCTTTGGGAATACAATGTAGCTATGAAAATTAGGCTGCGTCTTTTAGTAGAAAACATAAGATTCTCATGAAGGCTTCTGTGTGGTGTACAAATATTCAGTATTTGATTGAACAATAATAATAGTAAACCAGGTTAACAAGAAAATCACTCAAAAAGAAAGAAGCAAAAGAAATATTATTGCACTAATACTTTATTTGAAGATTGCAATAATTTTTTGTCTAAGTTTTATAGCTAATGAGTGTTACAATACATTCTCCTGCAATGACAAACAAAAAGATATCAATTTAATGTGTTCTTTAGGAACAGACATTTTATGCATCTTGATTTCAGAGCAGACTCATCTGTTTCCATGAATTATGGAACTTGATGTTGCTTCTTTTAAAAACTGACTGCAAATAGCACTGCCAGTTTATTGAGGCCAAAGTGTAGTTTCTGCTCACTGATGATAAGAGGTGGTTGGCAGCACATGCGATCTGATAGGGTGAGGACAGACTGGACGTCAGGACTGTAATGTGAAGAACCGTAGCAAGTCACTGAAAGTAATGGTTTGCAAAAATTTCACTTGGTTTCTTCCAGTGTGGTTCATTTTCTGCCATCTGCTCCGAGACATCAAAACAATGAGAAGAAATATGAAATTATCTGCATACCACATTTGCATAATGAGGATGGAGTTGTACTTTTGCTCGTTAGCCTTTTCAGTTTGGGCTGAAACAGGTTGTTTAACCTGTCACTGGCCATTTTATACACATGGCTGAAATATAAATCAAACCTGAACTCAGAGTTAAGAGCAAATAGCTTTGAAGAGGGTAAAGAGGGACAATTTCAAACATGCCATATTTAGTTTCTTTTGGTTTGAACAAATAATCCACTTTGTAAAAGCTTAGTTTGATACTTTAAAAAGTCTAGTGTATATAAAACATGCATTGTCAGTCTGTGAGAGTTGGTTAAACAGTTTGCAGGAGTTGCCCAGAGATTATTTGAGAGCAGAGATATTGTCAGCAAGCCCATTCACTATCACTGAAAAGCCAGTCCCTGGAGAAAGCTGAATTTGTTCATCAGACTACCTGGAGCTGGAATTGTCAGAGGTCAGTTGTAACAGAGGAGATTAGCTAATGTCAATCAAGAAACTTGCTTCCTTCTGTTAGAAGTGGGCTGGAGTCAAACTTGGTGTTTTGTTTGATTTGGTTGTTTTTTTTTTCTTAAAGAAGAAAAAATGGAAATTTTTCTATCATTTCTCAAAATGACTTAAATGGTTGTGGCTGTGGATCTGGGTAGTCAAAGAAGAAATGTTTTAAACCTTATGCTGCCTTTTCATGCGTCTATGCACTGATATTTCATTCTAACTCCTCTAGAGTGATACTAGGTTTGAAAGGCTACCGGTGTACTCAGTTGACTTAAAAAGAAACCATCTGGTTTTAACATCACTTTCTTGTTGCCAATCTGTTTTCAGGTCAAGTATTTTGACGGTAGGGTAGTCATAGCCTGGTAAGCTGGGCACCACAAGGTGGCACTGATGGTGTGTGATGAGTGTTTCACTTGAGACTTCTTTCTGGAAATCTGATTGAATGCAAAAGGTCTGAATGAAAAAACTCCCTTTGCCCTTCCTGGGTTATACCTGTATTATACAACAGGCAAATAGACTGAGGTGTGCATGCTTTGTCACATAAGTTGAAAACACAGTATGAGAGATCCCAGCATATTCTTAGCTGGATGAATGACTGCAGATGTGCATATAGAGACGTTAGTGGAGCATCTATAAAAGGGGAGATCTGAACTTCAGCCTCAGTAGATTTCGGGTGTGCTTCTGTAGTAATGCTTTCTCTAGTGATTTCAAAGATTATGAAGAAAACACTGCAGGTTAGCATTCTTATTTTTTTTTAATTTTTTTTTTTAATGCTACTTTTTAAAAAAGTGCTGTTCAAAAGCAAGTGAAAATGGTATTTTGAATCAGTTTCTATTAAGAGGCTGATGAACAGGGTCTTCAGACTTCTATCTGCTTTGGCCACTTTCTGAGTGCAGGACCATAGCTGTTCACATCATACTTTCAGATCCATAGAGTACAATGTGTCTGAATTACTTCCTCTTGTAATTGTATTTCATCTTGATGACTGGATTTCTCCCCACAAGTTCATACGGGGAACTACAAAATAGCTTTGTAATCTTCTTCATTGATCTGATTTTCAACTCCAGAATGTTTCTTTGTATTAGGATCAGAGAAGAACTCACAACATAGCCAAGGCTATCTCTTCCTCTGTGATGGAATTGTTTGTACTTGGCCTTTAAAAACGTTTCTTTAAAGAGCTGCCAGCATCCTGGTACAGCTTGCTTCTAGTTACTAATTACTGAGAACTGCTTCCTGAAATGCAAATTGTTTTTATTGCAGTGTTATTATCTCTGTCAGTTTTTCAGTGGTTTAATGTACTATTATTTCTTGATCACTATCATTCAAGTCACCTTTCACTTTGACATCCTTAACCTGTTCCTTGCACTTGGTGTCACATCAAGAGGACTTTCCTTTTCACTGTCATCTGCATCAAAAAAGAACCGGCACCTGCAGGATTCAAGAATTTGCTGACTAGTTAGTGCCCTGCTGTACTGCTTGTCTGACAGCTATCTCTGTACTTAAAATTCATTGTTATGGTCAGGTCTTGTAGAAAAGACCCTGCACACCAGTTTTTTCTGGTTGTAGGATGTGCTGTATACCCTCACAATTGATTGTATCTGTGATGTTGTCCTCTGGTTAGTGATTTTCAACTGGTACCAATCATTATCTATCAACGGGACCTCAGAGTAAACATATATCTCTTCGATTTGTAGGTTTTTTCTGTTCAGCCTGGAGAAGAGAAGGCTCTGGGGAGACCTTATAGTGGCCTTTAAATATATGAAGTGTTCTCATAAGAAAGAAAGAGAAAGATATTTTACCAAGACCTGTACAGGCAGAGCAATGGGAAAGGGTTTTAAACTGAAAGAGAGTAGATTGATTTGTATATAGGGAAGAATTTTTTTTTATGATGAGGGTGATGGGACACGGGAACAGGTTGGCCAGAATTGTTGTGGATGCCCCATTCTTGGAAGTGTTGAAGGTCAGGTTGGACGAAACTTTGAGTAATGTGATCTAGTGAAAGATATCCTTGCCTATAGTCTTTAAAGGTCTCTTCCAGCCCAAATCATTCTATGATTTCATGATTCTCTTTGCTTATTTTAAAAAATGAGGGATGCATCCATGAAGGCTTAATCTATGTTAGATCAGCAAGAGCATGACTAAAGTTTACTTTTGCTTTTTTTTTCTTCCTTTGAAATATCAGGTCATACACTTTTACTTGCTATGCAGTAAGTATAATGCATGTTTTATGGAAAACACGTACACATATTTATAAGGATCTGCATATGTCACTGAAAAGAATTAAGATCAATTTGTGCAGATAAGAGGTAAAGGTATAATGCATTTTGGGTAGTAAGATAACATGAGACTTTTTTCACTGAGCTAACCAAATGCAATTTGGGAATGAATGAGTCCAATAGAAGGTTCAGATTTATTTTTATTCTCACCTGTTTTGTAATGGTTTAAAAATTTAAATGATTGTACTGACATGAAGGAGAGACAGAACATGGTTTCGTATAAGGTAAGGGGAAAAGTCTGGGGAGAAAGGGATGCACTTGGTATCCTTCCTTATGTTAAACCCTTACAGATGCTCTTTCCTGTGATTACTTTGGAAAAATTCTAGCAAGTGATCCTCTGCCTGGACCTTGCAAAGAGAAAAAAAGGCGCCATAATGGGGTTGTTCATGCTGGATGTTATGCCACAATGGCCTTTCAAATATGTGTGAGAAAGGCACAGTTCTACTTGAATATGGCAGCCTCAAAGGGATCTTTCTGCCATTTTACCTCTGTGTTTTCCTTTCTGAAGTATTCCTCAGAAGTTTGAAAGTACATATAATTTTTGGCTTTAGATTTTATTTGCTGTAAACTTACAAATGATTAGAGAATACTTTGTGATAAAACACAGAAGATGTTTCTAAACTGAACTGAGTTCCCAAGTCCTTACAGCTAGTGCTCACGACACGTAAAGTAGTATTGGTTTTGTCTGTTAGAGGAGGGAAATGTGACTTCAGAAAAACATTAGCATTCTGGATTTTTAAACCTCCTAATTAATGAGGAAAATACTGGGTATTTATGTCCTAGAAATATTGTACCTGGGCATCTTACAAACAACAACATCTTCAAAGCTGGTTAACAACTGTCTGCTGTTTTCTTTAGTGAAAACATATTTTTAGACTTACTTACACAAGAAAATGTATAAGACCTATGTGTTCAGAATTAATCTGAATATTGAAGATTTAAGGCTTAATTATAATTCTGTTCCAAGGCAATGGACTCTGTGAACCGCTATTACTAAACTTTACTGTGTAAACCGTGCATGCTGATGGAATTTGCTTGTCAACCCCAGTGGCATTTCTGTGCACTAAGCTTGTTGTTTTGTCAGCCAAGTGCATCATGGGAAAAGATGAGTATCTCAAGGGAATGTGATCTGCATTTTCAAGAAGAAAGTCAACCTCGAAGGTGCCACAGAAGGATGCTAACACGGATTACTTTGCTTGAGAGATAGCTGGTTTATTGACTGTAAATTTTGCATGCTTCTTAGGTGATGACATACATTTATGTTACTAAAACTTTGACAGAATATATCCATTTTTATGTTTCATTGCTGATAAAATGATTGGTAAAAGATCTCAGTGCAGCATTACAGCATAGGAAACAGTCATTAAATCCCAAGGATTCTGCAAAGTTACATTGCTATTCCAGTATTTGTTTGTCTTTTTACTACTCAAACTTTAGATTTGTGAGTAATGTACTCCTCCCAAATAAGTAGAATAACATGACTCATGACAGATATTTTAGCACAGTGCGTACAACAGTAAACAAGACTAAAACAGTCAAAGTAAAGGACATAAGACTTGAGCAGAGTTCTGTTCTGTTTACAAGTTAGAACACTAAATTATGTTCAGAATAAAAAAGAAAGGGCAAGTCAAGGTCAGGTCGTGATAAAAAATATTAGTTCAGCGCTAAAGGCTGATTAGGTAGAATGGTACAGAAATAGCAGAGAAACGCATAAGAGTGACATTAAAATGCTTGCTTAGGAGAAGAAAAACCTAATACACCAACTGCTTCATTTGGTGACAAAAATTATTTTAAACTTCATGGGGGGTAGAAGGATAAATGTAGCTATTAGTGATGCTGTAAAAGGGCAATCAAATTGTGAATATTTATGTCAAATTTTTTACTTTTACTGTAACAGATACAACAGTGTCTGATTTTGCTTCGCTACAAGTTGATAGGAGTTTTATAATTATTTTACTGTTGGGAACAAAACTGGACCAGGCGTTTTGAGTTATAAATATCACTGGCATTTTGAAAATGGAAGTACTATTAAATTGCAATGCTGACAATGAATTATCCCACATGAAACAGGTTTCACTTAAGTTTTATTATGTGTAGGCTAGTCATTATAATTCAAGATATCTCCATGTGCAGGAAGCCTAATATAATGTTTTTTACATAGACCTGTATATATGTTAATGGAAATACGGAACTCCCTCAATGCTTCAATAAATATGCCAAATATCTGTAGCAACCTGCTGTTCACTGCACTCAGATTGCTTCTTTGTAAGTGGGTATCAGTCTTCAGTACTGGCTGCATTCAGCCTCTCCTAGGCTCTGATCAGGATCCATCTGTTCGACTGTATTTGGTAGTGAGCTTTTTTATGATATATATACGCTTCAAAAATGTTAATCTCCAAGGGGTACCTGATCCCCACTGTGTTGTATTTGTCAGCATAATAGTTTCAAATTACAAAGAGATAAAGTCATGAGCTTCCAATTGACAGAGTGTTTCGTTCCTTGGTTCCATTTATGTGGTCAGGCTGGGCTGATTGCAATAAAAAGGTCAAATTTTATTCTGATACACCTTTATGAACCTTAAAAAAACCCACTTGTCTCTATTTTGAGTCACTGGAACAAAGCTGAAATATTGTTTCTAAATGGATATTGAATATTGAGATGCAAAACTCTTCCAGCAGTATGGGATCATGTCTGTTAAAATGTGAAAAGTGTGAGAAACCTAAAGTCAGCACATGGATTCATAACCTTGCAAAATTTATTTGTAAATACAGTCTTGTATAAAAAAAATTGGTGAAGTGTCAGTTCGAATTTAGATAACACCTCTGTAATGTATATAAAGAGTAATCCTACACATCTATAATGTGTATGGGGTATAATGTGTATCAGGGGCCTAATGACACCAGTTTTGCTGGAAATAGTTTTAAAAATGTGTTTGTGATCTACTGCTTGTCACAGCAATACAGTTGTGTCCCTGATTTGATGTGCTTATAATTACAGAAGGAGATATAAAATAATCTGCAAATAGACAAATGGTATACATGATTGTGATTTTGATACTGTAAACCAGCATCTGTGCTTTGAGTCATGGTGTATACATTAAAGTACATCAATTGAATAATGGCACTGAAATGGCAAGACTTACAGATGTCTGACTGTTTGAAGATGTATGGATTTCATCATAAATATGAGCATGTCTAAACTGAACCAGGAAGAGCCATGCTAAATAAAAGGACTGATGTTTGTCCTATTAGTAAAACAGTTTGCAGATGAAGTTTTTGTTATGCAAAATGACATTACGAATCACTATTTTTGAAAATCCTATAAACAATTAAAAGAACTGAAAAGATGAAAATACCCTTATGTGGATGTGTTTGAATGCCAGGGAAGGTACGTGTCTAAATACTGAAGGATTCCAGAACATAGCATTTAGCTCTTCAGATTAGATTAAACAATATTGAATGTTCACTTGATGCTCTGCATTGTCAAATATCTGATCTGGATATCCTTAGTAAGGCTGAGGCTAGAAATTAATTATGAGACTTTGTAAGAAACGTTTATTTCTTTCAGTGAATTATGCAAATCAGCATAAAATTGAAATTCTAAATGGAATATGTGCTTACATATTTTATTTGCATACTTTAAATGTTTTCAGGTTAAAAATGAATATTTAGTATTCACATATTCCTTATAAATAACATCTAAGACATAGTTAATAGCATACAAAAAAGATCCTAAATGCACTGCTGGACTGCCATATTGATGGGATGAACTAGCCCTGAATTACTATTTTTTTGGTTTTACAACATTGTGTAATTTTGTAGAGGCATAGTTTCTTTCACCATTCACAAAACATAAATGTGGAAATTGTGAATGCTTTCTTTCCTAACAAATGAACAGTAATACTATAGACACACTGAACAGAGCTGGACTTTGTCTATTTGAGTGGGAGCTCATTCCATCATGAATGGAGAGTTTGCTACAGATGTTCAACATGTTGGTTCCAAAGAGGGGCAACAAATCCGCTGTGTCCACTTGCTTCCTCTGGTGATGGGACTGTAGGGGTAATGAGCCCTGAAGTGATCTGTGCACTTCAGTTTTGTGTTCTGCATGCACACAAAGCACAGCAGCTGCTTTAAGGACTGTTTATTCACACCACCAGCTACTCTTATTTTTCCTATCAGTCGAAAAATCATTTGCGTTCCTTCATCTGTTTCCCCACAAACTTCTGTTTCAGAAACTTACATTTGTTTTAAATCTTGTCAAAACATCAACATTCAAAAGAGCTGCTTCAACTGATAGATTCTGCTCCTGGGGCAATAAATTTGTGGATAAAATTTCCATTTTTAAATTTTAGTCATAAACTTGGTGTCTTTGTGACTTTTGTGAATTTGTCGGAGCAGTAGCCTTATTTTAAAAAATGTTAAGAAATTTTCCAATATCAAAATGTTATTTTTTATTTCTAGGAGAATACTAATATCCACTTTATGTTCTTTTCAAGAAGAAGCTATTTTGATGTATATTTTTTAGGCCTTTGGAAGTAGTTATGTTAGTTATGTACAGTTAGAGAACAACCAGCGGAGATAACTGATGTGAAAAGGACCATGCTAGAAATCTGCTGCTTTCTGCTATTGCTTCTGCATTCAATGACTAGTGGTATCCCTACAAGAAAAACTGTTCCTCAGTCTTAAAAAGAATTTTACACTAAAGTGCTCATGAACACTAAAATCTCAATGTGAGTCAGTGTACTTAAAAGATACTGAGATGGAAAAGTAAAACAATAACACGTGGAAATTAAAAGCAGTAGAAATACACAGACTTTTTTAATAGCTCTGAGGGCTGATGTGGTTATATAGTAATGAAAAGTTACAGCTTCTCATTGTTTTTTATATGAGACAGTGAAATTGCATCTGGAGTTTTAGAGCAAAATATGGAGCACCTCTACAATTCAGAGATACCATCCTATACCTCTCCTCCATCTCAGTAATTACTTTTTCTGTAGTTTGGTGGTTTATAGGATATATTACTAGACTCCTTTGGGAACTCAGGTGTGGTTTCAGAGGAGTTTAAAGGGTTTAGGTACTGCAGCTCTAAGCTGCTTTGGAATGCTTCATTAAGTCACAGCTCAACATGGAGGACTTGGGCCATGTGTTTTCCAAAATGTGTTCCAGTGCTCCAGCGTAACTGATGGTAGAGAATTTCAACCACACCACAGTAAAATTGAGTTCCTTCCAGAACCATATTTTTACCTTTTAACAAGGGTTAAGAGGGTGTCCTGGTTTCAGCTGAAATAGAATCAGTTTTCTTCTTATAAAGCTACATTTCTAAGTAACTGCACTTTTCAGTAGCTAAAGTATTCCACATTCTGTGAGAATAAAGGTAATAA
Source organism: Dromococcyx pavoninus (assembly GCA_033558185.1). NCBI lineage: Eukaryota > Metazoa > Chordata > Aves > Cuculiformes > Neomorphidae > Dromococcyx > Dromococcyx pavoninus. The sequence continues at coordinate 1,526,114 of JAUMJL010000389.1, read as the reverse complement.
GACATTACGTTTTAATTTTGTGATCAGCCATGAAATGTTGTTCCTATGGAACCGAAGGACTTCTGTAGTTTTGAAGTAACCAGGTGCATAACACTGGGAAGAGTGGATCTTGGCAGCTGACCCAAACTGACCAAACAATGTGTTGCATCCCATAAACATCACGCTTCCTATACAAGCAAGGAGCTTTCTCAGGACAACCCTTCCCCTCACTGGCTGTTGTCCCTCAAGGGCCCGCTCGTTGTGCTGCTTAAAATTCAGCTGCTGTGTTGAGCCCAGTCCCAGTTTTTGTGATCTCTCAACGACGACTGTGACACCTTCACTGACTGGAATTGCTGTGCTTGGAACTGCCATGCTTGCAGTGCGTGCTGTTCAGCATCCATTGCTCCTAGCACACATTCTGAGAATAAGTAAGTTTTTTCTTGTATATGTATAATATTATGTTTTCATAATTATTAGCAGTATTAGTATTAATATTAGTTTCTATTGTTTTTATTGAAACCATTTTTCTGTTTCAATCCCTTTAAGCCTTCTTTTCCTTTCCTAATTCTCCTTCCCCCTGGGACAGAACTGGGACAACTGCCCAGTTTAGCTGCCAGCCAGGGGGGCTTAACTGGAATATAGAGGGTCTTGTTTTCTATCTGATGGAAGAGGAGCAATGAAAAACTAAAGGGAATAGAGGGAGTTTTCTTGTTTTTCTACCATTTAGAGAGCTACAAAAGGAGAAACAAGATTTCAGATTTGTGGAGTAATGAGAAATGACCTAGATCCTTTGAGACTGGGAGTAGTGATAACCACACAACAAAAATGAGGAATTTAGGAGTTAATATTGCAGTCGTGAGAAAATGTTTTGAAGAGTCATTAAGAAAATAAGGGATGGGCTTCTAGGGATTTCAATTTGTATTGTTCTTTAATGCCTTTCAATTGAGCCATTGTTCACAGCTGGTGTGAACATAAACTGAGGCAATTTGAATGATCTCTTTCCATTTGCCAATGGCTGTCATCTCAAAGGATACCCCTGTAGTATCCTGTCATCGCTTTCAACTGACAGGCCGGTGAGTTAAAGAGAGAGACAGAAATACCACTGATCCAGACAAGTGGTCTTTCCAAATCAGGCAGATCCGGCAGAGCAGCATAGCAAAGATCGAAGCTCAAGTTGCCACTGCCTGCAGCTGGAACACTTTAGTGTCCAGAGCTGTCAGACCAGAATATTTCATGAGCTCTGAGTTCACTTTAGAATATAGAAAAAGAAAGCCAAGTCTGCAAGGCTAAGTTATCCGTGCTTTGAGTTTTTATGTGCAGCTTGAAGATATCAGCCATTTCTGAATATGCATGTGTTTTATCTAAACATCAGATGGCTTTGCTGACCTATGCAATGTTGATATTTCTACCCTAATTTGTATGTTTTTCTCTGTGCGGTGCCTGTTTTAGTTGTAGGAAAATGGTTGGAGTGCTGCTGAGTCAGAGTAGCTGGGATAATGAGTTGACCTACTTTATCTGTCTCGTTGGGACATCCATGCATTATTGGAACAAAAAAGTAATTGCTGAAGATAATTCTTTCTACAGTAAAGGCAATGTTGAAAATTGTTTCACCCGTCACTATCTTTTTTTCCTTTTGCATGATATTTGTCCCTAAATCCAGCCATAAAGCAGCCTACAGCACTAATACTAGGAACAGTACTAGCTGAGAAAAGTGATAGAATACTGCTAACGTGTTAACAACTGTGCAGCCCAAGGCCAAAAAATAAAGCATTCAAAGTACCAAAATATGAACTGCAGCAAAGTACATTTTGCAGTGGAATGGTAAAGATGTGAAGAGTCTTAATTAGACTGTGCTATCATCTTTAAATACAAGTGATTCACTTTTAAAATAAGATGTAATCTTGTGTCTTACAGGGCGCAATAAATTATTTTTGTTCACTGGGATTTTCCTACTCTGACCTGCAGCATTGTGTTTACAACATCCTACAGTGTCCTCCTCTTTTACCACTTGAGTAGAAAGATGGACCTTTGCCACCTACCTTCAAGCTGTTGCACTATGTGGAAATGAAGGATCCTTCCTGAGGGAACAGAATAAGGATTAGTAGGGACAAATCCAATGAGATGAGGACAAGGAAGTAAAAAACCAGTGTTAACCTACTTCTGCAAGATTTAAAAGGAAGAGCAAAAAGGAAAGGTATACATCTTTGAACACTGTTGTAGGGCACTGGGTTGGCTTCTGTAGGCACGTGAGTGGCTGAGGAGCCAGGTGTGAGCTTCCTCCTCATTCCTTTCACTGTAGCTGCACTCTGTGTCAGATGCCAAGGAGGGAACTGCTGAAGTTGTGGTGAATAGGGTTTTAGTCCCAGTTCTCACTAGACTTCTGATTTCCTTGTGCCTCTGTGAGCCGTCAGCAAGTGCCTTGAGAAATGTTCTGTTTGGCAGGCTTGGTAGTCACTGCTGATAGGTAGCATGAAAAAACAGAGAATAGTTTCTCATCAACTGAGAATGAGTACTACCTTTTATTACCTTTGGTAATTTTTAGTTGAGTGACCTTTTGATTAAATTTGATGTAAGAACATTCCCTGTAGTTATTGAGCTAGTTCTGGTGGGCCAACCTAACACCAAATTCAGATTTATTTATTGGGATTTTATCTGTACAAGGGCTGAATATTTTGACTTTTTGTGCACCAGAGTAGGGGGAAGCAGACATTGTAAATGGGTTTGTATCGAGATAAAATTATATTGCCAGAAGCTGAAAGCATTCCTGTAAATCCTTCAGCACAATCAGCCTGAAACTAAGAACAAGAACCACAATGACGTTCAGAAAAACTGTCAGACCTTGTTTTATTTGCAGTATAAGCCCTGTTGGTCAAGGACATCCTACCTAAGAATACCAGGCAATGGGCCTAAAATCCACTCTCAAACAAAGTCAGTTGCAACTTTTCTTGTGTAGCAAAGATGGACGCAAAAGCACTAAAAGCTGTGGAGCCTGCACAAACAATCTCAGAAGTCATTTAGTGAAAGAATAGACTTATAAGGTGAAATACTATATGCAAGATATTTAGAGAGGCTCCAAGAACAGTAATAACTTAAGCATGATTGCATCTCAAGCCCTTCCTAAGTAACAGTTTTCAATATTTTGCTTTCAGTAAGTAGTTAGGTATAAGTCTGGTTAGCTTTCTAGTCCCCTTTGAGGTAAGATTCATCAAGTAAATTCAGTGATAGTCAGACCCTGATGCACATATGATTTCTGTTTCTTTATTTTAGGCAGAAGATTACTTCCTGTTGCCAGATATCACAAAATAGATGGTTTCCTTTCTGGATGAAAAATTATTTTTCTCTTGGCTTAACTAGTCCTTACATTATACATTTCAAAATTATAGAAATGTGTATTTATAATATATTTCCTAAGATAGTGTGGTGAATTGACTTTGGCTGGATGTCCACTGCCAACCAAGCCACTCTATCACCCCTTCTTAGCTGCACAAGGGAGAAAACACGTTATGAAAGGCTCGTGGGCTGAGATAAGGACACAGAGAGATCATTCACCAATTACTGTAGTGGTAAACCAGACTTGACTTGAAATTAGTTTTATTTATTATCAATCAAATCAGAATAGGGTAATAAGAAACGAAAACTAAAACCACATTCCTCACTACCCCTCCTTTCTTCCTGGACTTAACTTTACTTGTGATTTTTCTACTTCCCCCTCTGCAGCGGTGCAGGAGGATGGGGAATGGAGGTTGTAGTCAGTTGATCACACGCTGCTCTTTCCTCATCAGGCGGATGATTCCTCACACTCTTCCCCTGCTCCACTGTGGGGTCTTTCCCATAAGAGACAGCTCTCCATGAACTTCTTCAATATGAGTCCCTCCTATAGGCTGCAGTTCTTCACAAACTGCTCCAGTGTGGGCATGTTCTTCAAAAACAGACTGCTCCCATATGGGTCCCTCATGGGGTAGAAAGTCCTGCCAGCAAACCTGCTCCAGTATGGGTTTCTCTCTCTCCATGAGTCTGTAGGTTCTGAGAAGGGACTACTCCAGCATTGGCTTCCCATGGAGTCACAGTCCAATACAGGTAGTTTAAAAAAGTCCAAAGACTAAGATATGTGGTCATTTGATCCGTTAATCTGCAGGCAAGAGTCAGCAGATACATAAATAAACCCTTACAGATGTTTACTTATGTTGGTCTTAAAATTTTCAGTACGAGAAATTCTGCAGTGACCAGACCAGTCCAGGACTCCAGTCCAGTGATTTACTAATCTTACCTTTGGAAAACTTATCTTAATATTCAGTATAAATATTGTTGGTTCAATTTTAATGCATTATTTTGTTCCACTAACCCAAGCACTAAGGATAACATTTCCTTTTCTTTTTGCTGTAAGTTAATATATATGACAACTTATTTTGCTTCAGTCATCTGTAAACTGTTTTATTTCTTTTAATAAGTTGACTTTGTTTAGAAAAGACTTTCTATTTTCCTTTGTGGCAATATACTGTTGTTAATTGATGCTCAGTTGTCAATGTTATTTTCTTGAGAATACTTTTTAACTTGCTTTTGATTGAAGGATTTGAGGGGAAGTCCCATGTTGACCCTGCAAAACTCATTAGGTAAAACCAGAACAAAATATGGTCTGCAGCCAGATAGGTTCATTTCCTGTGTCCCTTTATATAAACTTTTATAAGTGTTTAAAAAAAGCTCTACCTTGGAGGAAAAATTCGATAATGTAATCAAGCTGCAGAGAAGGAATGATTTAGGGGCCTTAGTAAACGTGATAGATAGGAGGTATTTCATTTCAAAAGGCTGAATCAGTCTTCTCTTGATATTGCTAGTCAGAGATAGTTATCTACCCCCCTTAACACAAACACCAAAGAGTCACGCTAGTTATAAACCCTCCCAAAAAGACAGATGTGACTATAAAAAATTCTGGGTTTCTTAGCCTTGGAGCAATCATTTACAACAAAAAGTCATTAAATACCTCATGAAGAACGTGAGGACAAAAAAATCCCAAACAATTGTAGAAGGTATAAAGCGAATTGAAGCATTATTTTATTCAAAATAATAAGTAGATCCAGAAAAATTCTATGCAAAAATCTTAATTCTTATCTTATCTTTTATATACTGACTTTAAGTTTAAACACAGTGTTCCACTATGTGTTGCAACAAATAGAAACTATTTCTGTAAAAGGTGCCTGAAAACAGGGTAAGGTAACTTACAGGGTTTGTGTGGTTACACATTCAGATATTCTACCCACAATACCTAATTTTGCCAGAATTTACTACTTTCAGAGAGTTTATCTGACTAGATGGAGTAGATTCAGCAACATGACTCACTCACTGTAGCACTGTGAGGATAGAGCACCAAGATTTAACCTTTGATTTGCAGATGTCTACATTGGATGGATGCTTAGATTCATGTCTAAGCTGACTCCAAAGTAGCTGTCAGATCTACACAGCAAAGTTGGGTTTCATGCAGAGATACTGGCTTCAGTCCTAGAAGCAGTACACTGTATCCAGTATATCCAACGTTCCACCACAGGGCAGTGCCGTCCTGGTAGTTTTGTCTCCAGAAATAAGGTTTATGTTAGAATTAGCTGAGGTATCACAGCATGGTGCATCCTCACACAGTGTTGAAATACCCTCAACGTACAATCCTGGCTGCCTGTCTGTGCAGTTAGATCCCTGCACCCTGAACACAGTGATCAGCCAAGGGAGCAAGCTTGTCAGCCAGCACGGAATTTAGTGCTGTAGGACAGATGACATCAAAATGAAAAAAAAAATGAGTGGCCAAAATGCAGTAATTTATGTGGATATGTGGGCATGAAAATTAAATGGATAGCAGATATTTTACTGCAGAAGTCACCCTGGTACCCTGTTTTTCCAGAGTTCATAATAGAGTATAAATTAATGATGCCAGCTGTCTGCAAGGAACATATTTCTGGTATTTGCTATGCAACAGTTTCTTTCCTATATAGCTGCTCAATACAGGCAGAGTTCTGTGTTCCTGCCAGACTACCAGAATGCAGCATCTGCTCCTCTCCTGCCAGCAGAGTCTGGCAGTAAACCCAGTGTGTCTGGCACAGGAAGATCAACACAGATTTTCTTCCCAGTGTGGAGCAGGTTTACCTGCTGGTCTGGAGACTCCTAGGCCATGTTCCTTCATTCTGGGTTCTGCATGGATGAAGGTAAAGAGGATGCTGCTCATCCATTCTTCTAACAGATGTGATTTCATGGTTTTTAGTGGTGATCTCAAAGGTCTTTTCCAACCAAGAAATTCTGTGATTCTATGATTCTTAGGCTGTTTGAATTTATGCCTATGTACAGTGGTCCCAGGGCTACTAGAGTATAGATTGCTGCTGTTCATGAACTACCCTTCCTGGCTCATGCCATGATCTCTGTGATATTATGTGAATTTTTCTCCCAAAAAGCTATATTTGGATAAGCAGCCATAGCCTTTGTTTCTATTACTAATTCAATTGGCCCCCTTTCACTGAGTGTTCTGATTGTCTTCTCTATAGCGGGAAAGGAGCAGATATATGTTTCTTTATCTTTACGGACCATTTAACTGATGCTACATTTCACCATTGAATATTAAAGTCACAGAGATGGTTTATGTAGCAAAACAATAAAGCATTCATAATTTTTCTCCCTCTCAGGAGAAACAACACAGCCATACATTTTAACATAAATCTTCAGCTAACTGTAGACGTATGTAAATTTGCTCATTATTATTAGTTTTTTTCTTCCACAGTCCAGTCATTTTCTTCATTCTCCTCTGAGACTTCTGTCTGCAATTTCTGTCTAAACTCTGTGTTAGACATCCTGTTTCAGTGTAGTTCTGAAAACTGCATTTTGTATTCTAAATAATGTTACAGATAGATACACTGACAACAAGCTCATGGACGCTACTTAATTTGGAAGATTTAAACATCTTATATGTGAGCCATCATCCTTCGACAGGGTTGGGTAAACTAAGAACAGGAAGAAAAACTCTTGTTATACGTATGATAGAGCATATTTCCAATTTAAATACATGTATATAGTGAATAATTCAGCTTCAGTATTCATTGTCTCTTGATTTTGTTTCTTTCTCCAGAAAAAAAACTTGTTCTTTCAAGCCTGGAGGTGAGAAGCTGTAATATTTTGTAATATTTGGAAATTTTTTTCTTTGAAGACTGCTCAAGGTTTTACTTGGACTGTATGCTGGTGGATTAACATTATTTTTCATATGCTTTAGGAGTATTTTAATCCTGTCAGGAACTAAGCATTATTATGGATGCATATGAGGAAAGAAAAGATAATTTTGTATAGTGAATGCTCACGGTGAACTCTTGATGACTTCTGTTAAATTCAGTCACCCTTTATAAAGGCTAAATCAGATGAATACGTCTTTCCCCTTTTACTTTTACAGGTCTATTTATATCACTTAAGGTCAGGACGAGGTAAAATTATCCTGCTTGTATGTAAAATACTTGTAGCTCCTGTCCCTTTGTGTATTTGTGAGAGACATTTTTCCTTTCCTTATTAGTTCTTGAACCTTGTCTTTACTTCTGTTATATTTTTTTCCTATTTGTAAGTATTTTTTTTCAGTGATAGTTTGTATTTGGATCCATTTGTATTTTCAAGAGCAACTGCAATGCAGTCTATTTAAATGCATTGCAAAGCATTTTTGGCATAGTTGCAAAGAAAACAGTATAATGGCAAGGTACTTCACTTATTTTTAATTGGAATACTGGCAATATAGCCATGGTGAAGTGTAACTTTGAGGTTCTCTGATAGTGGAAATGTGTCATTATATACAGTGAATTTTTCTCAATAATACTAGACGAAATTGTTACCAAACAGCTAGAGACTAATCACGTCAGTATTCTCTGAGTGCTATAAAAGTGCATTTCCTACTAAATGTTGTTACTTACAGAATCATAGAATCATTTAAGCTGGAAAAGACCTTTAAGATCATAGAGTCCAGCCGTAAACCTAACACTGCCAACTCCACCATCTCCCTAAGCACCGCATCTACACATCTTTCAAATGCCTCCAGGAATGGTGACTTAACCACTTCCCTGGGCAGCTTGTTCCAGTGCTTGAGAACCCTTTTATGAAGTAATACTTCCTAACATCCCATCTAAACCTCCTCTAGAGCAACTTGAGGCCATTTCCTCTCATTCTATCACTTGTTACTTGGGAGCAGAGACCAACAGCCGCCTCACCCCTTTCAGGTAGTTGTAGAGGATGACAAGGTCTCCTCTAGGCCTCCTTTTCCCCACACTAAGGAGCCCCAGTTCCCTCAGCTGCTTGTGCTTCAGACCCTTCATCAACTTTGTTGCTCTTCTCTGGACATCCCCTATCACCTCAATGTTTCTCTTTCAGTCAGGGGCCCAAAACCAAACACAGCATTCAAGGTGCGGCCTCCCCAGTGCTGAGTACAGGGGCACAGTCACTTCCCTAGTGCTGCTGGGCACAAAATTTCTGATACAAGTCAGGATGCTGTTGGCCTTCTTGGCTACCTGGGTATACTGCTGGCTCGTGTTCAGCCAGCTATCAACCAACACCCCCAGGTCCTCTTCTATTGGGAATTAGGACACTTTATCGGAACATTAGAATCATAGAATCACAGAATGGTTTGGGTTGGAAAGGACCTTAAAGATCATCCAGTTCCAGCCCCCTTGTCATGGGCAGGGACACCTCCCACCAGACCAGGCTGCTCAAGACCCCATCCAACATAGCCTTGAACACTTCTGGGGATGGGGCATCCACAGCTACCCAGGGCAACCTGTGACAGTGCCTCTCCACTTTCCTAGTGAAGAATTTCTTCCTAATGTCTAATCTAAATCTTTCCCCTTCCAGTTTAAAGCCATTTCCCCTCATTCTGGCACTACTTGCCCATGTAAAAAGTCCCTCCCCACATTTCTTGCAGGCCCCCTTCAGGTACTAGACTTGTGTCTGTTTTGTTTACCTAACATTATTAAAAATAACATATAAAATTAATGAAACTGAAAGTTTCAGTTTGCTTGCTTTCTTAAAAAGTGCTTCTTATTTCAGTGCTTTCAGTTTCCAATTACATCTACTTCTCACTTTGGGATATTTTTTTATATACGTTAAAATGTTCCTTTAGTTCTTTTGATTACAGTTTTACAAGGGGATAAAAAACTTTTTAAATCTCTCTAATTGTACATGAAGCTGTCCATTTGTCCAAACAAAAGCCCCAGATTAGGTATGTGTTATTTGTTTTAGTGTTGCGACATTTTTTCTAGACTTTCATAAAAAGTGAAGAAAATATATAATTAACTCACCTGTTCTTAAACTTTGCTATTCTAAATACATCTCATGCCTGCTTCACTAGCATTCCAGTCTCAGCCTATACTGAAGATAAAGAAAATCTGTCACACTTTTAAAATAGAGTCTGTTTGCAAAGCTGTGGGTCATTTGATGGATTTACCATTGCAGTTCCTGCAAATCATACTGTTATGTGCTTAAACTAGTTACAGTTCCAGTTATTAGAGCTGTTCTTGTGGTAAAAATTCCTTGCATTTCTGCTAGTCTTATTTGTGTCTTACTAGGGAAGAGAATCTTGAGGGCTCTTGATTGTTTTCCTTCTACCACAGACAGCCATGATCTCCTCGTGTTAGTTAAGTCCTGCTGCGGCCATGGAAGGGCTGTTGAAATACTTTTTTCCAGAGCATTAGACGTTTTCTCTCTTATGGAAGGGATTTATAATGGAGTATTTCAGAAAAGGCTTCTGGGCTGTGAATGTCACACCGATCGAAAACTTGCATTAGTTGAGATATTCAGAATAATATTACTCAAAATATTACTCAACTTCACCTATTATTTAGGTATTGATGGGACCCAAATTTCTTCCCCGTGTTTTAGTGGGTCAGGTGAAGAGGTAGAACTTTTAGTTACAGAGACTGAGAGGTAGAAAAAACTGTGATGCACTTACAGAGCATTATCAGATAGCGGGTTGTATGATGTAGAGTATAACTCTGTGCTGAACTACATTCTAGAATAAATAACACACATCTGCTTCATGATGTTTGTGATGCTTTGTGATCACAGCTACATCTAGATGTTTAAAATACTGATTTTTTTTTTAACTTGATAGAGCAAGCTTTGAATTGGGTACATATGTAAGCAGATTGAATGTACCAGTTCTGTTTTGCAAGAAAGCTTGTTTTGTAGCTTAAAATTTTTGAGATGAATCTTCATTATATATGTACCATTATTACTGCATTAAAGATACTAATATGACTTAAAAAACTTAAAAATATCCTTTTTTCTACAAAGTTTATATTAAAATTTGATTTGTATTTTTCTTCTGGAGACTTAGTATAATGAGACAATGTTATAATAACTGTTTTCTATTCACATTTTTCTGCTTTTTTGGTGAAACATGCTATCCAGTCTAATCTACTGAATGTTTAATTCAAGCAGATTCTTTATTTTTTTGAGAATATCATCTAATGTGAATAAAATCATGAACGGAATAAGCAGTATTGGTGTTGGGCTTATGACTTTATGCAGTACTTTCATTTGAACAACCAGAATTTATTCTATACTTTAAGGAGCTTCTTGAGTTATAATACAGCTTGCAACCTGAATTGGCTTTTAATGTAAGTTTTATACAAAGCTGATAATTGTTAATAATTAATCCATTTTGCACACATAAAACTTCTAGGTGAAGTACAGTGATTTATAAAGTCCTTGTAATAAGCAATACATTACACCAATAAAATAATTAAATGAAAATATATCTCCTTATGTAGTTCATCAGGGACTTTGTAACATACTTCTTTTCTCTGCATACAGTTACTAATAAGAGAAGGGGTTCTATTTTGTTATTTTACCACTATTTACTACTTTGTTTTTTTTTTGTTTAGATTCTGCAAATGTGCTTTTAGTTGATCAGGTCTTAGTTAGCAAAATAGTTCAAAGCTACAGATGGATCAGGGATCAGGTGAATATCTGATGAAATTGTGGGGCAAGAAAATGCAAACTCTGTATTTCTCATGGAAATCAGGAGCAGGTCGGAGTGAGAACTGTCCTTAACAAAAAGAACAGGCAGATACAGGAGACATTAATCCCTTCATTAGTCTGGGAAGTCCAGCAAGAAATCTTAAAGCTCCGTTCAGAATTGGTTGTGTTCATAGCAGTCTGATGGATGTGCTGTGTGACTTCAGTTCTCTGCCCTGCTAGAGATAGCAGGGTATCCAGCTCTGTCCTTACAGGGAGAGGAGGTACTGGGGTGCAAATGCAGCTCTAGGATGATAAACTGTCTGCTCAAATGAGAATATGGCCTGGAAGGAATGAATTTAGAGGTCGTTGAGATATCACAAAGAGCGTGTGAAAACCAAGACTCATGGAAGGATTATCACAGGATGGATTTTATAACCTTGGCTGTCTTTTTTCTTTTGCTTTTTGTATGCACTAAGCACACGTTTACCCAATTCTGTAAAAACTACTTTTTTGAGTTAGAGCCAAAAACCAACTGAGTAAAATCATTTGCTCTGCTGTTGTGCTTATACCAGACACAATGCAAGTGGTTTTCAAAACAGGAGCATCCTAATTACCCAGAGAATCTCTTGTATGACTCCTTCTGCTGGGTGACAGAAACAGGTACCTAAGCATCCGTGTCACCACTGCTGCAGCTTCCATTGTGCATAAAGTGTGTTTTTAAACATTTAATTATTTAAAGTCCTGTCCTTTCTGCGTCCCCTTAAGCTTTTAGTTTCCAATATATATAGTAAAAACATTCTGCAATGTCTCTCAGTTCTGCAGACACCATGTCATTGGTCCCTCTCAATGATCAACACTTCTGACATTTTGTTGTAGGTGCAGCAGTGCTTCCATATGATATGAGCCTACATCACTGTATCAAGACGATAGGAGGGCAATTGCCTGCCATGCTACCACCCCTCAGCAAATCCACTCTCATTTATGTGTCTTTCTATTCCTACTGTGATCATATTCCTCCCACACAATACTGCAGCTCTCTTTAGGAGTGCTGTTCATTTCATCTGTGTTTCCTTTTTGTTGCCCATTTGGTGTCTACAGCTCTTCTTGCCTTTTAAGTCCTTTTATTTTCTTCTTGCTTATATTGCTGGTTCTGAATTGTAAGCATTTATCTGTCCTCAGGAATACATTTCTTTTCTGCTCTTCAAGCATTCCCCCACAAACTCTCAATTTGATGCTGAGGGCTTTACTCCAGTGTGCTTTAGTTGAGTATCTACTCAACTTTAAGCATAAGTAGTGCTTAAACTATTAAAATTTAAATACATGCTTTTCGCAGTTCAGAATGGATGGTAACTTAACATTTTCCTGAATAGGAAGCTAAAAGACTAAATATGAAGGTTAATAAATTTCCTTAATTCTTCAGTGAGTATTAAGCACATATCTATAACAAGTATGTGCTTAAGTGCTTTCTTATGTAGATGTGTTTTTACCCTGATTATAAGTTATTTCCAATAACAAACATATTTGTGTTTATAGGCAATTATTAATCCACTCCTATCACATAGTTTTTGGAATATTCTGCTTTAATTCCTTGAAAACATTTGTTTAGGTACTGCAGAAAAATCAAAATAAGCTGGCATTATTGTGATAGAATTCATGAAAAATGTAAGTTGCAGAATCCTTATGAAATACTTCTGCTTGATTTGCTTTGAAAAGTTTGCTTGTCTGAGTAGAATGCCTGAAAAATAGTATTGTACAGAAAAAAAAGTTATAAATGCCTAAAATTTTTGATGTTATTTTTGAATAGATTGATTCATATTCAGATTAGCTTCCTGCCAGATGGAGGGAATTTACAATATATCAGGGTTTGGCAGGAGAAAAAGAAAAAATGAACAACATCTGCTTATTTATAAAAGTTGTCTTATTCATTTTCTGTATTGGTGAGGCACATATTGCCTATCCTAAGAAAGTTTTATTACCTATAAATTGTGGAATCTTAAAGCTTACAGGGATGAGAAAGTATTTGTATTTGCAAAGACGCTGACAACAGAGCATGTTTATATATTGTGAGCAGAACCTTTACATAACACAGCCGTTGATGTTTAGCATCTCTGTAACTATTGAGTTTCTGTTTCAGCAGTGGATATTGGTGCAGGAAAAGACTTGCAGTTACCAGAAGTTATTTTAGGCTGTGATCTTGCAGACATGTCTATGTAGGCAAACTCATCAAAGATAAGCATTCCACATTCACAAAGAAGGAAGGCTCATGATTATGCAAAATCCTAGCAGCCTCTTTTTGACTTATATAAATCAAACTGTTCTATGCCTTATTAATATTTCAGTTCTTAAGTTCATGCATTGCTTTATAAATGGGATATTGGAGGGCTCAGATATTAGGTCAATATATTTAGCTGTTGCTTTGTAATGACCTTAACATGATGTGTGTGACTGAGTTTTTAATGAGCAGTTTGTTTACGCTATTGACTCTTCCCTTACAAACATACATTAAAAGAGAAATCTCAGGGCCTCTCAGTGTCATTGATGTGCAAAGCACTGGCTCAAAACTGTTGAATTCAGAGGTTTAGATGACTATAAAGCGGGAGTTAACTATATACTTCTGGTATGAATAGCTAACCCAACAATCCTTCAGTAACTGCTATTTAAGATCAATAGTAGCTGGAAGCTACAGGCAATGAGAGGGCACAGTCATGCAAAATTTCACACATCTAACTTGGTTTACCAAAAATACCATGCTGTTCTTGTCTACCAAAGCATCATGAGTGAAAATAGAGGTAGAACAGTAACTTTGTTCTGTCCTATCAAGTTCAGAGATAACAAATATACTTGCAATTTCGGTAATGTACTTACTAAAAGAGAAAGCTTAAAAGCTAATTGTCGCCTATTTCTAGTACTCCATTCAGGAATGTTTTTCAGAATGCTGTCATTTGCACTGAAGATGAATCTAGTCTGCATGTTCTCCATCAAAGTAACCACTAAGAAACTGCCCTTAATAAGGTGCAGGATATCTAGTCTCCTATGGGCAACCAAGATTTACAGGGAATGTCTTTTGCTGCATCAATTAATGTGGGTGGATAAAGTAGAGAAGCTTTTGGGCATACCAGCTTTCCATCAATAGCTAAAGGTGTGTTAATAATTTAACCAGCTTACTAGCTGAAATGTGCAAATCCTCTTTGCCCAAAGGTTATTCATCTTAGGGAGCTTATTCTGTATTCACAATTTCTTTGTTTTCTAGAATACCTTTAAAGGCATCAGAGAAATCTTGCTTCTCTTAAAAGAAGGAGCTAAAGAACGCATTTTACTTTCTTATTGCTTCTTCCCAGATCTATGTTTTTCATATCATAAAAGATATTTAGAATACTTATAGGAAAGATGAACATCCTTTTCTTTGTTTTCTGTGGTTTGGGCAGTAGCTCAGAGGGTTATATCATTGCTTCCTTTCTTCCTTGGCTTTCTTAGTTTATGTATCTATTGTGTTCTAAACTTGTATCACATTCAGAGCTATGGGCTTGAAACGTTTCTTTCTGCTGACAGGCCCTTTAGAACACAGTGTTATAATTTTATAAATTTCATCTGAAGAGAAGAATTATGCATGTAAACTTCTCATTTGATTTACAACTTCTATTTCTTTGTAAGATTTACATAGAATGTAAATATTGGTGGCGGATTTAAGATTGAATTTTTTCTCCTTCTTTTATTTGGGAAATGATATCATTATGACCAAGAATACCAAACATATTGATGCCCTCCCCCCCATTTAAAAATGGGATGATTTTAGATATTTTATCAGCAAATCTACTGGGAGATATTCTTTGTTCATATTTTTCAGACACTTCCTGTCAAAGTGACTTCAAATCAGAGCTCTTTTGTTCTTGCCCAAAAAAATGCCCAGGTAATGATGATAGCCAGAAATGGCTAATGAATAAAGCCTGAAGTAATCCAGTCATTACATTACATTTTCTTGTTTCTTTTTGTGTAACACTTCTATGCTTCTTAGATATTAGTCAAAATGTGCTAATGTAATTTGAAAATTACACAGGGGAAAATGTATATTTTCAAATAACTCCTACATTATATTAATGGTTGATAAGCAGAAATTGTAGGTGGTTTATAAAATGACTCTATTTTGGAGACTAAATTTGAACTTGTAAGTGAATTAAAATGAAAATATTAAGCCATGAATTAATATTTAACTTATCCTTTAAAATATAACTCTGTTAAGAAAGCAGCATTATATATTAATTGTTTAATATTAAATTCAGTGAATTTAAACTAGTAAAATATATTAATAATAGGGATGCAGCAAGAAAAGACCATGACTATCAGAGAGGAAGAACAAAATTTCTGTTAACTCTCAGTACAAAAAGAAATTAGTAGAGTGTGAAATATTTTGTTACTTTGTTCTAAGTGCAAGTTTAGATCCTATGTCTTCTAAATACATAAAGATGTGTTGAACAGGGTTCTGGTTTGAGTTAAAGCAGAATCAATTTTCTAATTTTGCAGCTGAGCCTCGTCCAAGAACTTAATTTTCTGAAAGTTAACTTCATATTTTCAGACAGTGTCTGTCTGTAGAATTGATAACATTTAATATTTATGATTATCACCAAAGTAACAGGGCACTGGTATGCAGAAAGGCATTGCTCACATCTGTCCCTGTGGAGATGAAATGCCATAAGTGAAAGGGGTGAAAAAGGATCACACCTTCAGGGAGGAACAGATAGGACAGGAAAACCAACAGTGACCAACAGAGTATTCCATTCCATATATGTCATACTTGGTATAAAACTGGGGGATCATGAGGGTTAAGCCCTCTTCTTTGATGACCAATGTCCAATACAGACCTTGTCTATTGCCCCTAATCCTGGATCCCTTGTGTTCATGAATCTAGTTCCTGAGTCCAGCGCCCATCTGCCACTGAGTCCAGTCTGGGACCTTTCCCTGTGCCTGCTCTGAGCATCAGCAGTGATGTGTAATCATCAGGGAGTTCAGTTTCATATATTTGTATTATTATTTTCTTATTAATATTAAGCTTTTCTCTTCCGTCATATATTAACTCTTTAATGATCTCAAATTTATCAATATTAGTCACATTTTATGATGGTGAAATGGAGATAGTCAAATGACTACCCTAGAGCACCCACTACACCCAAAGAAGATTCTAAACCTGCCTGTGTCCTTTTGGCTCCCAGTGTGGAGATTTTTTTTCCCTAGGGCCTATTGTCATCCTGTTTCTCAGCCAGGTCTTGAACTTTTCTATTCTCTTTGTTTACAAAAATTGTGTTGAAACTATGCCTGCAATTAAATATTCCAGGGCATTGTTTTCATTCGTCTAAGGGACAAGAGAATCCCCCAGGGACTGTAACCAAGTAGCCAGTGCAATCAGACTCCCAAATATAGTTCCACTTTCACAACATATAATTGTGATCAAAAAAGGAAAGGGGAGGAAGCCAGAGACTTTCCAGGTTGTAGGAATAATTACTGTGTGAGTTTCTGAACATTAGCTTTTTGCTGAAGAACAAGAAAATCTTAGCTGTGTAGTAATTTTTTAATATTATATCAGGGAACATAAAAGAAGTCACTGATCTTGAATATCTTTGTATGTGATTGTATTCAAGGAAATGAAAATTAGTTTATATAAATAATAGAAGATAATAATTAAACAGAATATACTTCAAAGCTTGGAAGAAGTCTAAAAATTCATTTGAAGATAGTATTGGTGTAGAATGTGAATTGCTTTTCACAAATACACATTTTTGTACAATTCATGTTTAAGAAGTACTAGATACACATTGCATATGGTAACTGAGATCTTTCTTCAACAGGATGCAGGAGAATATTGGCATTTAAGCTATGAGAAAACTACTTGCCTAAAAGTTGCGTAGAATTTCTTTATTATAAATTTGTTTACAGTGGCAAGAACAAGTGGCAAGATTCTGCAGTTAAGTTTAGAATGCCCTCTTGCATTCTAACTAATCTTTCAAATGTTATTTGAATTTTCAAACTCTCTCTACTTCTAACTGAAAGAGAAATAGTGAGTAAAACCAAGTCATTTGGGGGCATAATGAAAATGGAACAAAGTAAACTGCTTTTTCACAAGCTTTAACAAAAGCTTTTATTTTTGAATGGCTGATGAACCAAGTTGCTGGGGATAGAATGGCAAACACTGGGAAGAATCCTTTGTTGTCCATTATTGACATATGGGTTGGCTAGACTTGGTTATGAACCTCTACAATTCTGCTCTCAGTGTCTGCAATAGTATTTTATTTAACATTTTATAAGATAAGTGAAGGAACAGTTTGAGCCCTGAGCTTTAACTACATATTTACTTACTCTCTGAAGTAAGTGTCCTGGAGAAAATTTGATCATGGGAAACTGCAGAAAGATTCTGTTATGTTTGAGTAAGTCCCTTTTGAAAAAGGCCTGAAAAAAGTAAAGGCAGTAGGCAGCCGTGTAGGGTTTTTTATGAGAGAGGAGCACTTGAGGGGGGTTTTCGTATTAGGATAGGCAAAAAAATTGGAATTGAAATTAAAATAAGTTTCTATTCAAAATACAATTAATAATATGATCTTTTTTCTTAGTGCATATTTAAAATGAAAAATTGAAAAGTTTCATTTTAAAATGAAGCCCTAGCCCAGGGTTCAGCAAGAATGGTTTAACTGACAAAAGCACTCAGTAATCGCTCTAAGATTTTTGTTTTCTTTCAAACAGTAAGTATCAGTGTCAAATCCACTGGTCTTAAAGAAGTAAAACTCTGAGAAAATTCTACCTTTGTGCCTATATATACGTAAATATATTAGAAAAATTTAGTTCAATAAATGGCACTTTTTTCTTTCCTACTTCTTTGTCCTTGTCTTAAATGTTCATTGAGAAAATAAGAATAACATAAATAGATATATAAATATATGGGAAGTTTTCAACAAGTTTAATAATCAAATTAGCTGACTCTTAGGAGCCATAGAAAATTATTAAACAGAAATAGCAATATGAAAGCAGTATTTGGGCCTTTCACAGCCCAAAGTGTACTATTTTTTATTAACCTCAATTGCTTAAGCTTAGTGACAAAAGCAGGGTGAGCAGCGCAAAACACTTTCCATAAAAATTTATATGAACTTGAAGTGAACCTTCCTCAGACTTCTTTGTGTTTCTTCCTGTGTTCTCTCTCACTGACTGGGCTTTTGCTGAAGTAAATGCTCACAGGAAAAGAAGAATGTTAAGCCTATATACATTATAGCACTTTCAGAAAATTTATATTTGTTTCCCAATAGAAATTCCTGTAGGAATTTACTAAGACCTGTATTTATCTAACCACAGAACAAGTGCCTGCTTAGAGAAGTTGATGTCTAATTGAAAACACCACCACACCACCACCTGTTGTAAATAACTTTATAAGATCACATAATGTGTGGCTCTCAGCAACTCAATTATATATCATTTCTGATGTCATCTGGGTCACTTTAAACAGGGAGACTCTTACCTTTGAATTATTTTTTTCAGTGTGTCTTTCCATTAGTAAAAGCAGAGAGACTTAAGCAAGATAACCCCCCACTACTAGAAACAACAGAATCATGGTATTATAAGGTAAAAAAATTCATTTTGGTATAATTTTTTTCATTCAGAGAAAGTCTCTTTGGGTCTTAACTTCTTCCTGGTTCTGAAAGTCTTCTGTGATGATAACAAAGCCTTATTATGCTTTCAGCATTATTGCAAATTAAGTAGGTTTCATCTTCCTTGTATTTCCATTTTGAAAGGATAAAATAGAAGTGTAAAAATCACAAAATTAAGGAGTTAGGAACTATTCAAGTGATTTTTCTCGGGAAGAAAAATATCAATAAAATGTTTTATTTTTTTCTTTTTTAGCAGAATGAGAAATGTGAGAAAATTTAAATGTGAGAAAACTCCTGCAGAACTGAATCACTATATTATTTTCCTCTATTTTTTAGCCGTGAATACAGCATGGAATTTTTGGATAGTTCTTTAATTTCATGTATTAGAAATATCTTAAATGACTGCTATTCCCTTCACCATTACTAGCTTTGTCATTCTCTTTTAAATATAGCATCATTTTTGGGATATTTTACAACAAAATAGTGTCTGAATTTCAGGCAGCTTTTGCTGTACTTCTTCCCAATCAAAGATTGAATAGAAGTGTGAAAAAGGTAGGTAAGAAAAAGAAATACCTTAGCTTATCAAAGAATTCTCCTGTGAGACTACAAGTGTTACACATCTTATGCCATCTGACTCCTCCAGTGCCTAAATTCAGTGACCCACTGGGCATTGTTTAGCAGAGGGAAATAGTGAGACAGACTTAGAGATATTCTTTTTAATCTTAGTCTCTCAAATTGGAGTCTTTGATATAACTTTTTGCCATGCAGAAATTTTCTTCAACAAAATTTAACATTAGACAATACAAGAACACACCATGATCCAACAATTTAAACCCACTTTGGAAACCTTCCAATTGTAGCAATCATGGTTAATTTTACATCTTTATATGGTGAAGCTATGTCCAGTGGCTTTGTATACCTGGGAAATATTTTTAATCACACTGAAATGATGGTAGTAGAAACATTACAAAGTGTCATCAGAGGAAGACCGAGCATTCAGAAACAATTACAAGTCAGGTGTGTTGAGCAGCTGTCCTTACTATTATTGTTTGTTATTCCGCACCTGAACTCAGAAAGACAGAAATCACCATAAGTGTAAGGAAAGGAACTGAAGTACAGACTTGGTTTAGAAGGATGTTGAGGCATTACATTTGAGTCTTACAGTGTATTTACAGAACAGCACCAACCACTTATATCAATCTTCCAATTGCAGTGTGGCTTCAAAGATCTCTGAGAGAACATAGTGAAATCTGAAAGGACAATTTGCGTCACTTTTCCAGAATCTCCTACTTCTATGTCATTAAGATGGAAAATTCATAGGTCTGTTTTAAAGAGAGTCTGGTGTGGGCGTGAGACACTGTTTTTTTTCCAGTGAAAAAGACCTTTTCTATAGTACATTCAGTTCTGTTACTTGATTTGAAGTTAAACATTGAGGAATGTAAGTGGAAGAGGTCAACTTATGCCCTAACTCTATCAGATAAATGAATAACTTGTGCATCTTTACTTTGTAAACATTTTGAGCAACAGACAGTTTTGTTGTCTTTATTATTGCTATGTTACGAGTTCTGCAAAACACATTGCCAATAATAAAATGTTAAATGCTTGCCAAAATCGTTAGGTTCTATACACTTATTATTAGACTGAAGAAGTGTTGCATGTTCATCACCAGCTGCTTTTCCAAATGTAGTAATGCACTATAGAGGCAGAGTGCTGAATCCAGTAAGCAAGTTGAAAAGATAATATCACTTGTCTTGCAAAGAATCACAGATTGGAAGAAATATTTTCAATTCAATTACAGGTTCCAGCCTCAATTACTTTAGGAGTCTTTCTTGGTAATTTGCAGATTTGTTCGCAGACAAATATTCATATACATAATTACTTTTCATTTGACAATAAACAGAGAAACCAAAACCAATATGGTCCAAGTCTTGCATGCACACCAGCCAGCTGGTAAGAGCATGTAACTGTCAAAATATCTGCTTACCTATGATTTTAGGAACAGTTTATCTGTAATGTCACTTCCAGAATAAGAAATTCTTTCCTCTCGATGACTAGTATGTAATCTTGCAAGAGAGTGCATCTTTGGGGACCAGCACTTTCAGATATGACAGCTCAGTGATGAAAGCACAGTTCCTGTGTCACTAGGTAGAAAAAATGAACAGTTAAATTTCTGCTCTACTGCTCATCCATCCAGGCCATATACAATCAACGAATGGCAAAGTTGCATTGTTCATTTCCTGCCTTGCTGGAGGAAGATTGAAGTTCAAGATTTTCACTTTCATATATGCTGGCACAGAAAGTATTAAGTCAGAAAGATCAGAGGAAAAAAAGTTTTGTTTCAGCAATAGCACGGAGGGTATTTTGTGACATTACCCTTGCAGTCCTTTTCTGGTCACTGCATTGCTAGATGGAGCTTATTCTGTCTGAACCTAGATGGCCTTTGAATCTCCAACATCCCATCTGATTCCTAGCTTTTTCACTGGACCCTAGGCTGATGTCCCTCTTTCCAGGTCCAGTAGGGATTTCCTTGCTAGTGAGGTAGGCTTCTTGAATAAAAACAGATTCCTGTGGAGGAAAGGATCTGGAAACTACAACACTGATATAGTAGTATCCTAGGAATCTGAATTATTTCCTTCTGTCCTGGGCTGGCTAAATTGTGGATATGAATAGTTTTCCATCTCTCTCTTCTTTTATATTTTTCCTCCTTTTTATCCTGTTCCTTCTATTTTTCTGGTAGTATCTGCACTTTTGGTGGATCTCACCCTTCAGCTGAATTCTTCATGGTAGTGAAGTAACTAAGGGGAAAATGCTCTCTAGATTATCTGAGTGATTTTTTTTGCACATGTCCTTTTGCCTTTTTTTTATTTAATGCCAATAGAAATTTAAAATTATTATTAAAAAACTTCCTTATTAGGCTATGTGATGTTATCCTGGACAGTAGTCAACATCTGCAACAGCAGTGAGATTTGTTTCTCTACAAATCATTAAAGAGCTCCATACTTAATATTTTTGTCCCAACTGGTTCTCTGTTTTGCAGCACTGTGTCTACTAGTTGAATTCATATCTGCTGTGTCAAGCAGTTGTCTCTTTAAAATAATTTGTTCATAGAATCATGAAATAATGGAATCATAGAATCTTCTGGTTGGAAAAGACCTTTGAGATCATTGAGTCCAACTGCACCCATCATCCGCTAAACCATGTCCCTCAAAAACTCATCTACCTGTTTTTTAAACACCTCCAGGGGTGGTGACTCAACCACCTCCCTGGGCAGCTGTTCCAGTGCCTGACCACCCTTCCGGTAAAGAAATTCTTCCTAATATCCAGTCTGAACCTCCCCTGGTGCTACTTGTGGCCATTTCTTCTTGTCCTGTCACCAGTCACTTGAGAAAAGAAATCAACATTCGCTCTCCCACAGCCTCCTTTCAGGCAACTGTAGACAGTGATGAGGTCTCCCCTCAGCCTCTCCTTCTCCAAACCAAACAGCGCCAGTTCCCTCAGCCATTCGTCATAAGACTTTTTCTGCAGCCCCTTCACCAGCCTCGCCGCCCTTCTCTGGATGCGCTCCAACACTTCAATGTCCTTCTTGTAGTGAGGGGCCCAGAACCAAACACAGTGCTCGAGGTGTGGCCTCACCAGTGGGGAGTGCAGGGGCACAATCACCCCCCTTGTGCTGCTGGCCACACTGTTTCTGGTACAGGCCAAGATGCCATTGGCTTTCTTGGCCACCTGGGCACACTGCTGGCTTATATTCAGCCGGCTGTCGACCAACATCCCCAGGTTCTTCTCCTCCAGGCAGCTTTCCAGCCAGTCTTCCCCAAGCCTGTAACGCTGCATGGGGTGGTTGTGTTCCAGGTGCAAGACTCGGCATTTGGTCTTGTTGAACCTCGATCCAGCCCATCAATCCAGCCTGTCCAGATCCCTCTGCAGAGCCTCCCTTCCTTCAAGCAGATCAACACTGCCACCCAGCTTGGTGTCATCTGCAAACTTGCTAAGGGTGCACTGGATCCCTTCGTCCAGATCATTAATAAAGATACTGAACAGGACTGGACCCAGCACTGAACCCTGTGAAACACCCCTCGTGACCGGCCTCCACCTGGATATAACTCCATTTACCACCACTCTTTAGGCCCAGTCATCCAGTCAGTTTTTTACCCAGCAGAGGTTGTGCCCATCCAGGCCAAGGGCAGCCAGTTTCTCAATCAGAATACTGTGAGAAACAGTGTTCCATTAAGTTAATTTATTTTTATTTTGTGAAGTATTAAAAAATTGTTACAATAATCATGAATGCTGTTGTTTTCTACTGTACACGTCATCCTGCTCTTTCACTAGAAATATTAAAAAGTATATTATTATCATTAAAGGAAAAGAAATTACTAAAAGACTGAGATGACATTAGGGAAGAATAAGAATTACAAAGAGATATTTGAAGAGTTCTCAGTGGTGATTTCTGGACTGTGAAATAGAACTATCTTTGACAACTCATGTAGTTCCTTGTAGAATAAGAATTGCTATATCAATATTCAGTGCACTCAGCCTCAAGGAAGGCCAACACACATGCAAAATGGGATTAATGCATTTCCAGTTTTACAGCAGTATATTGCCGTTGATGTGGTGGAATCTTTTTGAATTTGACTTAATAGAAATTTGTCCAGAATCAAGTACAGAGTTATGACGGCTCTTGCTCATCGCAAAAAAAAACGGTATTTGAATGGAATTTCTATTTTTACATGGGTTGAGTAAAAACCCTCTGAAATTATTGTTTTGTTTTTGAAGTTAGTAGGAGCTAAGTGCTGCTTGTCTGTTGTCTCGGAAGTCATTGCCATGGTGAATAAGGGCAGCCATAGTGGAGTGTCTGATATGCAACATAGTAGCTATGTAATAATTTAATTCTTATTAGATTAAAAGGTCTTACAGCTTTTTCATTTATTTCCATTGCTGGACTGGGAAAAAAGTGTGTGTCATACCTGACAAGACCAACTCCCATTTCCCAAGTGGGAAATTTTCCAGGCAACAAATTGTCCTAAAAGCCAGAGCATTTTTGCTCTTTTGCAAAAAAAAAAGTCCTGAAAGAACTCATAGAAATGACTGAGTCATGTCATTATGAATAACAAGCATAATTCTCAGATATATGTACTATACTGTAGGAGATCTGGTACCCACTGCTCAAGAGTTTGAGAAACCAGTATGTGAATTCTGTGCAGCATAACATGTTTTCTGATACTCCAGCCCCCTTCTATATACAGAGGAGCTATTAACCCTTACAGGAAAGATTAGTTACTGTCACAGGTTGGGAGCTTTCAGAAAAGATGCTGTAGTAATCCTGCTTAGCATCCCATTTGCTGGAAATCAGAGCCACGCTTCACCATAAGTGCTTCCCTAAGTTTGAAAGCCAATACTGAAAAGTCATAACACGGATAAAGCATTATAGAAGTAGCTTATCACATATATCATGAATAATGCACTTGGCATGACTGAATATCCGTAACAGCACTGCTTACACTTTGAAAATACATTTTTAAAACAGTGTAGTAATAAACATAAAAGGTCTTACTCACCTCAGTGATAAAGATTATGCTGCTGCAAAACGTTTTTGTGACATAAGCCATATTTCTCCACTTAGATTTATTAGTGTGAAGAAAATTGCTCTTCTGAAAAACAAGTAATACAGACACATTATTACAGTAACAAAAGGTGTTATTAATCCACCTAGCACATCTCCACTTGCATGGACTCTGTTTATTATCTGTGAAAAGAACATGACCTTAGTTTTCTCTACGCAATCCTGGAAGTAACTGAGAAGTCGCTTGCTTGCGTTTTATTTTCAAGGGAAACTTTGATGTCTTGATGCATTTTTAGAGTTGGTTCACTTAGTGTTTGGAAACAAAGGTGCATTTTGGTACAGCTTTCTGTTTTTTTTCTTCTAAACTTTCTTCATGGATTTAAAATAAACAAAAAAACAAACCAGAAAGTCGTTGTGCATGTACAGATTTGGAGAGGAAGAATTAAGGAGGCAAGTGTAAGAACTGCTTGAAAAAGAGCTTTCAAAATCCAGAGGTTTGGTGTAAGGCAGAAATAAAAAAATACATGGGAGCAGGAGTAATAATGAGAAAATTATCCCATGTAGGGTGCAGGTTAGATGGTTAGGAGAAACCATTCAGAGGTGGACTTTTGAATAGATAAGCCAAAAAAAGGTCTAGTATTCTATGTATGTGAAGCAAGAGATGGTAAAGCCCTTTTTTTCCCTGTCCCTTCCACTGCAGCGAGCTTTGCGACAGATTCTTGTCCTGGTTCCCCTTCTCTGCCTCTGAACTAAATACACTTCCTGGAATGCACTCATTGTTAGATAGATAATATTCAGGTAGCCTTTTTTTAAACTGCAAGACCAGCAGAACTTGATGGGGCCCTGACAAAATACATTCTCCTGAGCAGTCAACCAAGTAGTTGCACTTTACTGGGACATTAGTTTCAATCTTGTCCCTCCTGTAAGTCAACATGAGCAATTATAATTCTTACTGTCCAGTCGTGTCCTTTGTCAGTGTATGGCAAAACTCTTTCATTGTCTTTTGCTGTATCATTGTGGTAAGTTGTGGTAAGTTTATTATGAATTGTACCTTTATAATTTATATTATAAATTTGTAATAAACTATATATACTATATATAACCAATGTACACTATTATAAAGAAGACCTTTAAGTCACTGCTTTTGAGGTCAGAAGATTCAGAAGAAACAGGACAGTTGCCCTCTAGGGAATTCTTTGTCTTATAGCGAAGTATATTCTAAGTCAATTAAGAAAAGATTCTGTCCATGTTATGGAGAAAGAAGTTTCAGAACCTGTAGAAGAAGTGTAAGGTTTCAAAATCTGTAGAAGAGTAATGTCTGTCAAACACAGTAGGCCACAATCTGAGGTACTTGAAACACTAACTGGATACTGTAGAAAATTTTTCATTGATATTAGCGAAAAAAATTGATATTGATGCTTCTAGAGGGATCTGTTGGCTTTAGAACCATCATATTTTCTAGTGCATTTATGCATTCATGTGCATACACAAACACAACTTAAATATTTTACACTTTTATCTGATATAGTTTACTTATTTCTGAGACCCAACGCTAAAATATATTTGAATAGGAATACAGAGAATGTTTATATGTAGGCATTTTTCTTCCTCTGCAGTGCTGTTATGGGGATTTCCCTCTTTCAAATATATTCTGATTAATGTCTGTATTTTGTATGGAGACTACAATATCTTTTTTTCCTCTCTTCCTCATACGTCTTGCTTACAGATTGGAAACATGCTAGAGTAGAGCTTCCTATTGTAAGAAATAGAGTTAGATGGGGAATAATTGTGGCAGTAGGAATTACCTTTTTAAGCTCATTTTTACAGAGTACTTTCAAAAAACTAATGAAATTATTTCATTTTCATTAATTTACTTAATTAATAAACTGAATATTATCAGTAATCAAGATTATCACCAGATTTTCCTTCTTTCAGATATATAGGTAGTTTTCCTATAGGATTTGTTGAAAAAAAATGTAGTTTAAAGTTGTGTACCAAAATACATATTTTTTTACAGAATAACTTTTTTGCAAAACAAGAGAAAGTCTCTTCACCAAAAGAAAGTTAAAAAACTCCAAAGTAAGACTTTTCAATAATGATCAAGTGAAGTATCCAAACATTGCTGCCCTGAGACAGTCTATTACCTGTCATAACCATGTCAGAAAATATGATGATGGCTCATTTCATAGCTCATATAAAGAAAAAATAATGATATTAAATCAGAATGGAGACCTATATTAGTGCAGTGTTGTTATCCTAGAGTGAATGGTCACGATCTTTTAATGTTGTAGATTAAAGGAAATGGAAGCTGATTCTCTCTTGCTGCCCCCAAACGATTTTGGGAAGGATTCCTACTTCAATTTACCTTTTTTATTGCAGATATTTTTTATTCTTTTAAATTTTTTGAAAGATTTTTAGATTTGACTTATTTCTTCCTTCCTACAGGAATGAAACAGTTTTCATTTATAGCTGTTGTTTTTGCCTGAACTGTGATCAGAAAAATAAATAATGTGCTTACAGGGTGGAATCAAATTGAGCAAGGATTTATTGAGATTTGGTTAACTTTTTCATCAATCTTTTCCTCATTAGATTTGTTAATCACAAGAACAAATTTTTCAGAGTCGAATCCTTTGCTGCTCATTGCTTCATGTAGTTTTCCACTTTTCCACTAGCATGTCAGTGTCTCTTGCAGTCAGAGCCTTTTTGCAGGATGCCTGTTGCCCAGATACCAAGTCTGCCTGTGCTTAAGTTAAAGGATAGGGTGAGATTGTGTGCGGGCTGGGATGCAGCTCTTCACACTTAATGCAGTCTGGAGAGAAAATTGCTGAACAGATAAAATTTGCAGGATCAAAATACTCACAAACAAGCTCCTAATAACTTGCTTTGAAGTGAAATAGAATTCTTTATTTTTATGGCATAATTAGCTTAAAGAAGTAGTGTCACATCTACTCTTGTAATTAAAATAAGGTAACATTTTAAATACTAATAAATATTTTTCCTATTATTATTATGACTTACTGATTAAATAGGCTACAAACCTTATTAAGACTTGTTTTTGCTTGATAACAATGCATGACTATAATTAACTTTTGTTTGATCCAGAGTTTCACTAAATTAAAAAGAAGAAAGGTTATCAAATAAAAAGTAAATAGCACAGAAATAATCCTTTTTGAAATGCAAATATGTTACAAAACATATTTCTTATATGTTCTGAAGTTATGCCTGATATTTATAAAGTTTACCATCATTGCCTTCAATTAAAAGTTCACTTATAAAGGATAACCTCTGTTTTTCACATCATAATTAATAGATCTAATCCTTTCATTAGGATGAATGAAACCTTCCCTAAAAATTGTAGCAGTGTCAACTGGTGTCTAAGAGAAAAGTATAGTGCTTTTGACTCCTATAATTTTAACATAGATGCATAATACAAAGTAGTAGCCAAAAGTGGGGAAAAAAGTCCACTTTGCATTTTCCGTTTCCCAAAATATGTTTTGTATGTTCTATGGATCTGAGGTAAGAGTAAGTTAAAATTGCCTTACTTGTACTCCAATAAAATCAGACAATGATTTGAATGGCAGTAGTTTTTTGTTGACTTCAGAAGTTTTTTTAATAAACCTCACTAGTTTAATTTTGATGGGGTGAAAAGAATACACTTCATTCTCCCCCCCACTGAAATATGTGGAAATATTACCACAGATTGAACAGAATCCACATTACGATTTGCAGCTTTACTTTTTGGTCTATGTTTCTGTGCATGGTGGAAATAACATGTAGTGGACAACCAACCTCAGTTGTAATACCTGCTTCTCATGTTTGTCAAAGAAGGTCTGAGCAACACAGGTATATTTGTAGTCCCCAAAGGGGTAGCACTGGTCAGTGTGTATTCTGCAGCTGCAAGTGAAAATCCTCAAGAGCTAAGTTTGATTTGACATTTCTGACTGCATCTAAAAGCATCATCCAGAGAATTTATGTGGTAGGAAAACAGCCTGTGGGAATATAAATTTTGTGGTAGAAAGAAAAATAATTTCACAACAGACAGTTTGTAGTGTGTCATACATCTATTAACTTCCTGTCAAAGGAGAAAGAAGGTCTCACGTGGCAAATAACATTATTGTTCCATCTGTACCTGTCCAATTGTCTCATTTTTGCCAGAGTAACATCCAGAAGATAAGTTATACTATTTATAGCAGAGCAAAAATGAGTGAAGCCAAATACACAGACTACCTTAGAAAAAACAGCTCTTGGCCTTATTGCAGTGCTTTGGATGTTCAAATTGTTATTTTCTCTTACTTAATTTCCCTAGAAATACTCCCTGTTTGTTAGCTATTTTGGTTCTTATCCTGTGAAGCTTCCAGCAGGGCTTCTCAACTTGTCCAAACTGCTGATCTTAAGATATCGATGCAACTGGTCAGAGCCAGCCTGGTTTGGCATCCATCTGCATCTCTCCACGTAAGCAAACTCATTTTGCTACTTGCACATAAAAATACACACTATGCTACTGATTTTTTTTATCTGTATGTCATTCCTCTCTTTACAGATGCCATCAAACCACTATAATTCTCCAAAATTTGAAAATATGTTACTCAGTTGTGCCCATCAAAAACATGAGGCCATTTTTCCCATTGTAGCATTAGTCCTGTCTATACTGATGCCCTGATTTTCTTAAAGCTTTGCTATGAAAATGAGAACTGTAGTTCTTACCCGTTCCCCAGTGCCTTCCCCTGAAAATGTGATCTTTCTGAAGGCTTGGGAAAGGGCAAATTACACATAGACTTTTTTTTTTGCTGTTTTAAACAGCATTTGCTTCTCAGTCTGCAACTTCACATTAATTAGCTGTAGATTTTCTAGATTAACTCCTGGCCACTAAAACACTTCTATTCTTTCCTGTGCTGATGGGAGATTAATTGATTTAATTGAAGTTCTTACTGGAGTTTTTCAGCTGTACATTTGTCTCTTCCTCCTTAAGTTGTTAACTTTAGTAATTTTTATCATCCTCTGGGCTATGACTGTTTTTTTTTTCCCAGAGGTTATGAGTTAAACCAAAGGCTCAACTACTCTTCAAGAATCTACTTCTGATTAACTTGACTTTAAATTACCTTTAACGATAGATCATTTTCACCTATGCCTGTGCTACAAAAGGAATTTCCCTGGGGTTGTATATGGATTAGACACAAGAATGAGAAGGCAATTTCATTTCAAGGAAATAAAAAAGGTAATTTTAACAATGCAATGGTATCTTTGTATTATATTTACTTGGAAACTTTGTATGACTATGAGACTTTAATTTTGTCTCTCCTTTCAGCTATTTATGCAAATTAATAAAGCAAATGTTAATAACAATAACAATGGTATCACACTGATACAAAACTCTCCTTGCTCTCCTTTCTTCTACAGCAGCAGTAGCAGGGACATAGTAAAAAAACCAGGGTGGTTTTGTGCTAGGCAAGACAGTTCAAAAGTTGTTTGCTATTCCTTAAGGCAATACTTCAGGTTATATAAAGGTTTTGATATGGGAATGCAGGATCTGCAGGAGCAAAGTACTTGTAGAAAAATACAGATACAGTTTGCTAACCGTTCTGCACAACCTTTTAAATCACAATGGCTAATTTTGAGACTCCATATTTTTGTTCTTATTATAGAAATCTTTATCAATTTGTAGTTGAGCAAAGTTGCCAAATGTAATGATAAATAATAGCATATGGAGGTATGTATATACAGAGAACACCCATGCATTACATATGCAGTATAATACAATTCCTGTCATCTCCATTAAATTAGCATTACAGAGTTACCAAAACTTGTTATGCTGCCAAAAGAGTTTTCACAATTTTATTGCCATTAACAGAAACTGTGCATCTGAAGTTTTAAGAAATCCCTGAGATTTTTCTGTCTCAGACATGTCTGTTGTTTCTTCTTCATGTTCCAGGCAAGCCAAAACCTGGATTATTATTACTAGACCACTTTTCTTCCCCCCAGCAATTATGGTTCAGTATATCTGTCCAGCTTTATTTCAGACCACAAAAATGTTTTTTAAAATCTGGTCCCTTTCTCCTCCAACTGAAAGGAAAGCAGGGTAGAATACATTTTTTTCCTGTTGTGTGTATTTATGAGAAAAGTTCTAATGGAATAGAGTAGCTGAAGGCAATAATTGCCTCTGACAGTTGCAAACCTACCAAAGAAATCAAAATGGAAATATATGTGTAGCACTTTAATTTTTTTAATTCCCATTACCAAAAATAAAAGAAAAATAAAAGGTGCTCTATCATGTAAATGCATGTTATTGAATCACAAAACTGTTTCAACAGGAAAATATATGCACTGCTGGAAACTTTCATCAAAGGAGAATTCAAGCATAGAGAAATGCATCAAGGTAGCCAACCACTAACAACAGTGAAATTACACAATATTGATTTCTAAATCTCTGCCGGAGAGCTGCTGGTGAACCTCTACAATGATGTTTAAAATGCTTCCCCTACTGTCTCTCTGCCCCAGTCAGGTGGTGCTGGCACTCCTGCAGCGCTGACAGCCGGGACGCTTCCCTTTGTGAGCTCATGGTCATGGGGCATAGGTTAAATTACCAGGGACAACGAGCATGAGCTGAGGCACTAGGTTGGAGTATCTGATGGATAAGCACATAACCCCTTTTTAAGATCCAGAAAGGGGATTGGAAGACAGAATGAACTCAGTATGCTGCAGATTCACTGTAGCTTGTGTAACAGGAGTCACAGTATTAAATTCTTTGCGCGTGACACACAGCACACATTTACATTAATTGAGTCCCCTTAATCCATCTACATCTTTTCTGTGCATTTGTGAAGTGCCTTATGGACTCATTGGGGAATTTCAGAAAAATGTTTTGGTTAAAAAAGTTAACTACTGTAGATTTTCCAATGCCAAGCTGGTCACTATTTAAAGAAAATTCTTATATAAATAAATAAAGATGACTTTAACAGATCATACAGGATGTTCATATAAACCAGGATTGCCTTGTTAGTACTGTGATGCACAGGTGAAAGCACAAGTATAAGTATTTATTGACTCTCTGCCACCACACACTTTCTCAGCCACCATGTGTGCCTCAGATTTTACCGACTTGGAAATGATGTGATTAGAAACTATGGATTTTTCTTCTGCGAATTTTTGTAATTGGTTCTTGAAGTCGAGTGAACAATCAGCTTCTTCATTATACGGTAGCAGAACATTTCAAGGTTTAAATGTGTTTGATTGGAAGAATTATTTATTTGTTTATTTATTTGTCTTTTATTATTGTCTGGCCCTCCGTGATGTTTCTTACATACTGCACCACATTAGCTACCCTCAAGTGGGAGCTTACACGCTGTAGTGGTAGTTTATTTATTTTCTGTTAAATTACTTCGGATTGCTGGGTAAATACCATCTGGTTGTAGCAATTTGTTACTGTTCATTCTTTCTGTAAGTTCTTCACATTAATATTTCTCTTTCAGGTAAACAGTTCAACATGTTACCTTGAAATAACATTCTCAGTATGAGTACATTTCCAGATTCTCTTGTTAAACATGGATGTGTCTTTCTTGGACGTTTGTCTCATATTGTGATCATCAGATCACTCTGCACAGTCCCTGGAAGGTTCCTCAATCTTAATGTATTTTTAAAAGTTTTATGTTTTATTTTCATTCCTCCTCCAGACTCTTGGCTTTGTTTTTTTGGTGATGTTACATACAGTTGCTAAAATTTGTTTCTTGTGTGGTGAAATCTTCAGTTTTTCACAGGGTCTTTATGACTTCTAAAAAACTTCATGTATCATGGATTTTAATAGTGTCAGATATTTTTCCCCTCAGTTTTTTTCTTAGCAGTTTATATGTATGCATTCTAACCCTCTAATATGGTTTTCAAATACCTCTTGCTTGTCTCCTGGTGCCTGCAAACAAAGGAATTAAAAAGAGACTCTCAATGCTGACTGCAAATCCTACAAAAACTTCACATTCATATTCCAAACGTCACAAGTTTGTTCTCTGAGACACTCCTTTGGTAGGTGCAGAAACTTAATTTTGGATTCTATCTTTATGATACAATCTTGCCAAACTCACTTTGTAACTTTATTGGACTTAGAAATGCACATTTCAAACCTATAATTGCCTAGAAAAGTATTAAGACCAATAGACATCATCATTCACAATGTGTCCAATTATAGCATCTTTAAAGAAGGTGAGAAACCCACCAGAATATATGAGACTTGGAAAAGTGGTAAGATTTTTCCTATTTTCTTGATATTGTAAATGAAGAAAATGCATAGCCGCACGATGTAACTTAATCTGTAATCACTGTTAAAATGCTGTCAACCTATGTGTACTTTTCTGACAATCATTTAAGGTAAAAAGGGTAACTACATCTATTCTTTTTTATAAGTCTACAAATCATCACAAATAGCATGTCTTACTCTATAAAGGTTATGCTTCTGTATCTTGCTGTCATGAAATTACTGCTTTATTTACATTTTCAGTTTGCTATGCTAATCATAATTCCATTTCAAATCTACCGGTTACAATTTCTTTTTCTTAGTATTGTAATGAGCCCTATAATCACCAGAATTTTGTGTCTTTAAGATGGATGCACTTTGTTTTACTTTCTCACTCATTCATTCATTTTCTTGCTCATTATGTGCATCTCTGGCCTGCATTTTACTTTTAGTCTCTCAGGAGACATGTCTACAGCAAGAAACATTTTAAAATAAACTAATCCTTTAAAGATTAAGTAGTTCAATTTTAACAAAATGTTTTTTAGTTCACCCCTTCTCGGATGTAAATCTTATAGAAAACATTTGTTCATGAGGATGATAGTTCAAATTATTGTTAAGGGGTCCAAATAGGAACAGTTTCCCATGTGTATAAGTAGATACAAGACCAGAAATTACAAGCTAATGGGAATGACTTCTAGAGCTAACGGCCCTGGTAAAGAAGAGAATGGAATGTATTCAACTATTTGACACCACTGTGCAGGTAGTAGTTGTTTTGGCAGTAGCAAGTAGTAGTTTCTTCATAGATTCTCCAGGACTAGGGATGCAGAGAGTGAGGAGTTGGTCTCAAGGTTAATTTAAGGCCAATAGCTCTATGGTCTTGTAAACTCCCGGAGGAGGGCTATATTTATAAGTTAGAGGAAAGTCTGCATATGCTAGCTCACAGCAAAGTGAAAGACACATGAAAACTAGATTAAATGGATTATTAGTTATTTTAAAATCACTTTCTCCAGCTAATTATCAAAACTGCACAAAATCCACTGCTTCACTGCAAATGGGCAATTTGTCATTATGTTCCTCATCACAAGTTCTAAAAGGAACAATAGCAAGTGCCCAGGGCTCATTATGCCTTCATTCTAAGTGATTATTGTACTAATAATCCTATGGCCGTCTCCAGTCTTACAGGCTGAATTCCACCCTGGCTTAAAAAAGGACAACATGTCCAAATATCAGATGTCTCTGATATGATTTCTCATGAGTTACAGCTAGATGTACAGTTAGAGAAGTGAAGACCAGGATCTGCCAAGAAGCCAAGGTTCTGAAATTGCATTGGCAGCCTAGAAGAGAACTACATTTCTGGCTTTGAATCAGGAGTTCCAGTTCTGGGCTGCTACTCAAATGAGTTTATTTATCCTTTTGAATAGAGACTGGTTCATTAGACTGCTTTGAGCAAAAACTGCCCTATCTTAGCAGGGTTGGATGCCATTCTCTTGATTAATGGAGGAGAAATACGTGAATTTGGTCAGGATACAAATCATTACACAAGGAGTAAAGAAAATGCTCTGAAAAATAACAAAAAAGGCAGGACTTATGGTTTATTGTGTTGCACATTTTTGTTCCATCTCTTTAAATTTCAGAGAAAGGCATCCAATCCTTTTACTTGTAAATACTACCTACAAAAATTTCACTTAACACTGCACATAAAAGGATGGTGTTTACCCTGTACTGTTCACTCTGAGGCTCCAAACCAGCCAACTTCTGGTCTTGCGACTAAACTTACTTCCCTGTTGCTTAAGACTGGTGTCAGACATGCTGTCTTGGATATATCATGGTCAACAAGAGCGATGAGTGGAACACTTGCCAGCATGACACGCATCAACTCTGAAGGCAGAAATACATTTATGATCGAAAACCTAATCTGATACTGTGAAAATGATCCAGGTTATTTTAAGCACTTTTAATTATTGTTTGGTTGCTCTATTTTTAAGTCAGGTATGTTTGGAATAATTGGTTTATGGGCTATTCTTGGCCACCCCAGTGGGTGAGGGAGTATTAACCCATCATGGAGGAAAATGGAGACATTTACAGATGAGTGAAGAATGGACTGAGCTTGTAATTTTGTACTCTAGAGCAGCACGACCATAAATTGTTCATTTGAAGAATTGTCATTTGAATTCTTCTGTTTGAAAAATCAGATTGATTTATGCCTGATATTCAGAAGGAAATTCTCTAAAAGCTCTCGCGCAGTTGGTGTGGTTTTGTTGGACTAAAATTTGTTCATAGACTGAAGCCAAGAGATAACAAACAATTCCAGTTTGTACACTGCGCTATAAAACTCAGTAACTCTCTTTTGGATGGTGAGTTTATCAACAAGGTTATTGCTGAATACTTTAAACAATTTGCTTGAAGATGTCCCTGACAGCAAGAAAACTGTACACTATAGCAAAGAAAGCCTTAGATGATTTAATGTCAAGGACAGCATCCCACATATTTCTGAAGGTGTCAGCAGGTAACTGACTACAAGTTTCCAAAAGGTTGCTATGTTCCATATTGAGCATTGAAGTGACTGCTAACTGACAGCAGTGTTTCACTATGCTGTTCATCAAAAGGGATTATGCAAGAGAGTGACATCTTTAGTGCAGTCAATGAAGTTTGTGAAAACATTACCTTGAAGGAGCTGTTTTTCAGTGACCATTAGTGGTGTGCTGAAAGTGGTTTGTGATTTGTTTTTGTTCAGGGAGTGAAGCATCCAGTGTCCAGGTTCACTGACTCTTTGCTAAGAGGCACTTTGTCTCAAAGACAGTCGCAAGAATTTGGATAACATCCTGGAAATAGTTGCCAAAACTGTAAATTGAACTGTGGTCTGAGTGCTGAACTGCTGCCAGTCCCAGGCATTACTTGATGAAGATCAGTCACAGTGCTTAACTTTGCTATTATACAATGTCATACGGCTTAGCAGGAACAGGAATATGATGGGTGTGTAACACGGCTTGATAAGACCTTTCTTTAACTTAGAGGCTGGAAATCATTATTAGCTGAAGAGATGGCAGGTTTTTGCCACACCTGTTTCACCATAATTATATCATAATGTGTAAAGTCATCAGAAGTGTGAACTTTAGGAAATACCCAGGGAGGTATTACAGAGTACATTCTTCAGAACCTTTAGAACTGGTGATTAAACAGTTTCTAACTTTGAGTTTTATGTTGCTGGGTTTTTATCAGAATGTGCTGGGAGTAGTGAAGCCTATCTAAAGAAAAAGTCTTATTTACCAGTTTATATGTTTTGTGATTTCTCCCATTTCTATATTTTTCTTTGCTCAAACTGAATGAATTCATTTTTGAGAAAGAATTAAATTTTTGAAAGATAGAAAGCAATTTGCTATCCTAAATGTGCAACTCTGTACAAGTTACTGTAAAAGATGGAGCTGCAGATCTTACAGTTAAAGAAATTTGTCTTTTGCTTCCTGTTTAATCTAGTGAAGGGGCACTGTAGTTGGAAAGCAGGGCTTTCTCTGTCAACTTTGTCAATAAGTTAGCATGGACAAGTAATTTTAGCTCTTCGTTTTTCCTCCTGCCTTTGTCTACCTTGGCACAACTGCTGTATCTTACTATGTTCATAAACTTTGGAATGTATTTTGACATACATAATATGGTAGGGCATATCCTATATAAAAACCCAGCTAATTAAATGATTTAAGTAAATATATTCCCACCCTGTTACATCCATGATAGGTGGAAGGGCTGGAACAGGTCTAAAGTGGGAAATGCTTTTCAGCAAAGGCTTGAGCCTTCTGGGTTTGTGGTTTGTTTTTGTTAGTTTGTTTGTGGGCTTTGGGTTGGGTTTTTTGTTTGTTTGGGTGTTTTTTGATTTATGGTAACTGTCCTCTGTGTCCTCTGTGGCTCATTGCCTTTCCCCAGCTAAATCTTTCCAGCTCCACACGGCTTGTTTTTCTTTCTGCAAATGAACCAGAATGAGCCTGCTCAGCTGGAGGGGTGTGGTGAATTCCAAGTGAGCTAACATGGCCATCTGCGCCTTCCCTGGTGAGAAGCTGCAACTCCAGTATTTCTGGCACAAAGTATCTAAGGCATGGGGGATCAGCCCACCCACCTTGCTGCCTGATCGCCCTTCTTACGTAGGGCCTAGAGCTGAGTGCTGAGAAATAGCTCCCCAGTCTCCTCCTTCACAGATGTGTCTTTTCACTAAATGGGACTTTGGTTTTACCTATTAATCAGCAATATATTTTAGTGTTTTAATGCCCTGATCATTAGAACATAGGACAAGTGATACAATTTTAGGATCCTCTTCCTCATATAACTATCTGTAGTGGCAAAACTTTCTCTCCAATTAGTGTGCAACACTATTGGGTTGTCACCATTTGGCACTAGAAGAGCTGGACTAGATTAAGTGACAGAAGACAGTTCAGAAAGATCTAGCTTCTCAGCTTTTTATATTCTTCTATCCAATATCGTCAGTTGTTAACAAGTTAGATATATGAGCAGTTGTTTACAGATGGTAATGACACTCAACAAAATCATGGGTAGATTTTCTGGGTAAAATTATACAACGATGACTGCATATTGTAATAATATTAAGGCAGGTCTAGAAAGTAATTCAAATTGCGGACTATACTATGAAGACAGATAATTTCTTAAGTGTTTCAGGGGCAACTAAATATTATAAGTGGCCTTTCAGCCCTTAAATACAATGTCTGAATGTGTAAATTGAAGTTATAGATCTATAAAACCACAGTTTTTTAAGCTCATATCTTTGTGTCAAAAAAAAAATTCTAATTTAAGTGTTCCAGTAAAAGAGTAAATGAAAAATTCAGCTATTACTTCCTTAGGCAACTCATTTATTACCTGGGTAATACAAATTATTTTACTGTTTTATTAGCACAAATGTAAGAAATATACCAAAAAGTGAAAGACATTCTAATTATTACCATAGTAAAGTACCTTATGTCAAATTGCATTTAGCACACAGGCTATTGTTCTACACACTGCGACCTTGAAAATAAATGTCAGATATATCTGGAGCATATGAACAAATCTGAAATCTAATATGGATCTAATCCAAAGGCTACTGAAGCAAATGGAGAGATTCCTGCTGATTCCAATGAGATTTGGCTAAAGGCCAGCACAAGTAGCACTCAAGTTACCAAAGAGCGAAGCTGCTGAAATGCAACTGGAAATTCTTCTTGTCATTTGCTAAGCTTTTTGGGAGAGACATCAGCTGTCTGGACTATTGCAAAAGAAAGCATATATTTGTGATGTCCATCTAAGTCTGTTCAGATTATTTATATGTGCCGAGAAATGACCGCCTATAATGCAGTTAGGCAGGATATAGCTTTCATTAGCAGCTCAAGACGAATCTGTGGAGTCTCAGAACTGGTGATTGCTATAGCTAAAATTAATAGAGATGTCAAAGTAACAGAACTACAGTTATTGGCAAATATCTCTAAATGAGCTCAAACTCTATGGAAAATGAAATTCCCTCCTCCTCCTGTACCCAAGTTAATGTTACCGGACTATTGAGAGGCCTTTTTCAGTGCCATAAAGCATGTCTGCCATTGTGCTAAAGATTTCATAGGCTGAAAATTTAGTTTCCTTTCCCTGTTTCATTCCTCTGTCTCATGTCGCTAAATGTGTCTTGTGACAGTGATAACACCTGCAGGTGCTCATCATTAGAATGGGACAAATATGTACATCTTGCTGATGGAAATTCTACCTAGTGGGTGCCTAATCAGCTCTGTTTTGAAAGTCAGGAGAAAAATTTTGTTGTTATTTACACTTCTCACCTGAATAACTGGCCAGGTTTTTTGACTATTATTTAGTGACAGGCTGTTGTGAAAATACTAGTTATTTACTTGATCTTAGGCAGTATTTCAAGTGGTAGTTAATTTCTTCTAAGTTCTGAGATGAAGACATTCAGATTCAGAACTAGGACTATTAAAGAGCAGTTTGGTAAAATAAATTCTTACTACACAGATTATTTGGCTGGAAGTGTAAATTTCAGTGAGCAATGCAACACTACATTAAATACAACTCTTTGTTTACCCTGAAGCGCAAATTTTGCTTGTTAGTATGCTAAACAGACTATATGAAAAAGCCCTGATTTAAGTTAAACTCAGACAAAATGTTAATCAAGTTTTATTCAGTTTTTGGATTTTTTTCATATGTTTTTCAAAATCCTCACTTATGGCCAGCTATCATAATAAGACACATCAGAGTGCAAACATGTATTTATTTCAGAAGAGGCTGCATATAAAACATCCTTGTATTATGCATAGGGAAAGATGGAAAAATGGTTCCTTCAGCCACAGTGGAAGAATATAATATAATCATGCTAGAAGTAAATAGCAATTGTTTAATTATAACCCTGTAGTATTACACTTTTTAAATTGTAGGGGAAGTTTTGTGTTAGTTCAAGATTGTATTTTTTTGGGGGAAGGATTACTTTTCTGTGTATAAAATGGAAGGCCCCTTGCCTATATAGGCTCATTTCCTATATTTATCATTTAAGTAAAATGTAGCTTTTCTTGTTAATATGCATTTGGTTTCAAAACCATAGATAACTATGGACAATTCTTCCTTGCAGCCTACATTGTTACATTGCTATATACCTTCCATTTCAGTTGGAAAAGAACAAGTTTAGGACATTATTCCCAAGTTCTGCCAGTAGAGTAATCTCCAACATCCTGGTGTGCTCAAAAAGCAAATCTGAATGCAATGCCAGTTGCAGAAGCTTGTGTGGAATATCCTTATCTAATAAATAAATACTTTTTAAGGTTTACCTGGTTCTTTGAAAAAAGAAATACCCACTTCATTTACAAAAAACTCGCTATGCTCTATAAACAAGGTACACATTCAATAAAGTTGGGTTGTTTGGGCTGTTTTTGTGTACGTATTGAGGTTGATATACTGACAAATCTCAAAAACAGCTATCAGCAAACACAGTGCTTTCTGCATGATGTTTGAGAAATCAGTAATCGGGCCTGGTGCTAATCAAGAATGTTCTGATGGTTTAGACAGTAGGAAGTCACAGCGCTATCTGCAAACATTATAAATAAGAACACATAAGCAACAGTGAGAACAGAGGCAATAGAATGATTTGCTGAGCTAGACTCTTCCAAACAAAATATACTGCAACAGAGTCAAATGGAAAGTTATAACCACAGGAACAGGGAATTCAAGTGAACTTTACAGATTATGAGAATCAGTGACTCTGTGAAGAATGTGAGTTCAATACCCCTTCCACTTAGGCAAGAAAGGGTTATTTGTACAAAAGGACAGTACATACAGTCAAAATGGGGTCAGGTCTTGGTTTCTCTCTGCATAATAAAAAATATACCGGGGAAACTGGCATTGAACTTCTGCTTCCAATCTGATGAATGGCTCTGCTAGAAGAAGATGCTGGAAAAGTTGAGAATGCCCAGAAATCCACAGAAGAACAAGGCTAGAGAAGACAGTAAATATCTTGAGTGTGTGGTAGAAAGATTTTGACATTTATATTATGGTCATTGTCAACGTATCCCTCCTTCTCCTTCGAAAGTGCAGCTGCAACTTCAAAAAATAATTATGGTGAAGTAAACAAGTGTGATCAAGTAGCTCTTGCTGTGTTTTCAGACAAAGTCTTACCATCTTCAGGCTGACTCATCTACTATGACTTACACATTGTTTAAAAACCTGCATAGACCAAAATGCTAAGGTTGCTTTTCATTTCTTTAGAGTTATTTGATGTATTTTATCATTGTTAAGGCAAATCTAAAGTAATCTACCAGAGAAAACCAGCTTACTGAGATGTCAACAGGAAAGGATATTCTGGGGCACTGAAGCCTGCCTTATCAAATGCACAAATAATTTCTACAGAAAACTTAAGCTGAGCATAGCTATGTAAGCAAGCATAGGATTTAACAAGGCAGATGTTTTACTGAGATACACCAATTTGAATTTGACATAGGCAGAAGACATCAGACATTATTTGCCTCTAATTATTTAAGTTCAACATTTGCCATTCCTGTATTTAATTTACTGGCAGCAGATCTGCAGTTACCACACTCTAAAATACTTAAAATGTTCTCGTCAATGCTATTGTCTAAAAATATGTCAATTTTATGTCAATTTGAAGATTGAAATTGTCACTTGAACAACTGAAAAATGTCTCTGCTAATTGCACATTTAAAGCAAAACGAATATTTGAATTAACTTTACTCAGATGTAAGGAAAAAATGTGATTTGATTAGTATGACAACATATTTAGTTTGGTATTAATACTTGATTTGACTAAAAACCAAACATATAGTCGAAAATTTCACAGGCTAGAGAACAGGTAGTTAAGACGACAAGTATTTCAGAATAGTTCCTTTCACTTCTTGATTGCCTGTATGTTGTTGTGACTTTATAAAAAAGGCTTAAACTCATTCCTGTTCCTAGCTTTCTGGTAGCTAAAAGCAGTTGACGATACTATAGCAATCCTGAGTCCTGCAACTGTCATCTGTTTCAAGAGGTCCATTGATTTTCACTGAAAAATGAGTGGTCTATCTGATTAGAGCCAATTGTGAAATTTTGCAATTTGGTCACTAACTGAAAACGTGGAGACATTATCGTTACACCGCTATGTTCTACTCAATAGACTGGTTCGGATAAGCCAAGAATCCAGGGCAGATTTAGAGCCCATTACTATCAAGGAATCTTTTAAGTTACTTTTGAATAGGTTCTGAATTGAGGAAGAAATAGAAGCTTCAGTTTAATCTTTGCAGTGGCATGTCTGGGCATAATTAGATCAAAGTTGAGTTTGAGTCTGGAAGAAGAGAAGGTTTCTGGAGAGTACTTCTACTGACTGCGGTAATGCAAGGAGGCCTGTAACTGCAGGCCATCATGAAGCCAGTTTTCTGTGGTTTCAGATCACAGTAAGCTGTAGTTTAAGTAGGCAATAAAATAAGATATTCATCTAATTCTTTGAAAAACAAGTCACTATTCTCATAAATAGCTTTAATCATATTTGAAGGAAGTTAATTATTTTCCTGTAGCCAGCACGGCAGCCGTTTTGTCTCATAATAAGAAAAAAATGAAAATATAATCTTAGTAAAATTATCAAGCAACAAAGTAAAACACTCTGAATTTGCCTTTATCCATGTAATTGTTTCCTCTTTTGATGTTAATTTCATTTGAGTTCCTTTCTGTATTAGAGGACAGCAGGTGTCAAAATACATGCCATAACAATTCATACAGAGATACTGCCTGAAGAGCTTTGTATTTTCTCTACAACTTTTTTCTTTACAAGCATACTTCAAATAACGGAGGATTAAGTGTGTCCATTATAAAAGAGCAGTTTCATAACATGCTTAAAGGCTTTTCTTTCCGTTTATTTAAGAAGGTAATAAATACATGTTTTGTGGGAGTATAGACACCGACTACATAAGAAACCTATGAGCTACTGCGGCTTTACTTACAGGTACAATCAAAAAACTGTGCTGCTGGTGCTGCAAATTAAAACTTCAGAAGGACTACTTAAGTAAAATTGGGAGAAAGCTAACAGTTGTGGAAGAGCACCTTTGGACCAAATGAGGGGAACGTGGCTAGTGTTCCCTGCACTTTTGAAAGAGCTGAGCAGGAAATTGATAGCATAATCACAACAAGTAGGAAAGTCAGACTGTTGGAATATACAGTGTCTGGCATTTGCAGCAAAGTAAGGGCAGGTGCTTCTGCACCACTGCTAAAAATTTAAATATTACAGTGGGGACATCAGAAATCATGGCCTCAGTTGACAACCCTGGTAACATATGAATCTCATACCTGTTAGAAGTGGAGATATCAATGGGCAGTTTACCTATTATACAAGCATGGTAGAGTAGGATGTACTGGTGGGGCAGTGGTGCTGTGTGTGAAGAACATATGAAAGAGTAACAGGATAAAACCTTTACAGAGAAAAAGAATTGCTATAGAATCATTATGGAAGAATTCTCATACCCTTGCAAAATAAAGGTATCATGAGAGCTGCACTACAAATCTATCAATTAGGACAATTACAGTGATGCAGAAATGTTAAGTGCACTAGAGAGGCTGCATATATAGGGCAAGGAGTCATAATGGAATGTTTCAACTCTAGAGTGAATATGTAGGATGAATTAGTGGCTCAGGGCAGAGAGGTGCAATTTTCGGATGGAATAAATGGCTCATTCTTAGAGCAACTAGGCTTAGTACTTAGGAGAAAACAATGCTATTCTGTTTTTGTTCTTAAGTAATGTAGAGATGCCAGTTTAAACAGTTCGTAGTAGGAGAGCAGTTTTGTAATAGGACTTGAAAGCAGCGCACAGGCTGTTTAAAATATTAGAAGCCCAGGTAAACTCCGCACCACAATTCAACAGAAAACAAAGTGAAGGCCAAACCCCTCTCTGCGCTTCAACACAGAAATTTAAGGAGGTTCTGTGAGTGGAAAATCAGTATTCAAGAGCTAAAAACTTGCCCAGATGGAGATCTGAACAGTAAGAAGATCAAAACAAGTATTTGAAGAGTACCTTTCAGTTGATGTGCAAGCTCATAGAAAAATACTTCCTAAATATAGCAAAAGCTAGAAGAGTGCAGCAAGATGGG
This sequence comes from Dromococcyx pavoninus, assembly GCA_033558185.1. NCBI lineage: Eukaryota > Metazoa > Chordata > Aves > Cuculiformes > Neomorphidae > Dromococcyx > Dromococcyx pavoninus. The sequence goes on along the minus strand of JAUMJL010000389.1, from coordinate 1,483,192 downwards.
GGGAAATGCACACAGTGGTAAAGCTGCAGAAGAGAATCTAAATAAATTTCTGCATGTAGAATTAGAAAGGTAGAAAATGGTTTTGAGAAACACATTTTGTAATCTTGTGAAGCTGCTAATTTAGGCTTAAGTGAGCCTCAGTTGAAATGGGCACAGTTAATGAAACAGCTTTGTGAAGCTGAACAGCACTATGACTTGCAGTTTTCTTAAGCTCCTTTTAAGTAGGAAGAAAAGGAAGTTCTCCTGCAGTTACCACCTGAAAAATAGAATGAATTAATTGTCCAAAGACTGCCTTTGACACAAAGAAGGGGTGCAGATATGAAATCTTGTTTAATCTTCAAACAAATTCAGCAATATTTCCCTTCCAAATGTATTTTTGGAGTAGGATGTACCATCTGATGCACCTTGTGCCTACTTAGTGTTATCTCCAGTAATGGTGGTATGTTGTAGCAGAATAAAGTTATGCCATGCAGTGAGACATGTGCAGATACAGGGCCTGTCCGTGACAAAGAATGTATCTCACTTCTGCTTTGCATCTGACTTAAGCGAGTCCTCTGCCGTGTTGTGGCTTGTGACTGCATCTGTGCTTTCCTGTACGGATGTTTACCTCATTCAATTGCATGCTTGATGATAAAACAGTCTCTTGAAGTGGATATTCCCACATGAAAACTTTCTTGTTCTCCCATGATATACTGTCTGCACCAGCAGCTGAGTGAAATAAACGACTCTGCTTTTCTTTTTCAGGCACTTGTCAATGTTACTGGCAATTTTAGGAATTTGTGTCTCTTATTCTGTCCACGTTTCAGAGTGACAGCTCTGCCCCAGCTCTCCCAGCTGTTCCCGTTCTCCACTGAGCTAATAACCATCTTGTCCAGACAGAGGAGGAGAGGAAATACCATAGATTCACAACCATTGGTATTAGTGCATGTTTTTCTGTAGCTATAACTGCAATATACCTAATAGCAACAAACTAATACAACCGTATTGTACTGCAAAATCTTGAATTTTTTTACTTTGATGCCACACCCTCTTCCTACAACAGATGTCCAAACTGTCTCAGTATCTGTGTTACAATTCCACCTCCACCATCAGCACCCATACTGGAATGTGTTTTCTCATTCAGATAACCTGAGAGTGGAAGAGGTTGTACTGGAAAGAATGGTGATACACTGAAATATCAAATACAGATGACAGAGGAAAATGATACTTTTTTATCTTCTCTGATTCAGAGCATCTCTCTGCTGATTTTGGAGATGTAAGTTACACTTCATACTGTGTGTAGTTTCATAAATATTAATGATAGCCATTGCCTTCTCTATGTGCTTTATGCATTTTGTTTATATGGAGCTATGTTAAGCTTTATGATAAAAGGCTCATATCTATCCATCAAACATACAAGGTATTTTGAAGGTATTGACCCATATAATACGCATCCTTCAATGTTTACATAATCACAAAATTCAGTTTTTTCACTTTAAAAGCAATTTACCTATATTACATTATTTGTTGCCATTAAAAATGACTGTGAAACAGGAAATTTCTAAGGCTAAATCACTATTTTTTCTATATTAATAAATATTTGAGACTTAAGCTGCTATGCTTTGTTGTCTTTAGACTTTGAGTTTATAATTTTTTACAGTTAGATATAGGTATAAATTTGTTTCAATGAAGGCCAGCAAAAGGGGATTTGTCAAAGGCCTGTTGCACAAAATTCAAGGAAAGTTTTTCAATATTAACCAGGCTTTTTTATACAACCTTTTCTTCCTGCAGTCACAAAAATGCCTCTATCCCTTAATCCATTTGCTTTTTTAATAGCGAGTTAGAATTGGTTCAGTTCATACAAGACTATTTCTGCTCAAATTCTAATACTTTTGCTAAATTTACATCTATGAAAACTTGAATTTTCCTTGTTTTGACCCATGTGCATATTCTGAACAAATCTTGCTTAAGCTGTCTTTGCTGAATAGCCTGTGAGCTGGAAATTATTTCACTTTGAAAAACAGCCCGTGTATTATTAAAACCATTTCTTTTGTCATATTCCTATCCTGTTACTTGCTGTTCTCTTCATGGAGGCTAATTAAATGTTATGCTGCTAATCAGTGTTGATAGATATAAAGTACTGTAATGACTTCTGGTTTTATGGATTATGCTAATGGCCATCTGCCTATTATTGATAATTTGTTCTTCAGTTACTGGAGGGGGAGGAAGTAGCTGTTTGGTTAACTATAAAAGGGAGCTGTTTGGTTTATGATGCATTCAGCTGTATCACCAGTTGTCTTTAGCTATTAAAGTTACTGTAACTGCAAAGAATATAATTTCATCAAGATCTGAAATTTCTCTAGTAATTGTATATGAAATTTATATATTCAGACATCTAGAATGAGTGATATGAACCTGATGGCAATGAGCTTATTAAGTGTGAAATGTGTTAAACTAGAGGTAGATAGATGTATGATCAAATTTCATACTGAAGTTGTCTAAAATGCTATTAACTAAGAAGGGTAAAAAACCATGAAAAAAATCTAACTGAATTCTGTAACATGGAAGTCTTTAGCAAAATCTCTATGTATAGGGATCACCTCAAATAACTGCAAATCACAGCATACTCTGTCAGTAGCAGGAAAATGTCGATTATAAAAATTCGGATTCTCTGCTCAGAGAGATAATGTGCACACCTGTTTTTATGAGCTGTGATAGACAGCATCAGATTTTCTTCAGTATGAAACGTATCTTGTAAGAGTCTTTTAGCAGTCTATTCAATTTTGTAAAGCCTTCTTGGATTTTAGTGAAGATTCCAGTTTTACTTAGTTATTTTAACTGTCTTGTTGCTCGACCAGAACAGACAGCTCTTGAGACAGACAGTGAGAACAGATGAATGCCAGATGTTGTCAGCTCTCGACTTAGCTGAAAAATCCCACAATTATTTAAAAATACAAAAATACAATTCAGTTTTCTGTAGTAATTTTTCTTGCTTCCTGATGAGGTACTGCATTATAAGGAAAATGTGAAATTAGAAATTTTGACACATTTTGGCAAGAATTTTGAATAAATCAAAGTAGACTTTTTCATTGAAACTATTTGGGAATCATGTCAGCACTTAAAAATAAAGGAAAGGTTCTAAGCAGTAACCACAGTAAAGATCTTAGACGTTTGTCTTTTCTATCTGCAGAAAAAGTGCAAGTGTGAAGCTTTTGAATAGATCAAAATTCAGTTTCTTCTGGCACCCTAAAATTAAACTAATCTGGAAATACTCAGTGCTGAGAAAGGGAAGCCTTCCAAAAGGAACTTGAAAACTTGTTAAGGGAGACACAGGATTGTTCTATGGAGGGGGATAATCTGACTGACGGATTAATAATTTTTGGTGAACTTATTTGGTAATGGCCATTGTATGTTCTGTAGCTGTTGTTTTGAATTCGACTACTTTTCAAACAGTGTGTATAATTAGTAGGTATCAGTAACGAGCCCAAGTTCCCTTGGAGGTTGCCAAAACTTCATAAAACCAAGAGTTAGAATCATGATGTCTTTCAAAGAAGGACACCACTGAAAGTCCCTTCAGGCAATGTGGAGAAACTCTGCTGGAATTCTGTAAATGCTTTGAAGTGTCATTGAAATGCTGCATCAGTAAATTGAAACACTGAACAGTGCAGTTTTCTCTTAAAACAGTTCTTATTTTATATACATCAGCAAAGTGTGGATCACTAAAGTTAGTAAAAAAACCACAGTATTGCTTTACGCATAATCTCTTTAAATTTGGCTAATTTTTCTCTTATGCAACGGCAAAGCAGCTTTCACATAGGTTTCTTATAAGCTTAAACTATCATTAATGAGCTAACCTTAATGCTTTGCAGATGTTTTAGGTTTTCAGAGCTCTGATGGCACTAATAGGCTATTGTGGCCTTGAGGAGCCACACCTGGTGCCTGATGGGCACTCAACCCTCCTCACCCCACCCTCACTTATGAACCCAGGATCCCAATTGAAGCTCTGTCTTGAGCCTTTGCTCTTTGCTTGAGCAGTACTGAGTAGCTATGGATTTCCAGCTCAGCCATCACTATGAGCCTGCTTGGATGTGGCAAGTTAACAGGAAAAGAGGCATATAAGTATTGTAGAAGTCAAATTGATCTGGACATATAGCATCATTTACCCTATACCAGTTCATTTCTTTGGATACTCATGAGGAGCAATAAATGTTGAGTATTTAACTTGAGAGCAATTTGTGCTAGGAATGATTTTTATTAAATGTAGCTTTGAAAATACCTCACAGCTTGTCAAATAATAAATAATGCTTTCATTGACTGGCCAGGAGAAGAGTTTAAAACCAGTCAAACAAATGAAATAGACTGTTTTTAGCAATGTTTTGGGACATTAACTTCATGACTTGTGTTTATCACAGAAACCAAGTTATTGGCTCTTGAGTGAGACAATACTTAATGTCGTGGAGATACATCTTCATTGAAGCTAAGCTGTTGATTAAGCCAAATGAAAAAAAAAAAAGCATCCACACTGTTTTAAGAGCATGTTACTATCATGCCTTTTTTCTGTGTTAACCGGCACTGTCTCTGTGAGAAACTGAGCAGCTCACTGGAAATGTATGCGTATAATTCATAACTCTGTGTTTCGTCCTGCAGATTTTGTTCACAGTAATCTGCCAAAGGATCTGTCTACCCTCTCTGGGGATAACAGCAGCAAAGTCTTGTCCTGAAAATCTATGCAGTTTCACATGACAGCCCATGTTAGCGTGGGAGTCTGCATTCTCACCACTGCTTAGAATATGCCTCAATCATAAACCAGGCTGTCAGGCTACCATAGATTTAAAAATCATTCCTTACTGTTACAAAATATGACTTTGATGCTCTTTGCTTGTTTTCTGCATTGGCCAGTATAGGGCTTATGAATATGTGGCTTTGTGGTGCTGAGCTAAGGAGTCTTGGGAGCATAGCATTGAACTTCAGTAGGAGTTTTAACTGTGTTTCATCTAAAGGGGGGCAGAGCTGCAGAAACTACAAGCAATGTAGCATTGAGGATGCTGAACAAAAATATGTGGAGATAGATATTTTTTGGTCAGGGTCAGAGCACATATGTCAATATAGATTGCAAGCAGATTAAAGGATCACCAGAAGATAAGTTTATTCAATCATATACATCTTGGGCTACCAGTAAATAATAAACTTACTCGGGGAATGCTCAGTATTTTACTGTGCCTTTCTGGGTACTAAGAATTGAGGAATATGTATTTAAACACTGAGAATGTTAGTCTGAAAAATAACAGATCAGTCCTTAAACTGAAGTCTGCTGTGAAGGCAAGGCTGAGGTGTCATACCTTTGCATCATGAAACCTATTGATCTTAGTGGGATACAGCAGTTTCCCACTGTCAGCATAACAGTTCACAAATTCTGGGATTCTTCTGAAATGGAATGTAGGTGTAAATCGCACAGTGCACATTCACACTACAAAGGCACAGTACTTTAGCAGGAGAAACAGTTCATTTGGTAATAAATAAACTGTTGTGTTCAACAGTGGTTATCAGGGAGGAAATAAATGATCTAAATATGGTATGATGACTGACACGGAACTCTCCCAAAGGTGCCCCTTTTTACCATGTAGTTTCCTTCACTTCAAAAAGAGTTTCAAATATGATGTAATCTTTTTGCTTTATCAAATATTTTTTTATTAACTCAAGCACTTTTGTATGCATTGAACTTGAATTTTGATGGAAATTTTATGCAGCATGAGGTGCATGTGCTTTACTAAACGAGTACGACCTTAGTGAAAGATTTGATCATCTCCCTCATCTGAAAACAAGCTGCTAGCGCAGAGAAGGATGTGGTTATGCTTCAGTGCAGGGGAAATTGCTAGACAGGATGCTTCCTGGAAAGACCATAGAAGACAGTAGTGCTAGAGTAAGATGGTCAAGCCTTAGGGAGCATGTGGAAAGCTACTCAAAGAAGATGAGAGAAGTATGTAGTAACAAAATCCCCTTCAATGCAGAGCTGACAGAGATTGAAGTTGTGGGACAACAAAGGGAGGTATGCAAACTTCCTGAAATTTTAGTGTTTGTGGTGATAACTGAACAATTTTATTCTAAGAAGTATGTAGTAACAAAATCCCCTTCAATGCAGAGCTGACAGAGATTGAAGTTGTGGGACAACAAAGGGAGGTATGCAAACTTCCTGAAATTTTAGTGTTTGTGGTGATAACTGAACAATTTTATTCTAAGAAGATGAGTGACCAAGTTGTACGCATGAAACTGGTTGCAAAGTTTCTTAGCTATTATGCCTATATAACAGCAGAGGACTGAGCTGTTTCACAACTGACTAGTGAACTCAGAACCTTGAAAACAGTTTAACAATATAATAATTTCAAGTTTCAATTGGAAATAGCTGTGGCTTGAGTCTGCTTTAGCAAAATAGTTCATGGTTCATCAATGTGGCACTTTTTTTCAGTAGAGGAACATACCATAGTCAATACTAATCTATTAACAGTGTATGGACAAAATTCAGTTAAACTTTCTTTGCTGCTATTCATGATTAGAGGTTTTGCTGAGGTGTTGCAGCTGAAGGCTCCTGCAGAAAATTCTGCCACTTTCAGGTCTTGTACAAGTATTTAATCTTTATCACTTTATCAGAAAATTGCTTCACTTCCCATGTTGTCTCTCTTGGAGATGGGCGATGTTAAAAGTTTTGGACACAAACAGAAAGTATAATGCCACCACTGTCTTAATCTCTGCATCTATAGAGAAGAGAGACTAAAGCCAGAAGTCTGTGTCTGACCTGCAGTGACTTCTGCTTTTAAAAACCTTAAATACCATTTTGTACAAGAGAGTTAAGTATATCTTTGGACAGAAAAGTGAAGATTAACTTATTCAGACCGAAACTACAGGGGGCGGTCTTAGCCAGACTAAATATAATAAGCTAAAATGGGATTTGTCTAGGACATTGAAGTTAATTAAAAAAATATTACAGCATCTTGACAGGGGTCACACCTGAATGATGGGAAGTCATTTAGAGCACTGATCTCTTGCACTGTGTTGGGACACTGGCTCAGAGTGGACTATGAGGAGCGAGGCCAGTGTCTTGACTGATTTATGGTGAAGTGTGGTGTGCATTAGATAAGAAGCAGGTTTTTGGACTATTGTGAGTGATGTTTTTTGGTATGCTTCTTTAGTACCAGACGAAGTGTGTAGCCCAAAATAAAACAGTGTTTCCAGTAGGTGAGATTTATAACTGAAAATAAGAATGCCTTAAATTTTCTTTATTGCTAAGCTTTGGGGAAAAAAGTACTTATACTTAGGGATTTATTTTTCCTGTCCATAAATTGAGATAAAAGCTCTTTATAAGAAAGAATATTTGAAGGGGTTGTGAAATTTTGGAACAAATTTTTCTAAGATGATGAGTAGAACAGTACTCTTCAAACTCGAATGTCTTACAATCATGAGCTGTGACGCGGTAGTCTTCTCGGGGAACTAAAGCACACTATTGGGAAACTGCTAATGTATTTCATTTTCTGGAAGTATTTGATGAGGGACCTACTGTTAAATAGAGAGGAAAGTAAAATACAAATCTCTGGTATGTCATTTTTCTGACCACAAATTTGGAGATAAGGTTAAAATCCATGCCTCCAGATGCCTTATGTATTTTTAACCAACTAGAAACAGGAATTTTTTTTTCGCGTTTTCCCTCTTCTTATTGAAATGACTTCTTGAGTACCTGAGAATGCAAGGGTCTAAAATTTGTTAAGTAAGTAATACAAAAGATCTAGAGTGATCCTATTCTTTATATTCTTCTACTAAAATATTATTCCAGGTGAGTGAAGTGAAAAGCCAGGCATCTATAATTACATTTGTTCTGCAAGCCAAATCTTTTGCAATCCCTTTCTCATATTATAAATTATTGAATTGGGGAAATATGTTATCGAAGATCTTTTTACGTTCTTTCTGCATCTGGCTGAGGCATAGCTCTGTCTTAGTGTAGGGCACAAGATTAATGCTTTATTTCTCTTTTCTGAATGTGTATTACAAGATGTTCAGTTTTGTTCAGAGCACTAGCTTAAAGGGATCTATTCTCCTGCTTCTGCTATCATTAGCAGAGTCTGTCAAAGCAGCAGAGCATCTTTCTTGTTCTATATACTTTCTACAATGCTTTAGTGGAAATGGTTAAACCAAGTGAACCATCATGCTTTTTTAGTGATCTTTTGTGTTCAAGACAAAGAAGAGAATTCTTCCTGTCTTTGATCTGCCTCCTATATGTAATGGGTCACAAATTCAGCAAAATAATGTGTATTTTGCCTCTTTGCAATGCATGTCAAATATGTGGTTAAGGTTGTATTACTATTCTATCAAACTGTGCAACAAAGTGGAGTAATTAAAAGTTAAAACTTAGATTTTATCTCTAACACAGTCTTTCTCCTTTCTGTCTTAGCCTCAGGACATAACCACCGGCCAGGTGGTTATTTACTGTGATCTGAAGTTGTTCTTCCCTAAACAATTTTAGTGATTTCCAAAATAACATTTCACCTTGTCCGCTCTGATAGTTCTTTTTTCTGTAATGAGTTACTTGTCAAAATATCTATAGAAAAGCTTTCTTCCTCCCACACCAATTCTGCCACTGTACAGGCCCAATTTAATCTGCTCCATGGATAGTTAGCATTAAATATATTGAGTTGCTTTCAGAAGTTTATTTGCTTATAGCACTGCAAAACTTGTGTTGATATTTCCTATTTCCTCTTTGGTGAAGCATGATAACTTTTGGTTTACCAGTGGTTTGGAAACATTGGTTTTGTTTTGAATTTTTGTTTGATTTTAAAAAAAGGACTCCCTTTCTTAAGGGCAAATTGTAGTTGAGAGGATGAACTTATGGCTAAGAATTTGAACCTAAGTACAATCAAATATCAGCAATTAATAAAATAGTATTATTCACTGTAAAATATATACTGTACAGCATAAATGAATATTAACTGTGGTGTATACTATAAGTTGCAAATTAAATAGAACAAGGTGATGCAGGTTGCTCAGCTGAAGCAGTGTTCTTCCTTACTATGTATCAATAAGGGTTATGAGCATATGGCACGTGCAGCACCTGGCCTCAAAAAAAAGTGTTAGAAAAATTGGTGTTTTCAGAAAGCACAGGAAGAGAAGAAACAAGTATCATGTAATGGTAAATAAAAGTCTGGAGGTTGGGATTGGTGCACTGAGCCTGTTATTTGGTTGATTCAAGCAGCTGAGTAGCTTGAAGCAATATGAAAGTAATAAAAGTTTATAAAATCGTTGCTAAAATAAATCCAGAGAAACAGAGAAATCTACAATTGGCTAAAGTAATCAGATGGCCAAAAAATATTTCAAAGCATGTTTATTTGGTTTTTTTTTTTTAAACTGAAAATCTTGAAGACACAAGATACAGGACAGGTTATTATGAAGTTGCTGGGGATAAGAGAAAGAAAAGATAAAACTAAGACTTTTTTTGCTGGCCCTTTGCTCATGTATCATGAATCTCTGTTGACATAAATTTATCGCGATGAAGAATCTGAGAAAATAAAATTCATATCCTTTTTCACTTGAAATCCCAGAAAAAAACATTGTGAGTCAGAAAAGGAACATTCTTGAAGAATGTTAAGAATTCTAAAAAATAATTCTTGACCTTTCTGCACCACCTGGAAGATAGCTTGAAAATGTCTAGGTAAATCCAGACTAGTGTTCACATAGAAAGAAAACCATGTCAAAACAAATCAATACATTACATTCTCAATCTGTATCTACCTTGTAGTAACAACTGACCATGGGCAGGCTTGAACTAATAATAAAAACCAGAATAATACCCGTGTGGGTATTATTTAAGTTGTTTTCTATAGGACTGGACACTGGGCACCAGGCAATATAGATTAGACAAACCAATCTGTATGTAAAAGACCTCACACATTTCCCATGCCAGTCGGGAGGCATCTGAACCAGATACTGACTTACCTGTGGCAATTTTGAGAGTATTTTAAAATCGCTAGAGGGCTGAGGAATTTTTCACATATAGATGCAGTCAAGAGGCTTTGCACTGAACTTTTATAAATCGATATGGAAAAAGAAACTTTCCCAAGGTTTTAGCACTTCTGTCCCTAGATGTTTACAAAAAGTAATGTGAGATATTTTGAGATGACATCTATCATTTGATTTTGATTAATTCTTTGTAGTAAGTGCTCTGAAGTAGAAAGAAACATAGTAGTAAAGGACTATTGATGGAAAATAGAAGCAGCAGTGAGAGGATGGATGAACTGAAAGTGAAAAGCAGGCTAGATAGGTCTAAGGTAATTTAAAGGAACTAAGATTGTACAGTAAAATTGACAAATGACTGATGGGGAAACAGGGAAAGAGGATTGGAAGTCAGCACTGGGAGAAGACAAAATATCGTGGCTAGCTGATAATATGGAGTATGATATGCCTGGTGAAGCATGATTGAAGGAAAGTCTTTAGCTCTATGACTTGATTTAGATGTAGGGTAAGAGAGTGTAATTTGACTAACTGAATCTGAGGAAGGACAATAAATACACAGCTGTGCACAAGGGGCAAGAAAGAGCAGGAGTTTACAATAAACTTATGAAATGTGCAGTCAAGAGTGGTATAGTTCTTGAGGAGGATGTTTTCTGACATCTCAGGAATACCTAATGGCAAAACCAGACTGTGTAAAGGTGAATCTGTGGATGGAGCAGTGAATATCAGAACAGCTTGTAAAATCTACACAAGTCAGAAAACTTGAAGTGAAGTCTAAGACATCATGGGGTGGCTGAGCAAGGCTCATGATGAAACTCAGCTGAAAGATCATTACAGCAGCCCATAAATCTTAGAGGAGTGTGCAAAACTTTCAGGAGTCCCTTTGGGATCATAGGCTGCTTGGTAATGTCCCCAGGGTTTCAGGCCTGTAGGGAAGAGCCTTCCTAACCCAAAAATGTATAATTCCCCTAAGAATATTTGTTGTTTTCCTTAGCCTCTCCGTGGACTTCAGGCTATTCTGAGGTGACTGGCTATAGAGCCAAGTACTGTATCTTGGCAAAAAAAAAATTGGTGTTCCTTGTATTTCTTTTATGAAAGGCATGTTTTAAAAATTCAAGAATATGATATAAATAGAAGCAGATATCCAGACTGCTTGACTGTATGATGTATTTCAAATGAACTTGACAGAGAACCGTGGTATAAATGTTTTCAAGATTTTTTCCCTAATAATTTTTGATGCTGTCAATTTATTTCTATAGCTGAGGTTGGCAGCTCATATGTTTCCATTAAAATACTATAGATTTATTAAAGTGTCAGGAAAAAATTGACATAATTCAGTTTACAAAGGCAATCAATCAAGAGACTTAAATCTACTGGAAATGGGCCTTCATTAGTTGCAGCGTTCAGGAAACTGTTCCCTGAAGCAATCTACTAAATTTTAAAATATAAAGATTGTTAAATTAAAAATGGAAAAAAACAATGAAGACCACACTGAACTGCAATTGGTCAACTCCCTGAAAAGCCCTTTCCTTTTCATGTGCCAAATCACATATAGCCAGGAAAAAGAAGTACTCTGTGGATGAAATTAAGGTTACCCATGCTGGGTTAACAGACTGAGATATTGCCAAAGTGACATGGTCTTTTCCTTCTCAGTTACTCATGAACTTGAAAGAAAAGTCCTAGCGTGGGTTCACTTTCCAGGCATTGTGCAATCGTCATCTTTAACTTTTAGATGTTTTATAGAAGTGCTCTACAATAGAACTAATTTAGAGGAGCAGTTTTTGAAGTGCAGGGACAAATCAATTGATTAAAAGTTGTTATGAAGATGAGAGCAATGCTGCCTGCTTTTTGAGGTATCTTTGTGTAGCACCTAAAACTGACAAGCTCAGATCTAACTAATCTCAGACATAACTTGAGTTTGTGGCTTAGCAGAAGAGGAGGAATCCTGTTGGACATAAAATTGAAAAGAATCCACTGAGGCCATGGAACAGATGTGTTTGGAAAAACTAACGTTATATTCCATGATAAAAATGGATTGTGTGAAACTAACTCTTCATTCCAGTTCAAATGAAGTGATTTGATGTGATCTTTTAAGAATGTTAAAGAAAGATGATTGAAGAATTTGGAAGCAAATCATGTGTTTCAACATTAATAATGATTGAAGTCATAGTTATTAAATTTCTAAGTTTCTGGAAAATGAAATAAGCGGATGATTTAGTATAAGGATTTGTTGCCTTTAGGGTAATTGCATTTTAGTGGTAAATTGAAGAAGAAAAAATCAAACGCATGCATGAGTTTTTTTTTCAGTACTGGCCACTTTTTCTCTTGCCAAGCATTTTCTTAGCCGTTTATAAAATGGAAAAGTCATAATTAAAATTAATTTTTGAAGATTTGAATTGCATAGGATGCATATTTAGTCATTTTAAAACTATTTTGAAGAATGCAACAAAAATGTTCATGATTGCATTTGTGAAGATAAGGAATATGTGCATACCTGTCTCTTTGAAGCTGAGAAATCAGTCAATTAATAAAGAGCAAGGTTGGTTTTGTTAAAAAAAAAATTAAGTCAAACTTTTAAACAAAGTCTAATTTTGGAATAGTTAATTTTTCAAGGAGCTTTACTTGCAACAGCTTTTTAAGAACACAGCCTGCTCTGTTCTGTAAGAACATCTTCAGTGACACACTTGCATCATACAGATGTTTCCAGGCTTGCACATTGTGGAACCGGCTAATCTGCACCATTTATTTTACATTTTTCTATCTGATGTTGTTGATAGGTTTTCCACATCCCTACCTTGTTGGTGAGTATCTCCATTCATTAAGGAGTAAATTCAAGAGCAGGTGTCTATGAAACATGATGACCTGCAGCTGTGTGACTCATTTTGAATGCTGGGATTCTGAAAACCAGCACAGTTTGCAGGAACATACCCCACTCTATAACTGTTCTTGCCAAGACACTTGTTCTCTCAAAATCTTAAAACTCTTTCAGAATTGCATATAGTATGACTTGGCTTGTACATTTTAAATAAGTGTCTTTTCACTTGCTGCCTCTCACTTCAAAAAGTAGGGTAGGAGGGTAGTATGCATTCAAGTATGCATGTCTATCAGATCAGCCAGATTTGCCTCTTATCCTTAAATAGACAATACTATGAGTTTGCAAGAATGTCAGACACTTTCAAATCAAGCAGGTTGTTCAATAGCCTTGAAGTATTCTAACTTACCTTGAAATGAACAGGTTAAGAAAAGAATGGTTGTTTCTTTTCTTAAATTTAAGTATCTTCAAAAGATTACTGAATGTAATGTGCCATAAATGAGATTCTTGTTAAATGAGCAGCAAGATGTCCATCACGTCTTCGATCTGGTGTGATTTATCACATCAAGAGGGAATATATCAAATTAGAAAACTATCAAGGGGTTTAACAGTTCCAAAGGGAAGATAGGCAGAGTGGGAATGAGTCACACACATTATCCCTTAATTCTGCCTCTGATAGTTTACACTTCACAATAAAGTAACAGATTCTAGACAATGTAAATGTCACAGTCATTATTTTATAAATTACTATTTGTGTACTAGTGTGCACTATAGATCCCATTTAATGGAAGTCCCAGGAACATGATGCTTTCATTAGTATTAGTGAGAAGAGGCATTCAAATTAATTTTTCACCTTGAAGAATGCTGTATTGGGTCTGGCTGATGTGGAGTTAATTTCTCCCCCAGCAGCTCTCACAGTGCTGTGCTTTGTATTGGTAGCTAGAAAGGAGTTGATAACACACCAGTGGCTTGGCTACTCCTGAGCAGTGCTCTACAGCATGAAAGGCTGTCTCTGCAATGTTTCCCCCCCCTCACCATGTGGGCTAGGGGTGGGCAAGATCTTGAGAGGGGACAGAGCCAGGACAGCTGCCCCAAACTGACCAAAGGAATATTCCATGCCATTTGATGTCTGCTCAGCAATGAAAGCCAAGAGAAAGGAGGAGGAGAGGAGGCACTTCTTGTTATGACATTTGTCTTCCAGACACATGTGCACTGAAGCCTTAACTTCCCGGGAAGTGGTTGGACATCACCTGCCGATGGGAAGTAGAGAATAATTTTTTTTTCCTTCTTTGCTTCTACACATGGCCTTTGATTTTGATTTATTAAACTGCCTTTATCTCCAGCCACAATTTTTTTTCCATCTTATTTTCTGCCTCTCCTGTTCTGCTGAGGAAGAGAGTGATAGAGTGATTTGGCATGCACCTGGTGTCCAGCCAAGGTCAACCCACCAGAAGTGCTTTAGGGTAGTCACAGCAATGTATTAATGATATACAATGAAAATAATAGCATCTTTGCCACTACTTTACTATAACAGGCAAAGATGAGGTGTATTTTTAAAGGTTTATTTTTAGGGGTTATTTTTGTCATTCCAGAAAATTTGATCTGTGGCTGCAAAAGGATTAGTTTAAGAAAAAAATAAATCGTCCATAATAGAAGCATGGGAATACCTGAAATATATTGAAATTTTAAATCACCTTGAGATTCTGGCCATAGATTTTCCTACTTTTGAGTAACTAAATTCTTCCATGTGATTTGATTCCAATGGTTTGCTCTCATTGCTTTTTAGTCACAGAACTGTGGAATAATTTATTATGGATGGACTTTGGAGGTCAACTGTTCACTCAAATCTGGTTTTACTTCAGATTTACGTGAATTTGTTCAAGCCTCTGTTTACCTGTATCTAACTGAAAATTCCTATGCTATTGTCTATTCTTTTCTACTGCCTTTTGCTTTACTAAACTGCTAGTGTTTCACATTACCATGTTTTTATTGAGAACTCTGAAGATTTCTCAATGGTTTTCTTCTTTTCCCATTTCAATGAAGCATGCTCTTCCCGGGATTGTTATATACACTGAATATCTAGAGGGAACATTCAGCAATTGCTCAATAAGTAAGAAAAGACAGAATTTTATCTATATTCTTGCTCATGTGGACTGGGCAGTACCTCAGCAATTTTGAATTAACACTGCTCTTAGAAATGAAATAATGAAAGGAATTTTTGAAATGGAAATTTAAGTGTTAAATTCTTACTAGTTCCGTTAGTCTGAACAGAGAGATAAATACTTATTAGCTTTGGAAAATCTATTAGATGAGATATAAGTCTGAGGGGTAGAAGCTGGTCACTTCTGTTGTGGTCTTCATGGCCAGTGGGGAGAACTGGTGGAAACAAAGAGTTTCAGTATGTTTTACTGTTAAAGAGTATTCCTGTGCTTCTTTATTTATAATAATCAGTTATTGTCTTGTCTATTTTCTGTTTAATAAATCCCCTCACTCTTTTTCATACCTCTCTTATTTTATCAAGAGCTGCAATTGATAGGTCTATTATTTATTACAACCTCAACCTAGTCTTTTATCCTGACAAAAATCTCAGCTTGTGCAGAATTAAGTGCAAGGCATGGTTCCTTTTCTAGTAGAGACTCTTCCTGTTAGAGAAGTCTCTGAGGATACACAAATCTCTATTTGTGTGACTATTTTGTCTTTATTGACATTTTTGACAATGGTGTATTAGGTTAATCTATCTGATTTATTTTTCTTCCCTTCCCTAATCTCTATTTCTGGAAATTGTATCCATGCTATCAAATATAATTTTGTTGTGGTGAAGAAGAAGGGGGTAGTCTAGTTTCTTAGACAAAATACAAAGAGGATTTCTGTTCTTAATTAGAACCTGCAGGTTTCCTCTCAGTCTCTAGAGCATATGGTATAAATTGAAATATAAAAAAAGAAAATTATTGTAGCAAGCAATTGCTATTGTAAGTCACGTAGTCAATAGCAGTTATATAGATTTAAGACCAGTCATTGGTGATGTCTTCTGTTTTTGTAACTCCTGTAGTTAAACTCAACCCTGAGCTTATAATTGTTGGTATATGCTGGTCCACATAAAAATACACAGAAAAAGCGATCCGGTGCTCAAGGGAGTAGACAGATAAAACAGAAACCTGAGATACTAAGAGAACTGGAGAGTTAGTAAGAGCTTTAGCTATCCGCTTCTGGTGCGTGTCTTTCTGGAGGATTCTTTGCTGTTGAAATGCTATTGGACAGCATGAAAAATGGAATACTGTGAATTTTGGGAACAACCTCATCCTGATATGTAGATATGTGAATTTTTACTGAACTATTGCTGCATCTTTGTTGAGGAAAAATTTGTGGGAAATTATCTTTGATCATATTGGTGATATAAATGAAAATGGGGGACGTGGGAGAATTCAAAATACTGGATTCTATCTCAGGAAATAAACACAATCTTGGCCCCAAAATCTCAGATTAAATTATAATTTTCTTCAGTTTCTTTCAAGATATCTGATACTGCAGAGAAATTAATTTTGCTTAAATATAAATACTAAAATATAATAACATTACATATACATGTTTATACAATAACTTACAGTAGTTTATATGTCTTGGTCTGTATGGATGTACTTTTAGTTGCCCAATAGTTCTTGGGAGGAGAAAGTTCCTACCAGTAGAGTGCCCTCTAAACCATTTGAAGTCAAGACAGTACGATCAGCAGCACTTTGGAGCCTGTTTTGTGAAAAGAACAGCTGTTTAACTAAATTTGAAATGTATCTCAAGTGTCTAATGTTTCTCAAATTTCTTGTTTTGACTTTTTCACAGTCCATGATACTGTGACAACCTTATGACCGTGTTGCTCATTAGTATCTCCTTTGTGTTTGGTCTGTTGCTTTACGCTTTTTGTTTATTTGAAAATGTAGCAGACTGTCCACTTGAAGGTTCTAGGCTACAAAATATGAGATAATCTCATCTGAAAGGAGAATGTGAAACATATTTCTTACTAGTTCTATCCACCTGCTTGAATATTCTGATTTGTGGATTCTAGTAAAACCAGTTTTTTAAGTGTACCTCAATATCTTGTCTTTAGCTATAGTACAATGGGGTATTTTTTTGAGATTATCCAGACAGTCATAGTTTTATATGCATTTTCAAAGAATTACTTTAGATTAGAAAACCTGCCTAGGGGCAAGTATTCCATTCCTTTTTCTCTGGATTGAACCTAGGTCTTCTGAACTATTTCCATGTATGAATTTATTAATATATCTGAATGTTATCAATAGCTTAAATATTTCTAATGATAGATATATAATGATAGAAATATCATTTTTAACTATTTATTTTTCAGTCTATTGTTCAAGTTATTCCTCTGTTAAGCTATTTATGATTTGCCTCACTTAAATTTTGGCAACTTGTTCCTAAAGCTGAAGTTATTCAGGGATAATAAGAGCAGAGATGATGACTTTGTGAAGATTATATGTTGTTCCCTTACTAAGCACGGATGTAGTCCCCAGGTTGGCCTCAAGCCTTTATTTCGGTGATTTGCTACTTCCTAGTAAGATGATAGCTAACAGCAAAATCCAGCTCAGGTTCAATCTTATCTAAAGTAAGTTTTCTGACAGTGCATCTACTTGGTCTGCACCTGAAAATCTATCCAGACAGGCTGAACTGACAGTTTCATATCGAATCACTTACAACTGTGGGTAATCTCTGTCAGCAGCATGCTGATGTTCCGTCTTAGTCTCTTCTTGTACTTCCAGCTCTGTAGAAAGGCAGAAATAAATTATCAGGTTAGAGCTATAAAGAGGAATAAACTGATTTTTTTTTTTACTTATTCCATATTCATGAAAGTGATGACAGAATTATTAGTATTTCCCACTTTTTTTTGAAAGAATTTGTCCATCATACCTTCTCTGCTTTGACTTTCTGGTTTCAAGTCTGTCTGCACATAGCAGATATACAGAACAGGGCTTCAGTGTGATCTGTATCTTAGTACAAATATCTATTTGTTTGGCCTGTAATGCTAGGTGAAATATCATTACAAACAGTATAACCTTGTAAGGAATCAAAGTATAATTCCTGTTACAGCTCACAGTTATATAAATGGGAGACATGACAGAGATTGTAATACATCTTATGTTGGAGTGCCTTTATAGTGTTTTGATTTGTCTAAAAACATGATTTTAAGTTTCATTTTTTAGTAGTTCTTTATTGAAAAATTGACCACCCACAGATTTACCACTAACACATTTCCTGCCGTGCAATAATTGGTTTAGTTGTAGTCAGTGTCATGATGCTAATTTCTTCCAGTGCTCTTGCACCTTCTATACAAAGGAGACCGATCTCTAGTTGTCTATCCTCTTGAATGTAAATGTAGTTTCATTTCTGTTCTTGTATAGCAGTCCATTTACTTCACTTCTTCCCACTGCAAAGTTCAAAAGCTTTTACTAGCTTGACACTTGCATCAGGTAAAAGCTGACAGTGTTGATGTGTTACCCCAGATGTGTACAGCACGGAGGTGTGTAAAATGTGATAGCTCTATGCTCTGGTGGCACTGCTTTTCCAAAAATAACCCAGGTGCGTTAAGCCTAGGCACTTACATATAAGATGTCTTTGGTAGTTAAATGACAGAACAACACAAAAACGTTTCAGCAAGGCACTTAGTGAGTCGTTTTCTTCTTGAAGCTTAGAATCATAGAAGAATTTAGGTCAGAAAAGACTTTTAAGATCAAGTCCAACTATTACCACTGCCGAGTCCACCTCTAAACCATGTCCTTAAGTGGCACATCTATATGTATTTTAAATACTTCCAGGGATGGTGGCTCAACGCTGGGCAGCCTGGTTCAATGCTTGACAACCTTTTTGGTGAACACATTTTTCCTACTATCTAGCCTAAAGCTCCCCTAACACAACTTGAGACCATTTCCTCTTGTTACTTAGGAGAAGAGACCAACACCCACCTCACTACAATTTCCTTTCAGGTAGTTGTATTGAGTAATAAAGTCTCCCAAGAGTGTGATGGCACTCAAGATGATCTGCTCTACAACCTTTCCTGGCACCAAGATTTGACTGTCAGGCCTATAATTCCCTGGATCCTCCTTCTGGTCATTCTTGTAAAAGGGTGTCACATTTTCTAACCTCCAGTCAACTGGGACCTCCCTGGTTAGTCAGGTCAGCTGATAAATGATGGAAAGTGTTTTGGTGAGCCACTTAATTGCCATGTATCACCTCGTTCTTTTTCACTGAAATTAAAGTTATGAAGAGACAGGAATTCATATTTCAGTCACGTTGATGTTTTCATATGCATTGTATTATATGCATGATATTTTCTTCTATCTTCTTAATATAACAAATTGTTTATTAGCTCAGTTCTGCTCATTTCTTTTTTTTAATGTTTCAAGGTATCTGAAAAACTATTCCGAGATTTGTGTCAGTCCTTTGAGATCTCTGATTC
The DNA here is from genome assembly GCA_033558185.1 of Dromococcyx pavoninus. Lineage (NCBI taxonomy): Eukaryota > Metazoa > Chordata > Aves > Cuculiformes > Neomorphidae > Dromococcyx > Dromococcyx pavoninus. The sequence goes on along the minus strand of JAUMJL010000389.1, from coordinate 1,463,951 downwards.
TACTGTAGACAGTCTGAATTCTGAAAGTGAGTCCATTTCTGCATTCCCAAAACTGAGTTTCAGTATCTGTGTAGGGCTTGGGAGAAATTTAAATGGTTTACAAGGACAGAGACAAGTGTGCTGCAAAAGTAGAATAAGAGGTTCTGACATAATTCCTCTTGAGCTTCCAGCTGTGTCCACAGGTTTCACGAGAGTTTCAGCATTTTCACAAGAGCTATCGCACTCCAAGTTCATAAATAGCAAAGTAATCTATAGCTGGGACGTCTTTGTCTTTATGAAGGAAAGTACTGTGTTCTGTAATAAACAAATTCAGCAAGAATTACACTCGCAGCCCCTCTCTCCCAAGCCCTTCACATAATGTTCTTTTTCTTCCTGGGTTCCAGACTTTTTTCTTAGGCAATTCCTGTTTGAATGGATTATGCCAACCAGCTTTATGAGCATTCTTAGAGGATTTTTTGATTTTTGTCGTGTTCCGCCCCCTTCCCTCAGCTAACTTCATAAATAGAGCTATGAGCCAGTCTTCAAAGCTACAGAACACAAAGCCTCTTGTAGAACAGGGAAACAACTGTGGAGTTTAACAACCTTTGAAAATGGGTGCTACTTGTTTATCATCTCCTCTATTTGTTCAGCAGGCTGCTTATGTCAGGATCACATTGATATCAACCTTTAACTTTAGCTTGGCTCTGAACATACATAACTCAACCAAGTTTTACTTCCCTAGACTTTCCTACCTCCTGTCTTCTCTGTTCTTTCTCTGTGGATCAAACTCTTCTCTGGAGTGAGAGTTAAATTCTCCATAGTGTTTTCATTCAGGATTTGATTTATGATTCAGAGGATTTGGCAAAATGAAAAACAAACAAATTGGCTTTTCCTGAAATGCAGTTCCCCTAAGTTGTTTCACTTCTCACAAAGGAGGTGCGGAGATGAAGGTGAACTCAGCTTGACTATAAGTTCAAAATCCAAATTGTAGGTAAATTAAAAAAAAAAATTATTCTTCTAAACTTATTCCTTTCAAGAGTTAACTGACTTGCTTAAAAAGGAGATTATTCCTCATTTGTACAGCAAGGAGATGAATACTAGGTAATAATAATTCATAAATAAATTACAAGTAGTTCCTCTATTTTGTTATTCTATTTTTCAGCCATATTAGAGCATATTCTGATTTGTCTTCACGTTCAGAGAGTTGTCCTTGGCTAATCTTACACACAGATACAGCACATTTGCAAAAAAACAGTTTAAAATTTCTCTTTTCTTGAGATGCTACAGTCTCTTGCTGTAGGATAGGGAGTAAACTTGGTGCTAACTGGCATCTTGGATTGCTCATTATAGAGAGAGCAAACCTCTACAACATCAAAATGCAAATATTTGAGGACTTTGTAAAAATGTTGCAGATTAGAAATAAGTCTTCTAACACTTCTGGGGCTTCTTTCAGTGCAGAGCTCCACTGGACAAGTACAGTCTCATGCAAAATAATTCTCAGGGTGACAAAGGTAGCAAACCAGTCCCTCTGCCAAGTGGAGGAGTCCATGAACAGTCTCTCTGGTGTCCCAGAGATGTCTGTTTTCTCTAGTTTTCTCTAGCAGTCCCTTGGACTGGCAGAAAAGATAAGTTCTCTTATTTCTCTGGCACTGGCTAGATAAATGAACTTGCAGCTTTGGGAATACAGTTAAAAGAGAAGAAGTTAGAAATCTAGTGCGTGCCATTTATACTTTCCTCTTTGTCCTCAGGTCTTACTGGAAAGTCTCTTCTTGTCATAGGAATAGATTGGCTTTACCTGCAGGATCCTTTGGCAAGTTGAAGGAGGAACTGCACTGATAATTTGCTGTTTATTTTTAAAATAAGCATAATAATAATATCAAAATTCTGCTACCAACAAGATGTATTTTACTTTAAATGGCCAAATTTATGAGTTGTCTGCTGTGGGCTTTGGCAGACCTGCAGGAACTAAGATTCTGGGAAGACAGAATCGTACCACGCTGAGCATCATCTGTGTCTGTTATGTAGGCAGATAGGCTCTCCCTGGGAAAAAAGAAGATGGGCTACTCCTGGCTAGCTCCAGATATCATAGGCACACTGGTCTCCTGATCTCTTGCTGCTCCTGGCACAGCTAACACCCTCTTATCACAGTGCCCTCTCTTTCCTTTGAATTTCCTTCTCAGCATGCCATGTGTGCCCTTACTGGGAATGTGAGCACACCCATGTAGGAGTTGCAAAATAAAAGGGGAAGCACTAGGGTGTCCAAACCCTCTGTAAGGCTCAGGCAAATCTGAACCTGGGCAGGCTTCACACTATCTTGAGTGAAATTACTCATGAGCAGTGTATTAAAAATATATATATAAATAAATAAAAGTCAAAGCTTTCTTCCTTATTTCTCCCCACTGCTATTCTTCTCCCTAGGCCCAAGATGAAGAATCAGCAAAGAGAACGATGATAGCCTTAGGCAAAGTGCTGTGGAGATGAGTCTTTAAAGGAAGAAAACAGAAGGCTGAAAACTTTCAGTACAGTCTGTCAGCCTTGGGCACTGAATATGAACATAGCAGGTCTGGAAAGACTTCATCAGTGCCTAGCGATTATGGTGTTCTCTGCAAACCTTTTGTAATATCTGCTGCAAATTAAGTTTGATAGTTAAATAAGCATGCAAGGCAACTGAATGTGCTTTTTGATCTCTTGTGTATAGGCACTGCTTGTATTTTTTCATGGATCACTAGCCTGCACTGTATTATAACACTGGACATGTTCCACATTTCTTTTAAACAGTGGCCATGTAGGAGCTGATATTACCCAACTCTTAGATACATTTTCTCTTTAAAAAGACCTTATATGCAGGCAAGCCTTAGGGTGTGCTATGAAAGCATTAGAAGTGACTGAAGTAAAAAGTATTTCAAGCTGATGTTATTGTAATAAAATAATTGTCTGGTATCGATTGGCTTAGACTGCCTGCCTGGAACAGTGCTGCATCAAAATGCTGTGATACTAGTATATCAAATGATATTGCTTTTGAAACAAGCATACCTTAATGCTTCCAGACCATATTGACTAGTGTGTTACTTCCATTTATACTGGTGTTGAATTAATTATGGGCAAGAAAAATTATTGTATGGTAGATCGTGATTATTGTGGTTTAGAGTGTTTGTTTAAACTGGTCTAATATTGCTTAACATTAGACATAGTACCTCAGTGAGATGACAAATATATCCCATTTGAGATGACAAATATACCAGGTCTTCCCTGATGGAGATGTACCAAAAGTAAAAATGCACTTAAAGTCTCTAACAGACTTCTTTCAGTTTTAAATGTACTAAAAAGGTGAGTTAGAGAATGTTTGGAGTTGTTTTGTTTTATTTTGTTTTTCCCTTGGAGATGATACTGTATGATTGCATATAATTGTATAATTGGACCTTCTGGAAAGTTTCTCTTTTTTGTGCCAGATGCACATACTCAAACAACACCCTATTATCTTGATTACAGCACTCTAGTGTAATCACTTCTGCTCAAGTATTTCTGTCCAAATAAGACACCAAGAAGGTAAGGTAAGAAGAGAAATACATACCTAAACATAGATAACAAGATAGTTAACATATTATATGGTAAGGTAAAAGTTATCTATTTGCTCAGAGACATAAAAATTATATTTTTTATTACCTGTCCAGCATTGAAACATGAGATTTTAAAGACTGTATATTTAGTTTAGTAATATTGTGCAAAAATAATTAATTGAACATTATTTGGATACTATTAAAACATTACAAAAAGGCAAGTAAAGCACAGAAGCATCATAAACTCATTAAAACCATGAATATTCAAATGTTTCTTCTCACCATTTTTGTACCCGAAAAATCATAAAGTCCTAAAAACAAACACTTACCCCTAAATTTTTTGAAATAACTTTTGTTATCTCTTCTTTCAAATCTACTTCTTTGGTAGCCTAGAGATTATAGAAGTAAGTCAGTGTCGTTTCTTGTTTATTTTGTTTCTTCATACTTGCAAGTGGTTTTAATAGAATGAGGAAGGGAAAACTGTATACAGTGATAATATGACCTGCCAGATTCTCAAATGCAAGACACGTGCAAATCAGAAGTAACTGAAATAATTTCAACTACTTTTAGAATTCCATCAGGGAGAACAAGGTAAAGGAACTTGCCCATAGTCACTGCACTCATCAGGAAATGTCTTGGAGACCTCCCAAGTGAAATGCAAATGAGATTCATAAGTCAGTATAGGAGATGCAATGGAACCAACCTTACAAAGATCTACTTCCTAGAGACATCTTGACATGCCAGTGTTAGCCTCACACTTTTAACTTCTTTCATTATGAATTCACAGGTCTCAAATCTGTTGTATGTTATGAATGTGTAAGTTGAAACTATGACCTTTTTAATTTAAAGCAGCAAAACCCACACAAGAAATAAAATCTTTATAGGGCTAGTAAGAAGAGCTAACGAGTGCTGGGAGTATTTCAGGAATGCTCTCTTAGAAACACAAAATTCACTCCCTTTAAAGGTAAGGGAAGCAGGTAGAGCAAGTAACTCCCTTCAGGCCCCTAGATCTGCTCAATGCAAAAAGAGAACTGTACTAGGAGTGGAAAACCTGATGAGAACGATTCGGGCATTGTCAGGGTGTGTGGGGATGCAGTTACAAAAGCAAAAACTCAGCTTGGATTTAAATTGACCTGGGATGTCAAAAACTACAAAAAAGTATTGTTCAGGTGCATGAAAAACAAGCAGGAACAGAAGGAAAATATTGGCCTGTTGTTAAACAGGAGATGAATTAGTGACAAACAACATTGAAAAGACCAAGGTTCTCAACACTGTATTCACCCCTGTTTTCATCAGCACTGTTACACTCCAGGCCTTAGGAACAAAAACCTAGGTTGATGCAAACACAGAGCCACCATCAGTGGTATGCAAACTATTAGAGGAGCTTGACCCCTACAAATTGTTTGACCCTGACAATATCTACCTGAAGGTATTAAGGGAGCTTGCTGACATTGTTGCAAAGCCGTTCTCCACAATATTTTAGAAGTCACTTGGTAAACGTGTTGGCCTTCTGTGGCAGAATAACCTACTTCGTTGGTGTGGGGCAAGTGTTGGACATTGTCTATCCAGATAGCTCCAATGCTTTTGGAGATAGTTTCCCGCGGCTGCCTCCTAGAAAAAAGGATGTGTTACAGTCTAGAGAAGTGGTCTACGTGGCGGGTGGGGAACTGGCTGACAGGTTTTACCCAGGCTGTGCTGGTAAATACCTGTTTTTCAAACTGGAAACCTGTCACAAGTGGGGTCCCACAGGGATTGATATTGGGCCCAACAATGTTTAATGTCATCGTAGGTGATCTGTATGATGGGATCAAACGTACCTTGATGGAGTTTAGTGAGGATATCAAACTGAGTGGGGAAGTGAGCATTTCAGAAGGGAGAATCACCCTCTAGGAAGACCTAGGTAGGCTGGCAGAGTGGGCTAACAAGAACCTTATGAGGTTCAATGAGGACAAGTGCAAGGTCTTGCACCTGGGAAAGCATAATTCAGGACTGCAGCACAGGCTGGGATCTGCCTAACTGGGGAGCAGCTCTGTGGAAAGGGACTTGGGGGGTTTGGTGAACAAGAGGCTCAAAATGAGCAAGCAGTGTCCTGCAGTGGCAAAGAAAGCCAACAATGCATCAACAAGGGCATCACTAGCAGAGATAAAGTCATTATCCCACTCTATGCAGTGCTTGTCAGACCACACCTGTAATACTGTGCTCATTTTTGGTCCTTGTTATGCAAAAAAAAGTGTGGACATGATGGAGAGAGCCCAGAGAGGAGCCACAAAGATGATTGAAGGACTGGAAAGCCTGCTGTATGAGAAAAGATTGAAATAACTGGATTTATTCAGCCTTGAAAAAAAAAAAAGGCTTCTGAGGAGACCTTATTAGCAGGTGGCTACAAAGTAGATGGAGCCTCCCTTTTTAAAATGAGTCACCTGGAAAAGACAAGGGGTAATAGGTACAAATCAGTCCTGGAGAAATTCTGATTGGATAGAAGATGAAAATTTTTCACAGTGAGAGCAATCAACCATGGGAACAATCTCTCCATGGAAATGGTGGATTCTCAAACGTTGGATGTTTTTAAGATTCAGTTGGACAGGCTGGTGATCCGTCTTGTCTAGACTGCATTTTTGCCAAGAATTTTTGGACAAGATGGTCTTTGAGGTCCCTTCCAACCTAGTATTCTGTGATTCTAATTGGCATGTAGCATGTTGATGAAAATAAAAATATAGCGTGAATTTTCTTTTCCTGACTAAGGAAATCCTACGGTGTTTTAAGCATACTTTTTACTAACAATATCTAAAGTTATTGTATTGCTTTCCAACTTATGTGACAGATGACTTCCAGAAACTTCTCATGAAACTACTTAGATTCATTTTATACTGAATCTATTCTTCTGATCTTTGTCTCCTCCTGACTTAAACCAATGTGTTGTCAAATGAGAACTGGAGCAAATTTCTCTAGGTTGACAATTACTTGGAATGACAAGGGAACAAAATCTTAAGTTTCCTTTCATCTCTAGTGAGCTGATCAAACTTAATGTAGGGGTATTTCAGTTAATTACTTTGAAATTCAAAATATAACAACATTTACATAAAACACTTTCTAATTACAAAATAGTCCATAGAATAACTTCTATGCAGATATTAACTTACTGAAGATGTTAGCAAGAATGCTGGTTTAGAGTATCTAAAATCTCAGTTCTGTAGTTATTCTGATTATGAAAAATGGTAAGTATATAATGTACGCTTTAGAAGCATTGTCTTAAAATGTCACAGGAGCATGAAACACTACAGAGCAAAGGCTGATACTGCAGTTATTACTTCCTTTTATACTCATGGTTTCATCTAAAACTTTGTTGAAGAAAATTCAAATTGTGGAGGTATGATGGCTTGTCAATACTTTACTGTTTTCCAGAATGGCTAGCATATTTTTCCTTTAAACATGTTTTCCTTCCTTTTTCTGTCTGCTTTCTGCTTTGACTTACCTTTAATGTGCATCAAACACAGGATCAGATACACAGATAGTGTTGAACAGTCGTGTGATTTAATAATGAATTTCAACTGGGCAAAGGGAGAAAAGAGGAGGCAGAAGGACTTAAATAGTTTGGACCTGTGAAAGCCAGAGCTGTGTGTACCCTGATTATCAAAGTTTTAATGAAGTTCGTCTGATTAAAAAAGTATATTGGAAAAACCAATGAGAAGACAGGCCAAATGTTCTCCTTGTTATAGGTCAGGTTTTGCACATTGTAAGACCCCTGGGGACATGGAAAACTTTCCCCAGACTGCCCCATGAGGGGAGAATCTTCCAAAAGCCAATAAGGATGTGTTTGTGCAGAGCAAGGACAAAAGGTTCTCATCCGCCTTTTTACTAATAGGCAAAACAAGAAGTAAACCAGGTCTGGTAAGGAATTCTCCCTATTGACCTTGTTAAAATTCAGCACGATGTTGGCATTGTCACGGTTTTAGTTCTGCAAAACTAGGGACTAGAATTTGCATAGACTTAGCAACTTTAGGAGCAATTATAATCTCACTTTTGAGTTTCTATAGAAGAGCCTGGTCCTTGATTAATTTGAAGTTTAACCATGTGGGTTTTTTTTTTTTGTGAAACAGATTCAGGCTTAGAAAGAGTATCTGTACTAATGGTTTTCCTATGCTTTTGATTAACATTTTAAAATCAGATTTATTTACACGTCTGTTCTGTAAATTATAACCTCAATAACATTAAAACAACCTACACTAAAGGAAATCAATAATAGTCATTTAAGAACTATCTACATTTTTCTGACATGCACACATTCTAATTAAAACTGTATGGTATTTATATTATAGGAGATGACTAATTGAGGGAATTATTAATCTATGTATAACGCTTTATAGGGAGTTTCTTTTGACAGTGTAGTGTAGCAATGGAGGAAAAGGTATCGGCAAATGATACTTGGTAAACGGAGTTCTGTGATTCTAAGCATAAGGATGAACTAAGGGATTTTTTTTAATACACCATGTGAGGATAAAGGCTTTAATTTTGTGTGTTGTGTTTGTCAGGGATAGTGTTAGACGTCCCCAGTCCTGTAGTGCTGCCTTCACCCAAAACACTCAGTCAAGCGAAAAGAAAGAGTGTAGGACTGTAGCTTCCTCATGGATTTGATACAGACAGCAGAGCTGGGAATATTGATTCACCATAAACTCAAATGTTTCATGTATCAGTGGAAATGGGTATGACCTAGTGCCATTTAGACTTTCTTCTGAGCTCTCAGAATACTAGGAAATCTCCTGTGCTCATGAGACCCTTACTTTGGATGACTTTTTGATATTCCAAATAATAAATAAAAATACCTGTCAGCATTTTCTAAAGCTGTCTTAGTGTATTAATTGTGTACAGGTTTGAAAAAGGACATAAAGCTACAATGTTGGCTTAATAGATAATGAACATTCGTATGAATTACGTATTGAAATTCCTTCAAACTGAAGTGGATTCTGGAGTAGCAACTGCAAAATCAAGCAAAGAGGCCACTGATTGGTAACACAGCAAAATTTGAAAAAACTGTTTGTATTTGGAAGCTGGACCTTGTGAAAGTAGGTGTCTTGGTGCATAGTGAATAACTAATCAACAGAAGATTTAATCCTCAAGGGCTGTTTCTCATTAGAGCATTTCTTGCGTAAGCACTTACTGGGTGACCTCAAATAAAGCACTCCATCCCTTTGAAATAATGGCTTACATGCAGGGCATTTCATCCCCAGGTGACTGGTGTCATCAAAAATGGATAAATCATGTATACAGACTTCTATTACAGCATTATGAGTCTTCTTTAAAAAGATAAGAAATCTTCCATAAATGTGCAGGAAGGGCTGTGTGGGAGAGAAGATGAGATGATGGGTAACTAAAAAGGATGAGGAAGAACAGAATAATATTCCTAGTTAAAACTCCAATAGAAAAATGGTCACTCATAGCACAGTCATCTATCCTTGTCAGCAGCAGTGAAAAAAAATTGTGCTTACAAATGTAAAGAGTTTTGAATAATGGAAAACAATAAAAAATGCAAGTTTAGATGCAATGTCATCTGGGAGTTTTTAAGTGTTTTCTTAGTGCAATTTTTTTCCGGGGATTTGGAAGAAATTTATTTAGACCTTGGGTTCATTGAGAGCTAAATCTCAGTCTACGGGTCTCAAAATACTTTTAAACAGCCACATGTCATGCTGTGTCAGGTAATACTGCTGTCACCTTCAGATTTGTTTAGTACTGACAGTAACAGAATGGATGGAAGGAGATAAGAAATAAAGAGAAACTAAACTGTAGAATTGTTTCTTGACAAAAAGGACAGAAGTATTTAGCACAGTAAAAGTTAAAAAGCATCCAGTTTCATTCTCTGGAAGCTAACATGGAACGAATACAGTTATGGAAAGAAAGAAATCTAGATTCAAAAATCTGTTATTCCACAGGTGCAAAAATTGGAGTGCTCATAAGCCAACACAATTTGTATAAGGAATGTGAACTTGGGCACAAGTTAAACAACAAAATTATGCAAAACTTATTCTAAACCACTTCAGATATTCAATACAGATTCAAATAATTTGAATTACACTTGTATTGAGGGGCAATAGCAGAGTGAAACCCTAATATAAGACACTTTTAGTGATTTAGCCAAAATCATTGCATAACTACTAGGATGAACATTTTTGAAGGCAGTTTGATTTATTTTATTCTTTTCCTTTAAATGACCTTTTATTTTTCAAGTGTATGTCATTTTTTCTGAACAAAGCCTACAGCAATTTGGTTTTAGAATCTGCTGTAAGGAATATAGTGGATTGGGATAATTTGCCTGAACTCTCTATATTCTAGGTGATAAAGCTATGAATTATTTTTCTGATATTTCTATCTGTAGAATGGTTTAGTGGCCTTTTACCTGGACACTGCAAGGAGTCTCTGAATAGCTACTGAATGCAATGGTAACAGCAATTAGCAATGTTTAAGAACTGAATGGTATCATGTGCATTGTACAGGCAAACGAGACTGCTCAGCACTGGGGCAGTTACAATACAGAAATGTAGATGCAGCCGTGACTCTGAGTGACAGCAACAATCTCCCTTTGCTGTAGACTAGAAAAAGTGATGGGCTGCATGGCAGAGGGCATGGTGAGTCTCCTGAGGGGATATGAGCAGTGGGAGAGTAGTTAGTGCATAAGAGGGAGTGACTTCAGGACATTGTATCTCTGCAGCATCCCCGAACATGATACTCAGCCTTAATGTACAGTTAAAGCCTTATAACTATTGCAGAAGAGAAGCTTATTAATCATTATTTTGTAGCTGAAATTTTTCTACCTGCAAGCCTTCTGCCTCACTGAGAAGGATGTAATTATGTTGATAAAAATAGCTGCACTCTAAATCTTTCTCTTTGAAACAGTTTATTTTGAACAGATATTTTAATTAGTGTTTTAGCACAGATGCAAAAAAGCCCAGTTTATTTGCACCTTTAACCAGATCCAACCTGTCATTATGCTAAGCATTATGTAAAGCTAACAAAATAGAGTTGGTGCCTACACATCTTATGCTAACTGATGCACTTTATAGAAACACAAATATCGATGTACGAAAGCAAATAACTGCAGAACAAACAGTAAAACATTAATTCTAACGTTGCAATGCTAACAAATAACAGCCAAAGTATTTGTGAGCTTGCAGAGCAGTTCAAATGCCAGTTCTTATCCACAGCAGTCTAAACAGGTACACAGGTGCTAGAACTCAGAGCTGGACCAGTGAATCCACCCAACAAACAAACCATCTGCCCAGCCTGTTATCACGGTTCTCTGCAGATACAGTGCTGCAATCCAGACTACATACTACAGCTTAGGAATGAAATGCTGATGTTCCACCATGATTTCATGTCCAAGTGTGTTTCCTGATTTCATATTCTCTTATAAAACCAGGGATCATGATCAGACATTATTATTCTGTGAGTGATTTAGCCTTAGAGTGGGTTCAGCCTTCAGTGGGTTTCGTGTTTAGAAACCTACATTTTTATACTCTTACATTACTTGGGTAGCATCAAAGAACGGAAGAGAAGAATTAGAAATGATCATATGTGTATGAAATAATTATGAACTTACTACTGGAAACTTCCCTGTTGCCAGAGATCCTGTTGCCTTCACCTTTTCCTCATGGCTCTTCAGTATGTTCTCACATTCTACCAACTTCTGTGTATTTGGCTTCATGTATCTTAGATCGTTGATCACCTCATATAGAAAATGTAAAATTGCAGGAAAAAAGGGGAAGGACTTTGAAGTTTTTTTCTTACCTTTTAATGTGTTCCCACTACACACAATATAAAAGCAGCCAAAAATATTTCCACACCCAGTTGCTTTGTAGTGTTTGCTAGATCACAGAGAATGTGTATGTTCTAGAGCTGGGGATTACCTTGTCTTGGTAAACCTATGAAATGTTTGGATTGGAAACATAGATGTAGATGTTTCATACAAACTCACCTATTTTGTCGTTACTATTAAATTCATCACAACTTTACAAAGTTCAATTTCTGTTTAATTAATGTGCTGCAATACTCTTTATTGTATAAAAATGTAACAATCTCTCTTTGCTATGAATATTTGTCTAAATTCTATTACTCAAATTCTCACAATGATTGAGTTTTCAGGAAATGTTCTTTGTAAGTGTTTTTTTTTGCTTTTCCACTTACTATTTCACTATGCCTTAAAATTAAAGCAAAGCTTAAAATCATAATTTTCCATCTAAAAGAATATTGACATGAATCTACATATAAGAAGGCTCTAATTACAACATCCAAAATAGAATAGTATAAATCCTTCACTTTTAAAGATCTTTGTTTTGAATTGAAGTTTAATCAAATCGTATGTTAAGTGTTTGAGTTCAAACAGAGATGAAAGCTCAGAGTATTATCTTCGATCCTATAAATGCTTTCTCCTGTGATAAATCCTCCTTCACCTGAGCAGTCTGACTGATGTCAATGGCTTGAGCCCTCACCTGCCTCGAATTACATAGCACAATTCACAAGGAAGCCAGCTTTGAAATTACATTCACATACTATTCCTACTTCAGTCTTCCCGCTGTCTACAAGACATAGAAAAAGGTTCTGTGACTGATGCAATGACAGTGGAGATGGACTGACTGGAAGGGTTAAAGACAGGGTTTGTGGAGGGCTACTATAGAGCGTATAGTGTATGAGTCTGACCAATGTATATGCACTAACCATATGTTTGGACCCTCTCTTCAGCATACTGGGGCTTTCCAGGTTGATAGCAGATGCTGTGAAATTTGATAATTCACAGCAGGTATTCAATCACTGATATATGAACAGGTAGTAGTTTGAGGAATTTCTATTAGGAGAAGCCTGCAAGACTAAACCTGCACCTATGGAACACGATGAATCCAGCTCTTCAGAATCATTCCATAGAGACTGTCACACAGAAAAAGAGACGTGACGAGGAAAAAGCAGATGTATGACAGAACTAGTCACAAATGCCAAGTAGAAATAGGGACAGATTTGTTAAGAAGCAGTTATTGATTCTCGAGCCTTCCCCTTCTGCTTTGATTGATGATTTCTATTCCCTCTTCCCACATACAATTATTCACTTCTCGCTTTTCTTACTGCAGTGTTCCCATTTTCTTCTGTGCATATAGCATGACCTCTCAAATTTCAGCAAGGCTTCCACTTATCCTTCAGAACTGGCTTCCTCAGCACTGCCTTCAAGAAATTAGCTGACTAAAATAAAGCAATGTGTGTGGGTGTACTTATCAGAAGTCAGGAAACATGAGACATGAATTGTGTTTTATTCTTCATAGGTTGTCTGTATCTATGTACATTCCTTGTACATGCTCTTTATTAGGAGTGAGAAATATCCAGCAAAAGATCACTTATCTGTGAATAGATAAGTATGTGGAACAAGAAAGCAATGAAAATTGAATTAAAGAATATGGAAGAATATATAAAGAATATAGAGAAGATGGAAATTCTGCAAGTAGATTTTGTTCTTGTTTCTGCTTTTTGTTCTTTTGTTGAAATAAGAAAGATGATAAACTTAAGTTGACTCTGAAGCTCCTCATTCTGTATGAATAGCACATATCTTTGGGTTGTGTTCCTCTCTTTTAATTTTAATTAATTTCCTTCCCCATATGTTCAATAAGATCATTCAGTAATTTCATCTGAATTTAAGTTTTTTGAAGTATCAAATGCTCTTTATGCTCAAAAAATTATACATAGTATCAAAACACCCAAGTGTTGTAAAAAAGGTAGCTTAGAAAAACAATTAACAGCTTATAAACTAACTACGATCCTAGTGTTCATTTAATATTTCTAGCATACTAAAACAGTACAAATGCCTAAATTCAATCAAGCTTCCTGATAAAAATGAACTCAAAAACTGCTTTAACCTTTTTGAAACAATACATTTTGACATTTCCAAAATGAAAAGAGCCAAGATTTCATGTAGACTCTTCCCAGCGAAGCTGTCATAAAAATCAACAAGTTCTTATGACGCACTTGGAAGGAGAATACATTATATTTTCTAGTTAGCAAATTGTACCGTTGTTTGTCAGTCTTTTTGTTACTTGACCGTAGTGTTAAAGATATTTGGACTACTTTACAGAAAGGATGTGTTTATAATCTGTAGTTTAATTTCTGCTGGTCTGAAGAATCACTACCCAATCCGAATTCAGTGGCATGATGATTATAAAGAACAATTGTAGATTAACCCTGTAAATTTTAAATATCACCGACAAGACTCGCCTTGCAAGAGAAGCCATTTTATTCAGTAAATTTTGCATTGAGTAGACAGGCATTTATGAGAGGCATTTCCTTAGTGATCACCAATCATTTTGGAGTTTGATTGACTATGTGGACACTGGTACTGTGCCTCTGCACCTCAGTTGATCTCGTGACCCAAGATGAATTTTCATGGAAAAGGGTGGAATCTAACTTTTTCAAGAGTAAAGGAATGTAATAAAAAATCTGCATTTAAGAGATTAGTACTTAAACTGTTTGCAATCATGTACAGCTGTTTAAGTTACAGCTGACAATACCTTTCAACTACTCCTCTGTAAAAAGATATTGTAGGTGTTTCCCTTTTACTTTCTTTTCTTTTTTAAATTCCAGTAACTTACTGTTGCAGTCAGACACAAACAACTTTGACATATTATTACTAAGCCTGATTCTATTTCTCTGCTTTACTTGTCTAAAGCACAAATCACTCCACTGCAACAAATGCAGTCACATTATGACAAAACTGGTGTTGGAGCAGATTCAGCCTGACAGAACAGAAGTCTGCTAATCTGCCAAATCCCAAGGAGGTGGTGTACAGAAAGGAGACCAACATGTAGCTTTCCGAACTGAACCCAGATAATAAATCTCATATTGGTTAGATCTTTGCAGATGAATGAAAGTGGTTACAAAGTGAGCACTAATTAAATAAACTCTCCGGTTTTCATCTCTGAAGAGATCAACTGCTATTTCACATACATAAAGGGAATACTACGTTTTACTTTTGTTGTCTTTGAGAGAAAGAGTTTAAAAGAATGCTCTATTTTTTTTTTTAAGATTTCCCACAAGATTTCACTATATGATAAAACCCCAACAACAAAACCAGAATCCCCACTAGTCATGTCACGTATAATAAAGTAGCATATTGAGGAAAGCATTTTGGATCAGATCTAAAGTCTATTTTAGTTAACTCAACTTTTTCTTTTGGCTTTTCTTAAGTCTTAGAAGTTCTCACTGAAGAAAGAATTTGAACGTATTTGGTACTGTAGAAGTTTTAAAATATTCCATGTTTTTTTTTCTTTCTCTTTATTAAGTTTTCTGATGATTTTAGGCGAGCCAATGACTATCTTGCAGAAGAAGGGGTTGTTTTAGGCCTGGAAAGGAAGGTTTTAAACACTAAAATGTAGAGCACTGTGAACAACTTCTACATAGAAACACAGTTTAGGAACTGGGAGTGGGAGATGAATTACTTCATTTGAGAACATTTCATAATAGACCTCTATTCTTTCAGGTTATATAATTTTGAAATATGGTGTTGCTGGAAACAGTAAGGGTGGTAAGTGATTTGAATGTCTGTCAGTAATGATTTAGGTCAGGGGAAGGTGAACGGTGCTCTTGCAGTCATGTTGAATCCTATTTTATACAGTAATTGTGAACTGAAATGAGAATAGTGGGATGGGAGATTACTTCTGTACACAGCAGATTTGAACTTGATATCGGAATACTGCATTTGCTCCCTGCATCTAGATTTGTGAAAGGATGGTAGAATATCGAGTAGAGAGAAGAGATTTAAAAGCCATATGATTGAAAATCAAAAGAAGTCAATTTTTAAATTTCTTCAAATCAACCAACCAGATGTCTTGTGCACCCCACAAATATTTTTTCTTCTTGTATCAGACCTGTCAGACACATCAGTTACATGTTGAAACCCTTGGAAAGCAATGTTATATTTATAATATTTATAATAAATAATAATTTATATATTTATAATAAAAATGTTTTATTAGGATAAGTTTGATTTGAATTAGATAGACTGACTGTTAATATAGTATTACCTACAAATTGCTATCTCAGTGGCGAATGTTTCATATTCAGAAGAGAGACAGTATGATATAAGATAGGCCTAATGGAATACTGAAGTCTCTGTTGCACTATCATGCTTGCCTACAAATGCAAAATGGGGTTAAAACTAATGCGTATATCTGCAGTATATTTTGACTGGTTTGAAACTATTTGTGTTTTAAACTAGTAAACGTCAAATACTAATAAGCCTGGGCTTTTTCCTTTAACACTAAGTTTAAGATAATTTTCTGTGTATTTTCTCTTTTTTCTTGATAATAAAGGATTTCTGTTCTTGTAATGACTTACAGATTGACCTTTGAATTAACGGGAACAGGCTAAAGTGAGTAAATTCTTCCTAAATTAATGAAAAGAATCCAAAAAAACCAGAAATTGGCTCTCTATGCAGAGAGATTATGCTTTGCCTCCAACATGAGTCCAGCCCTTCAACCAAACATGCCTTCTGGTTAACAGCAGAGAGCAAGACTACTCAGTTAATTATGCTTAATTATGCTTTAACTTGGAAGAAAATAAATAGTTAATACACTCTTCAAAAACAGAGAATTGGTGCAACCAGAGTTTTGTGACATAAGTGTTACAAACCAAAAGCCCCATCTTTTCATTTGCTCCTTGGAGTGGAGAAATGTTAAGTTTGAGATTAATTGACTCTCTGTGACCCAGCCCTATGATGTGAGCTCCTGGCACACAGCCCTGTACTGTACAGGGCATTTTAGTCACTTGAACGGGTTAACCTGTTGACTCCTAGACTTAAGTGCTTCCTCAAGGGTACTGTTGAACTGGAGATATATTTTTTTTACATTCTGTAAAAGTCAGTTGACAATACAGACATTCTGAATGTGAATGTTCATTGGACACTTTAGTACTGTGAAGAATGACAGTTGCCATTTCACGCTGTTTCAAAACTTCAGGCTGATTTCAGAAAACATAGAAAGGTTACAGCTGCAATTGAACCTTCACTCTATCATCCTTGTTTTCAGTAGCCTTCCTTACCTAAATAGTTCCTCAGCAGTACTCCAATATACTTTTTTCCAACAGGGAAAATTATTTATGAATATATTGTGTCAGGTTTTGATTCAGAAAACCTTGCCTACCTCTGCAAGGAGTTTGTCATTATAATTAGATGGACTTAAAACCCCATATCCTTCATATTTGTTCTCTTTACTATTCCCTTTGTTTTGCCTGAAAAAGACAAAACAGCAAGAAGGCACAATACACAAATCTCAGTATATATTGTATAATGTCTAAAATATTGTCAGTTTAGCCCAGTGTCTAGAAACGCCTCACACATTATATTCTGAATGTTTGTCCTGAGTTCTTAGCTACTTTTTTCACCATATCACTGACTGTTACTGTGTGGCTCTCTGTTACATGCATTTCTAACTTCCTTTCCCAAATTCAATTTAAATCATGACACTTTTACTTCACATAATGGGTTCTCAAATACTTTTTTTCTGACAATTATGTCCTGCAACCGCTTTTCCCCCACAACTCCGTGTATCTCTGTATTCAGTTTCTCTGTCGTGCTGAAAGATGCCTTGTCATTTTACAGTTACTGTCTCTCAAACCGGAATACTAAGGCCATGCAAGTTAGAATCAGAATAGATTGTGTTGGACAGGACCTTTAAATGTCAACTAGTCCAACCCCCTGCAATAACCAGCGACATCTTCAACAGGATCAGGTTGCTCAGAGCCCTGTGCAACCTGGCCCTGAATATTTCAAGGGATGGGGCTTCTACTACTTCTCTAGGCAACCTGTTCCAGTGTTTCACCACCCTCACTGTAAAATGATTTTACCTTATATCTAGTCTGAAACTACTCTCTTTTAGTTTAAAACCACTACCCTTTGTTCTATTGCTACAGGTCCTGCAAAAAGGTTTGTCCCCATCTTTTTCATAAACCCACTTTAAGTACTGAAATGCTGCAATAAGGTCTCTCCAGAGACCTTACTTGAATCCTTAGAGAACTGTGTTTTAGTAGTACTGCTTGACCAGGATTAGGATTTTCAATTCAAGTTTATCAAATATGAATATTTTTCATGAAAATGATCTTCAGTTTAACATTTAATTGCCCATTCTCATTTTATTACTGCAGGAGATTTTCTCTATACCTTTCTATTAGCTATCTTTCACATGCCTCTCGTCATCCCTAACAAGCTTCCACATTCTCTGTGTTTGTATATATATATGTATACACATGCACACATATATATCTATAAATAAATATAAGCATATATCATATTTGCTGCAATGGAGGGAAAAAATATAACAATTTCTGTAGTGGGAAGAGTGAAAATGAACAATAGAATTTTATCATCCATAAAATATCAGTTACGATAAAGACACCAAGTAATACAGTACAGTGTGATGGATGCTGGTCACAGTCCATATCAAATGATCTAACACCTGTTATTTGTGAAAAATTAGTGACTGATTCAATCAGAAGAGAGCAGGAAGGAAAAATGATGGCATAAATCCTTATATGAAAATATGGTCTAATGCACAGAAATTATTATAAATCTGCTTTTAGTTCCATGCATCTTTCATGTATGTGATAGGGAATTAAAATCAAAAAAAGTGTGTTGTTGTGCTTGGGTTAGACAGACAAATCAAAGTCAAGCTGTAAGAAAATTATTCAGATGTTTCTGAATTGAATGAAAGGTATAAGAATGTAGGATGTATGTAATATTTTTCTTTCTAAATGGAGTTGTCACTGTGTTTAAAATACAAAAAAGTGAGAGAGATGTTTTGCAAGTGACAACAAAACAAAATTTGAGTTAAGGAGAGATTTAAAGTTCTAAACTGCTGTCCTGTAGTCGTGGAGGCAGTTTGTATTTTTAAAATATAGATAAAGTTTCCTCTTAAGAATGATTTCTCTGTAGGATTGCGTAATCAAATTCATTGCACCTTTTTTCCGTGCCTTATTGTTTTGGTGTGTGGTGTCAATGTGTAAAAGAAAGTTCACCCAGTTCAGTGACATGCATTGCAATATTATTAGAAAATCAAGCCTCATGTTGTATCGTTCATTTTTACTTTTGCATGTCCTAGAAGAAAAAAATTTTTACAGTTTTCAGAATCGTGAAGTGGAAAATACGTCACGAATTAAAAAAACAGAATATGCTCCCAGAAAACAAATGCTCAGAGTGTATGTATTGTGCACCAGACTTATATAACAATGATGTAAGCTTAAAACACCTATGCTGTGAGCCAAGAATGCATGGTCAAATGTCTTAAAAACAATTAGATGAACATATTCCAACACATGCTGCTTAGATCTTCACTACTGATCTATAACGTTTCATTTTCTTTTAATGAGCAGGAGCTGCTGTATTGTGCCTTTTAAAATTCACTTTGTATGCTGTAAAATTCTGAGACATGTGCACAAATGTCACCCAGGTACTTTTCTTTTATAGGATCTACACTTCTCTCTTACTTTTATGTGCTACGGTATAAAAGTCTTCCAAAAACAAATAGGTACTTAGGTTTTTAAAGGGAAAAAGAATTACAATAATAATATTGATATTTTGTATATTCATAGATTTGAAAATAGTTCCCAAAGGTGGTTTTAAATTATCACGTCTGTTTTGCCAGTAAGGAAAATAAGAAATTGGAAGTTCTCCTCCCCCTCTGCTCTGCCCTAATGAGAACCCATCTGGGGTACTGTGCTCAGTTCTGGGCTCCCGGTTAAGGAGAAACAAAGAACTACTGGAGAGAGTCCAGTGGAGGGCCACAAAGATGATGAGGAGACAGAAGCACCCATCCTATGCAGAAAGGCTGAGAGACTTGGGTCTGTTTAGCCTGGAGAAGAGCAGGCTGAGAGGGGATATTACGAATGCTTACAAGTATCTAAAGGGCTGCTGTCAGGAGGATGGGGCCAGGCTGCTTTCAGTGGTGCTCTCAGGGGCAGGACAAGGGGCAGTGAGCACAATCTGGGGCATGGAAAGTTTCACCTGATCACGAAGAAAAACTTATTTAATGTGAGGGTGACACAGGACTGGACCAGGCTGCCCAGGGAGGTTGTGGATTTTCCTTCTCTGGAGATATTCAAAACCCTCCTGGATGCATTGCTGTGCAACCTGCTCCATGTGAACCTGCTTTAGCAGAGGAGTTGGACTGGATGATCTTCAGAGGTCCCTTCCAATCCGAATGTCACAATTTAGCCCTGGCCCAGCTTAATCAGCAAGCAGTTGTGTTCCAATCCCACCCCCATGCTAAGGGAAAGGAAAATGGGGAGAAAAAGATTTGAGGGTAGAAAACTCAAACGAAAACCGCTTTAATGAAACAACATTAATAATGATAAAGAAAATACTATTAATAAGAAAATAATAAAATATGTAGAAATATATTTTATGATTCTAAGATTTCCTCTTGGATTACGGGTTCTCCATTCTGATTCACATCCGTGTTTTCTAGTTTAGGGGGATGGATATTCTGAGAAAAATTGGTGTTACTATTAAAGATTGAGGAAAAGGAGACATTAAGTACCTCTGCCTTTTCCTCATTCATCTAGGGTGTCTTTGCTCCCTGATAATTTCTATCTGACCAGTCTCAATTATAAGAAGCTGCTCAGGCAGTTTCTCCTTTTTAATATTTTATTAACAAGCAGCATACCTGATTTCTCCTGACTTTTCTGCTTCTTGGCTCTCTACCTACTAAACATCAGCCCAACTCCCTCATTGAGTTTTGGATCAGTTATAAAAAAAATCACAGAAAGAGTTGCTTGGGGTAACTTTCATTTTTGGATGCTTCCTCTGGAGCTTCTGTTATCTTAAACTTACAGAGGGATGCGTCAATAAAGCCAAAAGAAAAACCCCAACAAACCTTAAATGTTAAGGTTAGTGCATTTTGCCTTAATAATGTTTTATCTGTCCCCATCAGCATCCTGCAGTCTGTAATAGGATCGCTGAAATATTTGAGGTGTCTTAAGATACTACTGCAAAGTGTCACTGTAATGAAGGATTGTTCCTCTGGTAGTCCTGGGGCACATTATTCCCCAAGGGATAGCTTTTATAAAGCTTTGCAAGAGTACAGAATTGTTAAGCTGCAGGTCGGTCCTTGTCTCACTCAGCCTGATGGTGGTCAGCTCTCCCTATGTAACTGCAAATCTAGTTACTTCACAAAGGCTTTGTTTTAACTTAGCTCTTTGCTCATCCATCCTGTTGACATCATCAGGGACTTGGCTGCAGGCTGCTGGGAGCAGGCAGTCCCACATCTATGTGCTTGGGTACTGACCATGACTAAGAAAGCAAACAGCCTTCTTGCCTAAAGCAATTCATTGACCCTGATTTAGTTCCTAGAGGCAGGGCTCAAAGTTAGTAATTGTAGCTCATCTCCTGGAACTGTCCCTCAGTGCCACTTGGAAATTGTTTGAAAATAAATCCAATAGAAGACCTTTTGGATATAAGAATTATAATTTTGCAAAACGGCAATCACCATAAGCATTACCCTTTATCTACTGACAGCAAAGTTCAAAAATCCCATCATGTGCTGGTTTCAAAGCAGCTGATAAAAATTAATAAAATGAAGGTTTAAAAGGCAGTGTTTCTAAATATTTTATACTCAGTAAAGATGATTCTCATTATTTTGGGTTGACTTAACCCACATGTTCCCGTCACATTCAAACTGTATGATTCTCATATCCCTTCTCACATTACATGAACCCATAAACTATAGGCCTTGCTTCTCTTACAGCTGTCAGAGAGAAGATTGCACTTTCTGAAGTGAACTGGTGTCTGTAAATATCCATACAAGATACGATTTGTGCAGTGGCCTCTAGGGTGGAACATCTGCTTCACTGAATTATTGGTGTTAACTTATAATTGGGTCCTGCCAATATGGGAGGTATTAACTGACTTGAGTATGAACATTTTATATTTACCTTTATTATGTTCCTGTGTTACTGAACATACTAATTTATGGTATAAGTCAATGAAGTGTTCCATCAGTGAAGATTTTACTCAGTTTTCTAAAATTCTTTGGTTTAAATTAACTGTGCTCTTTAGAGTTAATGTTAGTTTTATGCCACTTTGAGAGATGTGTGCCTTTTGTCTTGTTTCTCATCAGTAAAGCTTGAGGTTGTGTGAATTTTTGCAGGATGCGGTAATTTTACACATTCCTCAGGTGTGTAATTACATATCATTCTATGCTTTTATGGAAAAAAATGTATGTACACATCTTGAATTTGTGGCATTACACTGATTTCCACCAATGTAAGACTAAAATAACAGGTTATTGAATTGGGCCCATTATATTAAAAATCCAGTCCCTGACTTTTCTGCTCCTTTGTCAGTAGATGTGAGTTGAATTATTAATATGACAAATTCACAGCTGATTTTTTTTTTAAAGTGGGCAATACATGAACAACAAGGTGCTAATAAAGTTTGGGGTAACAACACTGAGATTCCTCGTCTTAAATATAAAAGAATTTAAATTTCTGGTTTTTGTTTTGTCCATTATATTTATAAAAGCTTCATGAGAGGGACAAGACTGCAAATAAAATCTTTAAACTTAAATCAGTGTTATGAATACAGAAGTGGTTGTTAACTGACTTCTCAGTTGATAAGATACATGAGACCATTTCAATTTTTCCGTCAAGTACCACTTGAGATGTCTTGATTAATATTTGTGTCAGAATAGAATTAGGACAGAAGTGAAATAGGATGTTGGATGGGCTGTGGTATCTGTGCAGTACTGTGATGCACTATAATTATAATATATTAATTATGATTCATCCAAATCCACCAATCTCTCCTAAAGCAATAGACCAGATCTCAAGTGGTCTGATTTGCTGTCTTGAGAGTCTACAGGTGTCCTGCCTATTATGAAATGGTTGTTTTGTTGAAATGAACCAATTGTCGTACTGGATTTGAAATGATCAGGGCATTTCCCAAGAAATAGGATTGGTATGGGATTATAGATTGGGTGAAGTAACTAAGTTGTCAGAGGTGGCTGGACTGACTGGAATTTCAGTTCTCTAGGATGCCCAATATACAAGATGATTATGGAGGTTGACAGAGATCATGCAAATTGCTCAGGGCTGTAGAGTGAGTGAAAAAAGCCTAGAAGAAAGCCTAGCGTACTGACTTTTGATCTGCAGTCTTTTCTGCAGAGTATACTGCTCTGACATAGTTTTGACAAAAAGAAATTAGTATTTTTATTATTAAGTGAAGAATGAGGTACAGACTGAGCTCATTTAAATTGAGAAGATAATAAATACGGAGAAATGTTTTAATATACAGCAACTTGGTATCTATCTTAATAAGATTAATAAGAAATTAAATTGTCAGATACTGTTACCAATAGCACAGGAAGTTTCAGGTATAATAGCAGCAAAATGTAATAATAATAAAATGCAGTCAAAGTGCTCTGGCAATGAATAAATGCCCCTTCCCATAACAATTTTAAAGAAATTTTACAATTTCGTGATCAATTCCTTCATTGTTTAGACCTGTATGCAGTAGTGTAGCAGGAGGAGCTGACATATCAACAATTGCTGCTGTGACAAAGAATGTAAACATTTAACACAATGCAAGCATTTATCACAATATGCCAATTAAATTTGAAGGCTATTTGACATTTAATGAAGGCTGAAGACAGCCACCCCATTAGTGTAGGTGCTGCACGTCCCTACTGCAAATACAGTTTCAATCTTTAATATTTTTTTTCTTTAATGTAATGGGTTTGATTTAGTGGGGGGTTTTGATGCATAAATTTAGGTATCTAATCATGCAGATCAGTTCATGCTTGGAGTCAAAACATGTGTACAATCAGCAGGAGTCAAAAGGGGGAAATTACTACCACTTCATCATATAATTTGAGTGAATTACGTGTTGGTGTGATGGCACATACACATTCTGCTTTTTCTGATGCTATCTCGTTGAGTTCACAGCTTAACGACATTTCGTTTTTTCAATTTATAGTCTCTCTCATGTCGTTTATGTCTTCTATCAAAAGGATAATTTGTAAAGCAAATGTTCTGTTGATCTGAATTGGCAGAAGCATTTTTCAATCTGCCAATTTTTCCATTTAAATGAAAAAGAATTAAATTTATTAGCCTGTAACTTTCTTTTTTTCCTTTAATGGTGGGTTTATCATTCTACTTAGCTTTTGCTCAGACAGTGGAATAATTCTCTAAGATCAGAAAGTGGAAGGGTGAAACATTTGCATCCGTTTTGAACACATTGTCATGAAAAGAACCACAAATCAGGTTGACTCTTCTTTTTGCTTATGGCTTATCAGAGCAAGAGTAAGACACTGCTGATACCAAGGCAAGGGTTTGTCTCATCCCAGATGCCAGCCAAAAGTCATCTGCGGTTGATCCAACTAGGATTGGGTCTAACTGTATATTTCTGTGGAGGAGTCCATGGTAGATGAACATATTGCTTTTTTGGTTGCTGTACAAAAAAATGTCATTTCTTAAGTATGGTTGCTTGTTTTAAGCCTGAGATAAGGTATGTCTTATTGACATGAAGTTTCAGTTGTTTCAGTTTGTTTCTGTGACTTGTTTGTAGACTCTCTACTAATGTGCTTCCACTGAAGATCTATTGTTGTCTTGAGTGACACTGTCATATATTTTTTGTATCGGTGCATTAGTGTTTGTCATGAGTTTTTTGTAATGTGGATATTTTTCTTTTTTCTTTTTTTCCCCTGACTCTAGACTTCTTTATAGTCTATTGCTACCTTCTTATACCAGATAAATAAACAGAATGGAAAGTTTGCTTGGAATAAGGCAACTGAAGGTTAAGATATTTGTGAATTAATTCCTCAGAGAAGAGTATATTTTATAATACCAAATGAAACAGTCTAATGCTGAGTATAAATGGCGAAGATACATATTTTGCTTTATTTTACTTGTTAACCAAAAGCCCTATTGAAAGAAAACTAACAGAGACAGCAAAAGCTTTATTCAAAACTAAGATGTGCTCTGCAGCAAGGGTTCTATGTGTGGATATGCTGTCTTTTTTGTTTTTAATCACAGAATCACAGAATTGTCTGGATTGGAAGAGACCTCCAAGATTATCAAGTCCAACCCTTAATCCAACAGTATCATGATTACTAGATCATGGCACCAAGTGCCACATCCAGTCTTATTTTAAAAAAACCTCCAGGGATGGTGAATTCACCACCTCTCTGGGCAGGCCATTCCAATGCCTGATTACTCGTTTTGTGAAGAACTTTTTTTCTGATATCCAGCCTAAACCTTCCCTGGTAGAGTCTAAGCTCGTGCCCTCTTGTTCTGTTGCTGGTTGCCTGGGAGAAGAGTCCGACCCCCACCTGTCTACAACCTCCATTCAGATAGCTGTAGAGAGCGATGAGGTCACCCCTGAGCCTCCTCTTCTCCAGGCTAAACAACCCCAGCTCCCTCAGCCTCTCTTCATAGGACTTGTGCTCAAGTCCCTTCAATGACATCAGAGACATTTTGAGTCATGAGTAATAGTTTCAAGGAACCAAAGTAAAGGGGTGAAAAAGAGGTGGAAGTATTAACATCTAGAAATGAAGAGCTAGATTTTGCATGTGCTGAGCACTGCTGAATCATGCTAAATTGCCCCAGATTTTGTTGGCTCTTGATTGTATAAGTAACTACCTATCATTGTTCTACAAAACATCTTATCTGGCTTTGCTCACATATACTCTATTATTTACACTTTATTTCCAGAAGAAGCAACCAGTGAAATTACTCACAGATTTCTACTTCCCCTCCCTTGCATCTGCTATGATATTTCCATGGTTTTATACTTTTGCTTGTCTTTTGTATGTATGGCTGAATTGATGCACTCCTCAACTTCTTCCAAATACATTCAGACACTCCAAGTGATCTTTTTCAGTGATGCTTTGTAAGTCCCCCCAGTGGATGAACACCAGGCAATGTCTGCCCAATTGCTCTTGTCAAGTCGTCCAACAAGCGTTTGCATGTCAGCAAAATAATAAATGCCAGTTCCCTGAAAATTTCCAGATCTTTTTTCCAGAGTTTTATTTTCTCCCTCCTGCCTTTCTACAGCATACATAACAAGTGTTATTACAAAAGGATGTATAATGAATATTTTCTCTTAACTAAGTATATGAATATCACCATCAAATTAAATATATTCTTGATTACATACATTAAAATTAGAATTAACCCCTGGATTTTGAGATATTGGATTAAACTATTCTATTTAATCATATTTAAACAGTGGTTGGATTTTGCTCTGCTTTTGTGTGTTCTTGACCAAAAACCTGAATTTGACTTGATACTCAGTCCAAACAGTAATCATTGTGGCACTAATGTTATAAATACAAGACAGGAGCAGGTCTGGTACAGCTCTTGCTGGCTGTGACAGGGCTATATCTGCAATGCTGCTTTTTTGTTATGTAGTTGAGAGATGGATGAGACAGTGGGTATTATGAAAACAATAACAGAATTCTGCTAGACTGCAAAGAAGTGTAAACTTCAATTTGATTGGGACATGAGGGCATTTCAAAAGCAATGTTTTAAATCCATTTTAAAAGGACAAACTGTTTTAAATTCCAAAGTTGAATATAAGGGTCTTGCTGAAACGTAATCATAGATAACTGCAAACATCCATAAGTAAAAGTGAATAAATCCTACAGTAGAAGTGGGTTACACATTTCAGGGTTGTGGTATAACTTAAATAATAACTTGACTGTTTTTCTTAGAAAGGATGAGAGACGACTGGTTCCTGTTTAAATTATATTCTGTTTAATCTGAAAATCTCCAGAATACACGACTACAGAAAGCATAGCTTTAAATATATAACCTCCCTGGAAGAAATCTGTATTTATCTGACAACCAGGAGGCAGTAGACTAATGCCCAAAGGGGCTATAAGAGAAGATTCTGTGCTGGTTCAGCTCCCTTTCCAATGCCAGCATTTAGACAAATATAAACATTTATAGCCTTATATTACCAGAAACATTATGACCCTAAAGAGACCCATCGTCGCGTGCTGTGAGTTGAAAGATCACAATGATTTCAAAAAAGTATCAAAAGTTCCACTTTTCCAGTAAAACACAAGTTATAATCTCTTTACACAGAAGATTCTGTTTTAAACATTAGGATATGGATTCCTAGGATATCATACTTTAAACTGAAAACTCAGAGTGTTTTTATTTATTTAGGCTAAACTTTACAGTTTCAGAAACAATATCTTCTTATTTAAAATGTCATTCATTGTGCTAATACTAAACATTTCTGAAATAAGGTGCAATATTGTCACACAGCTGGCAGGTTAACTCTGTTCTCCTGTGTTCTGTGCTTTCAGTTCAGCCGGGAGAAAACTTTGGAAATCCTGATCGCTCAATTCAGTAAGAGAATCCTATACATTTAGTAGAATTTGTTTTCAAAAGAAGGTTATATGAAGTAGTCAGAATTAAAGAAATGCTTCAGTAATTAGAATAAATAACATACATTTTAGAGGTATTTTATTTATTTTGTTTTGTTAGTTACAGCTGGGAGTCTCTGCTTTTGTTCAGGTAGATGTATGTTTTATGAAAGCAATTTCTGGAGTTGCTTTTTGGTGCATATTTTCTTTCAGTTTTTTTTCAGCTTAAGGAAAATCTAACTTTTTAAGTATGAAAAGCAAAATTCTTAAAATATATGCCTAAAACATATTACCAGTTCCATTTACGTAAATACTTATGCATATATTCTTGAAAATGACATAAGTCCTTGCTAGGATGTAATAACTCTTATTACACCATGGAGGCTTGTTGTGTGAACACCTATTTGATCGACGGCCGGCTGTACACGAGCCAGCAGTGTGCCCAGGTGGCCAAGAAGGCCAATGGCATCTTGGCCTTATCAGAAACAGTGTGGCCAGCAAGACAAGGGGGGTGATTGTGCCCCTGTACTCGTCACTGGTGAGGCCACACCTCAAGTACTGGGTGCATTTCTGGGCCCCTCACTACAAGAAGGACATTGAGGGGTTGGAGTGCATCCAGAGAAGGGTGATGAGGCTGGTGAGGGGGCTGGAGAACAAGTCCTACGAGGAGTGGCTGAGGGAGCTGGGATTGTTTAGCTTGGAGAAGAGGAGGCTGAGGGGAGACCTCATTGCTGTCTATGGCTGCCTGAAAGAAGGCTGTGGCAGAGGAAATGTTGGTCTCTTCTCCCAAGTGCCAGGTATCAGGACGAGAGGAAATGGCCATAAGTTGCACCAGGGAATGTTCAGACTAGCCATTAAGAAAAATATTTTCACTGGACAGGTAGTCAGGCACTGACACAGTGGCCAGGGAAGTGATTGAGTCACCATCTCAGGAGTTGTTTAGAAGACAGGTAGATGAGTTTCTCAGGAATCTGGTTTAGTAATGGACAGGTATGGTTGGACGTGGTGATCTCAGAGGTCTTTTCCAACCAGATGATTCTAGTAGAGCTTTTAAAAAATGCTGTCTATATACCTGGAAAATGAGCTTTTTCTTTGAGGAACCTTAAGATCTGCAAGATAAATTTGCATTTAGGGACTTTTTTAAAGCACTTTAAACTGATATCACATGTCTGATCTGATCCAAACTACTTTGCAGTGAGGCAAATTAGAAACAGAAAAGATCAATCATATCTGTAACAACTTGGACTGTTCTTTAGAAGAATCACTCTGTTGCTTGAAAGTCAACAAAAATCTGTTTCCTCCTCTCTAATTATGAGGTGCAGGTGTAAGAGCCTATCAGATTTTGAGGTTAAAGATGAAAGTGATCCATACTTAAGTCATTATTTATTTAACCTGTCTGCTCTGTGCTCTGAACACACTTGGGTTGAGTCATTCATTTGAAACTTATTTTAAAACCTCAAAAAAATTACTTGCCTTGAAGCAGAGCAATATATAACAGAATATTTTTATACAAAATGTCTTTTGATGTAATTTTCTCTGCCTCTAGGAAAAGAACCTAAGAATTTTGTCTTTTAAAAAAGTTTGTGCATAGGTGCAAGGTGTCTCAATGTACCCATATAACCATAACAAGAAACGGGTATGAAAAAAATGCTTTGAGAGTGACAACAGAAGGTAACACACTGACAAAAGGCTCTGTTTTAATGGTTCCTTCATAGTACTTACGTTGCTTCCTATAATTCCCTATTTGTCTCACACTGAGGCACAGAATAACTATATTCCTGACTTGACTTGGCTTAGTGAGGTGCAGAGAATCCATACCAAGAGTCTGGATCTTCAGTCTTCATGGCACTAAGATAAAATGTTGGTTCATTTCTCTTGTCATTATGCATGCAGGGCAGGTAAAAATGATACATGTATGCCTTGAAATTTCATTCCATTCCTCTATTTGCTGTCATCATTGAGAGAACATCCAGATATTATTCCTGTAGGCTGTTACATTCATTCATCTTGGAATAGGTTTTTATCCCCTTCCTGTTTGGTGATCAGCCTAAACTCCTAGCTTGTGGTAATGAAAAGTTATGGGGAGAAAAAGATGTGCATAAAGAATTGTAGATCTGGAGATTAAACTCACTATTGCAATTCATGTTATGCTGATGAGGCACACAGGATCATTCAGAGCAGGGTAATGCAGTGAAATTACCAACAGACCTACACAATTTACTATAGGGAGCCTTTACTTAATACATCATATTTCAGCAAGAAACTTAATAAAAAGAAGCTTAATACATAAATACCACCAAGAAGCATAGAAGCTAAATGCAGAATTTGATCAGCCTAATATAAAAACACTACTGTGAAACCTAATTTCCAATAAGTTACTCGAGAATCCAAATATACATATTGCTTATTGTTATTGCTGAAACAATAGTTTAATCACTAAGGATACCAGAAGAGGTATAATAAACATTTCCAATTTTTTATATTCTACAGTGGCAATATAACTTAATATTTGATTGAATGGTCTGGATATGAAAGCTATTTCTCTTGTAAGGTTATCCTAGCACTCAGCTGCAGTACAGCAAGATGTGTTACCATGGTACTGTCATGAGGCTTATTCCATGATATTTTTTCCTTAATCGCATTGATGCTTCCCTTTTTAAAGCCATTCAGTTTCATTGAATACTATATATATTGTGCTATAACACATTTTGACTTTTGCCCCATCAAGGGTCAAAAACATCATTTGTCTAATCAGTCAAGATAATGTTACTTGTTATTCTTAGCATTAAGGTAGAGTTGCATATCTCTCTAAAAATCTGGATTGTCCATTTGAAACAGAGACATCATTGTGTCTTTTATTAGTACCTTTTCTGAATAACTGTCTTTCAAGACCATGGCAGAAAAAGGGCAAGAAATGAAAGCGAAAAGATTTCAATAAGACGATACCTACATGATTTAAGAGTCCTAACTCACCAGCTCGGGTTCATGTTTCTCTTTTGCATTATGTCTGGAGGCCCTGACCTTGCATATGAAAATATAGTCCATATGGAGCTGTAACCTGTGCAAATTCTTCCAGAGAACTGCAGAACCATACCTGATTACTACTGTATTTCTGTGGGTATTCAGCAGACTACATTGGTGTTAAAGGTCAGCTAAATTTCCCCAGGAAATTCTTAAATTGATCCTTTTTTTTCCTCCTGAAAATGTTTTCACTTCAGTAAACTTCTAAAACCAAAGTTAAATACTCAAAAACTTGCCAGGTTCGTTTCTGTCAGGCCAGATGAAAATATAGACTTCTGGGGCTAATGTATTTAGTCAGTCCTGATGAGTAGACTGTCCCACAGCTGAAAACACAAGGAATGCATAACTAATTCTGACTTCACAGCAAGTTACACTGAAAACTTGCAAGAACCTGACTGTAATTCATGGAAGATCTGGAAAGCTCTGCCAGCTTTGGCTCTGGATTTCAAAAGGATTTCTTCCATCCACATGGAAATTTGAAGTCATCAACTCCATATGCTGGAGTTCTTAGCTCAGCCATTGCTTCCAAATCTTGGGCATATCCAAATCTTCAGCAATTAACTAGATCCAATAGGGAGCCAGAAACCACAGCTTTTAGTGTTATAATGGGGTCAGATGACTCTCATTTTTGTTTTAAGGCCTTCCAGCTCCTTTAAATTAATTTATCCCAATAAAATCAATGTGTCCTTTCAGACATTCCTTGCTTTCAGAAAGATGTACTAGAAAAAGTGATCAGGACTTGGATGTGCAGAAGCAAAGATGCGTCCACCATGGGAGGTGGTCCAATAGAGAGACTGGAAAGGAGATGTAATGCTGAGCTATGCTGCAAAATTCAGTAAGGCATTAAGATTGGAAAATTCGGATGGCAGTGTTTGCTGGGCGGCCACCTAGCAAAGAAGTAACTGAGTGAGAGATAGTATCGAGTATTTTAAATATCAGGATTACTTTTGTCTCTTCTGGTCCTAGAATATAGGTAAGTGTTAATGACTGAAACATCCTCAGCTACTTTTTTTTTTTCTAAATAGACATATACACAGCATAGTATAAAGTACTTCAGAAGAAACTTGACCTGAATATTTTTGACTCTTCTAAAACTCTCTAAGCTTCTCCATGTCTCTAGCATTAGTGGAGTGCCAGCTGTCAGCTTCAGCTCTTCTTCTGACATGCTTAGATCTCAGCCCAGTCTGTAATACCCCAGGCATGGAGTGGAGATCCAGGGCATATCTGACTGGCTACTTGAAGCTCAAAGTCTGGGCATCAGTCACGCAGTTTCTGTTGTCCTGTTTTCATTGAGTATAATTCCACATGAAGACAATCAGAGTGATTCATGCATTAGCCAGACAATTTTTTAAAAATCTTTTAGGATTTTCTCCCATAATTTTCAAACAGTTTTTGAAAAGCAAAACTGTTCATCAATATTCAAATGTTATGAAGTATGCAAAGTTATTTTTCAGTATCGTTAAAGCACTGATAATGTGATTCTCACTCTATTTCTAATCTGTTGTATGAGAAATGTAGTACCCCATCACTTTATCTTTATTTAGCATCCTTGTTATTCCAATTACAGGATTTTTTCCCCCATTAGCATAGAACATTATTTGCTTATTTTTAGATTTGTAAGTAAAAAAATACTTAGGAAAATAATCTTTCTTCAATAATCTGCTAGTTTGATCCTCTAAGTATACCTCAAAATAGGTGACATGAAATAAAGATGAATTTATGAAGAGTTGATCTATCAGTGATCATCTCTGGAAACTATGATGGGTCTGATTTTGATCCCTAATTATTCTAGATTTGCTGAAAATGATTCCATAAAGGTCAATTTTGTAAAAGAACTATGAATCACAATGTAAATCAGCTGCTACGAAACTGTAGGTAAAACTAGATGAGATGTTAATGAGATCTACAAACTAACCTGCATTTCAAAGTCCTTTACATTAATACTTATGTGATCAGAGCATGTTATAAATTTTTGAGTATATACAGTGCTGAAGTCCTGAAAATTCAATGTTTTTGATTCCATGCTATTTATTAAAGCATGTAAGTAAAAGAATACAATTGACAGTTCATATGACACGTATTTCATCTTCTAGACAATGTAACATTACAAAAAAACCCCTATTTTTATGAAAATTATCAACATTACAGCCTGAGAATCCAGATGAAGCTATCCAGGCTACTTTTTAAAATAAATGATGAAATATGTTTCCACTCATTTATATCTGTGTTAATAGCTACTCTCACAGCACAAGCAGACAACAGATAAGGTTAATTTACTATTGTTCTCAGTGTCCACAATATCTAGATATTTAATAGTGCACAAAAATACTCTAACTCAAATCAAATTAATCCCAAAATCACCTCCTCGCTGAGAAGAGTTTCTCTTTTGCATCACTTGTCATCAAGAAAAAGTTTGGTTTGACTCTGTTCCCATAATTATATTTCAATAGACAGAGATTGTCTTATCTATATAAGAGACTATGGAAATGTCTTCTTTCCAGCTCTGCAATGTGAAATGTGAAGTGTAGTTATAGGACCCTCTCACCCAAAAGTTACCTCACACAGGTTTTTCCAGCTGAGTGAGATACACATGCCACTAACTTCACTCTCACGTTCCTTTCAGCAAAGTCTCACTTGCAGCACTGTGCTGTGGGATTTCTTCAGCTCTGACTCTTCGCGGTCCAGCTGCAGCTGGTCAACATCATCTGTTAGGCACTGCAGCAGCTGCTGTCACATACCTTCTGTCACATCCCTGTGCCCTAGGAGAGTGCTTCTCCAGTTGCTGTCTGCTTCTGTATTCTCTTCTATAAATTTCTTAAGGTTTAGCTCAGTAGGGAGTTAAGTATTCAACTCATAGTTTCAAAAATATATTTAAATTAACCCTCCTAGTCCAGAAAAACATCTTATATTTTATAACTTCACAGGGTGTTGCAATGAAAAGAGATCTAACAGGCTGAATTTTGCCCAGGACCTCACCTTTGCATGGTTACCATGTTTCCTCAAGAATCTACCAAGCAATTAAAGGCCAGACCTCAACTAAGTCAAAGGATCATGCAGCAAAAAAGTAGCAGCAGGCTACGTCATTCCGATGCCTTGCTGTATGAAACAATAACTACTATAAATAGCAAGGGCTTTTCCTCTTAGAGTACTAGTACATCTTTGCTTGAGTAGATGAATTATAGTGTATTCCTATAATTGGAATAGTTCAACAGCTTCAGATGAATGGAATTCCGTTCATTTTCAATATTAAGCCATACTTTTTGGAATACAAGATGCTAGGCATATAGTAATATCTCTTTTAATTAGTTCCATGTGTGCTTTGGCTTTCACTTTGCCAGCGGTTTTCTTTCTTCTTCCTACACATATTTCACTTATTCTTGCACATGATCCCTCTTTGCTTTTCCATGTTTCCCTCCACTCTAATCAGTCTGCCAGGCCATTCTCAGCCTCCCCAGGGCCAGCATGCTTTTAGCTGCACTCCATAACCTCTGCCCTATGTCTTTCTCAGTATTTCTTAGATGTCTTTCTTTGACTCTGTGTTGCACCATCTTGAAGAAACCTGTTTGACTGTGGAGAAAAAGGCATGCAATGAGACATCAATAAAGGGATAAAGATCAGGTACCTTGAGGAGGTAGAATATCAATAAAAAAGAAGGAATGAATGCCTCTGAGGAAGATAAAGCAGCACAAATCACAGCTCTGGAAAATGCTAAGCAGGCATGAAATAGTTGTAAAGTAAATAATCGCCTAGGAGCAAAAAATGAAACAAAAGCAGGTGAAGCATAATATCAAACAGAATTTAAATAAATCATTAGCAGGGAAATCTCTTTCTTGAACAATATGACATTAAACAGCATTTAATTGAAAATGTGTGTTTGACCTTCTCATATGACTACTTTTGTAATATCTTCCCATTTATTTTGGTGATATTGAGGGCAGAAGAGCTGGTGTCCTGGGCTTGAACAAGATTAAAATAACAAAACTTGTGCTGAGGTCAGCAAAAAACTTTGATTTACTTCAATGGAACCATCAACTTGTCTATTCTTGGATCTGAAAAGCAATTTTTAACTTAAACCTGTTATTTTATCTCACTTTCTCAGTTCCTCTTCTACTTGGCATTGTGGTTGGTAAAGACAGGAATTGGAGATGTGTATAATGCCCTTCTGGGGGAATCCTTGAGCCCTTCTGTACCTAGGCCTGCCTTGAACAGACAGGTAAAATCTAACTAAGCCCACTGTGCAAAAAAAAGTTAAAGGAAATCTTGGCTGCTGGGCTTCTTTGCCATGGATTTCATCAGGATCAAAATTAATGTAGCTCATATTAGTGCACAGCTGGACAAACAAGAGTTGAATACCATTTTCTCTTCTCAGAAACATATGGTGATTTTTTAAAAACAGAAATATAAAAGTATTTATTTCCCTTCACTTTTGCTGTTGAAAATTACTTGTTCTGCAATACATAGTAATAAGTAAGCCAAAGATCTTTACATACGTCATTGTTCACAAATGTTAAATCAGAAGAGCGTCAACCTATGGGATACTCCTTATTTATATTATCATAGCGTTTAGTTGATGTCTTAGGTACCAACTGTAGGAATTGCTTTTTATATAGCAAATTTTTTTACAGATATTGATAATAATTTATCTCTAGGGCTTAGCTAACATGTTGTAGATAAGTAGAAGAAAGTAAGTAAAAGGAAAACTCTACTAATGTTTGTTCTACAAAGTTAAATAAGTGATTTAGGGATTGGTAAGACCCCTATAAATCACTGTAGACTGTTTCAGCAAGCTTCTGAAAATGACTCTGCAGTCCTGTTTAACATAGCCAGGCCTGCCCAGAGCACTTGCCTTACGTAAATCAATTCCATTCTTACCCCAACTGCTACGAAATTTAAGTCTTGATTCTCAGATTGCTAAATCCTTTACCTTAGGGAAGAAGAGCTGAGTGCTGTGGAGAAGGCATTCCGCAACAGCTGCATAGAACCTATGGCTTGTGAAACCCTCAGAGGAGAGAAAATCTCTTCCTTCATCTGCTTTTTAATGCACTATACAGCGTAGCTGGTGTTGGTGACATTATAAAAAAGATGATGTTAGGTCCTCAGTGAGTCATGGGTACATTTTTATGGGGCTTTTTATTAATTTTGTGCATAATTTAAAAAAAAAAAAAAAGCCTAAATGTAGATAAGCACACTGGAGCTCTTGAGACTGAAGATACTAGTCTTCAAATTGTATTTTTAACTCTCATTATTTTGTCTTCTTGCAAACTTACTGTAAACTAGAAGTCTTGTCCCAGCTGAGAACGTCAGGGGTAGGGGCTGGAAAGCAGCTAAAGTCCCCCCAACAAGTGTGAGTTTCTTTCTGAATAGTAAAATCAGTTAGATGTCTCTGGGTATGATAGGAGTGAAACACCACACGACAGACAGTATTCTGCTAGATTTAATGCCAACTGTGTAACTTTAATGAAGTATCTGTTTCTCAGTTTCTGTAACACTTGCTTGAGGTACATTACCCATATAATTAAGCATGATTAAATGATAATTGCAGTCTTTTTGCAGAGTAATTCCATGGTTGTTTATGCTCTGCAGAAAGTACATGGTATTTATTTCGTATGTGTCAAGGAAAAGTGCGAAGGAATAATTGCCATAAATTTACAAAGGAATTGCTAGGTAACATATGCCTGGGATTGAATAAAGCACTACACAAATTTCTATCAAGACACAATTGTATTTTCAAAAAAGGCATTATTTTGTTTATTTCTGAAAAAGTCATGGTAAGTGAAAACATCTATGTCTGGTTGTAATGATACACTATTTAAGTGAGATACCATGTTCTATTATTTATAAAAATACTCTCTTGTCAGTACTATAGAAGACCCTTTTACACCTAATTCTGAAGACACACAAAGCATACATTGAGGCTCTTTTGCTTTGATATTTCTTCTTTTGAACAGGGATAATACTGCAACCAAAGGGTCAGTTGTTCTGTACCACACTGTCATTTAGTATGTCAGAAAAAATACTCATATCCACTGGCTTCATCTGGATTAACTTTTTAGTTTGGATCAAGAGTTCACCTGTTAAACAAATCCGATTATCTGCACTTACTGTACTTTGTTTCACATCCCTTGTTTCTTCAGAGCAGTCTTGCATTACACACAGTAGATTCCCTTCAAATGAAGTTAAACACCTAATGCTTTCAAACAGCAAGGTCCAGTACAGAGGTAGACTGAACAAAAACCTCAAAACATGTTTCCTGAAGGAGTCAGGTCCTCATCACCAGATCTCTGGCTCTGCAGATCTACTTATTTTCCCTGCTACAATTTGTTTATGTAGGCATAGACTACACAGACTTTGGGGCCAAATCTCAAATGATTTTGATGCTGTCTTGCAGGACATCCTTGTCTGTAAATTGGAGAGACATGGCTTTGACAGGTGGACCACTCGGTGGATAAAGAATTGGCTGGATGGTTGCACTCAAAGGGTTGCGGTTGACAAAGCAATGCCCAAGTAGGGACCAGAAATGAGTGGTGCACTTCAGGGCTTGGTATTGGGACTGGTGCTATTTAACATCTTTGACAGCATCCTTGCTCCTGATTTAAACACAGGCTCAATATTAAGGTGATAATTTATTTCAGTTTTATTAATTGTTAATCATATTGTTCATAGAGCCATCTCAGTATATAGCTGAGAGACCTGCGATTGTTTGGCCTGGGGAAGTCTCAGTGCAGATCTTATCAATGTTTATAACCATCTGAAGGGGAATATAAGGAGGAAGGACTCAGGCTCCTCTCAGTGGTGCACAGTGACAGAACAAGAGACAATAATGTGGCGAGCATACTTGTCCTGATCAAAAAAGGAAGTTCCTTGGCCTTTGGACTGAAATGGTTGTTAATCCTTATTGTGCTCTTTCCAGTTCATAGTGGGATAGTGAACAATAGGAGCTTGTTTAACCATATATGACCATAGATCAGATTCAACCAGGTATAAATGGAGCCCCACTGGAGAACCAATTTAGCCCATCCTCCTCAGAGCAGCGGAGTCGGGTACTCTTCCCTTAGATAGGGAAGCCATCCAAGGAAACTCTTCAGGGCTGAGAGTCCTCACCTTATTGGTGACTGTGCATTCTGAAATATCATTCTAAGCTTAGAAACTTACAGGCAAGCTGTGTAGTGGTAGTTCCCACTTGACATCCTGAGCCTGTAATTAAGTAAAAGTCATCGGAATGTTGGCAGAATAAATATCACTGGAACATATCCTCTGTCTGTTTTGACAAATGGTCACAAACTGAAGCACACAAAATTCTTTGCAAATATAAGAAAATGCCTTTCTTTACTGTGAGGGCAGTTGAACACTGGAAAAGGTTGCCAAGAAAGGCTGCACTTTCCATCCTTGGAAACAGTCAAAACCCGACAGGACATGGCCCTGGGCGTCAGCATACTATGAATGAGACTTCTTGAATAGAGGGGACTGGACTAGACGTTCTCCAGAATGAAACATCAACCAATCTGTGATTTTTGTCATGTTTTACTAGACTTGTTTCCTCTACCTGGACTGTAGCATTGCCTTGTGTTATCTAAGTGTGGTGAAATCTTACTGCAAAACTGTATAAAATGCACAGCACACAGGTTGGAGCCCTCTTTTTCTCTAGTTTTCCTTTCAGGTTACTTTTGCATTGTGGTAAGCTTATGCTTTCCTCTCTAGTTCTTCTGTCTAGTAAAATGACTTTCATTCCCCTAAGACTCGTCTGCTTGGAAGAGATGTCAAAAAAGTTACAGAAACCAAGACAAGTATTAAATACAAAAAGTCTCCGGAGGTGAGATATGCTGCGTATGTCCTGCCACAGTCAAATAAAAAATTACCACTCAGGTGCCTTAATCAACTAATTAATCTATAGTACATTAATTATGATAATGGGAAACTAATCATAGCTTATTGGCCTAAAACCAAATTGAATTGAATGAGAGACTTTTTCAGGGCTGGTTGGTAGTCTCCATCCAGCATGCTCTGAAAGTCTGCTGGAGGTACCAAGCAGAACTGAGCAGTGAATAGAAGTAAGAAAAAATCCATTAGATTTTTTTTCTGCTTTCAAAAGCAATAAAAAATTTTTCAGCCTTTTTTATGTAACTAATTAAAGATGGTGTCAGTCTTTGTGAAACATTTATGTAAGCTTTTGTCCATTTCTGACTATGTATGACATTTATAGGTTCCTCAAATATTCTGACGAACATGTTTCATAGAAGAAAATATACAGTATTGGCTGATACACATTTATCTGGAATACTTACAAATTTCAGTCTCTGTTGAACTGCATGTTTACAGCTTCAGACAAGACTAGCAATTTTTAATGATTAAGAGAGATTTCTGTGTTAGTTTTGATTACTGTAATAGTAAAGTGTGTTTGTAAGTGACAGAGTCAAATGTATCTCAGCCAGAACAGAAGGCATGTTCAATCTGGGATGCCCCTGTTGATTTGCATTTCCATCTTCATGTTTATCACAGCAAATTATAGTCCTGCAGAGACCAGTTTGGATCTCAAACTTAACCTACATTCCCTTAACATCTGTTCCTAAGGAGTCAAAACATATGAATTTGTACATGTTGATTCATTTTCAAACAGAGACACTTTCTGTGAGAAGTGTTTCCACTAGTTTGCTGAAACATAATCCAAACTCTGTCAGAGGGACAAAAATGAATAATATAAATCAGGCGAAATTAAAAATAAAATTAGAAAGTGGGACAGGGATTTTCAGAGTGATGTATTTGTTTTTTCAAAGCTAGTGCACAGAACAAAGGAAATTCTTGAAAGTAAAACTCACGTGGTAGAAAAAATGGAGAGGAACAGCACTGTCATGTGACGACTAAAAATAATGAAAACATGAGGAGGAATAATGGCAAAGTGCAAATTCTGCACAATAAAACAGCTCTACAGGAAAAGAGAAAGAATATTAAGTCATGGTAGAAAGAAATCAGCCTAAGGGCAGCAGAAAATTATCCTTGCCTCAAATCAATATGAAAATATTACTGCCATACTTCATGAAGGTAGGACTGAAAAGACTAAATGGGTTTACGAAGAATCAAATTTGTCAAGGAAAATAAAAATAAAAGCATTATCACAAATTTTCATCCAGGAACAATTTCAACTCTTGTGATGTAGGTAGTCAGAGAAATAATCCAGTGCTGGAGAACCTGGCCTGAAAATTAAGTAAGCACTATAATAGAGGTAGAAGATGGATATTCTGT
This sequence comes from Dromococcyx pavoninus, assembly GCA_033558185.1. Classification (NCBI taxonomy): domain Eukaryota; kingdom Metazoa; phylum Chordata; class Aves; order Cuculiformes; family Neomorphidae; genus Dromococcyx; species Dromococcyx pavoninus. The sequence goes on along the minus strand of JAUMJL010000389.1, from coordinate 1,424,773 downwards.
ATTGTTGTGGTTATAATTTTGTTATCACAATAATGTAGACTCGAATAGCAAATATTTTGCTTTTTGAACCTTTGCCCAAAATCCTCTTACATGGATGAGACCATCTCACATCTTTGGGAAAAGGGGCTGGGCTTTCTGTTTTGACAAGGAATATGATTTCTGGTGTTAAGAAATGCAATTTCCTTCACATCTGCTGCCTTTATGATTGAGTTCTTGGTAGCTGGGAAGGTCTCTGTTCTCACATAGCAGCTGGATTGAGAGAGACCATGTTCAAAGTTGCTTTCTTTGTTTTGAATGTGAAAAGGAAATGATACCTCTTTCCCAAATAAGGGGTGGAAATCAAGATACAGAAGGGGTTGTGTTATTGTTTCTGTAAGGATCACTTTTTTAAGAGCCACCAGATGGAGCAGAGCAGTGTTAACTAGTGTTGAGGCACCACAAAAACCATACATACATAGAAATGTAGATAATGTTCTTGCCTTATCCAGGTTACCCATTAATGTATGTTACTTCCAGGTTTTCTAAGACATAGGAAAGGAAAATGTTAAATGGGAAAGCAAAGGAACTCTGGGTGCAAGGAGAATGAAGACCACCAGGAAAATTTAGACAAATTTAATGGAGCTGGAGAAGAGAAAGTGCCATGATGATTTAAACCTGTTTTACCATGCAGCATTACTTCGTAACATACTTTTATCCACTGAATTTTCCAGTTGTGAAAATGAATACGTTTAAAATAGTCTTTATTCCTGAAACTGCATGTATGTACAATTCTTGCCTTGTACACCTGGTATGAATTCAGCTGCTTTTTTTGGAAAGACCAAGCCTTAAGCAGGCGGGACTGAGCAGAGTGTTGATGATTCTGAGCGAGAGATGGGCCTCCTGCACTTCCTGAGATCTCTTCCAACCAGAATTGTTCCATGATTCTAAAATGGAAATCACTTTATGGAGAGGAAAGCTATGTCTGTGCAAAAATAACTTATCTATGTTTTAAAATACTTGGCCACAGACCATTTGCTTGGATTAATTTTCTTTATACCAATGTAACTATATCAAATGTCTTATGGCAAAACCAGTGTAACAAAATTGAGAACCTGGCATTTTTCCAAACTTTTGCCTTACCTTCAGGTCAAGGGAAGACTGATTTGTTTTTAAAATTAGTAATTACTTTTTTCTTAAAATTAATAATTAATAATTCATAATTAAGGACTATTTCAGTTCCTTAAGGTTAGCTGATGATTCTGTCAATGTATCATCTGACTTGCCTTGGATGTTGACATAGATGCATTGAAATATTTGTCGATAGCAGCCAGACACATTATCTTAATTCAAGTTAATTTCTCTTTGGCTTCCTAGCAATTTCCAGGATTTGGACATCAATATGGTTATTGGCAAGATACTTTGTTTACCGTGTACGTATGTATTACTTCACCTTGCTTATGGAGGTTTTTTCAATGCCTTTTGATAAGTTCAACGTTCTCTTAAATACATGTAACTTCTCTTAAGAAAATCCAGGGAATTTGAAATTACATTTATTATTTTCAGTGTCTCTTTCTTCACTGTACATATACCTAGTATTTTTTTCTCTAAGCCCTCTTTTTTCTTTTGTTTATGCAACAGGAATATCCTGATTTTTGCATGTTTATTTATCATGACAGGTAGTTATTGCTCTAATACAACTCTCTGGAAGCTCCTGTACTATACATAGTTGTACATAGTGTGATACTGTATTGGTTGTCTAGTGAATTTTTCCCAGTAACTGCAAATGGTGTAGTTCTTTGTCAAGTCCTTGCCTACTTCAATGAAAGAAATAATGAACACAAAGATTCCTTCAGTGGCTGGGAACTTCTGTTCAGAGAATTGCTTTTTACAGTGAAATTAGTGGAATATTGAAGGTCTCTTCAACTTCATTGCATATGAATTGAATGAGCTAGTATGATTTAGTGCATTTTGATATTTTGCAAGCCATTTCATAGCCTAGCTCAAAGAAGTTAGGATGCCTTTTCCTTACAGTAAGTGTGAAAATAGTTCAGTTTTGCAAAAAGTTATTTTGGGGTCAGCTTGTATAAAACCAAAGGATCTGGCACTTTCAGTTCCCAACAGATGGCAGATAAAGTGACTAATAATGGAATATCTGCTTTAAGGATTCTGTTCATGTTTCTGCTGGTTTGCAGATGTTCTGTGAAACAACAAACAGTTTCACTTAAAACAACAGTATTAATCAAAGTTTCAAGTTTTGATATTTTTAAGTGTTCTATCTGAAATGTCTCCTTTTTTCAGTGCTAAATAATAACAACTAAAAGTAATGCATACTGTTTCCTGTCCCACTCCCTACTACACACCTCTATTATGTCTACCATGTCACAAGTTTCTACTGCCTCTCTAGAGTTCCCCAGCTACTCTGATGTTGGCCACGTGGTCCTCTTCTCCTATGTTTGCTTACGGAGAAACTTAATTGGTGTCCGATGTGTTACCTTGCTTTTCCCTCATATTCTTATTACTGACTTCCTCTTCCACATCTTTAATTTCTTTTTGCCGACATGCATCTAATACAGCTGATATGAGGAAACCTCATTTTCTCTATAAATATTGTTCTCTCCTCTTTTTTACCCCATGTCCAATATTACAAGTTATCATCTTGTGAGCAGTTATTGATTTCTTCCTTCTCATTTATTTTATTTTCAATTGTGCTAGCCCTCAGTTCCTTTTTATGTTTCCTCTCCTGTTAGGAAACTTAATTATGCCCATTGTGGTTCATTTTAAGGTCTTATCTTTAATTTTGTTAGAAAGAGTATTTTTTATAAATAATAAATCTCTCCTAATACATAAATTTATACAAAGCTATCTAATATCCTTTCCTAATAATAAATAAAAAGGCAAAAATGCAAACATTTTCAAAATGTAGTTGTTCTGAAAGACACTGACTTAGATAGATACCCTGAAACATAACAGCTTGCAAAACTCAATAGCACAAAATCTAGAATCAGATAGCTGGTTTTTTTTTTTTTTTGCATTTAGCTCTGCAGACACAAATTTGAAAGGGATATGAAAAAGTAGAGAATTACTGGGGAAAACGCATGAGGAATTTAAATGGAGAAACTAGCAATGGAATGTAACTCTTATAATAGGGGAAATGTTCCTTGCAGTTCACCTCTTTGAGTGTGGCAGGTCATGTTACCCAGGAGAAACTTTTTGTTTCAGAGTATCCGTGGGTGGAATCACGTGGTTTAGAAGCTGCTGCTGTAATCTTCTACTCATCCCGTCCTGTGGCAAGTTTTAGGATATTCATAGAAATGGAATAAATTAATACCCCTCTATGAAAGTCATTCTTTATACTTCAGAGAATTCAAGATGGATTTGTAAAGAATGTAAACAAGGCAACAGAAGCTCAAGGAAAGTCTAAAATTTATGCTGCAAAAATGTTCTCTGAGAAATCAGATGAAAAACAGGAGGAGAAAGGAAGACCTTGTTCTGTTCTTATGAGTCAGTACTGGAGAGATTGAATAGTTAATAAAATATTGGTAAAGGTTTCTGATGTATTAATTAATAAATATTTTTAGTCAGTCTGTCATAAAAAGGCATTTTAATTTTCTGTGGTGGCTAACAATTTATGTAAGTATCTGATGTTTTTCTCACTACTGCTACTTTTTGGGCTTTGTGGGATGCGAAAAGGAGAAAATAGTTGAACAACACACAAGACACTGCATTAATACATGGATATGGTAGGCATTTGAAATAGATTAATGAGGAATGTACTGTGTACAAATAACATTTCACAAAGGGTTTTATGTTTAGCTTTGACCTTGTCTGTCTTTGTTCCTTTCAAGTATAACACCCAGAAGGGTTTGTGCAATGAGTAGAAATGCTGCTGCTGTCTTGTTCTTGCTGCCTGAGATTTGTTGCTAATGGATTGACTCATTAGAACCCACTCCTACAGAGATGGACGCAGAAAGTTTGCAAAATAAAATATGCTGCCAACAGCTACCCAGGTGTAAATAGACCACAATACTAAGTTCCAACTCACAGCTACAGTTTGTTTTATTCACCTGCCTCTATGTTTTCCCGAGGTCTCTTAAAGTTGATTTTGGAACATACTTAAGTAATTTAAACTTGCATGTTTACATCAAATTATCTGTCATATTTCTCACTAATTAACGCTATTGTGATTAACAGAGCTTTACATTTATTAATAAGTGAACTACACTTTTATATATCTTCATTCTCTTTTGTATCAAACGGGGATATTTCATGTACCATTAGCTCAACTTTTTACATCATTAATTCCATAAAGAGTGTTATATTAAAGATTACCTTTCATTGTTTCGTCATTCCTGTCCTATATACAGTTTTCATTTAGGCACAAGACTTGGATTAATCAAAAAGGAATACAAATTTTAAAAAGAGGATTCATTTATTCTTTGAATATGAAATAGTCACAAAAAAAGTAGTTTATAGTCTGCTTTACTGACCTGTGAATCCAGACCATGGTGGTCAACTGTTTATGCTATCAGTCTTTCATATTCTTGTAGACAATCAGTTTACCCATTCATGAAATGTTTATCTGAATACACAGGATATTTTGCAATGTACAGAAATTTTGCAGCAGCTATGTAGCAAGCTTTTCAGAGCTTCCTTAATCCTTGCTCTTTGAGGCCGTCACATCACATTATTTATTTGGAAAACTGTTTACAAGAGCAAATACTGTAATATCATTTAAATAATTGCAGTACAAGGGGGTACCCCAAATAGTAGGGGTCAGTCAGTTCAGAATTCCATTTCCTGAAGAAACCCGGATTAATCTGAGGACTGTATCTGGATACTACAAGATAAGTGTATTTTTCTGTCAGTGTAGTATGAAACTTCTCTTACTAATTTTTATTTCTAAGCAAAAACACAGTGAAAGAAAGTAAATAACATAACTGAAGTTATTTATCCTGATGGCGTATTTTATATCTCAGCATATCTAGTATCAGACTACAAGTACTCCAGAGTATGTTTTTTTGAAGGGTTCCCAGAACAGTAACACATACATACATACATAATCTGGGGTCTTTAAAAGCACAATAAACTTAAATTACAAGACAATAGCCTTGAATGTGCATTTGGGGGAATGAATGGTGCAAACAAAACAATGCAAGGTGATTATCATAAAAAATAATTTGCACTATTTGAAAAACTACTAAAGCCAGCATCACTGAAATGTAAATTCAAGAAGAGGGACATGGAAAAGCCTTTATATGAACAATGAATAAGGGGAGGAAAGAGCCTGGACAAAATATGGATCATTAGTGTCCTAGACAAGGAACTTAACTGTCTATTTGTCTTTAGAAGTTGTACATTAAAGATGAGACATCCCATCAATACTTATCTCTGCGGAACAGAATGACAGGGCCAAGGAGAGAATGATGATATATTCTGTTAGAACAGTGGGGAAGAATAAAGACGATGAAAGAAACTATGGAACCAATAACTGCAGGTTATTATTAGTGTTTAGAAAGAAAAGATTGTGATGAGATAAAATTGGAATTAGCCAAATAATAAGTCAGGAGAACTATCCATCCATATAGTTCAATAGCCATGGGAAGCAAGGAAACAAGCTGTGTGAGTGGAGTGACATTGAAAGTTTTAAATATAAGGTAACCAAGTTTCTCTCTTAAACCAAAATAAAGAGGCCTGGAAAAAGAATGCATTGAGAATTATCAAGAAAATCAAATTTGTAAGTAATAAGTGGATAAACCAAAGTAGAATAAATTTGTATTTTAAGAATTTAACGATTCAGTTGGATCTGGAAGATAGTGGGTTTGGATGCCTCCAGGATCTACCTTCATTTGCTAATGTTGGAGGAATACTTTCATTATTTTTAAAAGAGGTTCTTGATCCATTACGTGTAGCAAGTGAATTTGTATGAATTTTGGAAACTAACAATGGGATTCATTGTTATGCTACAGATGAAAACTGAGAGCAGCAGTCACAAAACCACAGCAGACTTCTATAACTGCATGCACAGTATAAGCTGTCAGCTGCAGGCAGCTGTAAGACCAAGTGATTAATGAATTTTTTACTTTCCTTAATAATTTGTAATGTGAGTATATTTTTGTGTAAGTTCTGGTCTCCATCAGGTGGAGCAAATGAACAGTAATACTGGCCAGCGGGAAAGTAATGTTCAGATGTATTTTGAAAAACTGTTATAAATTAAAAACCTGACAAAACCCCCATATGTTACAAACTGAGCAAAGCTTAAATGAAAATGTATGCTTTAGTAAAATGCCAAAGAAATAATTCACTATGATGATATATAACAAGTTTAACTGTTTTTACAGTGGTGATACTTTTTGTGAAAAATTAAGAGAGGATCGTTGGATAGATAGTGTAAATATTTACAAATTATTGTTTTTGTTTAAATAAATATTGGAACTTAGAACCAGACTATACATTAAAAATACCTTAAATCTCTCAAAGACTTTATTAATATGTATAAATATATACGATGTTCAATTCACTATGATTCCTGAAATCTTTTAAAAATATACTTGGAAAGTTCTACACATCATTGAAAACATTTGAAAGAGGAATATATACTGGCTGCTCTGACATTCTTAATGTTTAACCTAAAATAAAATGGTAGCAACTTTTATTAAAAGATAACAGATTGCTGAGTAATTAAACACGCACAGACACGGTTAGTTGGAGTCTTCTCATATTAGCATTCAAAAAGCCTTACAAAACTGGAGAATTTTCCCTATGGTCAGAAAGCCAGGCTTCTACTCCCATCTCAGTGTGCATGTATACATATAATCCATCAAAATAACAATATTTTTTATAATTATATCAACAAGGTCTGATTCTTTTATACAGTTGTTGGGAAACTGAAACTTTTTAGTGGGTAAAGGCACAAGTCATCTTGAAGATCCAAGACCCTTCATTTAGGACTATGTGCCTGGGAGTGGAAGGAACACATATTTGTCAATTTATAATCACTTTCCTGGATAAATAGAGGAGTTTAACGAGAATATCTGGCAATATAATTAACTGTCATTAGTTAAATTGGAGTCTTTGCAGAGCAACACAAAAGGGATCTGGTACAGGCAAACCAGTCATTTCATATCTCTGTTGTGCTATAACTGTTTCTCTGAAGCAGTTCCCTGTTTTCCAGTAGTCAACGTATAAAAGAAATAAATAAAATTTTCTTTAAATTAATAAGGCATAGCATATAACATAACTTGTGCTAAAGTTTTATAAAGGTTTCTAGTTAATGATTTTTTTTAATGAATATTTAGGAGTTCCCTGAGGCTTATGAATAGAGCATTACATGGCTACATAAATAAGCTATGGCTTTAGTTTTCCATTATATAAAGAGATATAACTAAATGTCTCTTTTTATTTTTAACCACACTTATGTTTTCTGGCTCACTAAAGGCAATTTTCGAAGGCATATTTGCCTCATGCAGTAGATGGGGCTAAACTAGTACAGAGGTGGCCCCTCTTGAATTCTGTGGAAAGGTACACACTGCTTTAATGTAGTTTAAGGTCTGAGTTGATTTTCACTCAGCCCAATTATTTTTGACACGCTCCTTTCCTTTCTTCGTTCCTTCTCATATTTGTACCACTGGAGTCATCAATTCAATGGAACATGGGTGTCACTGAAATGCCATCAGCAGCTTCTAGATCAACTGATGGATTAAAAATTAGAAATTTTCAAAGTATAGGAACTTCATAAATCATCCATAAAAACAGAGCAAAAATATGAAGAGTAGCTTTAAGAAAGGTGCAGTTGTTAGCCATGCTAGACTATTTGTGTACAAAGAGGCTGCATTTTGTGAACTTTTAGACAATTTTATATTTGATTTTGTCATAAGTATGAAGCATCTTTCAATAAATTCCCGTTAGATTAACTCAGCCAAAACGGCAAACTTCTTTCACATATATATTTCAAAATGATTTACGTGTCAAAGGTATGTGCAACTCACCCAGCCCTTTGTACTGACTTCCCAGGCAGACAAGGGAGGAATAAACATGTTTCACTCCTTTCTTAGTGCTTGGTTAATAGAGGCTGTTCCTCTTGCGGAAACACAACACAATTTTTTCCATGTATAAACAACATAGAATGGTAGACCCACCTAATCTGAATCACCTACTCAGTAAAATATGTGGGTGGTGCATTTTCTGATAGCTTTCACTGTGACTTAGGCTCGGAATTGTCAGTCTGAGTCACAAGTAGAAGATGGAATAAAGCTGATCTGCCTACAGAGAAACTGTTTGCACGAAGAGAGGTGCTTCAGGAACTTAAAACTAGTTAAAGCTTTAAACTAGATAAAGGTTCTCACCACTGTGTGCTCATCATCGCAAAGTAAGATTCCAGGAGCTCTTGCCGTGGAGCCTCTGCAGGCATCCGCTGCAAGGCACATATGGAGAGCAATCACGACTCTGGAAACAATAAAACTAAGCCGCTCTTGTCAGATGCAGAGTTCACCCACTTACAGCATTACAAGGAAGAAATTATATATTGCTTCCTCAGAACTGCTGTGCAGCCCCTCCTTTTCTGCAGTTAACCTTAGGAGGGAATTTTCACGTTCATTTCTAAGTGCCAGACTATTCTGCAGCCTGTTGGAAGAGGGAGCTTGGTCAGGGAAGAAAATAAAATTTGATTGTTTGAGTTAATTAAGAAGGGGAAATTTGATTAATTTTTATGACTGCAAATATTCTGTTAAAGGGTGAGTGATAGAAGTTTCCTTGAAAACTTCACAAAGCCTTTGTTAGCCTTTATGTGTTTTGTAAAATAATCCAGAAAATTATGGTGCAGGGAGGAGGCATAAAATCTAACTCACTAAACAAACTGCACTGAGAGAAGGCTGCAGTTGCTGGGGATATTTATTATATGGACGTTTTCTAATCCAAATATGGAGAGTGAAGACAACAAAGATGAAAAAATCTCATCTTGATAGTCAACTAAACTCTCCCATAGAAATCAGAGATACAATAAAGAACAGCTGGCATCAAGTGAGAGATAAATTAAAATTGGAAAGGAAATCCTAACAAACAATGTCTTTGATAGCAATTATTAGTAGTCACTGGAATAAGTAATTCAATGATATGGTTAAATCTCATTAACTTGCAGTCTTTGAGATGTTTAAAAGCTCACTATGAGTTTGGTTGGGATAAAACTTAGCTTATGTGCTACAAACCATTTCACTTAGTGAGACAAATGTGTAAATATTTCACAAAAAAATATTTTTGTGGTGAAACCTTCTGCTTCCATATTGAAAGAAAAAGCTTTCTCTTTTTTTTGTCATTTTTTTGGTGACAGATAATAAAACCCCACATTTATCTTCTAAATGGATAAAATTTTGTAAGAGTTTACTGCAAAATATTTTTCTTTCTCGGAAATAAATGAAAATATATTTATAAAACACTATTAAAAAATGGAAATGTTAGGTCATCCTTTCTCCATTATTTTATGAGGATGAGTAAAACAGAGAAGTGCATTGCTAACCACATGATTAATGTGTAAAAGGAGTAAAAGATCCAGAAGGTCTCTGTCTCTGATCAGATGGAGAATGTGGTAGTAAATGCTAGATAACTGTGAGAAGAGTGGCATGACATTTGCATGTACTTTGCAGCAGAATGAAAAAGGAATCGGTTATGCAGTAGAAATAAAGCTTTTAGCTTGCAAATGGAGAGATTTTGCACTGCAAACCCAAGAAGGGACTCAGCAAAACATTGTTCACCCGTTAAGGATAACTTGTCACAAGAATCAGGAAAGCCCTTCAGCGTATAATATTGCCATTTTTCCTTTTGACAGTACCAAAGCAACTTGTGAATTTCCCTGCCCATCTTCTTAATCCTTCCCTGAAATCATAAACTCTCTACAACATCCCAGTATGGTGTCTTAGAATAAAACATTTGGGCAAATATGTAAGCTCACAATCTCGGTGTAGGCTCAGGAAAAAAATTTTGATCCAGGCTGAGTTTCTTCATTGCATAGTGGATTTTTTTCCATTCATTTTTTTTCTTGTGATGAATATGTGGCAAGTGAATGGAATAGGATTATATGTCACCAAAAACCCCATAGCACCCATCCTGCATTCACGTTAACTATGTTCACAAGAGATAAAGGACAACAGGCATTTTTATTAAAATGAATTTTTCATGAAAGAATATTTTCTTGTTCTTGTAAATGAATAATTCTCTTTCTAGAACTTCAGGCACTGAAGGGCAGAAACATCTTGAACTGAAAAACAAGCCAAACATGTCAAGGCCACTGTAGTACTGCCTCTTTATATCCATACTGAGTAAAGCAATTAGAAAGTATGAAGTATGATGCCTTGAAATAAGAGCAATATGAAAGAACAGCTTTAGAACCCAATCTCAAATTCATTAATTTCAATAAGAACCACCAAATGAAACCTGCACTACGGAACTTTATTTTGCTGCTGACAGGTTCACTGAACATGATATTTTCTTTCCTATGAGACGATAGACAGAAAACTGTGGTATTTTTTGCCAGGTTACCCCAATTACGAATTTATTATTAATTTAGCCATAGCTGGATGAAATATCATGATAGAAATAATGGATAGATTTCTAAATAAATACAGACAGAAGCGGAATTATTCAAGGAAGCACTGTTCCAAGTGAGTAGAAGGAAGCCTGAAAATCTTACCTATTTGAATGCACTATTTGAAAACTGATATACAAAGAATGCTGTTAGTATTTCTTAAATAAATTCTTAAGGAGATTTTATTTCTGATCTTCAGTCAAAATCACATGAATTAAAGATAGCTGAAATTTAGAGATGTCAAGTAACAGTACATTAGCCAAAAGTTTGTGTTGAATAATTTTACCAATATTCCAAGGAATTACATACATTTGAAGTGCTGCAATTTTTATATAACTCTTCATGTACATGAAGTTTTTAATCTAAATGGATTAGACTAGATTGTGATTGTTCTGTGTGGCTTCTTAGGGAAATGAAAGGATCCTTCCTATACATGCTATTTTGGCACTGGATTCAAGTATAGTTCTTCCATTAAGTGGAATAATCCACCTTTTAAGATCTGCATTGGTACATGAATGAACGGGAGTGCACATAGATCCGGTCTCCACTATAATGTTTTGCTAACAAAAGAGTAAAAATTTTAGCCAAACTAGTTATTCTGGCAAAATCGGCACAGAGATATACACTAGATCACGAATGCAGATTCTGATAGATAAGTTTTTTTAATATATATATAAAATAGCTATATACTGTGACAGCACAATCCATTCATTTCCCTCTGTAAAGGAAACACATAAAATGACAATACTAATTTATACGACTACTCCAAATTAATGCAATCTTTGCCTATTCTTTTCTTGACAGGAATATAGGTACTAAAATACTATATTTTCATGGTAGGATTGTTCTGATGTAATAACACGATATCTATTCTTTCAGCCTTTAATGATTGTTAGGAATGTGAGGAGAAGTGAGAAAAATTCTGGTTCTTTGGGTTTAATTCTTATCCTTAATCAGGCTGTGACAATCTTGAAGTCAAGGTCAAAATTAGCTTGTGCCCAGCTCACATATTGTGGAATGGGATGATGGCAGCGTGGTTTGGTAACCAATGGTGCATACATAATTTCTGGGGCCTCTGCAAAGTCTTAGCTACCTGGCATCAACACTCCTTTGATAAACTGCTTTTTTCCTTGTATTACACTTGGTATGATTGAACAAGACCAAAATCTATGTTGCCCAGGCAAGCTGTGAATGTCCCCTTCCTGGAGGTGTTCAGGGCCAGGTTGGATGGGGCCTTGAGCAGCCTGGTCTGGTGGGAGGTGTCCTTGCCCATGGCAGGGGCAGTGGAACTGAATGATCTTTAAGATTGCTTACAACACAAATCATTCTACAGCTCTATAATTCCTTAGAGTACCTTAATAATATTGCCACAAGCTTTGTGTTACTTTAAGCACTGAGGGCTTACATGGGGAAAAGAAGTAGTAAACAGTAGATAGTATCCCCTCTGTACTGATGGGTGCAGTAAGTGATAGCGTATTTTCACAAACGCCTGTTCAGGTTTCACATCCATAAACAGATCTTTAAATAACCAAACAAAAGGTAACTTAATCACGCAACATATGAAGACTACAAACACCTACATTTAGATCACAAATTTGGTTGGCATTGCTTTTCCTTTGCTCTCTTAGCATCCACACTTTTGCAAAGATTACATGCCAAAAGAAAAAATAAGGAAAAAGGTATAAGCAAACTACACACCGTTACTATGGTTATCATTATTTTAATGGAACTATTTGAAGGATATTTATCCTTGACATTTTGAAAGTGAAGCTCAGTCACTTGTGCAGAATGGAATACAAATATCTGCATTCATCCCGACTTAAAAGAATAATCTGGTTTAATATTATTTTTAAATACACATAACCACGAATTCAAATCATGTTTTTTTCAAGAATATATTTACCCATCCATGCTACCTTTAAAAATAAACATGAAATTAATCACCAAAAAATGCTATTTCATTGCCCAAGTTTATATTGGTGATAATGATAAAGAAAGAAAGAAAAAAAATACCCACCCAGAACTGTAGAGAAGACAATTTCTCCAACTCTGCTTTTCATTTAATACTTCTGTAATAGAATATAAGTTTTACAAAATGGGTTGGTTTTTACTGGTGTCAAATTAATCTGAAAGTTCACAACCACTTAACCCAAACCGCTACTAAGCTTCCTTCAATGCATCTGCAACCAAAAGCATCTGTATTTTACAAATGTTGCTTTGGACTTCTCTCTGAGAGCTCCTTGTTGAAAAGCATTATATGCTGATGCAGGTGGATGTTGCAGTGTTAACTACTTCATATATCAGAAGTCAGACTCAATTCCTGCAGATGTGGACAACTGCTATGGTAATAATTGTAATACAGCAGTGTAGTAGTAATTGTAATAGTTGTTCATCATAACTTAGCATTGTCTACTAAAATCTAGAAGCAGACTGATAAGACTATGTACTTTGGACTTTCAGAAGATCCTTCTCTCGATGACTAAGATGCACACTAATAATCTTGCACAACCCTGCTGTGAACTGGATCCTCGACAATGTAGTTTTCTTCAAAGATGGGAACCAAAGCCCAGAGCGTTTTGGAGGTGGCTCAGTGGCAGAATGAGGAGAAACAGCCTGTCTCTTGCAAAATCTATATATTCTGCCTTATGTTATGCTCCTTTTTTACTTCTTTTAAAATAACTGTTTATTTGTTTGTGTAGTTGCTCTGCCCAGGGGAGAAATAGAGAAGGGAAAGGAAGCCAATCCAAAGCTCCTATACACAGACATCTATTTTATATAAGCCTGTTCAGAAACTTAAAACCAGTAAATTTTTCTCTGCTGTCATGTTGGAAGACACTTCCAGACACCATTTCTGTTAGAAATTGTCTTCTGTTTTTTTTAGCATACGTTAACTCATGGTGAGTTCATTTACCTTTTGTTCTGGTGCAACGATTGCCCGTTAGCTTAAATAGACCTTTTTCTTCCTTACTCTCTTTCCATCTCTTACATTTCAGTGAGTGATTGCAGCTTCTCTCGGCGTGAGGCTTGCCAACCCAAATGAGCAAGCTGCTTGTCATGAACAGATGACTTTTTACAGAGTATGTATCTTTACTTCCAGTCACAACCGCAGGCTATTTCATTCCTTCAGTACCAAGCTCCGAAACACGTGTGGCTTCCTTTCTTGCCATCATTTTAGAGTGCTCGGGGAACAGATGCAGAAGAAAAATTGTTTAGGAAATATCCCTTCTCTGCATCGATAATAAAATGGGTAGTCTATGAAGTTAGCTTGACTTTGCATTTGCAACATGTGAACCCTTTCACAAAGTAATGAACATCAACATTCCAGGAGTGCTTGCAACGAACAATTTTCTTTTGCTGAAACTCATCCTCTGGCTCACAAATAGCAGTTGTCTGACGTAGAGGACAGGATTTGGGAAGGAGAAGGGATTCCAGAGTGAAGTACTGCAAAAAATCCTGGCAAGATCTGCCCACAGTTATTTTAGTCTTTTTTTTCCTATCTTTTTCATTACTCAGGTGCTGTGATAGGTGGAACCATTTAACTGGTGTGTTGCTATGAGAGATTTTTTTTTTTCTGAGAGCTTTTTTCCCAATTAGGTTAGCTCCCTCTCTGCTGACCATACAGGAATTCCAGTGTCTTGTGTTAGTCAGCCTCAGTGAGGTGCCTGAATTTAGGTACTGCTCATGCTTCTCTAAGTAGCCATACACACACTTGGTTCTACAATAGTACTTAGGGCTGTGCGTGGCTTTTACTGCTTGACAGTTGAAGTGAATTTTTCATATACCAAAAGAGTTTTAAGTTTTTTGATGTTTGGCTTGATTCAACTCTTGAAAGGAAAAAAAAAGTCTGTATCTTTCAGCAAAACTTGTTGGATGGTTGAAGGTTTGTCATTAGCTTATTAATTATTGTATCCAGTAATAGGTTATGCTGTGTTGAGGGAGAAGAAGCCATGCGGTCTTTGTCTGGTTTGCTAAACGCTTCATTATTCTTCCCAGCTGGAGTTTTACTGTGCATGTGTTTATTTTCTGTATTGCGTTATAAAAAGAATGTACTGCTGCAGGGTTATGGCAACAAGCAGGCAGTGCACTTGCTTTAAGTGTGAGTCATTTTTGTCTAGAGACAAAGTGTGTGGACAACAATTCAAACTGAATAAATGATCTTCATTAACTTTTATTTGTGATAGATTATCCTTGCGGTAAACTGCAAGAGCAGAAGGTGCATACAGTCTGGCGTATACCAGGTACAAAATGAGTATTTCATTCATCTGTGCTCACCTGCAGCACATAACCAGTGTCTTGCACAGGATTATACAAATCAATGATTTTAGCACCTGTTTGTAAGGACTGTCTATTTTCTCAAAGGGGCGGAGATCTAGGCCTGAGACCAGTTTTTCAAAGGTATTTGAGAAGCCAAGGATGCAAGTAGAAACTTATTGAGATTTTCAAGGAGGCCTGAAGAGGCTACATAATTAACTTCCTCTGATTTCCCAAAAAACACAGTGTGATCTTCGTTAGCACTTCTGTGTGCCCAGTGTTTCCTGTCTTTGTTCAAGGATGCTGAAACACTTTACGAGGTATGTCTCATGGTAATTAATGTGGTCATTTCTACACTGTTTCTTAAAGTAAATGCTTATGACATTAGTATAGTGGATGGAGTGAGAGGAATCACTTCCTTCATAAGAGAGAAACAACAATAAACTTTATTGATAGAAAACAGTGAGTTAACAACTTTCAATGATAAATGTGACAGAAGTTTGACGTGATTTGGTGGCAAGGTACACTTGATTATTTACTACACAGAGGACAGAACCAGACAGAACTGTCAGGGAGAACCTCCCGTTAAGTCATGAGGTTAGTAACGAACCTCTTTCTTTGCTTTCTAAACTGCTTCTCAGAGAGAAGTCTAGGTGTGACTGGACCCAGACTTAGCCCCAGACTTGGTCAACAATTCACATCTAAAGGGTCACACATGCACAATCAATCTTTTATATTGCTTTCAAAGTTGAGCATGCTGTTGGTCATTTGCCGACGATCTGTTGTAGCAGGAAAACTCTCAGCCTCAAAGAGTAACCTTAAGAGGTGTCCCTGCTCAAGGGGAGATCCTGGCATGCAGCCCACTGTTGTTCAGGAGAGTCCAAGGAGCCCTGGGACGACCAGTGCTTATAGAGTGAGACGATTGACCTATGGTCATATTTGCATAGAGCAAGACGTCTGGGTCACTATTCTAGACAACCATTTTGCCATCTGTCCCCTCAAAATCCAAATAAGTGGATGCAACCATTAGAACTCCTACTTGTGGTTATGGCTTGATTCGAGTTATAAGAAAACATCAGGTTGGAGTGAAGGGAAGCACAGTCACACTTGGTCTTCAGTTACTGCAGAAAGTATATGAGTCAGAGAGAGCTAAGTAATGTAGCAGTCCCTCTTCAGCACCATGCTTCTTTATTTTGATGGAGTGCTACTTGGTCTTTGGGCTTGTTTCTTTCTTCAGAGGTTAAACTCAGAGCCCAGGCACCCATATTGGACTTGGTCTAACGTGAGGCTTTGCTCATGTGGAGCTGACAGTTGTAGTGGTTGGTGGAAGCAGGTTTTTAGCAGAGTGTGTGTTTGCAGATGGAGAAGGGCTTTGTAGAGGTCCAGGACTAGGTCCCTGAGAGACAATGTATTTCCACTGGAGCTGATGCAAAAACTAGAACACAGCACACAAGCAATGTCAGTGGCCTGTGTTGCAAAGCAGATGGGCTGATGAGCCTTCTTCCAGTTGGAGCTTCTACAGAGCTTTGTCACTTGATGTTTGGTGTTGTATTGATTAAGCCCTGAAGCTGTAAGTTTGTGCAAGCCTATCATGCCAGTGACATATTCGTTCAACAGATGTTTCTGAGGGTATCCCAGTATGAAAATCCTGCATATCTGTGGAATAATATGATAGATTTACTGAAGATTGCTATCTCTGTTTGAAGACTGACAGTAAATCTCACAACAAGCTGACCTGACAGCCACAGATACATCAGATAAGACATCAAAGTAACAATTTCGTATTTTGCAGCTACTGAAGGCTGTTAACTCAACTTATTGTCATGGGGGAAATGGAAAAAGAAGAGAATATTTCTTTAGGTATCACCAGCAGGCCTGTGCCACATTCACATTGATCTGATCCTGAAACCTTTTAGTACTCTGCTGGAGTACTATATTGAAGTACTATTACACTCCAGGTTTGATGACAAGAGGGAAAAGACATAGGATCCATTTCACATAACCTGTGCAATGTATACATGTTTAATCCCCAAAATCATCAAGGGAGTCTAATAAAAATAATACTTTACAGTATTTATGGTTTCTGTTACTTATCTAGTAGATGTAAAGAGCTGTGAGTTAAAAGTTAGTAGTCAGTATTGTTGATGTGAAAGAATCCTTTGTAACAAAAAGCATACACTATTATAATAATCATGATTTAAGTATTATACTTGGTATAATTATATGCATCAGAAAACCATAGTAGCTCATATTTTGCCTTCTCTTTAGAAGTAGTGCTTTCCATTAAATACATATTACAGCCAGACCATTCTAGATGCAAGTTAGTCTCACTGGAATGTGTACAAAGGAGGAAATTCACTCTCAGATCTGTAGTTCTCTGATGGCTCATTGTATGTAAGCATTGGTGTTATCAAAGGCCATAGTGACTGCTTCAAATCAGACACCCTGAAATCCCTTCCTACAGAGGTTATGGTCCTAGTCTCACATACTGCAGCATTTTATTAATTTTTTATCAGACTCCAGAACATACATGGATAAACAAATCATAATTTCTCAGAAGCAAGAAGTTCTATGGTGTTCAATACAAACAGTCTGAAAAGATGTGCTTTAAGACTTTCAATAGAGTCCTTAAATGAAAAGAAGTTCAGAAATCCCTGGAGATGGAGAGTCCATTTAGAAATTTTATGACATATATATATGTATATAAAACTTCTGAATTGGCATCCACATGGCCTCAATTCTATTTCAGCCCTTTTATTAAACCTCACAAAATTTCTTATTAAAATGAAATCAAATCTTGATTATTTTTCATTCTAAATTGTATCTATGCTGAGTAAACTGGCACAACAAGTACTTGAGAATTTAGAACCCTGACAAAAATATTATTAGCATATAATCTGTCTTCTTCCTGAGACCATCTTGCTAGAAGCAGACAGGAGACTGAACAGAGAAAGAAGTGTGAGGTTCCCTGGGCAAATACAGCCTTTGGTTTGGTATAGGTTGCTTTAGATACTGCATTCAAAGTATTAGGGAGACCAAACTAACCTAGAATGCTATAAGCCCTAGACTTGAAATAAAGGCATAAGAAGTGAAAGTTTGGTATACGAATAATTTTTACTGCAGAGTCCAAGAAGGAAATAATAATGTGCAGTACCTTCAGTCATTCTCAGAGTGCATTCATTTATTCTTATGACTGCGAGGAAGCAAAAGTGATAGAGAGCAGATACACAGTGCAAGATGCATATATGAGGAGCCCTGCTGCGGCAAAGGATTTAAAAGTGCCTCTCTACTGTATTGACTGCACTGCCTGCACTGCAGCATCTCTTTCAATCAGCCATGCTGTGATCAGACTGCAACAAATAACTGTGCAGAGAGCTGGAGCTTTAAATTTCTACCTCTTAGAAAAGCAGAGAGTGCAGAAAGCCTGTGATCCTTTTTATTAAAGTAGGAACTCACAGACATCAGTCCTCAATGCAAGAAATTCTCTGTTGGAGGGAGACTGCATTAAAAAACATTTACTGTGTCAAATATAAATGTCTCATTCCCAGCTGAGACTGGGGACATTTGACACAACCTGATGGTTACAAAAGCAGCTTTAAGACACCTTTTCATTCCTCTCTTCCTGGGCCAGGCTTCCCTGGAATGAATTCCACATCTTAAAGGCTGCTTTTCTTTCTGTCAGCACCTTCTCAGGACTTTTAAAGCAGCAGGAAAACGTAGTCTGGACACACTCCTGGTATAAGCATTTCTTCTCAAGTTACAAGAGAGCCGTTAACATGTGGAGTTAAGCACAGAAGTTTGTAGAGATGATCTAGGCCAAACCGGGGCCTTGTTTGTGGGAGATTTTCTCACTACCCTAAGAGGCAGGCAAATTGTGCAAGATTTCCTGGGGGAGAACCTCTCCTGATAGCTGATTAGGAGAAATTTCTATTAAGGTGAATATGAACTGAGTTGGGAAAGAAGTTCACAGAACTTGAAGGGAAAACATGTTCCTCATTCTTGCTAATTTTCTGCAGTAACCTAACCGTTTTTAATAAAAGTTGCTGAAAGAGCAATTCATCATAAGCTGGCTCATGTTGCTAGTTTTGGTACACTGAGCCTGATTTTTCCAAGAGCATGATGAATAACTTTACTTCTTCTGTCTATTTATGGTTCACCATAAGGTCTATCAAATGCCTTAGCTTTTTGCTCCAACTATTGCTTGTGATATTTTATTATACTTACGTACATTTGAGATCTCTTATAATCTTTGTTTTTGAACTCTGGTATTAAGGTGTTGAGCTCGTAGTCAAATGGAATCACTTGCATAACCTGGAAATCTTACAATAATTTAAAATCAACTAGTTAAAAATACTCTTCACATTAAATTTGGATACCGTATGAAAAAGGCAACATCAGGATTTTTCTTTGTGTCCTGGCTGCTGACCTTCCTTTTTTAGTGCCTTTGCTAAATACAAACTAATTTCACCTGTAGGTATTAAATGAACAGAAATACAACATGTAAAACTTGTTTCTACTATGGGAAGAGATCACTTGCAGAATGATTTTCTGTCCACAGCAGCACAGTTCACTGTTCTTTAAGATGTGATTGGAAACAGCTTAGGGTTTCCCCAATTTGCCTAGAAGAGCAAAAAACCCCGAGTGTAACATTTTAGGAGATAATTTAGAAACAGATTGTCGAAACCTTCTTCTATCCTGTTTCATCGCACTTCTCAATTTGTTCCAATCATCTCTTTACCTCCTGATTTAGCACTTCCATGAGAGATTTGACTAATCCCGGCAGCCTCTGGAATACTGGAATAACCTTTGCAAGCAATCTCTTAGTGGCTTTAATTCAGATAAATGTTTGCATGCGGATATGCTATATTTGTAGCTAATATGGCTCTAAAGTATTTACATTTGTTTATTTTATGAAAGAAATCAAACAGATCTTGGGTATAAATTATGTAGTTTGCAATAGTTCTATCACTAACTGAGATGTGGTGGTGTGATTGAGGTGGCTAGTTCAGAAACTTGAACTAGGTCAAATATGAAGCCAATTAGAAATAAGAAAATGTAGGCACAATCTTGAGCCTGCATGGTTCATCAGAAATTTACCTGTCAAAGGTGTGACAATAATATTGGTCAGTTTAGAATGATAATTATATTTGTGAATACAAATGAAAAGGAGATAAAATACAGAAGCATAGTTGTTTCTATATTAATTTTGTAGATCTCATTTAAATACTGTCAGAGTAGTTTTGTGATAAGATTTTCAATCTGGCTTGTTTTTAAACAAGGAAAAGAAAAAGCTGTTCATATAATCAATAGGGTTTTTTTTTGGTTTTCTTATGTATTAAAGACATCCTTGACAGAAATTACAATAGCTTCAGTGACATCTGTCTCTCATCATCATCACCATAATAATGACAAGATATTTTTAAGGTTTCATCATTTTTCTGTTTTTTTTTCTTGTCACAATAAAGTCCACATCACCTCCTCCCCTCACCAACAGCCTGAACATCTCAGTGACTGAATGAAGAGGAAAATTGGAGTTATTAGTCATGAAAATATAAACCACCTGTAGTCCTTGCTTGAAGAAGCAATTATGATAATCTATTTCTATTGTCATAATTTTGCTGGAAACACAAAAACAAATGTGGCTACTCGAAAATGAATAATGTTATAAGTAATTTATCAAGACAGTTATTGTTATTGCAAAGCCAGTGTAGAGTAAGAAAAAATATATCAGGTAGAGATGGAATGAATGCTGTGCAAATAATTTATATATGAAAGTGGCAATTGTCACTGGTTTTGATCATTACAAATGTTTTTCCCGACATTCTATTTTGCTCCTAATTGTCATAGATATCTCAAGGTAACTAGGTTGTTTATACCATTGAAAATAGTTGTGTATATGTATATATATGTGTGTGTCTAGATATACGTGCAAACATAATTTAAAAAGCAGTTATTCAATAAATTATTATCGTTTAATCAGCAAATCATCCAGTTGTTGCAAGGCTGTGCAGTCCAATTATATTTTCAACACATTATTTGCATTACAACCCAGAATGCATTTCAGGGAGTCTGAAATGGCAAAAGTGTGCTACAAGTTTCTGTGAACGCTACTTCCATGTAGAATGCGCTTTAAAAATAATTTTCCCCACTTGACATATGTTCAAATGCTTTTGTTACTTGTTTTACATCAGACTGCTCAGAATAATGGTTTCTAAAAGTATTTTTTTTCCTAAAAGGATTATACTTCTCCATCTAAGAGAATGTAAAAGCAAAATTTGTTTAAAAACTCCATAAAAACCCAACAGATATCCCAAGTTGCACCCCTTAGTATTTTTAGTAGAGACATGATGTTGTCAACTTTTTTGTTAATAGGTACCTAATTGAAAATGTTTGTCCTCAGGCAGCATTTGTGCTTCTGACAAAGCATGGTTTATTGCACTCCCTTCCAGCTCAAACCCAGTTTATGATGTCAAGGCGAGATTTTTTCAAAACTGAGAAGTTGCTGGCTGCTTGTCCTTCATGTCAGATGTGAGGTTTCAGATATTTTAGAGGCAAGACAAAAATGATTGCATTATTTTCATTGCTTCAGAAAAAGAATTTTAGCTGTAAGGGCATACCCAGTACTTCAAAACCATTTGCATATTTTTAGCTAGAAGACTGATGATGTGGAGGAGCTGGATTAGTGTAATAAACCATCATGCTCCAAGCTCCTGTTTAGTTTAGCAAGCCAACAATAACTTGTTTTACAAAAAATGAAGCGCAGTAAAAGAGTGTTCAAGAGAAATGTGTTTCAAGGGATTCTGCTTCACACTCTTTAGAGAAGAAAAGATTAAAGGACATGGCTCTTTCTGCTTTAGAGAGAAGATGTGTGTTTATGAATACTAAAAGTTCTCTGGGCCTGTGAGCATACCTGACTGCTTCGCATGTCCTGTGCCCACAACTCAATCAGAATAAATGCAGAGTTTGAACTATTCTGCTTTATCTGGAGGCTGCAGCAGGGGCAATAGTGCTGCGGAAGTTGTTGAGGCTATAGCATTGCAGCGTGACTCCCTACAACATTGAACAAGAGAAAAGGTAATTACAGACCTGTCAGCCTGACCTCGGTCCCAGGTAAAATCATGGAGCAGATAATCCTGGGTGAAATCATGCGGCACCTGCAGAACGGTCAAGAGATCAGGCCCAGCCAGCATGGGTTTAGGAGGGGTAGGTCCTGCCTGATCAACCTAATCTCTTTTTATGACCATGTGACTCGCCTGGTGGATGAGAGGAAGGCTGTGGATGTGGTATACCTGGACTTTAGCAAGGCCTTTGACACTGTCTCCCACAGTAGACTCCTAGGGAAGCTGTCAGCCCGTGGCTTAGATGGGAGCACTCTGTGCTGGGTTAGGAATTGGCTGGATGGCCGAGCCCAGAGAGTGGTGGTGAATGGTGTCTCATCCAGTTGGCGGCTGGTCACCAGTGGTGTCCCCCAGGGATCGGTGTTGGGTCCCGTCCTGTTTAATATCTTTATTGATGATCTGGATGAGGGGATTGAGTCCATCATCAGCAAGTTTGCAGATGATACCAAACTGGGAAGAAGGGTTGATCTGTTAGAAGGTAGGATGGCCCTGCAGAGGGACCTGGACAGATTGGAGAGATGGGCCGATTCCAATGGGATGATGTTTAATAAGTCCAAATGTCGGGTACTTCATTTTGGACACAACAATCCCATGCAGAGCTACAGACTGGGGACAGAGTGGCTGGAGAGTAGTCAGGCAGAAAAGGACCTGAGAGTGCTGGTTGACAGGAAGCTCAACATGAGCCAGCAGTGTGCCCAGGTGGCCAAGAAGGCCAATGGCATTCTGGCCTGCATCAGGAATAGTGTAGTCAGCAGAACCAGAGAAGTTATTGTCCCCCTGTACTCGGCACTAGTCAGGCCTCATCTGGAATACTGTGTACAGTTCCAGGGCCCCCCAGTTTGGGAAAGATGTTAGGATACTGGAATGTGTTCAGAAGAGGGCAATGAAGATGGTAAAGGGGCTGGAGCATAAGCCCTATGAGGAGTGACTGAGGGAGTTGGGGCTGTTTAGTCTAAAGAAGAGGTGGCTCAGGGGAGACCTCATTGCTCTCTACAACTACCTAAAAGGAGGTTGCAGTCGGGCAGGGGTTGGTCTCTTCTCTCAGGTGACCAGTGACAGAACTAGAGGGCATGGACTCAAGCTTCATCAGGGAAAGTTTAGGCTTGATGTGAGGAAAAAGTTTTTTACTGAAAGGGTGATTGGCCATTGGAATGCACTGCCCAGGGAGGTGGTGGAGTCGCCGACCCTGGAGGTGTTTAAGGGAAGATTGTTTGTGGCACTGAGTGCCATGGTCTAGATGATGGTTGGTGTTAGTGTTGGGATATAGGTTGGACTTGATGATCTCAGAGGTCCTTTCCAACCTTGTGATACTGTGATACTGTGAAAAGAGGTCCCTGCAGGTGGCTAAGCCACATTTGGAGTGCTGTGTGCTGCTCTCCTCACCACACATAAGGAGGCCCAAAAATGTAGGATGACACTTACAATGTGCAAAAATTTCCTTTCGTGCATATCAAATGGCCTGGAACTGCTCCTGCACCATGGAAGCAGACAGGTGATCTCTGAACCTGACCTCTGCATGACCTCACTGCCATTCCATGAACAGTATAGACAGTCCAGTATGGCCCAACTCTAATATTGTTTTATAAGATTCCTTAAAGAGATAAGGGGATAGCTGTGGAAAAGTGAAATGTTCTTTCTCATAACTTGAACTAAACCACTGGAAGGAAACTTGCAGCACCTGGAGTTGTTCTGTTCTGCCATTAAATTCTGCTTCTCACTTCCATATCAAAACACTGGGAAATCAGATGCCACATGTGGTAAGAACAACCTAATGACTGTTACAGTCCAATAAGGAGACACTAAGAAAAGTTCTCTTGATATGTGATTTTCTTGCAGTTGTTATACCTTACAGAGTCTTTCATCAATAACCTTGTCTTTTATAGTTTCAGAGCCTCCCTGATATTCTTAACATTGGTTAGTTTGTAATAAGACTTTTTTTTGGACTTGGGAAACATTCCCTAATGCACATCTGATATTTTTAAGGCAATGCCTCTAGCAATTCTAACATATCTGAAGATTTCTTGTTTGGGAGTTAAATGTTTTTATGATATGATAGGTATCATAACATCTATGATGTCCACAATCATAACTGCTGAGAATCATTCCTTCAGCAGCGGATTTTGTTGTGCATTGTAACCAAGAGGAGTTATGAGCAAATGCCTGAGACACAGAAGACTATAATCACATGAAAATATTTAGTGAAAGAAAAATACAAACACCCTCTAATACATGGCTAAAGTATAAAGGTGCCAAAGACACATTTACTCATTCCTGATTTAATAGGTTCATTCCATTTTGTTTGCCTACAAATGGGATTGGATATTCAAAACACCAGAAGCAATTTTGACTACTCTTAACTGTTGCTCTAAAATATTTGCAAAGGATCTCAGAATCATGACCTGAGGATATATATGTCTTTGCTTATTCACTTTCATGCGAACAGTCATTACTAACAACTAAACATTTACTTCTAAATTAGCCTTACAGGGAATTTTATAGGGCATTTGCTGTGGGAAGGTGTCATTACTACATTGGCTGCACTTCAGTTATTTAATTCCATGATGGAAGTTTCTTACTTCTGTCTCCATTTTGTTTCTGTAGAGTGCTTTGCCTTGCACTAAGTGCACCTTGACTTGTATAAGCATAAAGTCAAGAAATATTAATATTAAATTTGCTTGGCATGTTTATTCATATCCTTTAAGTGCCTTTCCATCAAAAATGTCACACCTAATAAAGTTAATGTAGTTGTTTTAGATAGGCAAAGCACTTACATTTCAGTTTCAAGCCTATATTATTTTTAAGAAACTTAGCTGCATAGTTGCATAGTGATTGCTTGAGCATGAGTTTGGTGCCTTGTTGAGCTAATTTTATGTTGATTCAGTCACATTCTTTGTGATTTTTTTAAAATCACATATTATCTCTTTTTCTAATTAGAAGACAGTGTGATCTTTATTATCATTCATATTGAGCTTGAATGGGCTTTTGCTTAAGCACTTTGTAAACTCTGGGTTTTTTTGTTGCAACTGAAACTTCTTTCTTTTCCCTTGTCAAATATTTTTGAAGAACTGACTTAACAGTAAACTTCTTGCTGCATGGTTACCAAAACAACTGCCTCACAGGTCTATAATCAAACAGCTGGGACACAATATTATTATACATTTATGTACCTTTACATTTCAAGGCTTGCTTTGTGTTGTAAAGGAGAAGCTGGTCCTTCTTGGTTTTACTGATGCTATGCCTTCTAGAGCTTTTGTTTTCATTTAACCAGTAGCTTTATATATTTAACAGGTCTAGAGGGATCCAGAGGTTTAAACATTGCAAATGCTATTTCCTTTGTGGGTCCTTCTTTTCCTTGGGAATAAATAAACCCATGAATATTTCACTCTAAATAAACAGAAGTGCCATAGTTTGGCTGTACATTGCAATTTGCTGAGGTGGCACAAATCCTGTCAGATCAGTGTGTTAAAAACTGGGTGCCTGAAGTTGCAAAGTAAATTAATATTGGAGCATTAGTATAAAAATCCAGATTTTCTAATGCCATGGAGCATTTGAAACTCCATGACATTTTTGAGGAATTTGGAAAGCTCCAGATATTTGAAAATATGTGCAGTTGTATTCATATACTTAAAAATATGGTTATAGGCCCTGAATTGGACTGGGCTAAGTATAAATATCTGGATAAGGTGGATTAGGCAACTCTGGTGTAATTTATGAGGAAGACCTTGATGCATGTTTATGAATTTCATTGCATAAAGAAAGTTCTGCCCCCCTTTTCAGTATCTGTAAACATACAAAGTATATAATTTTGGGTGACACTGAGCACTGCTTATTATCCCTGACAAACTTGTTCCTCAAAACATTTTTCTGGTAACAGATGATGGAATAATCTATCTAATAAAGAATATTGGAAACCCTCAACCTCTGAAGAGCAGCCCTTTACTTGCTTGCCTCTCGTTAATATAAATATGTAAGATCTAGCTAACCTGGAATTAATCAGTTCTTAGAATTTGTGCTAACTGAACAATTGCCTTGGAAAACACAACTCTTCT
The DNA here is from genome assembly GCA_033558185.1 of Dromococcyx pavoninus. Lineage (NCBI taxonomy): Eukaryota > Metazoa > Chordata > Aves > Cuculiformes > Neomorphidae > Dromococcyx > Dromococcyx pavoninus. The sequence continues at coordinate 1,398,803 of JAUMJL010000389.1, read as the reverse complement.
GCTCTTTTAATAAAATATAACTTTATTTATTTATTTATTTACTGCGTCACTTCTCTTTAACAGTATAGTAACTACTAGGAAGTAATTCTGGTCTTAGTAGTTCTCTGATTCCAAAATCTCCTAATGTTGTTTATTGAGTATTCACCACAGCTAAAAGAAAATTAGAAATAGCCATCCTGGTTAGTAAGAAAAGATTCAACTTTAATTCAACTTCAATAAACTGCTGCATACAGTATGTTGCTTTTCTTCATAAATAAATCCTTTTCATTCATAATTATAAGTGAACATTTCTGAAATACATATTCAGACAATTAAAAATTAAATATTTTTCCTTTATTCTCTTTAACAATATTTTAAACAAGAAGCCTGTAGCAAAAAGAGATAAATATTAGTGCTCTAAGTTTGTAACATGAACATGAACATTCAGTTTTAGCCATTATGAAAAAAACATAACTCAAGACAAGGATAAATTAAAGGACCTGGTCCAAAGTACATTGAGGTTCCTAGAAACATCTTTACAGAGAGCAATGGATTTGAATCAAATCTGTGCATGTCTCCATTTATGTTTTAGATTCCATCCTGTCAGCATGGTATTCAGATATATCTTAAACAAAATCTGTAGTGGCAGTGAAATGGCCTCTAAAACTATTCTATTATCATAAATGCGTTTTTCTCAAGAAAAGTTTTGTAGCTTTTCAGAAAGATGGACTTTGGACACAGGCACAAATTTTCTGTAAGATCATTCCAGTCTTGAATTTCCCCCAAACACCTTTATTTCATAAACATCTTACAGCCACAAGTATTAACTTTTCCTTGGGTTTTTTGCATGTCCACTTATGACCACATTATCTTAGCATAATCTTTTCCTTTTTCAGTCCTTCATTGCAAAATTTTACATTAGACACAAGAAGAATAAAATAGGCCTCTTCTTGAGTCAAAGCTGTGCTATGCTGGAACCTGTAGGAATTCCTGCATCCCTGTCATAGCACAGGTCTCAGCCCACTCTGAGTTTCATAAATAGATCCTGCAATGATCAATTTGTCATGGTGCAACACACTTGTATTCCATAAACAGTTATTTATTCTATTAAAATACTACAGAATCTTCCATCATTTGATCTACCTCTTCTGAGGAGTAGATGAAACTGTGCCTTCCCTTCATTTCTTGTTTTGTTTGTCAGCCAAGAAACTTATACTGAGCTAAGATTTTTATTTTCACTCAGTTTACAATGAAATTCATATATTATGAAGTTCCCCAAGTGAGAAAATGGATGGATTTATGGTAGGAAAATGGAGAGTAAATTTCAAAATATCATTAGTGGTGTAGTTTTACTTACCCTTAAGTGTCTATTTTGGTAAACATTTATGTCTTGGCTAATGCTATTGTTCAGAGATTAAAGGCTATTTTAATGAACAAAAGAAGAAAACCAGTAAAAAAGAACATTCCATCAGTGACATTTCTTTTAATCAAAGGTATGAAGAGAAAGAAGCATAAATTACTAGAGTTATGATAGGAAAAATGGTATAAAATTTGTAATTCACCGTCTGGGAATAATTTTGTATCAACTGATTGGAATTCTTTTCAGCTAATATGCATATCAGAGCAGTATTCCCGCTATGTGGATCTAAACTGATGTCCTGAAAACAGAAAACAAGAAGCAGAGAGAGATATGTCAGTGTTATTTCCTCCATATTGTTGAAGTATCTGATAAAATCTTAAAAACTTTGTGAAAAAGAATGGATTAATTAAGTGGTTATTTTTACAACATAACTTGATCATTTGTGTTAGGACATTACTCAAAGCAGGACTAATGTGAGGAAATTTGAAGACTCGATATTTTAAAATCGAATTAGAAGATCTGGATGATTCTAAATTTTTTGTTCCACTTATTAATTCTTAATAAACCAGATCTGTTTTTGTTACGCTTTATCAATGCACTCACATGTATCTTGAAATGCATTGATGGAGTCCAGGTGTAAAGTTCCACGCTGTATTTTTACAAACACCAGCAGTGTCATGTGTCTACACAGCACAACAACACCTCCAGCATAACTTTGCACCACCTATTCCAACCTGTAGAAAAACCCCGATCAGAATTTAGACCTGGCTGCAGTTTCTTACTTATGGAGCTTTTCTGAGCTCTCTGAAGATCTCCCAGAGATGTCATACTGTGGCCTTCTGCTTGCTGTGGAATTAGATCTTTGGAGGATGATATCCTTTCCTTCTGTTTCTTGCCATGTCTACAGTTGTGAATTCTCCCACAACCCCAGCTTAAGCTTTTGAGGTCATTTATGCGACTTTAGCAGCTGTTCTACAAAGTCGGTTAAAAACTCCTTCCCTCAATTTCTAGGCTAAAAGTACAAACAGATAATATCAGTGAAGTACCTATAGACAATAAAGTTGATGTAAGTAAAATTATAGAGTCAACAATAACTACTGACTAAGAAAACAAATGCTGTCACTTATGTGACCTGTGTTTGTGATTACAAATTCAAACTTTGATCTCAATCTGAACTGTTTAAAATTGTTGTCTGATCAGTACAACCTGTGCAGCTTACTCAAGTCTTTTTGTTATATTGGGACCTTTTGACAATGTTTGGGAAGAGTCTGAACTTGATTCTCCTTTTATTTATAGTCATGTCCAACCTTTTAATTTTAATATGTGACCTGGCAATAAATTCAGTAACAATTGCTGAGAATTTTACATTATTGTGGAGCAAAAACTGAGAACCTAACAGGTTCCCAGTGAACAAGCAAATATCACTAGCACCTTTTGTGCTTCTGACTGTTGCTGGTGTCATGGTCCTTACATATTTTCTTTCTTACAGATTGCTTTTCAGTGAATGACACTTTTATATCTTCTACTCTCTCAATTCTTTAGAATTAATAAGACCTCCATGAAAGTCATATGACTGGTATACATCTGTCTGGAGAAAAGGTTAAAATGTAATATGAAGATTAATGAGCCAGTTAATTATGGCCTTTGTGAAACTGTTTGAGGAAGCTTAGCAGAGAGATTAGTTTAATTTCACAGAAATCCAGGAAGTGTCAGAGGTCTTACATTTTAGCTAGCTAAGAAAGCACAACTATATGGGTTAAAATCCTGCCGTGCAGTGTAAGAACTACAAACACTGACTGACTAGGTAAGCTAGTCAGATACTCACCTTGTTTGCAGGATTCCCTTATCTGCCTTGTTGTGAAAGGCTTTTATTCTATTCAGACTTACAGCTCCTAAACCTGAATCTTCAGTATCAGAACTAAGAAGATTGATGCAAATCCTTGCCAAGTGTGTTAGTATATTTTACTGATAACAAACACATTCAGAATGTGTTAGTTACTTATTTGCATTGCATGTCCTTTTTGTATGTCTATGGTCTGTTTTGCTTTCCTGGTAATTAGGGTGCTTATTCTGTGGCAAATCTTCAAGTTAATGTAACTAAACTGAAGTACTACTGCACTTTCTATAACACTAGCCATAATTTTGCCTCCTCTGTTGCCCTCACTTCCTGTTAACTGTATTTTTTGTGTAGAGTTGATATTTTTCTAGATTAATCAAGCAGTTACACTTTGCTGTGGTGCTGTTTGGGAGAAGGTTTTTGATGTCAATGAGATGTGTCTATGAATTATTTAAGAGAATTTCACTTGTTTACTTTACCAGCATGATTTGTAGTGATGCTGTCTTTAAGAGGGACCTTGCTTTTGCTACCAGAGAGCTGGTTTTGCTGTGCTTTAGTTTAATGAATGCAAACTGAGCAATAAAGGTAGAACGCCACACCTTATTTGAAAGGGTTCTTAATACAAAGTATGTGAATCTTCTAGCCATTAAGAACAACTGAACTCTGAGTTTTGTTTTTTCTTAAGCAATCACATAAAACTAATGTGGATTCTACTTTTTCCAGGAATATTTTCAAAGTAGTATATTAGTATTTATGAAAACAATTTTTGACTGTGAAAGCTACATCCAGACTGAGATTTTCAAACTGAATTTATATCTGCTTATACATATTCTGGAAGGTGACAGAGTATAACAACACCATGAATTTAGAATAGGCCTTCCTCTATTAAAATGGATTTTTAAATTGTTTAAACATTATGTTTAGCTTGTTATTTTTCCCTTGACATGCAAGTTCTTCTCTCAAACTAAGGGAATTTTTAATACATAGAAAAGCATCATGGGGAAATCAGAAGAAATGGAGAGAGGGCTTCAAGGATTTTATAAAATAAAAGAAAACAAAATATATTAAAAATATGAATATGAAGAATATGAGGAACATGAAGATACATGTTCATAATTGACTTGTGTCAAATTCTGCTGTGAGTTTATTTGAGCTAAGAAAAATTGAATGACTTCCAAACTTTCTCTTCTTCCTAGTACTTACAGTGTCCTGGGGGACTATAACTTACAACAACTTTATATGAGACTAGGGATAGCCTGTATTTTCCCTATCGTATCATTGCATTGCCTGCCATATGCATTTCAAGGACTTGGGGATCAGACTGGAATATACTGTGTTACAAGTGGGAAGGAATTTTGAATGCAGTGGAAATACTGTTTGTCTTTCCCTTTGACTCGACATGGAAAGATGTTAAATTTCACTAAATCAGCACTTACATGAAGCAATGCCTTGTGTTATTCACCCAGACTGCAATAATGAGCATCTGCTGGGTGTAAGGATTTCCATTTTAAAAGACAAGCACGTGAAAATGCAGGTATTGATATTGACATACAGGCTTATATCATTGGCATTCAGTATGTCATTGGTAGGCTCTCTGCCCTAAATATATTGCTGCTGTGCTTACTGCAATACTTCATAATAAAACTTATGTGTAATTGCAACAGTATGGCTGCATGCCTCCCACATTCATTCTGAGAGAAAAAAAAGTACTAAGGAGAGTGAAAGGAGCATGGATTACACACAGCAAAGCTATTCCTTACATATGCTACCATTTGAACAAAAGGCCAGGCTCGATTGGTGGTCAGTAATTAGACCATCACTGAGAAAATGCATACGCTAAAAGAAGAAAACTTTACACAGATTATAACAATGTTTCATTGCGCAGGTGTGAGAGGATAGAACTTGAAATATACTGATATTTATGGGTATGGGAAATAAAAAATTTCCCTTTTTGAGTTGTCTTTTGCTTAGTTATGAATATGTGTCCATGTTGTTTCCAGAGAGTTGCTGGTGGATTGCTGGGAGGGAAGTCAAATGCCTGATTTCAAAGGACTATTCAGTTGCTGTGGCTGTTTACTCAGAAACTACAGAGCTCACTTTCCTGTATCAGACACCATAATTTCAAACTTTCAGTTAATAGTTAGATTTGCTTAGTTCTCCCATATGATTAAAAAAATTCTCCTGTACAATTTATAAAGTGGTCCGTGCGCAGTGTTCAGAACACCGTCTCGAAGCATGTGGATAAAACATATTTGCATAATTTGGAGGGGTTTACAGTTGAATGTCGGCTAACGGAGACTGTCCAAGACCAAATATGAGGAAGGGAAAATACGAAGCTGATTTAATATAAAGAATCTGTAATATGTAAGAGTTTGAGAACTTAAAGGGGGCTTCCATGCTATTTCCCTTTTGGAAATTATTTTTCACTTGATAGGGTGATTAAATGCATGTCAGATGTTTTGCAAACCTGTATTGTGTCTGTAAAGTCCCTGTTTCAAGACTCAGCTTAGGTCTGAAGCTTGTGGGATTTCAGATATCTCTGTTGGATAGCAAGAAAAAAGACAGATCTGAGAAAATACCAGATACTTAATGAGATGAACACAAGTGCTATCCTGGGATGCATTTTGAAAAGGTATTGTGATATAGATCTTGCCCTCTACTCCATCATGCAAATTCTTAAACACCATTTTGCATAATAGTTCTTTAAACATTCATTTAAAAGCAGATCTGAATGAAATGCTGAAAGGACCTGATTTTGGTCAGATTTTTATTTTATGTTAAATATCAGTCTGCTATATCTAGTCAGATAGGATTATTCTGCTATACCATATAATGGAACGAGATATGCTTCAGATTTACTTTTGCATAGACAGAACAAATTTAAGACTGACATTTTACCAAGACTGAAATTGCAGCCAGTAATGAAGCCCAAATAAAAAGTGAATTAGCTTCTGACTGATTTACACCTGCAACTCAATACTGTTTAATTAGAAACGTAAGTATTGGGAACTGCACCTGTGCTTGAATTAAAGTTGCAGATAGGCGTTTGCCTGCAGAAGAGGAGACAAACTCTTGAAATTACACATTTTAGCTCTGAGGCATACACAGCGATGATATCTGGAGAATGTTTGAATTGCTTTCCCCAGTTCTCAAAGCAAAATATTTTACATTTATGAGCTTTGTGTACTTCAAACTGGATTAAGATCCTGAATGGATACTTGTCCTTTAGAAAATTTGAACAACATTTTCATTTTTTTTGTGTACAGCAGGATACGTAGCAGTGCCTTTTCACCAGCTGCTCTTATGGGTTGTGTGTACTCTTTTGTACATATTCAGCTTGCACAAGCATAAAATCCAGATGGTTTACAGAGGATCAGATCAAACCATCAATTCTTCTATCTGGGCTTGTACTGCAAAGTCATTTTTATTAGTGTGTTGGGTCTGTCTTTAGGTATTCTGGCAATGTTTTACCTTCTCACAAATCTTGAGGTATCGTTACCAAGTTCTTCTCAAACTCTTATTAACAAAGAGAATACTCTAGCTGTGATGTTAGCAATGAAGTGAAAATCAGCTCTTCCATAGGCACTAGAATGAAAATCCTTGAATACCTACTTAGCTTTGATCATCACAAAGTTAAATCTTTATAAAAGCATAAATTCTCTAAAATCAAGGGTTTGATCCGAATAGTTATGATGGCAAAATCAAACTAATATAGCTAATTTGATTGCAAATAATAAGTCATATCAAACTAAGTCTTGATATTTTTAATTGCAAAGGTAAACCCCAATTTAGCAGTCCGCTGATCCTTGAGATTCTTTTATAATAATCTGGAATCATTTGTTATCTCTGCATATTTCTAACACAGAAACGTGAACCTTTATTTTATCAGTCTGCTTTTTAATTATTATTTTATGTCATTATTTTAGAATTTAAGATTATTTTTGCACATTACTATAAGTGGCTTTCAAAGCTACATTAGATTCTAATAATTGGAAGTTTGGAGAGCTCGATGCGATTGAAAGTTTGCAATATGCTTCTTTTGAACTGGTTTCGAAAACAAATGAAAAATGCAAAAATACTGTGCAGGTTGAAACGTATCACTGAAGAGGCTTTTCTTGTAGAGTGTTGAGTCAGCACCTCTCAGTTAGTGAATAACATGGCAAATGTTGATTTCATGGTGGCACTGTCTATACACTTCTCAGTGCACCCAACAGGAGTTTTTGGTTTCATGAATCATTTATAGTTTGCTGCAATGATTATGAGAAGTCTCTCTCTTTGCATATATAAATATATATATTTCTTTTAAAGAGGAAGAGAATATGTCTGGTCAGCCTTCTCTAAGCTGTGACTCTTCCTGTGAGTAAAATTTGACGGGATAGATTGTATCAATGTAAGCTTCTGTATGCATTTACCTCTGGAGGATATTGAACAGAACACTGAAACAGTAGATGCAGTTTAGATATTTAATTATGAGATACTTCAGAATATTTCAGTTACATCCTATGTGCTGCCTGACCGCAATCAGAAATAATTCAGACCTGAAAACGGAGAAGAGAGAATCCTAGAGAAAATCAAGATCTTGAGGACTGACACTTTTAGCAAGAGTCTCCTTATCTCTAGAGCTTTTCTATTGGGTTCTATTTCAGAATGATTATCTAAGATGATCCTTTGCCATTAATGTTGTACAGGAGGTAGATGATGGGCTATTTCTGGTTATGCTTTAGACTGTTTATTAAGTCACCGAAGTTTCAAACTTCCTTGCTTGCCTTACATTCAAATCATATGAGAAACTGTAGCTTAAATCTATCTTTTGTTGTGGCTGTTTCCATAAGTCTTTAGGCACCTTGGTGCATTGCAGAGTATTTTATCTGTTACTATTTGCCCATCTGGAAGGCAAACATGATAGATTTCTATACTTCTAGGTAGATTTCTCTGCTGTATTGCATTTAATTGTAGGAAGCTGAGTATTGATAAAAAATGTTGCTATATATGTTTCAACATCCCTGGAGGTTTTTAAAATAAGACTGGATGTGGCACTTAGTGCCATGACCTAGTAACCATGATAGTGTTGGATTAAGGGTTGGACTTGATGATCTTGGAGGTCTCTTCCAACCCAGATAATTCTATGATTCTATGATTCTATGATACTCATTTAGACTTCCCAGAATGTTAATTGGAAACAGACAGGATTTGTTTGTTACTGTCATTGTAGTTTCCACCATGGATACTAATATACCACTTTTATTAGTGGATATAATCCTTCACACTGCCAAAAGCCAAAGAATTCTTGAGGTGTAAAACTAGTTCTTGCAATGAAAACCAGGCATTTTTCAATTTGGTAAATGCAAATAAGTCTAAGTAAACAAGAAAAGATATTGAGACAGGCAGGACTGATGGCATGAATGTCTTTCTGATTTCACATTCTTTAAGGTTTGTTAAGACACTTGTGGGAGTCATGAGGAGAGCATAAGGCCACATTAGCTTCCCTTTTTGCTTTAATGAATGCTAAAATTTCCTGTTAACAAACAAAGTGTTTTTGAGGAAACCTCCCTCAGCTAGTGTAGTGATTATTCCCTTTTTCAACCTAGCTTTACAGATTGATACAAGATGAAGGTCTTCTCAGGACTATGCTTTGTTCCCTCATTCTGTACTTATCCCCTGTCAGAAGTTTTCAGTCCAGTATTTCCCTTTTTTACTGATTTTGTTCAACTGGTGTGAGATCCCTTATCTCTTGTGGCTGCTTAGCTTTGATTGATCTCTGGGAATGCAGCCTTCTGAACAAGTTTGCTGTAATTTACTACATGAACTGCTCTTTCATGCTCAAAGTTTTTTTTTTGTCTGGCTGATATATTTGATGGCATATCAGTAAAAATGGATAAAAGCTGACCTAGGAAGAGTTAACAGACCTGAGAGGTGAAGGTGCACAAGTGTCTTAAAGATGTCTCCTTCTTGCCTGATCTGCTTTAAGTCAATTCCTCTGACACTGTGTGAGCCGAAATGCAGCCCCTTCCCAGGTCCCAAAAGAGACACTAAAGCTACAGTTTGCCACAAATACGAGCATTATGCATTTTCTTTCTTTACTGTTTTTTAATGTACTGTTTGAAGTGAATGAAACCAAGACACTAACTTTTACTCATGCTATCTATGTTTGGCTACCTTTCTCTTTTTTTCTCTCCTTTTCTCATGCCAAGGAAAAGGAAAAAGAGATTATTAAAGATTTTGGTGTGGAAAGGGCTGAAAAATCCCCTTTAATCTACATGGAAACCCCAAAAAATGTTAACTATATGCAAAAAAAAAGGCTTTGATCAAACAAAGGCGAATAAAACCCTCTTCAGGTATCAAAATAAAACCACCGCGAAGCAGGATACTCCACAAGACATGATGGCTCACAGAATCACCTTCTCTTCACCAAACTCTTCCTACCAGTCAAAATATTAGAGCAGTTCACAGGTATGAGCACAGCTTCTCTGTGGGTAAACAAGCTTCCTTTTGCCAGTGGAAATATATAGTCCCATGCTTAGTCATTCCAAAGTATTCTATTTTATTTCAGTGTTCATAGGACAGACAAAATATAGACAACACGTCGTAGTCACCCATGCTTCTTTATAACTTTTGTTGAATGACAAAAGTAACCGATTTACTCAATTTGAGTCTCAAAAGAAAGTGTACTGTAATCAATATTTCAGATGTTTCAAACTTAGAAGAGCTATGGTTCTTGTTTAGAAAACATAAGAGAGAATCAGAGAAATTAAATTAAATTGCTCAGCTATTTAGTTTTCTTATAATGGCAGCAGAACAAGTCAAGCTTTAAAAAGTTCTATAAAAAGTGCTATGTTATTCCAGTGCAATTATAATTAAGCTTGATGGATTGCCAGGGAGGCAAAGAATAGTGAATTCTCGGCATAACTTTAAGGCTTTGGATAGAAACTGGAAGCCACTAAAACACCCAGTTGGAAGAATTGTTAACCATTAACGCCTACTGATGGGCAAAGCAGGTTATACAGCACAACAACAAATCTAACTTTTCGCACTAAATCAAATCTGTGTTGACCTCTGGAAAAAAGATGCAACTAATCCCCCAAAAGTTTTTTTATTTTACTTTTCTCTGAACTTCAGGTTGAGTAATTCATTTGCTTTAGCATGCCTGTGACCTCTCTGATGTTCTCATGTGCTTGGTTTGGCTATGTTTGAAGTTTTGCCTCTATCATCATAGGAATTCTAGCTGGCAAGTGAAGCTCAATGAGCCATTATCATGGCAGTGCTGGAGGAGCGTGGCTTTGGAGAACTGACAGTGTAACTTCATTGATGCTCACTTTTATATAGTTACTGGAAATTTACTTAGTCATGAGGAATTTCCAAGTTCAGTTCCTGCCTTGTTCTCTCACAGTTATAAAAGAAATTAAAAGAGTCAAAAGAATATGTTTCAAAATGTTGCCTAAAAGTAGAGGATAATTTTTATATACAGCAAATTTACTCAGAATCTGTATGGATTTATGTCCATTCTATAAAACTCAAATATTCTCAGAAGACAGGTATTTGGTATCCTGAATAAAGATGACCTACACAAGGCAGCAAAAAGGCAACATACGTGCATATGTACGTCATACGTGTGTTTTCTGCATTAGGTTTAGTTTGCTAGTATATTTGGATGGAATAAAACTGCTCCTGACTCTATTTTAGTTGTGTACATTTTACAGCTTTTTGCTGTGCTTTCTGATGAGTCCTCAAGAGCAAATGTATTGACATCTGTTAGATTTGGCTCATCTTGGAAGTTCTTCCTTTCCCCAGGTGATTTTTGGCTTGCTCTGATGTAACGTGTGATATCCACATATTCATGTTCAGAGTTACCCTTGGAGAAGTGGAAGAACATCTTTTATCTTTATAGAATTGTTTATAAAAATGTCTTTTTTTTAAAGTGCCTTTTTTCCCCCTCTTCATTTTGCAGTAGTTATGATGGTATAGTATAAGGTTTTGGAGTTAGATTCATAGGAAGAGACATTTATGTAAGCTTGTCTTTAGTGCTAGTACAAGACTCTGGAGAGGGATATAAATCAAATATGTATAAACATGTAGCATTTTAGTTTTTATGAATTATTCTATTCCATTGTGTTTAGCTTTGTTAGGAGTATTACAGATCAGAGAATCATAGAACTGCATGACTAAAACAAGCTAAAAAATTATGTATCCCAGTGTATTGAAATAGAAACACCTCGTGGACATTTATTTTGTCTAGTTAGCAAATAGGAACTTAAGCCAAATATTGCTGACTATGTAGAACTACTACATGTATTCACTGTTCTCTCTCTGCCAACAGACAAGTCACTTCTGACTTCCTAAGTACACAGATATATGTATCGACTGCCATAGCCCACAATTAAACTTGCTGAGAATGTAAAGAGCTATAAGATTTTATTCAATAACCAGCGCCTGTTTTAATAATGTGAGGGTTTTGCTTTATATGAGATGAGGGTGCTCTTCTATGTTGAAAAATTCATAAATCAAATTATGTGCGTATTAGGCAACTTTTAATAGAATTAATGTCAGTGCAATTCATCATTTCCAAGTTCCATGTATGCCAATTCATCAAAACAACAATCATGTCAGATACTGTCCTAATAAATAATTATTTCTGCATCTAGTCCTTCTGAAAGTCTTGTGAGGTCACTTGCTGATTCATCAGTGCTATCGCTGAGGTAAATCTTTTACAATCTTCAACAGAAGTGTAGTGCATTTGGGTGATTTCTTTTTTTTCTTTGTTTTTCCTTCGGTAGAGCAAAATTTGCATTTGTTTTTCATTTATTATTGACAAAATGGAAGGGAATTACTTGTATGAACATTATATGAACAACTTGTATGGATTAATGCCACTGTACTCATCTGCAAGCTCCTTTATAGTAAATCTTTGCCAGTAATTTTTGGAAGCACAATGTAGTTCAAAATTTACTTACATTGATATGTTAGCAGTGTAGGATTTCTGGGAGATGGTGGTTCAAGTCGTACTCTTACTTCAAGTCAGAGAGTTAAAATGCTGAAAAAAACCCTTTAAACTGACATACGTTTTTAATGAAATATCATTTTTCAAATGAAAAAAATTACCAAACTTCCTTGAACACCTCTGCATACAAGATTTATAGTGGTGGTTTAGGGAAATAGTTTTGTATATATATACGTATACACACAAGAGACTTAGAGAATCAGCTCCTAGTGAATTAGAATTAAATGTCATAATACATAGAACTAAAGGAACAATAGTTTTTTATTTTGTGTGTTAATTGGTTTTCTTAAAAAAATTATGATAATCTGAGTATTGAAAACAAACTGAAAGACTGTATTTAAACTGTGAAATATAAACCCCACTTCCTTACTATTCTGAATATTTTAAAGCTTATTTCTTCTACAAGGATTTTAAAAGAAAATTCAGAGAGAAAAATCATGGTACATTTCACATAATAAATATTTTATTTTTGAAATTTTGAAAATGCTCTTGTGACTCCTTTTGTTTCTAAACCCAGAGCTTAGTGAGTTTGACTGGAATGGGTGAAAGATGTTAGTGTTGCCAAATACGCATTTCCCTAAGTCAGAAACTGAACAAACCACCGTTAAGCTCTCATGTACCATTGGTACTATTTGCACTACAGATTTATTAATGACCCTGTACTCAAGGGAAGAAAATGGGATATTCTGTAGCCATTGAGAAACACTGCAGCATGTGCAACGACACCTCGGCAATCGAAACTGTCTCCATCGAATTGTAGGCAACATTTTCATTAACTCAACAGCTTCTGGGCTTTGATTAGGAAATGACTCCTGGAAAAAGTCATGTCATCTCATAGTTATGTCACCGATGTTGTACTTCTTAAAAGTGCTTTTTTTCAGTCTGCCTTAGTACTTATATGACAGCTGACAAAGAAGCATTATTATTTAAAACATTATTTGGATAAGTGCTGAGATATTTCTAGCAGTACACAGAGAAGGTTTTATTAGGGTTGGTCTGTAGAGTAAAAGTTTATGAACATGACATTTTATGAACATTTTAACCAGTTTTTCAAGAAAAAATAACTAAAATTTTCACTGAACTTAATGATTTAATTGCATGTGAGGTATAGCAAATCCTGAGTATGAAAATGATATAAATTTGAATAAGTCCAATCAGGTGCAAATGGACTATTTCTATGTATATTTCTGTGCATTAGTTGAAATTAGACTTGGGAATGACAAATCACATTGTTCAATAATGTGTAACTGTGATGTTTCTTGCTCATTAATTGTAACTCTTTGTAGCTGATAGCCTCTTCTGCTTCTTCCTGGTCCAAATTCTGATTTAAGACTTCCCATGAGTGGGTCACGTGAACAGTTGTTAAGAAGTTCTGTTTACGAAAATATCCTTTCATTACCTCCTGCATCAGGTCAGGACTTCAAGCAAGAAAAAGAAAAGGAGGGTCATTGTAGTGGGAGACTCCCTTCTGAAAGGGACGGAGGGCCCTATTTGTAGGATGGACCCAACTCATAGGGAAGTCTGCTGCCTTCCCCAAGCCCGGGTACACGACATTGCCAAGAGACTCCCAGACCTAGTTAAACCATCAGATTATTACCCGCTTGTGGTGGTACAAGCTGGTGGTGATGAGCTAGCGAAAAGAGGGTCAAGGGTAGTCAAAAAGGGATTCCAGGAACTGGGACGGTCACTGGATAGGGCAGGAGCACAGGTGGTGTTCTGCTCGGTTCCTTCGGTGGCAGGGATGTATACAGATATGAACAAGAGAATATATGCTGTTAATAAATGGCTTAGGGGCTGGTGCCGGCAGAGGAATTTTGGGTTCTTTGATCATGGGGAAACCTTTACGGCACCTGGCCTGCTTGACTCAGATGGGTCTCGTCTAACTCCAAAGGGTAGGAGGATCCTAGCTCAGGAGCTGGCAGGACTTGTTGAGAGGGCTTTAAACTAGGCATGAGGAGGGAGGAGGGAGTAACTAGGCTCACCAAAGATGTTCCTGTGGAGGATGAGCCATCTCAAAGGGTGTCATCAGTAACCCAGCTGAAGTGCATGTACACAAACGCACGCAGTATGGGAAACAAACAGGAGGAGCTTGAAGTCCTGGTCCAGCGGGAGAGCTATGACATAGTTGCTATCACGGAAACATGGTGGAATGACTCTCATAACTGGAGTGCTGCCATGGAAGGCTACAGGCTCTTCAGGAGAGACAGGCATGAGAGGAGGGGTGGAGGGGTGGCCCTCTACACTAGGGAAACCCTGGATGCTGTCGAAGTCGAGATCGGTGATGACCAGGTTGAATGCCTATGGGTAAGGGTCAGAGGGGCGGTCAGGTCTGACCTCCTGATTGGAGTATGTTACAGACCGCCCGACCAGGAGGAGGATTTGGATCTTCTATTGTTTAAGCAGCTGGAGGCTGCCTCTAGATCGGCTGCCTTTGTTCTTTTAGGTGACTTTAACCTCCCGGATATCTGCTGGGAACTTAACACTGCCGAGAGGAGGCAGTCCAGGAGGTTCTTAGAGTGTATTGAGGACTGCTTTCTGTCACAGCTGGTGAGTGAGCCCACCAGGGGTGAGGCTCTTCTTGACCTGCTGTTTACAAACAAAGAAGGGCTGGTGGGTGATGTTGGTGTCGGAGGCTGTCTGGGATGTAGTGATCATGAGATAATCAGGTTCTCTCTAAACAATGTAAAAAGAAAAGCCAGGAACAGAACATCGATGCTGGACTTTCGGCGGGCAGATTTTGAATTATTTAAGGAATTGGTCAGGAAAGTTCCCTGGGAAATAGTTCTTAGTGGCAAGGGGGTCCAGGAAGGCTGGATACACTTCAAGAATGAAATCTTGAAGGCGCAGGAGCGGGCTGTCCCCATGTGTTGTAAGAAGAGTCGTAGGGGCAGACGGCCGGCCTGGATGAGTAGGGAGCTTCTGAAGGAACTAAGTAACAAAAAGAGGATGTATCGTCGTTGGAAAGAAGGGGACGTAAGCCACGTCATGCTCAAAGATGTTGTTAAGTCGTGTAGGAGGAAAATCAGGGAAGCAAAAGCCCAGTTCGAGCTCAAATTGGTCACTTCTGGTAAGGATAATAAGAAGAGTTTTTATAAATATATCAATGGTAGAAAGAAGGGCGGCAGCGACCTCCACTCCTTGTTGGATGTGGAGGGAAATATAGTAACCACTGATGCAGAGAAGGCCGAGGTACTTAATGCCTTCTTTGCCTCAGTTTTCAACAGTAAGGATGTCAGCGTGCTTGACAGTTGGCCCTCTGAAGTGGTTGATGGGGGCAGGGTTGGCCCTCCTGCAATCCATGAGGAGGAAGTTAGAGACCTGCTGAGCCACTTGGACCCTCATAAGTCTATGGGGCCGGATGGGATCCATCCTAGGGTGTTGAGAGAGCTGGCGGATGAGCTTGCTAAGCCGCTCTCCATCATCTTTCAGCAGTCCTGGCTCAACGGAGAGGTCCCGGAAGACTGGAAGTTGGCCAATGTGACGCCCATCCACAAGAAGGGCTGTAAGGATGATCCAAGTAATTACAGACCTGTCAGCCTGACCTCGGTCCCAGGTAAAATCATGGAGCAGATAATCCTGGGTGAAATCATGCGGCACCTGCAGAACGGTCAGGAGATCAGGCCCAGCCAGCATGGGTTTAGGAGGGGCAGGTCCTGCCTGACCAACCTGATCTCCTTTTATGACCATGTGACTCGCCTGGTGGATGAGAGGAAGGCTGTGGATGTGGTATACCTGGACTTTAGCAAGGCCTTTGACACTGTCCCCCACAGTAGACTCCTAGGGAAGCTGTCAGCCCGTGGCTTAGATGGGAGCACTCTGTGCTGGGTTAGGAATTGGCTGGATGGCCGAGCCCAGAGAGTGGTGGTGAATGGTGTCTCATCCAGTTGGCGGCCGGTCACCAGTGGTGTCCCCCAGGGATCGGTGTTGGGTCCGGTCCTGTTTACTATCTTTATAGATGATCTGGATGAGGGGATTGAGTCCATCATCAGCAAGTTTGCAGATGATACCAAACTGGGAAGAAGGGTTGATCTGTTAGAGGGTAGGATGGCCCTGCAGAGGGACCTGGACAGATTGGAGAGATGGGCCGATTCCAATGGGATGATGTTTAATAAGTCCAAATGTCGGGTACTTCATTTTGGACACAACAATCCCATGCAGAGCTACAGACTGGGGACAGAGTGGCTGGAGAGTAGTGAGGCAGAAAAGGACCTGGGAGTGCTGGTTGACAGGAAGCTCAACATGAGCCAGCAGTGTGCCCAGGTGGCCAAGAAGGCCAATGGCATTCTGGCCTGCATCAGGAATAGTGTGGTGAGCAGAACCAGAGAAGTTATCGTCCCCCTGTACTCGGCACTAGTCAGACCTCATCTGAAATACTGTGTACAGTTCTGGGCCCCCCAGTTTGGGAAAGATGTCAGGATACTGGAATGTGTTCAGAGGAGGGCAACGAAGATGGTAAAGGGGCTGGAGCATAAGCCCTATGAGGAGCGACTGAGCGAGTTGGGGCTGTTTAGTCTAAAGAAGAGGAGGCTCAGGGGAGACCTCATTGCTCTCTACAGCTACCTGAAAGGAGGTTGTAGTCTGTCAGGGGTTTGTCTCTTCTCTCAGGTGACCAGTGACAGAACTAGAGGGCATGGACTCAAGCTTCGTCAGGGAAAGTTTAGGCTTGATGTGAGGAAGAAGTTTTTTACTGAAAGGGTGATTGGCCATTGGAATGCGCTGCCCAGGGAGGTGGTGGAGTCGCCGACCCTGGAGGTGTTTAAGGGGAGATTGGATGTGGCACTGAGTGCCATGGTTTAGATGATGGTTGGTGTTTGTGTTGGGTTATAGGTTGGACTTGATGATCTCAGAGGTCCTTTCCAACCTTGTCATACTGTGATACTGTGATACTGTGAGTACTTACAAGCTTACTTATACTTTTATGCATACCATGAAGTCTTTCTCCAAAACATTGTGTATGCTTAAAGCAGATGAGTTCCCCAGACCTTTTATAACAAGATGAGGCATGATTATGTACTAGAGTGATGCTTCATTTGCATGTTAAGCTGACTGTCACTGGAAATAATTCTCCCCATGTGGCTGGTCAATATTTCCAAGTTGGTTTATATCCTGTTCAAAAAGAAAAAGGACATTATTGACTATTGATGTTGCAGAAATTGCGGAAAAGGTGCTTATGTAAGAAAGTGTAACTTATCACAAAGGCTGCTATTTCTCCTCTCTGAATGCAAACACACACTCACCTTCTTCTCTGTTTCCTGTATAAGTTTAAAAATGCCAGATAATGTGCTGCTTATTTTCCTACACAACATTAAGCATTTCCATTAGTGCTGGGTAAACAGGAAAAATGGTGGTACTTTGTACATTAAATAAACACTAAATTTTAGTGATACTAAGAAGACACAAACTCAGAATGGTTTATCAAAACAAATAGTGTAGGTGTTTTCACACTGCTTCCTGGAGGTAACGAAATTTCAGTAAAGCAGAATTGTTTACTACTTTTGCTGTCTGTGAGCTTCATTTTGCAACCTTTCTTTTATTTTTTCTCATACTTACTGTCTTTTGCACTGGGACAACAATTCTTTTTACTTTCTACTTTCCATTAAAAAAAACCCCAAAATTTTTCTGTCTCTTTGTGCAGCTTCTGTGAAGCTCTCAACATTTTACCTCTGGTTCAGTACATATTCCTGCCTGAATAGTTTTGATAATTGAGATTGACCACCTCGGTTTTAGGATACCTTAGATTTGTGTCTGGATCTCTGTGTGAAACACTTTAGCCTGGTGTTGAAAGAGAACCTGGAGTAAACATACTCCAATTTAGAAAGTAGCCTGGAGCTAGTCCAGAGGCAAATAGTGAAATTTGGGTCTGTTCTGTCTGAGGTCTGATTTATGTAAGCTCTTCGGTCCATCTTTCATTATCCATGAATATTGTAACGTCTGTTTGAGGGGTTTATCCCAGAGAATGTTATTTTTTTTGTGGGTTTTTCTCCACTATTTGTGCAAGAGTTTATCATAATTTGGTTAGTTTAACACAGCAAGTGCTCAGCTCACTCCTCTAAGTGCAATACAATCATACACTGAAACAAACAGGGATATTCACCTCTGGGCAAATACTACATCCTACGGTGCCAGTCTGTCTGGAATGATATGATCATTTAATAGCTGATGTCTTCAAGCAAGTAGGCTTTTAACAGTCCATGAGTTGCTGCCGTGAACTTGGCATTTTTATCTCTTTACTTATAGTTTCATCCTCCATGATGGGGCTTATCAACACCTTGTCCTGTGGAGAGGACAGAAAGCTCTTCAGCTGAAGCTTTGATGGTCTTATTTGTCCAAATTTGCACTTCTGTCAGACTCTTGGCTGCAGCTCTATATTTCATATGTGAGGCTGTTATGATCCATTTAAATGCCTATGGGGATCTCAACAAGCTTTTTGAAAAGATTAATGACTTAGCTGTGGTTTTTATGATAGAGTTTCTAAAGAAAAGCCTGCATACCTAATAAGTTTATTTCTTCAAGCCAAAATTTGCATTACTCACCATAAAAGACTAATAGATATACATCTGAAGGCTTGTTGCCCATTTTTGTCTTTTGGAGATCATTTTTTACAAGAAAAGGGAAATAAAGAAGAGGAAAATGAAAATAAGTAAGAAATGCATGAGCTTTAAAATGACAGGAGAGGAACGATATAGATGTGAAGAATTTTTTACTTCAGAATCTCAGACCATACAGATACACCTTTGTTAGATTGCTGTTGCCTACAGCTTTATTCTATTTTATTTGGACATGACTATAAACAGGAGAAATTTAAAATAATGCTTCAACTTTCATAAGATTTTTTCAAGATATATGTGAGTGGTTAGCAAAAGATTAACTGAATCATTAGCTGAATTGTGTTTTATAATACAACGACCAACCCCTAGGCTGGAGGAGAAAGATTACATTTGTGCTTGTTTTAAATCATTGACCTAGTAGAGTATAACTTTAGTCAACAACAGGTTTTAGCTAAAATTTGACCTATATCTGTTCTGACATATTTGCCTAGTGTAAGTATTCTTCATTGCTTGTGAATTTGAGTGACATAAGGTAGCAAGATTTTCATTTGTGTGTGGTACCACATTAATAAGATCAGAATTCTGGCCCTTACTTTCTCTCATATTCTGTCTCTTTTATGTTGATGTTGTATTATTAGATTTGATCATTGAAATGAAATTTTTCCTTTTCAAACTATAGATAGTCTAAGCTTAGTAGGTAGTTTTTATTAGCAGTTCCTTTAAGCACATTCTACAGATGTATTCTCTTAGGACTAGTACACAAATCTGACATTAGAAAAATAGAAAAATTATCATAAAAGGAGACTCGCAACCGAAAACAATAATTTTAGACACTATCATCATGTATTGCTCTCACCTCAAGTTTATGAAAACAGCAGTAAAATCTCTCCTCCTAAATGAATCAGTGTTAGAAAAAAAGCCTGAATTGTGAAGATGTGAGATCCTGACTATTAACCAGAGCAGAACAGATGTATGATTCTGTGGCATCTATTGATTTTTTTCCCAAGTTACATTTCTTTTTTTCTAAACAGATATGCATTCATTTATTTAAGGTATACAGTTTTTTTATTATTATAATCTTCTAGTTTTATTCCTAAGGAAAAAAAGGATAAATTATAATATTAGCTATTGAACATATCTTCCAGAGTAAATCTGTTTGGAATATAACACGTTGTCTGACTCTAGATGCTATACATCTGTTGTTTGATTTGCTACTACAAACACTAGATACGCAGAGAAGAGAAATATGGTTACAGACTCTCTGATGATATTGCAAACCACTTTTCACAAATGCTGACTATGCCCGGGTTAAGACTTTGTCAGATGATGAACAGACTAACAGGAGGACACAGATGTCTGCCTGGAGCAAGCAGCAAGAAGCTGTGGAGTCCTGTTGATTCCTCAGCCTGCTCCAGTCAAAGAGCAGGAAACATCTGGACAGCTGTGCAGTTTGCCCAGGGCACACTTCTGCAGGGCCAGAGTGGTGTTCAGTATGGAAAACATAACAGAGGCTCCTCAGAGCCCTTGCTCAATAACACGTGACCACATTTGCATTGCACAGGGACACTGTAAACCTGGAATACCAGCACAAGACCCAGAAATATACCTTAATTCTGTCAATGATTCTCCAGCCTGCTTTCCACTATGATGTGTCAGTAGGTGCTATTTGCTGAGAATTTATTGGCATTTGGCTCAATGTGAATATGTGATTCTGACAAGTTCTATGGAAAACAGAGCTGCATCAGCATGACTTCTTCGGACACTTGTAAGGGGAAAGACTTTCTCTGAAGGCCCCCGGTCCATGGATACATGTGAGTTTTCGCATAAACTGTCTTTGCTTGTATGAAGATAGCTGATTTTTGAAGACTCATATATTCTTATTTTAGTCTTAAAAGGCTTATTTTATGATGGCCAAGGGTTTCCTTTGGGTTTATATATGGCTGTATGAACATAGGTTTCTAATGAGGGCTCTCAGCATAGTATTTAATCTGAGTGCCAAACTGAATCAAGTATAGAAACTGTGTATTATCCATCAAGATAATGCCAAGGTCAAAGAAATTTGACTATACAGCTGCTTATGTGAGTTTTACATCAGTTTACATCTTCAATTATACTTGATTTGCAATTCTGTCAAGAGAATTTCTCCTCCGAAAAACAGTGTGAATTTACAAGAGCAAAAGATGGAGTACAGCAGATTCAAGTCTCAAAGTCTGGGGAGTAAATTAAGAGTATTCATTTTTAAAATCTTTTTCATTATTTGCGTCACTGAAAACAAAAAGATACCCAAAGAAAAGAATAAAACCCTTTTTCCTTACTCCTGACACTGAAAGGTTAGTTGTGTATGTCTCCTTCAGGGTTACCATGGTGATGAAAGTAATGTTAAGGCCTAGCTAAGCAGGTACTAGATTAGACTAAAATCATTTATCCTTCTTTTCACCTGCAAAATGCATGGCCAGAAGATGAATAGTGTCATTTAGAGCACTCACTCCTATGACAGGCTGCTGTAAGCTCAGTCCCAGTAGTTCACATTAAAGCATGGATAGAAGTTTTGAAAGCCAAAATTCTACTGCAAAGGAGGCTGTCTTTCAAAATGTATCTAAAAATACAAATATATTGCTGGAATCAATAATAAAACTCAGCAACAGCAACAATAAAAACTCCAGCTCTACCCTATCTGCTCAAGAAGAAAATGGAGAAGGGAAAATATGCAGGCAGAAGAGACTGAATGATTTCTTGTTTTTACTGATGCTGAAACTGTTACTTACTGCAATGCCTCATTAGCTCCTTGAGACAAGGCTGTCCCAGCTGCATAGGCTGTTTCACACTCTTAATGCTACCTCTGATTCTGAGAAAGTTGCCCTGTTGTGGTGTTGGGCTTAGGTGTCTCTCCCCGGCTTTCTCTGATCCACTTAGATATTCTGAGTAATGCCACTGATCTGCCACAGAGGAACCACAAACACACACTCCTATAAAAATCAGCCTCAAGAAGACTTCAAAATGATATTTATTTTTTTGCAGTGCTTCAGGGCAGTCATTTGTCTCTGCTTCAGGCAGGTGCTTGTCTACCATGCTCTCAAAGACCTTCGGAAGAGAACTACAGCTACCTTACAGCTCTAGAATTACTCTTCTTAGTTTGGCCTTCTTTTTGAATACAACTTTTAACTTTCTTTATGTCCATATACAGTTGATAACAATATTCATTTAATATCAAATAAATGTGTATAATCTGGTTCTTCCATCACCCTCCCAACAAAATTAGTTTAGTAGTTATCTCAATTTCATTCTCAAATAAAATGTAAGGTTTGTGTTGGCACCTTGAAAATGTATTGAGAAACATATAGGGTGGGGTTCTTTCGTTAACCGTTGAAAAACTTACTGCTTTGTGGTATATTCTGCTTAAGCAGAAGTGGGAAAATGTTATCGCTTTCCTTAATAGGTTTGTTTATCTATGGCATATGCAGCTAATGGATATTTCTAATGCCTCTTATGAAGTAAGTAGATCACCTGATGCTAACTATTTTATTTCAAATCTCTCTAATTTTATTTAGGATCATCAACATATTTTTAGATTAATTATTTAACTTCCAGTTTCATTCATTTTATTCAGGCACGTTTCTGCCTACTTAGAGCACAATTAGTCACCGCATTATTATAGATTTAAACCAGTTTGATAAAAAGTAATTTGCACATTTTGAACACAGTTATAACTTTTAGTAAATATTTTTACCCTGAAGAACAGCTTAGTTTCACATTAAGGCACTTTTTTTTTTTCAAAATGAGATTGCTAAGGCTTATGCAGTTGTTTTCTTATTTTAGATCCTGAATTACTTTTAAGAATTGTACTTCCATTTAGTTCCTTGACCCCCTTCTCATTCACCAAGAAAAAACAGTGCAGCAAGTAAAACTTCTCTGAATTAATGTTAAGGGGTGTAATAAACCAACACATATTTTGGCTACTGTACTTGTTCTCTTTGGAAGCACAAAACACACGGCTAAACCCCTTTTTTATAAACATAGATTCACACCTATTCTATGTCACAACGTGTGGTACATTACAACCACCATTTCCAGCCTCTTAGCCAAATTTTTTTTTCTCAAGTCATGGTTATGGATGTTTGATTCAATAATTGGTTGCACTGACGACTTCAGAAAGAATCGTGTATCAGCTGTTGGGAATATAAAAGGTGGAAGTTCCATGTTTGAGACACAATAAAGGTTTTGTTCTGTGGTCTTGGGTTTTAGGTATTACTGTAATAATCATAAAAAGGGAAAATTTATAAACAGTAGAATATCTGCCCTGATGCAACTTGAAAACACAGCCATAGTATTTTCTAAGCATTTTTAAGACCAGAAAACACTAAAGAAAGCCAACAGCTAAGAAAAATATCTTAAGCTTGAGAAAAAAATTTCCTCATGAGGAAACAAGTCAACACTCTTTTTCAACTTTTAATGGGATTGTAAAATGAAAGGGGACTTATATTGTGACCCCTATTCATCTTTCTTATCTATGTTTCTTTTTCTCTGCCTTGCAAAGCAAGCTTCGAAGCGTTTTGAATCTTAACCTCAACTGTGCAGCAAGAGATACCTTTGTCCTTCTTAATTAACCATTAGATGTGTATTTGGATCAAAAATATTGATGACTAAAAGTTACAAATATTACAGGATCTCTAATGTGCTTCTTAGAAAGGTTTATTTTATTACAAAAATTTTCCTTAATGTAAGAAGGATCCCTAATGGACATGAAAGCAAGTTACGCTAAGAGATATGAAGATTTTACATTTTATTCCCAGATGATTGAATCTTTCTTTGATTAATGTTGTAAACAAATAATTCCATCAAAAGACAAAGGTTAAATATACTTTGAATTTGTATGCTTAAAATATAAATAACCAAATGAGAGTTTCAGAGATGCATAAAAATTTCTCTTAATTTGTTCCCTTGTCCTTATGCAAATGATAAGCCTTCTTTCATGAAGGAATATTGGTTTTATTAACAGAGTCCAAAGAGCTTCTCTCTGGCTCTCCATCTACTTTCTTTCATGAGGAGTCAGTGGAACTTCTTTCAGTAACCTCTGTCATATTGTTCTAAAGTTTCCCAATGTAAGAGTCAGCAAAACAGCACAGAACAAATGCCAATGAAGGGTCTCTTGTGAGGCTGACAGTGCTTCAAGGCTTTCATATGTTCTGTGAATTAAATGGGATGAATATGGAGTTACAGGACTCTGAAGGAGGGGTACCATTAAAGCAGCACTGGTGGGTTGTGCCACCGGTGCTGGAGGTCTATGGATCAGTTTAGTTTCCAAAACCTCATTGTAAAGGTGTAACTGCTTTTGCACAGAGGATGGGTGTGACTTCGTTTTCGCTGTTATTGCAAAATCTGCTTGCTTCTTCTGAAATTCAAAATTGTTCAGTCTCAACTAGCAAAACTTGACCTTGCAAAACTTTACTAACACAGAGTCTCAATCATAAAAGCAGAGCTGTTATGTGTATAATTATTTCTCATATGAGTAGAAATATGCAAGTCTGACCTTTAAAACATGCTCTCTGGGCTATCACAACATACGAAACAGAAGAGTGTTCTTCCCTTTTAAAGTAGGTGGCAAAGCTAGCAAATAATTTACAGTGCAAATTAATTGCTTTTCATTTTTTTGGAAAACAGATCATATAAATTGACTTGTTTTATTTCAAAAGGTTATTATTCTGAAAATGCTCTTTCATGAAAAATTTAGTAAAGCTGTTTAATACTGTAAATGAATTCATTACATATCAGCAGCACCCACATTAACCCAGCAGACTGAAACAACTCCATCCATTGACTCAATGGGCCGTGAAATAAAAATGTTCTCTCCATAAGCATTTACACACTAGACCTCAGTAGATTGAAGTTCCCATGAGGAGTTACCAACTGAATGATGCTCTAATAAGACCTTTTTTTAGATTCTGACATGACAGATTTACAGTACCAAAGAAATAGAATGAAGATTCATTTTTTGAAGGTTCTTCGGTTTAATGTATATTTGATAGTTAAAGTAGTTATATTTAGAGGTCATCTCAATGCTGTCCAAGCCTCATAAGAAGTTTTCAAAAATGCTTTTTTTTTAAATTTATGAAGTTAAATCTACTTTTTGGTAGACATTTGATGAACATACATATTTCTATTGCTCTTTGCAAATGGCCAGAGTAGAATTTACATCCTCCCCCCTTCTGTCAGCTACCAGTACTGGCTCTCTGCAGGACTGGTATGTAGCCAGAGCCAGGGAATAGATTGAATGAGCCCTATTCACACTTCTGTGTACAGTTGTCTTAATTAAAACTGCTAGGTAAGGTGGTTTGAGAGGCTGACATTGCACTGTGGAGGATTAGGGAGTAATGTGTGTCCTCTCATTTTGTCTGAACCCTGGCAGTGATCATTCTCAGCTTCTGCAAAGGACTTTTATCTGTGCCCTAGCAATAAAGTTATATGTGCACTTACTTTTGAAAATATTGTTTTTAAATTTATTCTTACACTCAACCAAATCTCCAAACACTTAATTCAGTTGTATGTCTGTTTCCTTCCTTGTGCTCATTCCCTCTGCACAGTGCTAGACTGTTTGAGTACAGAAATGTGTATGAAAATAATACTGCAAATTGTGCTTGATGTGAAGTACATTTTGCTATGAATGCCAAGCATTTCTCAACTAACATATTGTACAGCATTGCTTCATGAAGGCAAGCAAATCTTTCTTGTTGAAAAGATTAATCCTTGCCCACTCTCTGCACAGTTCCAGTCACTCTGGGTCATTTTCAGACAACTGACTGCTATGGACTTTGGCACCTATAACAGCATCTAAATTCAAGGAATTGGTGAGAGCTGTGGATAGCTTGCTTCTCCTGAATAGTTAGTGCAGGAAAAGTAGGTTAGGTACGCTGGAGTGTCTGAATGCTCCATCTTTCTAAGAGTTTCTAGATGACTTGGAATTTTTTCCAATATCATGGATTATGACAGCCTTGCCAGAGGCTTCGGTTACTATATATTTCCCATAGCTCTGGCTCTTGCTTCGCACCTATTTGAAGGGTAAGGAGAGTATATATATTAACCCTAGAAAGCTTTCTAGTTCTTTCTGCCCTCCAGGTAGGGTGGATGCTGTCAACTGTAATATAAAATTCACCCAAAGAATTTCATTTCAAAGGCAAGAAATCCCTGAAGATATCACATCTTTCAAAACTACATTTTCATATTTCGGCTTCAGAATTGCGGGTTATAGACTGGTAGGTTAAAAAATATTATAAATTTAAGTGGGATGAGGCACTAGCTGCTGCTAGGCATTCAGAATATGCATAAAACTCCTAGCACATACAAGATCAGAAGTCCACTTGGGTTTGCTTGTCATCATCTTCAATAGCTTGACCTTGACTGGGTTTCATTTTGATGGGACCGTGTTAAAATCATGCTGACACAGTCACATGATCAGTTCTCGTGATTCCCCAAAGGGAGCTGTTAGGGCAGAGAACTCTTCCCACTCTCTCTGAGGTTTGTTTCTGCTACTCTGCATTTTGATGTCAATCATACCCTGCAACAGCCAGACATGCGTCAAGTCTTTGTGTGCGACTGGGACAGTAACAAGGCACCTGCATGGGCTCTTATCCTGCACCTACACATCCTGGCCCGGCTCACAGGTGAGTTTGTTCCCACCCACTGTGGCCAAGGAGTATGAATGATCTGGAGCTGTACATCTCATCTCAGCTCTGAAAACATGCAATAGAAGAAGTCTGTCTCTACACAGAGTCTGATCACTCACTTTATAAATTTTTAAAAAATACATATTTTCAACAATTTTATCACTCCTAAAGGCAAAATCTTTTTAATCCAGATATGATCGTGCTATGACATACTGCAGGAAGCTGGCCATCAGAGATAATCAAGCTGTATGTTTTTGCATTAGTGGATACAGCAGAAAAGTGACCATCGCTACACATGCCGGCTGCTAACCTTCTGCCCTGGGGAATAACTGTTTATAATTAGATAACAGAAGAAAAGAAACCTCGCTGTTTCCTTGTCAATAAACAAGTTGGAGAACTTTTCAAAATGATGTTGTGATTATGAAGATTTTGCTATGAGTCAAGTTTATCTCTACGTAGCTAATAAATAATAAAAAACTTCATGAGACAGGCCAGATAAATATCTCTAGAGAGAAATGAATCCTGATTGCTAACTTCTCCACAATGTCTCCATACCCATGAAGTCTACAGCTTTATAAAATGAAAAGTAGCAGATAAAGACTCAGCTTGCTGTGGAGATTGGAGATTATTTTGCTAATTTAAAAGTTATAATGTCTTAAATTTTATCTGCTCTAAATTGAATGGCTCAAACCATGATGCATTGAAGTATTAATAAGCTTTCATTTGAACTTTGCCACGGTGTTCTTGCTCAGTTATTCTTTGCACTGCCAGCTAGAAGGAACCCCTTTTATAATACAACTGTAAACATTGGACCCCAATTGCCATGTTATAATGCATTGATAATATAATGCTCACTCTGCAGAATATGTGTAATTATGTATTTGCATGAGGTATCATAATGGCTTCTTTAGTGTTATACAGCTTTAAATCTTTATTTATATGGTTATTTCTTAGCATTCATATTATTCTAACAGTAATTTTTATTTAATGTCGCACTGTGCCTGCTTTTGATTGTATTTATAATAAGATGCAGCAGGATTAGTTATCAAATGATACTTAATTTGCATAATGAACTAATTGAATCTTCTGAATTTGGAAGCAATCATCCCAGACCCTTGTTTTTGAAAGCCCATCCTCCCAAGCACCAGGGACAAACACCACACAAAGGGGAGGATTTACAGGCAAGGTAAGGTAAGGCAATTCAAAGTAGAACTTACTGATCACCTTCTTCGGCAGGTTCATTTGTTGATTGTGAAAGAAATCAGATATTTGATAGATGGCATGTAATAGTAAGAAATTCCAGAATGTTTATTTTAAGTTGATCATAAAAAGTTCACCCTTCCTGAACTCTTGCTTTAACCAGTGTCTTTTTTCAAAGTGAGCTCCATGTCTGTGTGAAGTACAGTTTATATATGTATGACATATATGCACATATAAGTATATGTTACTTACTACATATATTTGTGTATATTTAATTAGATATTTATAAGCATATTGCATATATTGTGTGTATACATTACATTTTTCCTAATGTATAATTAGCGACATTGGATATTCTTATGCAGAGTTATTTATCTGATGTATAGTAGCCAATTTTTAGACTATGAATTTTCCACCTCTCTCCCTGAAGTCTGAGCAATAGTTTCACACAGCTCACTTGTTAATTGCAGGGTGCCATCCTCACGCTGAACTTAATTTATATGGGCTGGCAGTCATTCTAATACCCAGAATATCCTTGCAGCTGCTGGTCTAAATCCACTGCAAATAGCAGTGGTAACAATGGGTAACTCAATACAGTGTACTTATATCATATGTTGTGCAATATAATTAACAGAAGAAAAATATTTATTTGAAAGCTATTACGCTTACAGATTTCACTGCTAAATGACCAGTCTACCTTGGAGGCAGGTGCTGGCAGAATCTAACTCTCTGCAATGCTCTCTGTTGTTTAATTGAGTTTGGTTTTGTGCATGTCTGTTTTCTTTTGGTGTTATTGCTCTTTCTAGGTGGGTAAATATAAATTATATGCTATAATATAAAATATATTGTTATACATACTTATATAATAAATATATTTATAGTACAAAATATATTCATACGTATATGAACACATACAAAGTTAGACTTCTTATATATCCTTCCTATTGAATGAAGGGCACTTCAGACCTATTTCACTTTGAGTTTTGCTCTTTGTGGTCTTTCATATGCAGTTACAGGGCCAGTGTAAAAAGATAAACATAAACATAAAAAGAGTAATTTTAAGGCCCACATAAAAAAATATGCTTCAATCACAATGTTTAGAATGTGTTAAACAGATGTTACCTCTACAGTAGTTTCTGTAAATTTGCATTCTATCTGGAGGATTGAAGTCTACTTTTAAACAACTAAGTATTAATAAAATGCAAAATACACTTCCTCTATTACATACAGACTTAGAACTACTTGTATTTATATTAAGTTATGTTGAGGATCACATGCCCTAATATGTACAGACAGCACTGTTCCTGTGAATACTGCTCTTGCTAATCTCAGAGACATAGATCAATGATTTCTATAGAAGAAAATCACTAAGGTTTTGGGGAGGAATTAAACTTCTCTGCTGTTTTTCCTGTATTGCAATCTCAAGGTCTCCTTTTAAGACTCTGTGTGTAATAAAAATGGGCAAAGGCTTTATTCTCTTGATTCAAGTCTCTCAGATCCCTTTAAGTTTTCATTGAGATACTGTCTCCCTTACTCTGTTATATCTCTAAGTCACTGATCTGACCTGATGGAACCAAATTTCTGCTAAGCAGCTGAAAAGTACAACTAACAAATATTCCCTTCTGAAAATCAAATTGCTGACTGTGCAAGGTGAATTCAAAAGATGTAATCTCATGGTTAGGGCACTGTATTAAGATTCGGAAAACTAAGTTTCACTAGTCAGCTCTGGGATCCTTTGAGAATGGCTTCAGGTCAGACCCTTAAATGTGTATGAATCTATTTTTTGCTATCACTGGTGGAGTTTATGCATTCAAAATGCAGATTCTTGGTATCATCTAGGGGGTTTTGGTTGATGTTTTTGTTGTCCAGTAAACCAGGATAAAAGAGTGTTATTCTGCTAGAAATAATTCTGCTTTACCCTTAGAGAGGTTTTTATGACCACAAGTATGTTCAAATAATATAGACTAACAGAGAAAAAAATCAAACCAATCAGTGGAAGATACATATGCAAATAGCTGTTAGATGCTGTTGTCTTTGGTTGAAAGCACAGTAAACCTTTAGTAGCCAAATATGATAGGTTTTCTTTTCTTTATATATATATGACAAAAGTATATATAAACCAAAAAAATTGTTTGAACTAGGACTCATTATCTTCACTTTTACTTCAAAATAGGAAATATATTTTATGTAGCAGACTCCTAGACAGATTGCTGTCATGTTACTACATATGTGTACTCTGCAAAGTGTCTGGTTTGCAAAAAAAGAGACTAGATAGCCAATTTAAAAAAAGAAGGAATGCCCTTCAAAGAGATGTTTGAGCTTGTTTTCTGGAAACTGGCTTTTATCAGAAATATGTTTTCTGATTTCAGGGCTTTTGGGCTTCTAGCAGTAGTTGGCTATTAGATTATCCGAGTAATCTTACGCATAGTCCAGAATATCATGTTCAAGTGCATAAATTAGGCATTTGACCTGGTTTCTCTGTTGAACTATAGGGAGTAAACACATGTGTAGTTATTGTGAAATGCTCGAGTTCTTCACCCTTTCTAATTTAGAAGCCAACACTATCATAACATGGGTTATGAGGGTCCCACACAGTTGGTGTGTATGTTTAAAGATTTCCATCTGGATAGAAGGTGGCCTTGACATTTTTTAAAGAGATCTCTGGCAAAGTGGACTCCAGAACAATATGGTGATAGAAAAAGTTTGGAAAGTTTAAATAAACATTTAGCCTGAAGAGCTGATTACCTAAACTGAAGCTACAAACTTCTCTGTATGCTTTAGTGTTTTGTAGTATTGGTGTTTAGTCATCCACTGTCCAAATTAAGGATTTTTTGTGACAGCAGAAGCTTGCAGTCTGGGAACATGGTCCAAAGGAAGCGAAGCATGACTAAAACACTGGCAGACTGATTATTGGCTGGTGATGTGCAGGAGGAAGTCTCTAAACTAAGAATTCTCAATCAATAGACACAGTCTGAACATGGTTGGGATGGGGAGACTGAAAGTTTCTTAACCACAGCTAGTGGTGAGAATCAGAGCCTAAAAGCCACAGCTAAAGATTTCTTTACCCAGACCATGGATTTTTGATCCTGAGACATTGAGCTAAAATAAATCCTAGAATGTCTAATCATCTCATGATTACATGCCTGCTGGATATCTGAATCATATCTGTAGGAATCAGCTGCTGCTGCTGGATAGTTTTATGCCTTCTTAAACGGAGTGCCCTCAAATGACTTGCTTGAATCGTCTCCAAAACAGGGAGTACAGTATTGGCCATGTCAGCATTTGCCTTCTGGTCTGTAATAACTTTTGAAGTGATGCTGAAAATAGTTCTACCTCAGTTACAAAAGAAATGGAGACCTGGAGAAATCCTTTTCTTGTTTGATGTCTTGACTCACTGGGAAGGCATTTGGGAGAGTGGTGGGTGAAGTTCCCTCTTAGTCCTGATACAAACCAGAAAGTACAATATCCTTCATCTTCATACCCTTAGAAGGTTGTTGGTGACATCCTAGTCTCCTATGTAAGAAATCAGTGCTGGGTTCACTCATTTGGAATGTGGTTGTGGTCAGTATGAAAGTTTTATCTAAAGAGAAGGTTGTAATCTGCTTATTCTTGAATTCATGGTGAATTATTTAATCCAAAGTATCTTATTGTTAAACAGGCCATAAACTGTAAGTATATCCTTCAAAGTGATACTTCAACACAGAACACAGCACATCTGTAGATCACTTCCATGCTGCAATACAAATCTGTTTGCAGACCAAGCAGTGGCACTACCACTCAGATAAATGTGTCTTTCCAGAGATGTTCAAGTGCTAACCACAGGAAAACAAGCAACAAATGTAGACAGAAAGCAATCGTTCACATCATTAGGAATAGATGCTTTCTGTTGTTTTGCCTTTTTAGTCAAATTGCGAGTCTGCATAATTAGCAAGGCATTTGCACAGATACGAAGTAACCAGAATAAATTAGGTGAAGAAACAAAAATGCAAAAGCAACAGTCTTGATTTAAATAATATCCCTGCTCATAGCTTGGCTAATTTACTGTGGTAAATTACACGATAAAAATATTATACTGATTTCTAATGTACTAGAAATTTTTCTTCTGGGGTTTTCTAAATGTTTGTGTGTTCCTATCCTGCAGCAAACAGGAGTATTTAAGAATATGGTGCAGCACTATCATCTTTCCAGTTGCTACTATTTATCATTTATATTGCAGAAACATCTATTGCCTGCCCACTGGTATGGATTCAGGGAATGTTTCAAGTCCAACCTCTAACAAAAATATAGAAGCTGAGGAGACTCTCCAGTTTAATGAAATTTGAAATGTTTTGTCACCAAAAAGATTTTGAAACCACTTATTTTCATTTATCACCAGCCTTCTTTCCTTGGAAACAAACCATGTTGTTTTCAACTTGCAGAAAAAAGAGATAGATAGCCCATATTTTGACAGGTTGCCTCCAGAAAGCCATAGTCAGGCTGGCTCAATGTCTTCAATAAACAGTAGCAGTCTCACTTTACTCCATGGGGAGATATGTTCAGTTTAACTGAGTTTGAATGTTTACTCAGTTATATTTTTTTTTGTTGTTTGTTTCTGGGCTTGGAATCTGCAGATTTATGTGTGTGCCTGAATCAGTCATTCCTGCAATCCAGGCTATACAAAAATAGCAGTAAAGCCTGCTTTGCTCTGTTAGAAAAATTCTCTGTGGCACAGGAAATGAGGAGACTCAGTGTGAACGTGGAGCAGCTTAATATAAAAAAAGAACAGGAATGGTCACTGTTAGTATTAGCATACTTTTTTGTGTCCTTGGCAGGTGTTCCTAGAGGGTTTTATTCCATGGTTCTTGCACTTTAGGAGTGTTTTATTGGCATTTTCCATGAGTTTTGGTGTTGTATTTGGCGTCTTTGTGGTTTTTTTAAGATTTTTTGATACCTTTGTGAGTTTTTTTTCATTCTGAATGTGCTTCTTTTGCCATACAGCATTTTTGTGTGTGTTATAGCCCATTGTTTTCATCATGGGTCTTTCTTGGGTGATTTTGGTGCTTTCTTTGAACTTTGAGTGCATTTTTTTTGTGTTTTGCTTTTTTCTTACTTTTTTCTTGGTGGCCTTTTTAGTGTTTCTTTTGATTTTTTTCTTTTGTGTTTTTTCAGATTTTTTGTTTTCCTTTTTTTGCATTTCTTTCCATTTTTTTTATTTTATTTTGAGGCTTTATGCTGTTTAGCATGAATTGGGGAAGGTCTAGTTGGAGGAGGTTTCTTTTGCTCTTGGGGACTATTTCTCCTTATTGCATTTTCTTTTCCTTTTTTATTTTTCTAAACTTTTTTTACCATTTCAATATTTTTTCCTTTGGCATTGAAAGATATTTTTCATCATTTGACAGTTTTAGTGGTTTGGTGCATCTTCGTGTGCTTTTTTGGCATTTCTGTTTAGTTTTGTGGTATCTCCATTGGGTTTTTGGTTTGACATTTTGGGAAATTTTTGGTACTTTTGCCAGTGGTTTTTGGACATTTTTTGTATGGGTTTGGCATATTTTTCGGTACTATTTTGTTGTTTGTTTTTCATTTTTTATGTAGTCTTTTCAGCATTTTGGGGTATATTTCAGCATTTTGGGGCATTTTGATGGGCATTTTTTGGCAACATTTTTTCCTGCAATGTTTTTGCCATCTTGACAGTGCAGGTGATATTTTTTTTGGACACAGTGCTGAAGGTCCTAGTGAAACACAGGGCCTGGGGAGACTGCTGCGTGCACTGTGTGATAGGGGAGTGGCCACCATGCCTTTTGCAATTCAGCCATTTGGAGAGAGGAACTAAAACATTTGTTATGTGAATAAGTGGTGCTGGGTTCTTTGCTTATGAGCCAAAGTGATGTGACCTGATCCTGGACGAATTGTATGTGATTTTGGATTTAATCCCTGAGAAGAGTGCCTAGAAACCTGAGAATGTCCCCTGCTCCGCTAAGTCTTTTGAAAGTCTCTGGCACATGCCTGGTCTGTGGGAAGTGCTCTCCAGTGGACTCAAAGAAATCCCATCTCTTATCTGGTTTTCATAAGAGCCCTCTATCCTCTATCAGTCACAGTGCCATTCTGAGAGGATGCTTGGAAAAATGCTGTGAAGTTTCTGAAGTGGTCACAGTCTGGGTACTAACTGTAAAATCACCTTTGGCATCAAGTTTGTCAAGCCACATGAGAAGATTTGTCCTTGTAAATGCACCTGTTTTACTCTAAATTTTGTCCTGCTAGTTGCACCTCCTCTTATTCCACTGATAAGAGAGGAGACATACTGTGTGTTCTCGTAGTGTCTATAGTATCTAGCTGACTGTGGGGGCTCCCTGTGATTTTGTGCAAATTCTATAGCAATCAGTGTTTTTAGTGAAAATCTTTCTCTGTCATATTGATAATAGCTTTCATTATTTGTGCTACAACAATGCTCAGAGGGTCATAATCTGACTGGGAATTCACTGTGCCAGGCACTGCTTAGACATGGTGTAGATATAATTAAATCAAGCTAGCTAAAAATGGGAACCTCTCTTACATGCATAGCAGGAGAGAAGGGAAGTCTGAACCAGCTGGGGTTGTCCATTTTACCCATCAACGTAGTTTTCAGTATCAATGCAGCAGTGATCACAAGAGAGCTGGGTCTCAGGATCCTGGGGTAGGGTGACAATGTTACTTGACTTTGTAGTTAAAGTAGCACCGATGTGAAATGCTTTACAACCACAACTAGAGGGCCTGATTTTGAATGGAAACATGTCAAAGAGGTGGCCCTTTTCCTGGAAGAAAAGAGGGACAAAATGGAAGGAAGAATTTATCTGTTAGATATGGAAAAGTTTATTGCGACCCCACCTAGAGTAGTCTGTCTAGCTATGGAATCCTTAGTACAGGCAGACTTGGATCTGTTGGATTCAACTCAGAGGAAGATCACAAAAAATAGAAAAAAAAAAAATTGTAGTAAGGGTGATGAAACAGTGGTACAGGTTTCCCAGAGCAGTGTTCGATTCTTATCCCTGGAAACTTTCAAGATCAGGTTGGACGGGGTTGTGAGCAACCTGATTGAGTGGAAGACATCCCTGCTCATTGGAAGGGGTTAGACTACATGTCCTTTAAAGGTCCCTTCCAACCCAAACTATTCTATGATTCTGTGGTTCTAAGTGCAAAATGGTGAGAGTGAGTAGCCTGTGTTTGCAAAAGAAGTGTGAAGCAGGGATGGGAATCCAGAAACTTGGACCTTCGGCAAGAGTCACCCTTTCCATGGCATAGCTACACTGTCCCCTGTCACTGATACACATGTAGCCATCAGAGAAGTCCTGAGCAAGATGCAAGCTCAGGTCCTGCGAGCAGCCCAGCTGGTTTGTGCAGTGCTCTGCCCCAAAGCAGGGTAAGATAAGTCAAACCTCAGCACGGAGCGGCTTCAAATCCAGATTTGCTCAGTGATAGCCACTCCGTATGTGCATTTTTCAGTGCTGACAAGTCACTAATTTCAGTAAGAAAAACAACCATGTAATTTCTTCTGAGAAGAATATGCAGGCTTGATTGTCACATTGTGAAGGGATTGAGACTTCGGTTAATTTTGATGGACTAAAGGGACAGTTACTGCAGTATATCCCCAAGCAGCATTTCCACTGAAACCACTGGGAGTACAGAATGCAGCCTGGGTTTCAAAATCTTAATTAAATGCCCAATGAACTAGAACAACAAAATAGCAGCTAAAGAAGATGCAGGTTTATTTCCTTTTATGTTTTACTTTTAATCAGTGGCTATCTAAATGACAGATAGGAACTGTTATTCTGTAAATGGATGTGGCAACTAAATAACAATGTGAGACTTCTTGCTTTTGCAGAACAATTGTCTCCAAAAATTCATCCACGTTTTCACTGATTGTTTTGGAGAGATAGCTGAACACATTAATAATGCTGAAATCATAGTTAGAATCACTTATGGCCCACTGAGTTTAACCACCGGGTGTTGCATTCATGCCCTAGCAGTTTATTTAATAATGTTTTCCCACCTTGAAACATACTGTATCATCCCAAATCATCTGTTTGAAATGGTTGTTTAAATTGTTCAGTTGGCTCATGCTAGTGTAATTTAACATTTTCATTAACTCAGTAAAAGAAAGAATTTAAGGTCTTTCATGTTTCAAAGGCATAGTCTGTGTCATGGTGGGAATCAGGTAGGAATTACTATTGTTTAATGAATACTTTATGGATCCTGTAAAGTGATTATACAGTGTAATTAAATTATTTGAAATTCAGTTTCTAACTTTGTTTCCCGAATAGACTTAATTTGATCTTTGGGTAGGGAATAATTTCTTTCAGTTAAGTCCTCTGTTGGCAGAGTAGAGAATATGTCATTTGAACATAGGTGGCTTGGGACTTCATGGGTAAAAAGACAAAGAGCTTCCTTGTTTTGATCTATTCTCTCTTTGACGGCTTGTGTTCTGCATGGGGAAGTCACATAATTGCTCACTAAATTAGCTCATTTAAAATATTTTTCAGTAAATATACAGCTGTTAACAATAGATTTTTTAGGTGAAATAATAGTCATGTTTTGTTTCTCAGTGGGAGGTTCCATTTATCACAGTAATGCATGCAAATCCTTCTACAGAAAATATAGCACATGTAAGGATTCTAATATAAAACAAATATTTGCAGGGTCTGATCAATTAACCCTTACTAAGGCAAATGGAGACAGAACACAATGAATACATTATTAATGTAAGTCCGATAGATCAGATTGCTCAAAGCCTCATCCAACTTGGGCTTGAACATCTTCAGGGATGGGGCATCCATGGCTTCTCTGGACGGCTTGTTCTGGTGCCTCACCACACTCACAGTAAATGTGTATAAAAAGTAACAACCTTTTAGGGTAAAAGAGAACTCTATTCGGGAATGCCAGAACAAAACCTTGGAATACTTGGAATACTGCATGCCTGGCCACTGAATTATCACTGTATTAGGGCACATGCACAATTTTAGAGAAAGAATTAAAAATATGTTCCAATATTTAAATATTCCTTCTTTTTTCCTAAATAGGAGTAAGATTCAGCTCTGTCTACAGTGTGAAAAGCTTCTGAACTTGAAGTTTTGGTTCAAGTCCATCCTTCACTTTGCTTAGCAGTAAATAAAAAGGTTTTCGTGGCTGATTTAAACAGTTAGGAGGGCTGACCCACTAGCTAAAGAGTCAAGGTCTGAGTATATCACAAAATGTCAGGGAATGAACTGTATTTCTGGAGGAAGGAACAAGCAGCATAGTGTGTGCACTCTGTGAGGCATTAACCAGCTATTTATTACAGACTGCACTTTCCCTTCCAGAAAAATGAGTGCTTTAAAAACAATGCTTCTGTTTAAACAAGCCTGCTTTTTCATAGAAAACTGAATAATCTTGTTTTAATGAAAGTTTTTGTTTGGGTTTTTATTTTTTTTCCATAAGAGTTATAAGTAGTAAGCCCAACAGAATTTCTTCTCTAATTCAGGTTTTAAAAATGTGACTGTGTTCAAGATGGACCATAAGAGAATGCAACCTGCCAGCTTAATTAAGTTTCTATAATGCTTCTAGGCAAAATTAATATATGTGGATGAAAGCCAAAATCAGCCTGACTGAACAGATTTTAGCTAGCACACAACAACTCTGAGAAACATAGGGACCTTAAAGTACCCAGCCTAGCAATATTAATTAGAGTGGTTAAAGAACATTCCATGTTTTTTTGGCTGCCAATCTACATTTATTGTTGTTTATTTCCAAGCTAACATGGTTATCAGAACAATCTTAGAGCAAAATTAAAAATTAGAAAATGATTTTCCATCATTTTCTACTTCAAACTCTTAATAAACAGCAGGTGATGAAAATAGAAAGCCAGACTTACTCAAATAGCCTAAGTGTGAAACTGAATTAGTTCATAATTCAATAAAGATCTGTGATATTAATGTCCAGCCTCCCAACTTGGCCTTTATCACTTCCTAGAAAAGGGCCTCTGAATTAAATATTTTCTTATTCTTGTCACCAGACACTGCTCCAGAACACTTGGAGTCTTTAGTAGTGCTTTTGCAGGCTGCAATCACTTGCTGCAGAGAGAGGAAAACCTCACACATAGTGCCCTACTATTTGATTCCCTAATTCTTCATGTTCATGCCTTGCCATGGTGATGGCTCTACTGCAGTCCTGTGTACTCCAGTGCTTTATTTTTCAACACTAAAATGGACATAAGGTGGTAAAGACTGATTTTTTAGCTCAGCAAAATCAGAGAACTCATCCTGGTGTCTTTACTGAAACATAGCTCCCGTTGTCTGCAGAGGAAAGTACACCAAGAAAGAATGCCAGCATCAGAACGTTAGGGGAAAATGCTCATTTATATCTTTATTACATATTTCCAACTTGTGTTATTGATAGGCTCTGGTGAGCAACCACAGGAGGTTCACATACTGAAAATACAGGATTGTGCTGCATTATATGCACATGGTGGTAACTATAGAGAAATTAATTGATGTCAATGCAGAGCAGAGACATTCTGGTCTTTTAATCACCTCCTTGAAGGAAAGTAAACAAAGCCAATCTCTACTCTGTTCTGTGAAATCTCTCTTTTTCTTGAAAAGGACTTTCACAAATCCTCTTCTCCCAAGCAGAAAGTGGCCGGAGGATGCTGAGAATTAATGCATTGCAGGGATTGCTTTCACCAAGCCTTTCCTGGGAGTGAAGAGGGTAGGTGACACCTTTCTGGCATTTCTCTGGAGTATTTCCGATGTTGAAGGTCTCTTATATTTAGAAAATATACTGGAACCAGAATTTACCTCTTCTACCTTCCTTTGCATTTTGGTTACCAGTAAGAACTTGGTATTTACTAACTTGAAAACTGTAACTGCTTTATCCAGTTTTCTTCTCTCATTGGCAGGTTTTGATCTTTAAAAGGCAACCCCTGACTAATGGTCTATTCCTGACAACTCTGTCCTGTCACCCAGGAGTGGCAAAGGCTTGTCTGACTCAACCAGGTAGTTTCAGAAGCAGAAGAAACACCGGAGCCTGCTTTCCCATCCGCTATAGTGTTTGTTTGGATTTTCTAACATCTAAGTAATGGGCTCTTGAGCACTTGTTGTCTGAAAGATACACACAATGTAGTGATGAATATTCCCTTTCCTTACAATGCTATGCTGAAGATATGGGTCCAGATGACCACTATGACAGTTCAAATAATTTAGTGACACCAACTTGTTCTGCAACTGGCATAGTGAAATTTTGGTCAAATTTGAACAATTGAAGAACTTCAAATAAGTTTTGAAGCAACAAAGGTATAGATTTTCCTTTCAAAGCCTTCTATTGTCTTCTGTAGTACAAAACCTCATACTTGCACATCATGTCAGATCTCTTTCACTTTTTCTTGGCTTTAGTGTGTCACTTGTTATGAATAATGTAGGAAGGATATCTGTTTCCCAAAGAAATCTATAAAAAACTCCTACGGATTTCAAAACCAAAGTCCTCTCCCGAGGCTCAGATCAACCAAGCTATGACTGTGCTTTGCATGGAGTATTTACAAATACATGTGCAAATATACACACACAACTACAAAATACAATAATCTTAAAAATGAGAGTCTGGTATTTTTATATCATAATTTCTAATCATATTTCATTAAGATTGATAACACCTTATTTCCCTTGAGTCATGTCACAGTTGGTTTTAAATCACGTCTGTTCTGTAGCCTGGCAATTTTTCATGCAATTACTTTTCAAGAATTAGTATATCTGAACAGTAAACTATTAGCAAAGTAAGCATAGTTCTAACTAGAATAAACAATAAAATACAGTCTAAATCTTGTTATTTAAATGCTTTGCTTATGACTTGAGATTATTTTTAAAACTAGATAGAATTTTGAATTTGGACTTTACTCAGTAAGCTATATATATGAGTTTTTTTGATTAGTGAAGGTTGCATGTGGAGTTTCATAAAAACATGCATAAAAATATGTAGCTTCAAGGTATGTGAACAAATTAATTTAGACAAAATGGAACAATTTATCCCTGGTGTAACTGCATGGAAGCTGATGGCTGTAAGCTAGACACTAATTTGGACCATCAAATATTGTATCATTTTCTTAGAAATTATTTCCAGTTGGAGATGGTTTAGTCCATGTTGGTTGTGTTAAATCTCATTTGGAAGAACAGTTGTCTGCAGATTTTGAGTGTCATGGTCTGCAGTTCAACTCCAGTAATGTTCAGGTTTACAGTATTTGCTTGGGAGATTTTACTAACTGGTTGAGGCAGCTCCACTGTTCTTAATCCTTGCGAATATAAATGGATATAAATATTGGGGAATGCATTCTGCAGAGAGAAATAAGCTTCAGGCACAACAGACACAGTTATAAAACATTAGCTGTCTTTATAAGCAAAATGTTCCTCATTTTTTACATCCATTATTTGTGGCTGCTCCAGCTTCCTTTGAAGTCATTTTTGCCTTTGATTTAAATGGGAACTCTATGGGGCACAGACAAGTTTAGTCATCACTTTTTCACATTTCCACTGCTTCATTCTAACAACTCAGAGCTGCCAACGCTGATATCAGTGGCTTTGAGAGAGCCATGTAACTTTTCTACATCCACCCATCTCTTAGTTTTGACAGTTGCTTGGAAACTATGTTCAAGCTCAGAAACTTATATTTAGTTTTGTAGATCTTTTTAACGGTTCATGTCTGAAAGTTCCCAATTTTGAACAAAGTTCAGATTTACTGCTATATTTTCAGCCCCAGTAGACTGGAATGATGAAATTCAGAAAAGCCACATGTTTCTAAATACTGTTCTGATGTGATGATAAACCTCATATTCTTTTTCTGGGAAGCACATGTTTCTACTCTATCAGAAAAGATTAAATATCATTTAATGTTTATAAAGTGCTTTGAAGGTGAAATGTGCTATACAAATGACACATTATCATTATTTGTAATTATATTACAATATGCCTCAAGAAAAAAAACATGGAACTTAATAAGAAATTAATTTTATCTAGTACTTTTTTTTGGCATCCCATAAAATTTAACAGAACATTACAGTCCTGCTCTCAGAGTCTGATATAATGGTTCGAAAGACCTCTAGCAAGTACATATTTCTACCTTTGGAAAATCTTACATGAAATTTTGCTAGATAATCTTACAAGTTTCATTTCTGTTAAAATATGTGGAATATTTTTTTTAATTTATTTTGCAATACACAGAATGAGAGATTATTAATCCAGGAATATGTTTTTCACATGCTTTGTGAAATTGTCAATCCAAAAATTAAAGGCTTCTTATATATACTCTACAGAAATAAGAGCAGCATTTGCAATCAGATTTCTGAAGAGAAAATTGAAATTTAATTTTACCTGTGTGTCTTAACACATCAAGAGCTGTTACAGTGTGTTTAAAATGCATTTACATGGAGTTAGGTAAAATAAATTCAGTGTAGAAACTTTGACACCAATGGAGCTAAATTGAATTTTATTAGTCAGCATTCATTTCACCCATCTTCAAAAAGCATAAAAGGAAATATGTAAATTTTAGTTCTATGCTGTGGTTTCCATTTTCGTCTGTCTTCTCTTTCTGTATCTCTGTCTCTATTTTTTGATTCCTTGCCTG
Source organism: Dromococcyx pavoninus (assembly GCA_033558185.1). Lineage (NCBI taxonomy): Eukaryota > Metazoa > Chordata > Aves > Cuculiformes > Neomorphidae > Dromococcyx > Dromococcyx pavoninus. Next base: position 1,357,633 of record JAUMJL010000389.1, on the reverse strand, counting down.
TATTTTTCCACTTCTCCTGATAGTTAATAGGAAAATATTTTAGTGACAAACTGTAATATTACAGTAATATTTTATTACTTCTGGAAGAAATACTCAAGGAAATAAAATAATGTGGAAGTTGCTGAAATTAGAAAAGTGAGAACACGGTCTGTTTTAACGAAGTTCTATCTTCAGTACCTACCTACTGTTGATTTTCTGTGACAGCCTTTATTTCTTTAAGCAAAACAATCCCAAATTGCATTTGAAATTCAAGGAATTGGCTGAGTAGAATTAGGAGGAAGTACTTTACATTTCTTATGAAGTTAAGAGGGAGTGTTAAGGAGCACTTCATTAATTTGAGTTCTTTGTGAAAAGTCATCAGTCTTGAGAGTATCGGCGCAGCAAAGGATTTGAGAAGTACAAATATTCAGAATACTCTATGGAGAGTTTATCTGCATACTGCTCTGTCTGATTTTATGGATGTTTGGAGGTCTATTGACACTTTTTTTTTTTTGCCCAGCTTTGAGTTAATCGAACTTTACCCCTGCTAACTACTTCCCCAGAGCTGTGGTGCCTGCAGTCAGCTCCCAAAGGCCCGAGATACAAGAAAAGAGAAAACAAAAATAGTCAAAGCGGCTTTCACTTAGATAAGAATAAGCTTTTAGAAATAAGGAATGTCTTGTGGAATTTACAGATTAACTAATCCCAGGATTTGCCAGTCAGTACAAAGAACTCTGTCTTAAAAAGCGAAGAATGAGACTGTCATGCTGCATTTCAAAAGGCAGTTTAGCAGTAATGGAGTCTGAAAATGAAAGGATGTGGTAGAAGCAGAGATCTGACTGAGCTGGAGAAAAGTGTGGCTTGTGCTCAGTTTCTCGTACCAGACAAGATCTGCCTGTGGTAGAATGGCTGTTGTACCCACATACCAGACAAAGCAGAACATCACTGCATGATTATGCATTGAGAAAGACACTGCAGGCCAGAAGGGCCTTGTGTGTAGAGATCCTAAAGAGGCCAGAAGTGGTGCCACGAGGATTTGGGAAGGGCCTTGTGCTGCAGAGCTCTGCACACCAAAGCAGCTCGTGGGAAGCGCCCTCACGTGGGGCATACCCTCCTTTGCCTCTTCTCCATGAGTGGAGCAGTATGGAGGAAAGAGACAGCTTTTCTCTGACTGCCAAGTAAAGCCAGAATGTGAAATATCTTTATTAAGAAAAGGAATAATGCTAAGCCTAAATGCAACATGACTGAGATGGATTTGGGATCCTTTACATCCCTGTTCTTCAACATGGTGTCAGTTTTCCAGCTGGGACATGCAGACCAAGGAGCTGTGCTTCAGAGTAGAAGGGTGCACTTATAATCTCATAAATCAAGGGACGTGAAACGGCATTTGCACAGTAGAAGTGTTTGGCTTTCAGGAATAATGCGTTTTCCTATGTGTGTCCATTTCAGTTTTGATTATTTTGCCAAGTAATCCAACTTTTCCTGTGGGAAGTTCCAACAAAAAAACATGTTTTCCTAGTTTTTGTTCAAAGATTCTACTAAAAAAGTCAATTCCTGACCAGTCAGAGCATTACTCTTCATCATCTTTCCCTACTTCAGGCCAGCAGGCAGCTGAAATTCCTTCATAGAATTCAAGGAAATAAAAACTTTTTTATTAAAGAAACAGATCTTTGGCCTATTCTTCCTTTAGCCTTTCACTTTAAAGTTATTATTTTGCTTGTAGCATATTCCTGCAATTTCTTTAGTCTCATTCCACCTTTTATCTGTGTAACTTCCGAAAGTCTCTCACATGCAAATAATGTAACGAGTGCAAGGCAAAACTTGACTTGTGCCATTGTTGAAAGGGCTTGTCAGTCAAGAATTTTTGTGCATTTTTCTGAAAAAGCTGCACTACAACAACAATTTTGTAATTTTCAACAGGGAGAGATTTGTCTTTACAGAAGCAGCTGGGAAACCAGATGGAAAGTCTGCATTTCTTCTTTTTTTTATGTATTTTTTTCTTCTTGCTTTAACTAAGTTCTCTGTCATCAGAGTTGGTTCATTTTCTCAGGAAACAGATGTGGCTTATACATACTCAGCATGAGGTTTGAACATTTTCTCCTCTTTAAGAAGTTCCTGTTGCGTTGCAGAGTTGCCAGGTCAATGTTGAGTTTGTTCACCTTTTGAAACAAGTATAAACAGGGTATACTGCTACAGCTGGGTGGTCACAAAGGATGCATGTAGAAAACAAATGGAGGTCGAATTCTGGCTCAAGGCTACTTTCTCTGTCGATCTTGAATTGTTTTTTTTTTCAGAGTAGGCTCCTAGCAAATACAGCGTGTCCCAGACCTTTACCTGAAACAAAATGATTTTCCTCCTCTAACCATTTTGTAGCTTAGAAGATGTAATCAGACTACTTCCTTTTGGTTCTTTAAACTCCCTAACAAAACAGAGGGAATTTTGATTCAAGAGCATACTCTTTTTCAAATAGTTTCCAGAGGGCATTTTCCAGCTTCAGAACTAGCACACTATTCTGGATCCAAGCTGTGATTTAAAGTTTCTTTTTCATTTTGATGGTACCAGTTGAGTCCTAAGCCTTTCATCTCCCCTTCCTTTGATATGTCAGCGACAATTTGGAAAACAGACGAGTGTGTATCTTACCCTTCCTGACAAGGCTAAATAGTTCTAAAGTCTGCAATACCAAATGTTTGTGTGTTATTTGTAGCTTTGGGTATTTCTAGCTCTGATATTTCTGACTTGGATTTGCTGAACCACTGCCTTCAGTTTTAACAAGCTCCACATGTAAATGTACTGTTTCCTGACATGCCTAAGTACCTTTACTATCCTCTAGCCTACTGTATAGTCAAAATAGCACATCTTGTTTCAGAAGTGTAGAGAATTAAAGAAGTTACTACTTAAATAATTTTAACTTTGTTCTTCCATTCATACAATTCTGGAAGAGTCTATTGTTTGCTTTATTTCAGTGGTCAAGTGACATTTCCAGTAATGTTTGGTTTAAGATATTTTCCCTATGGACCTCCTTATTATACAACTTGTGAGTACCTTATTTTGCTGATTTTAGTTCAGCATGTGGTTATTTTTTTGTAAGTATAGTGTATCATATCCTTTGTTGTTCATAGCAAGCGGATAGCTCCTAATTTTGAAGACATAATATTAAAGATCACCTTCATTTCATATTTTGCAGTGATATTTAGCAGGGATTGCCTGTCAGAAGATATTCTCTCTTCTTTGCCTGAGGTATCAATCTTAGCTGTAAATTAATAAACTCTAATCTATATTGTAGCTTAATAATTAATTATCATAATTTCAATTATCATAACCATACAAATTCACATGCATCTTTGCAAGTAATACTATCACCTTCTCCGGCCTTTTAATAGCTGTACGTTAAGCTGTAGCTCAACCCCTATAAATTATTCCAAGACCTCTTCTTTTGCTAACTAACAGGTAAGAAATATTTGGAAAGTCTCCGATGTGCTGCATTTCCACAAAGAAATTGATGTGAATTGCAGCATGCTTGTAGCAGTTTGCAGGGCTGTTCTGCAGCTTCTGATAAACACACCTCTGTTTCCTGTTAGATCCTACCCTCGAAGGACCATTGGTCTTGATCATTAACTCTTCAACAGAAAATGATGCAAGAACTCATTTAAACACCATGAAGGGCACTGCCCTATTCAAAGTCAGAGCGTGAAGTTTTTCTTGAATCTTACAGAATCAAATCAAAATCTTGCCCACTGAAGTCTGCAGCCCTCCTTCCTCTTGCCAGGGCCATCGGTGTTTTAGCTGGCTGGAAATACACTGGGCTGGAGGGGGTGTGTTTTGGCTTATAATTTTTGCCGTGGAAGGGGCAGATGGCAGGGTACTTTTTACCTTGGCTGATTTAAGAGGGGGAAGGGTGCAATACAGGACTTAGGGCTTTCAGTTTCTCTGTTTCAAAGGCAGAGTGAAACAACAGAAATGCTGTTCCGCTAGTCAAGTCAACTTACCAAATCCCATCCGAAGATAAAAGGATCGCTGATGTGTTTGAGCCGAACAATATGCCTTGGCATTGCTCCTTGACCCTTGTTTAAGAGGCAGATGGTAAATGTTCTTTTGCCAGTTTTCCACATAGAAAACAGGCAAGTTATTTTGCTAAGGAAATGGCAGGCATGTCAGAATCAATAGACTTGGAAAGCTCACAGTATGTGCCTCCTCCTGACAGATCGAGGGAAGCTGAGGATAGTGGTGAGCTGTAACAAGGCAGTCACAGTGAGAGGTGATTCTGTTCTGCAAGCAAGGCAGTTTCTTAACGACATATTACACGCTTCTGCCTTCTGTTTAATGCTTACAAGAAATTGTTCGAAAGTGTATTACTGTACTGTGGATTGCTCACCTTCAAGTGTCTATGGATAGTCTACAGGCATTGCCTGTATCCGTCCATGGGGATGCATTGTAGCCTATGATACAGTGCTGCTACTGCCTATTGAATTGCTGCTTGTTTCTGTTACTTATGTAGGGGTCATAGTTACAGATATATAGAGAGAAATTCAGCCATACCTGTCTGAACCTGATGTTTTTCACACATGGTCAGTGGCTTTACTGCATGTCAAGAAGAAACTACCATGGACAGCCCAGCTTGTAGAAACTTTTGTCTTGTGTTTCACAAATGGAGAAGAGGAATAAAGCAAAGTATAGAGATAGACTTAGCATTTAATTATGGCCAGAGGACACCACTGTGTTGGGAGTTTTCTATGCTTTCCCCTCTAATATAAACACACAATAGATTTATGTTGGTTCCAATTTGAAATTCAACCAGCTTCTTTAAAACTGCAGAGTCCCATAAAGCAGAAGAACATGGGAGGAAATAGTTTACATGTTTTCAGAGAAATGGGAGAGTACTTAATTGCAATAAAGCATTATGGAATTATTTAGAGGATTATTTTGGGGTGAGAACGATTTAAATCACTTGACTCCTTATAGGATAATTAAACAGCTCATGGGACATGGTCCTTTCAAAGTATCTGGTGTGACTACAATAGTCTGTTACTAGATTAAGAAGTATTTTTAAACTCAGTTTTTAGCCATGAAGAATTTTTTAACAGCCTATTTAAATATGGAAGCAAATGAGGGGATTTACTACGTACCAGATTCTCAGGCATCCCAGCCAGGTTTAGAAGCAAAACACAATCTTGCAAACAGGAGAGTGGAATTCATTTTAAAAGATTTACCAACTCATCAGACTAGGTAAAGAGATTTAATTAAATTCAAGGAAGATGAGAGGTAGCTAGATTAATCTTGGAGGCTGGATTAGTTGATGAATGTAGCCCTTTTGTCTGTTCTTAGTTGATATTAATTTCTGGTGCTGTACCCATTTTCCATAGAGATGCATCATGTATTTTAAAAAATTCCTGCTGCTTGGGCTAATTAAACATCTTTTCATTTCAGCTATTTTGTTTTGTGATGTATTGTGTTAATGGTTTATGATCATCGTCTAAGTCACAAGATAGCTTTGGCAATCTCGCAAGATAGCCTTACTAGTCCTTAAAGAAAAAAATCATGTAGTAAACCTCTCAATAACACAAATATGTAGAAGAAAATGTAGTCATTTCAATTTTAAGAGCACAATAAATATAAAGACTAAAAACATGCCTGGATTTAACAGTTGCTTGGAATCTAACTGAGTCCTCAGGAATTCAGAAAAAAGTTTCCTTGAAACAAGCCCTAGATGCATCAATTGTGTTCAATATTTCTCATGGAATCAAAAGTCATTGACATTTGACATTTCAATTCCATTTTCCAACTGCCGTCAAAATCTCTCCTTATCTCACTCAGAAGTGGTTGTATCTATTGTTTATAGTACTCATCATCATTATGATGAAAAACTATTTCTATGCGTGGACAGCAATAGAAGCTCTCTCTGGATGAATGTTCTTTCATAGAGGCATGAGTGCTGATTCTTTTATGATTCAAACCTGTTTGAAAGGTAGGAAACAGGCTTATTGTAAAGATGCCTACTGAACGTATCTTTTAAAGAAGAACTTTCTTATAAGCCCAAAGAGCTTTTCATTGACCTCATACAACCTTCATTTAAGATCACTCCTCATACATATGTGTTAGTTTTTACCCCTCTAAATATTTTGGGTTTCTTTTTTTTGAAAAGAAGGCTTTTATTCATGGTTTTAAGGTAAAGAATAGTCTTTTTCTTGTATTTTTAAAAAGTGTTTTCTGAAAACTTCCATTTCCATGTTTTTTCCACTTTCAATAACTGTAAAACCTTTCTAAACAAACACATAAAACAGATGTTTTCATATCAGCATACATAAATCCCCTATTTTTTAAAGTTTTGGGGAGATTATCAGGGAGGATTAGTGTTTCTGGGGTTTTGGAAAGCTGCATTGTTTAACTATGCCTTTTTAATCTGCCCCTGTTTGATATCCTGAATGATGAGACGTGTTCTCATCAGTATGGACCTCTGTCATTTATATAACAGCTAAACTGACCCACCTGGTTGATTTTAGCAGTGATTTTCAGGGAGTAAGGCCACTTTTTGCATGATTATGTAATTATGTAAATAGGAAGATTAAAGGCATTTTTCTGTGACATATTTCAATAAAGTGTATAGGTTCTTGTATTTTGCAAACTTCTCACCCATACTGAATCTATTTCAGCTCTGGAGCAGGAATCGTACAACTGAAGAAATATTGCTCAATGAAAGAATTCTATCAAAATGCTTTATAACAATGCAGTCATTCCCTTGTTCTTTTGTAGTAACTCCTACTTCTCTATTTTTTTCTTGGTTTGTGTAGTAGTGTGCCTACAGAGGACAACATATAACAGGTATTTTGACAGGAAAGGAAATTAATAAATACCTTAAGTCCAGAAGTTGTGAGGAAAACAGCAAGAGACAAAGAACTAAGCATAATTCAGGTAATAAGTTGTCTACTGCTTAAAGAACCAGAAGTGCCATATTTTAGAATCATATTTATACTGTAAACGGAACTTTTACACTACCTAACAATTAATATTAGTTATTCTATCCTTGTCACAGTAGATGTATTGTGTTTTAACAAATCTTTCTGAATATGCTTTCTTTGTTTATACACAATATTCATTTTGTACTTTTTTATTAATACCTTCATTGCTTGCTAAGGGCTTAAAATCCAAGAATGATATTTTAATGGGATATTTCCAGATGGTGCTCTAAATTTGTGCATTTTTATGTTCCATGTTGTCACAGTTAAGCAGAAGACAAATACGGGTTTCGGAGACTAGTATGTTAATTTTTTTCAGTATTGCTAGTTATATTTCAAATGCAGCTAGACGTGCTTAGGCTTATTCTAATATATGTGTGTATATACACATTAATCCTAATAATTTCTCTAAATCAAGAAAAGCTCATGTCTCTTTAGAGTGATGTTTACCATTTTTCTACCATCTCTGGCTTTACCAGATGGAGTCAGGTAAAAGTGAGATGAAGGTCATGCTTCTTTTAAAACTAATCACTCTTGTTGGCATATAATCACATACATTGGTATATATTAGAAATTGAACTCCCTAATATTTCTCAATTTGTTGGTCATAGAACAGCACAGTCAGGAATATCAGTATTTGTTAGGGTCCACTACCAAAATCCTTCTCAGTGGCTGGTAACACTGAAACGTAATAAATAGGAATATTATTCTCTTCCTGTCATTCGTTCATTCCTATTTTCTGCCTTTTCTTCACTGGCTTTGTGCTTAGAAATGCCCAACAAAGGTTTTAAAGCACAAACTTGTTGATGTTAGTGGAATATTGATAAAGCATTAGGACAAGTAATGAATTTTACATGATAACCTCCACTCTGGTATTACAGTGTAGTCAGAATGAACAGATTTTTCATATGGGACAGAGGTTGTAGCCTTAGAGCTTCTCTGCTTCAATAGTTACCAAAGCTTCTGCCATTTTTCTTAAATTGTCAGTTTCCAGTGGGTATATGAAGCAGTACTTAGCAAGATGGCCCACAGTCTATGACTTCCATTTCATGCTTCAGTGTTTTACTGTTATATGCACACTTAAAATGCAACAAATGCTGCTTGTTACCACTCAGATGGTGATATAGTGTAAGAGTATCTGTTAAAGAAGATTTCATTTAAACTCCGTGTGCTCTTCGCTAAGCACATTATACATGCCAGTTGATTGCAAGTGATGAGGTGTGCTACACCTGTATTTATTTTATTTTATTTTATTTTATTTTATTTTATTTTATTGGTGCTAAAAGGTGGTAATCCAGTAGAACTGTGGTATTTGGGTTTAACAGCCTTCTGCAAATGGACATTTATTGTATGTGTGACTCTTTTCTTTGTTGCTTCTTTGGCTACCAGGCAATCAAATTTCAGAGCAGTCAGACCACCGTTTTTGGGCAATTCCACAGGGTGGGTAAAGGCTGTCCCTTTCGTAGTAGTGCATTGAATAGACAAGCATACAAGACAAGCCAGATTCTTAGTTAACAGGCAAAAGGATTTTGTTAGAGTAAATTATGTAGCTGGGAAAAATTAATTTATTTCCCCCCTCCAGGTGGTTTCTCTTTACTTCTTGTGTCAGGTAGAAGCAGCAACCTTCAAAGAAAAGGACAGGTTAAGCATAGGTCTTTGAAGCTTGGCTGGATCTGTGTTTCTGGACTCAGGTAACTACCCAGGCAAATACTTTTAATTTTAAACTGCACCATATCTGTCTATAACATGAAGCCATTTCTCTTGTCTGCCTTTAAATCTCTTTGCTCCTATTGCCATGGCACCAAAAATTATGCTTCACTGCCAGCCCTGAAGTATGGTTAGTATCATTTTGCTTTTCACAAAGTAGATGATTCTGCTTCATTTTGAGATTGGAGAATAAGATGATAAGTGATATTAAAATCTCTTAAAATCCTTAAGACTGAGGTGTAAGAAACTGTGATATGGAGACTGTGGTGTAAATGAATATAAATGTAGTGACTTCACTAAAGTCTTACCTGTCTGTAATTGGAGAAATGTACTGCTCTACAAGTAAGGAACTATGCTAGCAGAAATCTATATTGAGAAGAGGAAGTAGCAATTTTGCTAGTAAAAATACTTCAAAAATCTTAAGTCTATGGCTCAAGAACTACTGTGTCTACCCAGTATTATATATTAAACTTGAATATAAGGCATAGAAAGACAAAAAAATGCTCCATCATTGTATTCTCTGGCTTGGAAACAGCATCAGCTTGACTAGATCTGTTAAAGAGCAGAAGGAAAAAGAAAGCAATATTCCTTGAGAATGCAAGGAATAAAAATGATACTATTTTAACTGATGTATTTAGCAGCAAGATTTTATTCCTCTTGCACTGTAGAACTGTGTTACAACTGTTGTCTCTTGTCTTGGGACTTAATTTTGGGCTTTTGGTGGACTATGGAGGCTAAAAAAGACCAACTTCTTTTGTGAATTTGAGCCTCTTCACCCAGCAGAAACATAGCCAGTGATTGAGGCTGGGCATCAAGCAAATAATGAATGTCATCATTAACAGTAGAAAGCATTTTACAGTATATTAATCCAGTCCTATAATCCAGGAAATCCTGGGAACTAAGGCCAAGAACTTCTCAGGATGCAAGATGGAAATCAGAATATTTTCAATTTATAACTTTCTAAACGCTACTTAGTGTAGTTGTAGCTTGCCCTTCACTTTCCTGCTTCAAGACCTCACTTGTTGTGGCTTATACAAAAAGAGGGATGTGGAGTGTGCATGATCCATTACAGATATTTACCCTGGATGTTGTCCATATGCCATTTGAAAGTTACATGTATAATAATCACCTTGTAGTGTGTATACTTTCTCTCTGCATCTATCTATCTATCTGTTTATCTATCTATCTTCAATATACAATTTTGAAAACACCTAACCTCTTTGGTGCATTTAGGGGCACAGCTGAAATGTGCAGTTGCTATCTCACGTGATATGATAACTGTAACAAGATAATTTTTTACATATCTATCATTCTACATCCATAAATTGAAACTCCTTTGCACCTAATGCAGAAGCCATTTATTGTATAAAAGTGTTAAACATTACACTGTCTAAACCCATGCTAATAAGAATATAACTGGTCATAATAAAGGCAGTAATTGTAATTCTAGGCAGGCATTTCACAGGATTGTTTAAATATTCATTATGCATATGCCTAAAATGTCAGTACATACTCTCAAAATTTCACTACTCAGGTTTTCAAGGTCCTAATTAAAGTAACCATATGCAGTAGCTGATATCTTCTCTTTCTATACTTAACATATTCCTACATTATAGCTGCAGTAATTTGGATCAGTCTATAAGAAAGGTGAATGAGTTTTATTGCTACCTGACAGCATTTTGTAATACCTGCATTATTGCTGGTTGAGGAATATGTAGCAGAGCCAGCTTTCTTCCTCAGGCATGTTATGCATTTCTTTCAGTAATTTGTTTCTTATTGCTATTAGCATTTAGGGCCACTTTGACCTGAAAAAAAAAAAAGCATTACACTTAACATTTACTTGGAAAAATGCAAAAGAAGAAAATGGCATAAAAATATTTTGTTACTGTTAACTCTGCGTTCTCTCTACACTGATGCAGATGAGATGGCAAAACCAGAACGTGCACGTATGAAGATTCTCATCCCTTCTAGGCAAAGTATAGGGCTTTGTAGCATCACAAAGGACCATGACTGTCCTGACAGCAGTGTGAAGTTTTTCCTCTGGGATGACTACATTTCAAAATAAACTCAAAGCATTGTAAACTTCAAACAGAACATCAGAGACTATGTCCATGGCAGAGTGAGTCCCATTTGGCAATCATAAGTAACATTTGTGGGATTTGAGGGCCTGCCGTGCCATTTTAAGGGAGTAGTAAAACTTCCAGGAGATGTAGTAGGAAAGGAGGGTGAAGTAGCAAGTGAAAGACAGTATTGCCATGTTAAAAGTCTGTTTTAGAACAGATAGTGAATTCCAGACATATGACAGAGCCATGTGCAACCAGTGGAGATGCTGAAAAATAAAACTAATGTAGATCGCTGATTAATTTATTTTGTGATTTCATGCCAGAATATTTATTCCTTTTTAAGAGGAACATGCAGAATTTACAACACAATATTCCAGAATCTGGAGTTTAGATTTGTGTGTATGAGGCATTGGATCCTATTCTATTTACTTTTCCTTTTTGAATGTCCCTCTTTAACCCATGTTCTTTAAGAAATTCCTGTTGTTCTTTTACGGTTCATGAGATGTTTCTTCTCTTACTCAGCATGTCCACATTTGCCTTTTTTCTCCTAGGAAGTATTTATCTACCAGATGAATCCTATTGTGAAGGTAAATTTTCCAAATTTTAGCCAGAGGACTCATGACCTTCTACCTTCCCCAGTGTGTTCAGACAATACACTGGTAGTCTGTTGTCAGATGTAATTACTATTACTTAAAAAAATGCAGTATGAGCCCTGCAGTGTATTTTTCTTCCAGAGGATTTATACATAGACTGTTAACTTATTTTTGGCCAATGTCCCACCATAAATAAACTAAAAAGCAGCCTATGGTGAATGGCTCGTGTCCTCTAAAGACGTAGAAGTCAACATGCATTTCCACCATCTTATGACTTAGCTATTAGTGGGGTGGTGATCAGCAGGTACCCAGTATTTGGGTCTGACTCCATTCACAGTAAATCAGGAGGAAAGGTCTTGGATTTGAATCTCACATGTGAGAACAAAATCACAGGATTTCAAAAGTTAGCTATGGAAAAATCCATTATACCTCACTTCAGTCGAAGAAAACCAAACGTGAGTAAGGAGCAGGTATAATTGAGGAGGTAGCAAAGGCCAGCATAAATTCTACACTAACTGGTATTCCTAGAAGTCACTATAGTCACATGGAGAATTTGTGCCTTTTAAAAGGTGAATCAGTTTTTCTTCTCTTTATCAGGGCTGTTACTTATCCACCTAGGGAGACGGGCCCTACTCATAGAGCTGGGGAGTACATTTATTAGTCTTTGATTTAAATATCCAGCCAATTACATGTTTTAAGAAGCCATTTTGGATAAAATTATCATTACTTCTTAACAATAATTTGGCTGCTGCTGGAGACCTCATGTAAGTGTGCAGTTCTGTGCTGCCCGAGGATTTTGCTGTCAGAGCACTCTGTGGCTGCTGTTATTTGAACAATCTGGGTCTCACAAGAATGGGCTGGATCAGGCCTGTTGTAATGTGAGCAACAGTGAATGAGCTTGAGTGTCTTTTCCTGAATGAGATCAAAAGAGGAAAGAAACTATTTTCCCCCCACATTCTGAGAACCGCAGGCAGAGGTACTCGTATCTGAGTGACAGAGAACCTTAAACCCAGATCTTCACTTCTCTCCTTCCCTCTGAGCAACAGAACTGCTTGACACTTAGTGATGGCTGATTTATTAACTGGGTTTGACCTGCGTTTATTAAGTTAGCACAAGCAAAAATCACATCTGTCAACTTCTGTCACTGTGGATGAAAGCTAATGTTTTAATGTGGGTACAAACATCCTAAATGTTATAATTTTAAGAGCTGTCTATTCCTGAAAATCACATTATTCCTTAGTGCACATTGATTGGTTTTGTCTAAATTTTTAAAAATATATTTATTCATAAATGTGGTATCTAGTTCTGTACATAGTGCCTTTATATACATACATACACATGCAGAGAGCGGTACAGAATCACGAAGCTGTTGATAGCAAGCAGTACAAATATTTACAATCCAAATGAGCAGGCAAAACATGTTGTGCTGTTATACTACTTACCATTGGAAGCATGTCATGCATGGCTGAACAACAGAATATTAAAAACCTAAGAAAATGCTAAATGGTGCTGATAAACAAAAAGGTCCCTAAAGGCCAAGGCCTCAAACATATACATTCCATGAAAAATACAATCTGTGTCCGGGCCCTTATACAACAGGAGCTTTACTCTGTTAATCAGTAAGACTTAAATAATTATTTTTATTTATGACAGCATGCAAAACGTTTAGGCTCTGTTCAGCCATATGGAGGTATAATATTTAAAGACATCACTGACTTCATAGATTCCATATGGGAGAAGGATAGTACAAAGAAAAGCAGCCAAAGACAGAAACATGTGAGAAGGGTAGCTGTTAAGCACGTGTCACCTGTTAAGCTAAATGTGTAGAGCAAGAGTTGGCTCTAGAAAATTTACTGGACTATTGGACAACAGATCTCAATTTTGTTCCCTTCTCTCCTATCAGTACAACAAAGTGCTTCAATTTTCTACAATTTGCTTTCTTCCTAGGCCTTCTCTATTTTGTAACCTTTCTGTAGCAAAGTCTGCCTCACTGTGTGCGTGATTTCCCAAGTCAAACTGAAACTAGATTTCCAGTGGAGCTGTTGTTGCTACTGAATTTCTACTGGGAGAGCTGTCTGCAGCAACAGGACGTCTTACAGAACAGTCTTCTGCTGAAATACCACTGTTGTGGTGTTCCCACTCTTAAAGAAAATTCTGCAAGGTGATGTTTAATGAGTCACATTGTTATTAAAATGAAAAATGGATGTAGTTTGGACTGCTAGAGATAAAACTGATTATAACACCACCCCACAGGGAAACCAAAATGAAGAAAAGTTTTGGTAAAGATCCGCAAGTTAAGGTGTCATGTCTGCAAACCAGAGCTGTTAATAGGTAACTGAGATTTACATAGCTGCCCCAGATAAATAACACAAGTCTTCTATATGTGTTTATTCTAAATTCCAAGACTGTGTTGCAAACCTCGGGCTGTTTTCTTGAGTACTGTGGCCCTATCAACCTTACCAACTGTAGGAGAAAAAGTTAAATTTTAAAAGAAAAGGCTACTAAGTTTCTCTGCATGTGATTGGTGAAGGAAGGTGAGAGGTAGCTGTGATTGTTATCTATTTAATAGTTTAAAAAATATGTAAACATAGTAAGAGGTTTTTTTTAATATCTTCAGAAAGGGATGGGATCCATTTGTTCTTTCCCTCAATAATATTAGAAAATTCCTTTTCTAGAATCAGAGAATAATACCGAAATATACTAGTCATATATTGTCATTTTAAAACATATTTCCTTTGGATTGGCAGAGTTTACTAAAGGTAAAACAAAATAAAAAGCCCTTACCTCAAGGCAAGTATCCTTTCTGAGCTTTAGATAGAATTTCTTTTTGTGAGTTTAACTGAAATGGGACTTGTCAGAAGACATTTCTTATTTACGTATTGAAAAACCAAATCCACATCTCGTTCTCTAGTACGTAGTAGATCATTAATATGTTTTTTGCATGCTGGTTTTGGCTGATATAGAGTTAATTTTCTTCATAGTAGCTGGTATGGAGCTATGTTTTGAATTTGTGCTGGAAACTGTTGGTGATACAGCGATGTTTTCATTATCACTGATCAGTGCTTATACAGAATCTAGTTCTTTTCCGCTTTTAACTCCGCTCCACGAGGAGGGATGCTGGGGGCTGGGAGGGGACACAGCTGGGACAGCTGACCCCAAATGACCAAAGGGATATTCCCCACTATAATACACCATGCTTAGCATATAAAGCTGGGGGAGAAAGGAGGAAGGGGGGACTTTTGGACTGATTGCGTTTTTCTTCCCCAGTAACTGTTACATGTGATGCAGCCCTAAATTTCTGGAGATGGCTGAGCACCTGCCTGCTGATAGGAAGTGGTGAATTAATTCCTTGTTCTGCTTTGCTTGTGTGTGCAGCTTTTGCTTTGCCTATTAAACTGTCTTTATCTCAACCCACAATATTTCTCGTTTTCATCCTTCCAATTCTCTCCTCCATCCTGTTGTAGGGACAGTGACTGTATGGCTGTGTAGTGTTTAGTTGCCAACTGAGGTTAAACCACGGTATGTTGCAAAGTACTGAGTGTTCACCTTTCATGTCACAATGCCATTACTTTTTCTTTATTGCCAAATACCAGCAAACTGCAATTCTCTATCTGAATGTAGCTAAAGGTTTCTGGCAGCCAGTGTCATGTCTTTCATGTGATAAAGCTAAAATTTTTTGCATAAATACTGAGTATGTTTGCTACATCTTAGTTCAAGTTTTTAAATGTTGTTTTTAAACTCCAGTGTGAAGGGACTTATGTTAAATGAAAAGAGATTCCTAAGGTACAAGGTAAAGACGAAAACCACAAAGATGGTGGGAGGTGAAGTGCTGCATAGTCAGAATGAAAACAGTCAGGAAAACAGAACTCAGAAAGGTTAAGGTAAAGGTCAATAAGACATTTTTTATAATTTTGCTATCTACCAGAATGTTTTCTTTAACTAGAAAAAAGCTTTGAGTATATTTAAATCAAATCCCTTTAGAAAATCCAGAGTTCAAACCACAAGAGATAAGCATTATCAGGAATTGGCATTTTGTAATAAAAACTAAGGTTTTTTCTTTTTTAATAAATAAAATATCAACCCCCAGAAGGCTCACCTACTCCATCATCAGGAATCCACCCCACCAGGACTGAAGATCGCCATCTCATGAGCTTCAGAGGAGGAGAGCATACAGAACAATCAGAGCTACATTTGCTATTAGTTTCTGCATAGTTCTTTAATGTACTCGTAGAGGTCTTGTCAACAGCAAAAAAATTAATACTGGAGCCAGTAGAATACATAATGCCTACTTAGAAAATGGTGACTCATTGCATTCAAACAAAGGTTGGAAGATGTTTGACCAAAGTAGGCTGTGAGGGGAGGGTAATGATGAGAGAGTTTATAATTCTCCAGTGTAATAAACTGTCGGAATGGAAGAATGGAGATGTTCATGGTTAAAATAAGAACAGTGTATCCCTCAGTGCTACAATAGTTTTTCACATAATCTTTATGATGAAACTATGCCTGTAGGAGGAATTTGGGTGTATTTAGTGCATTACGCATGTAAAACCTCTTTGATTCAAATTGAAACTTACGTGTTAAAACCTGGTAAATATAAGTCCCATATGACTGGAGGGAAAAAAGAACAGTGTCAGGAAAGAACAGTTAAAGAAAGGAGAAGCAAAATGGATAAACACTGATAAATAATGTAGTGCCTTGAAGAAGCCAAGAAAGTGAGAATAATAAGTGAAAGGTCTCTCAGAAGTGGATGTTGTTGTACTTCTTTCAAGGCAAATAGAGGAAAACAGGGTTTGAAATTGCAACAACCAGGTTCAGCAAATGCTTATTAGAATGTTGAAGTATTTATATAAAACCAGGTATGGGATGATTGAAAAGGTAATTTCAACAAACTCTTAAATAAAACCCTCCATGATCTGTTTCAGTGCATTGTGAAACAGTCCGAGAGTAAGAAAGAGATTTGCCCATGACTCCTGAAAATGTAAGTGAAAGAGCAGAGAGCACAGGTACCATTATTTGCCTTAGTCTTTGTCTTCAAGAGTTTGTCAGCCCCTGTCCATCTGTGATCACAAAATGTGGAGTAAAACTTACAGAGATTCTAAGATTCTGATTACATCTTCACACAGAAGGGTTTCTTTTACCTTCTTCTGGGGGATGTAGTGATGTCTTCTGTTGACAGCGTGCTAGAATAACTGGATTAAGATGGTAAACCACTATACTTACTCTCATGTTCCATTGAATAAATATTTCCAAACCCTGTTCAAGGTATTCCTCCATCTGGTTCCACCTGGCATTTTGAAACATGTTTCATTTAATGTGTTTAGTACAGAGTTACAAATGTAAGGCCAAAAGCTGAAGTGAGACTAAACTGGTGCGAAATTCATACCCCTTTCTATGATGTAGGCTGTGCCCTTCAGCTAAGATCTGATTTTAGTGTGGAGAATTTGAACTGTGTATGTGCTATATATGTTGCAGTGTGTTGAGAAACCCAAATGTTGCTTGAAAATATACACAAATCAAAGCAAGCTGGAAAATACTTAAGAAGACCAAGTAAGTGCTGATATTGCTGCAGTTATTTCAAATTTCCTGCTTATTTCTTTATTAGAAAACACAACATGGCTCACTGTATTCAAACCAGTTTGCCTCAAATCCTGCATTCAAGAATAATTTAATTATAAATAAAAAATTTTTAGAATACTTTAATGATTTCATGGCTATCTTACTTGGTTTATTTGCTAAAAAATAATTAAAAATTATCTGGTTCTGAACTCCAAGATTATTAACTGCACTCCATGGCCTATCTCCCTTTAGTTCTAAATTACTACTGCATATATATAGTAAAAATAATTATCATTCTTTTGTATCAATTCTCATTCAGAAGTTTCCAGAAGCACTCAATAACCTTGACAAATTATAATAGAAACTACATCAAGACATACTCTCCTCCATCATTGAAATGCAGGCAGGATGCTGGACTTGATAGAGCAATCATCTGCTCTGATGTGGTATGTCCTGCATTCCTGTGTTATTGTAGGCTGCTCTGGGGAGGATATGCATAGAATTGGAAATGATGTATTGTACTTTGTATGTAACTTTTTATTTTGGGGTTTTTTAATATAAATATTACAAAGCCATTTCTGTCATAAGCTTTCTAAACTATAATTGTTTCCTCTACTTGACTAGAATCTTAAATGTTTGTTTGGAAGTAGTGCAGGTCATTTGAAATTCCTGGACTGGTTAGGAACGCTGACCTTCATCTAGTAATTGCCTCCTTTAGCCACAAGCAAACACCCATAGAGTGTAAAGAGATTAATGAGAACTGTCTGTCAGCTTTCTCTGAAGTACTAAAGAATTAGTTTTTAGAGTGAAATTGTTTTGTAGGTTTCATTATTGACTTTAGATGAAATATCCTCTCAGTTTAAGGACTCCTAAAATTAGGACTCTGGTGTGAACCTGAAGTGTTTCTGTTAACATATATTTCAGTGGGTTCCAGTGAGACAGAGAATGTCCTGTAGTAGTCCCAGTACAGGTTCAGGATGGCAGTTTGTCCATGTCATGAAAATATTATAATACAAATAGGTTAGACACTTAAATATGTTGCATACAGATGACACATTAAATAATTGTTCTTGATACTTATTAGAGATTTATTTTTGTTTATTATTTCCTTCTCCTATATTTCCATAATCTCAGTGCAATTGCAGAGTTAACTTGTCCCAGGCTTATTCCAAAAAAAGTAATGCAAGAGAAATTAAAATTATTAAGACAAGCATCAATTACAAATAGTGTCAACTCATACTTTCAGATATCAGTCCAAATACCTCAAAGATGGCACACATTGGGTAAGCATTAGTATCTTATTGTTTTCCTTGCTTTCCATGCAGTTTCCTTTGGGTAAAAAAATAGCTGAGGCAGAAATAACAGATTAAAATTAGACAATTTCACCCTTTCTGTGGCCTTGATGTACCTCCTTGATGAGTAACCTGTCTGTAATACAGCTGAGCTGTAGGAGTTTATACATGACAATAAACAAGTATAAAAATTAACAGAAACACTGTCTGCTCTGATGCACTCTACAATTTCCTGGGGGCAATTAGATATCAGGAGCAATGTTTTATTGCAATTGCTCCCTGTGAGGGGGGGGGGGGTCAGAAGGACTTGGGATTCTCAGCATATCTAAGTTTTACCAAACTGTCTGTGGCTTCATTTAGGCAAGGATATTTCTAAACTGAGTTTTCTGTACCTTCAGTTTCACTAATAGTTAGAGATGACTTGAGACCAAGAAAGTGGTCTGGGACTCCCAGTTTTGGATTCAGTTCTTTATTCTGCTGAATCACCCCTTCTAACCCTGTGCGAGTCTTTTAACCTCTCTGGTTTGGATTTATCCCACCTAACTTCTGATATTTAATGAGACTTGAAGTAGTCAGGCTAAGCCTAATGTTTCTGGAATGGATGTCTGGATGGACAAAGTGTGGCTTTTGCACACAGCTGTACTAATTTCTTCCTCTTGAATATACAAAAAGCTTGAAGCTTTTGTATTCTTAACTAAGGCGTTTCAATCAGTTTGGTTGTATTAAGCAGTATGAAGCCACTGAATTCCTTGCCTTTGCTACTGCCTATAACATGAGGGATGTTTGCTCTTTCTCTTGTCATTTTCCTCCTTATTCTCTGAGGCAAATATTGTTCGCAGCAACAAAGTTCTGTACAAATGCAGCCTTGATTTCCATTTTCTAGATACAGTAGTAGAGTCCTTTAATTGCTGTAATGATACAAATAATAACAGAAACTCTCACTGTTTCTGGTTTGTATCAATTGGATTACGTTTCCTCTGCAAAACTATGGGGCTATCTAATTTGTTTTAACACAGGAGAGGCTGATAATTATGGTATTGGAACTGAGTGTAGCACCTTATTTCCAGATTAGCTACTTTCTTCCTTGTTAAGTAGCCTTCAGTCCCTATTGGAACTAAGCATCTATTCCTACTGCAGATTAATTCTTGCTGATGGTTGCTGAGTGTTGAATGCTTTCAGAAGACCTAAGTGCCTGAGAACATATTGCACTCTACATAAGCTTTGCTCTCTTGGGAATGCATCAAATAGGTGAAGCAGGCTATCTGTAAAGTTCATAAATTAGCTGGATTTCAAGCCATTTCGTATTTCCAAGGTGTCTTGTCAACATGCAGATTGAGTGTTATATCAGCATGAATTTCTCCTCACAATCTGTCCCTGTCCCTGCCTTCTCCATTCTAGTCAGGGTTAGTTCAGGTAGTAGTGCTTTGTTTTTCAGAATTCTGATTCTGAATTTTCCTGATTTATATTTAATTAACTCCATTTTCTTGGATATTTCTGTATCAGTTTAAGTAAAACAAGTCTCTGCAATTTGCTCATGCTCTCATAGTGCCTAAGAGCTCAAAAAAACAATAGAAAATTACAGCACTTAGGTTGACACAATGGACTATTTCCTTTTCAAACCTCACCTTCCCACAACAAAATAATTCAAACTATTTGATTCTAAATGTTTTGTTATTGCTGCCTGGCACTAATCTTTTCTCCTAGTTTTCATGTGGAGAATGTAATGCCATGGCTCTCTGTGGATACAAAAAGCAGAAAATGACCATTGTACCTGCCGCTTTTTTCTTCAGACAAAGCTGACTTCTAGGCTCTGTTGTCAGGAATAAATAATATGGTGGCATTTATGTAGACTAAGCCAGAAAGATTCTCTTATTTTAAGACAAAGCAGAATGACAGCTACTGCTCTCAGAAGGAAAGCTTAATCAAAGCTTAATTCCCTCTAATAATTAAGTCTTCAAAATTGATACATGACACATTCAAGCGTGGCATTTTTAATTTAATTAATTTTCTAAGAACTAAAAGAGTAACTCTGATTAAAAAAGTACAGTATGACAAGCAAAACTTCCAGAACCATACCAACAATTCTCTGCCTGTGGAGCTGCAAGAGCCATGTAGGCCCTGGAATTTACAGCAATGCTACAGCAGGAACAAAATCTGACTTCACAAATGCCAGGCTGGTTCCCTTCTCTGCACTTTCTTGCAAAGGGAGTTGGGGTACAGGGTTGAAAGCGGTGTGAAGGAGGACTGGCACAAGACCTTAAGTTATTGCATTGTGTTGAATTGTCCCTGTTTGAACATAGATTCATAAAGGTGTTGTATTAAATATTATCCTTGTATAAGGAGGATGGACCTTGGTAACAATAATTCCCATGGATGAATTTGTCTGTATTTTCTCACTGGCATTCTAAAACAAAGCACACATATTACACCTACAGTTCTTATGCTTGCTGTCATCATCCTAACTGCCTGTTCAAAGTAAGTAACAGCTAAAAATATCAAAAGCACAAATTATATGATACATACCACATGCCAGTGTGCAGAGCTCAGAAGTGTTGTTACCTGCTTATTTGTCTCCAGAAGTTCTCCATCTACTCTCAAGCACTTTCTGTCCTGTCCTACAGCAAGATCTGGTGCTTGTCACATCATGAAGACTGCAAAAGGAGTGATGGTGAGAGTGCATTAAACCAGGCTGTGTCTTTGCATTTCTTGTGATGAGATTTAAAAAACTTAGTCCTTGCAAGACAAACAGCCAATCTTTTGAATTGGAGAACAGTGCATGGGGTCACGGCAAAACTGTACACGCTAGAAAAAGCCATTTAGAAGCACCTTAGCTCACCTGTTCTCAGTTTAATTATTTCTGTACCTCTCCAGCAGGTATTGCCATGCAGTGATTACTAAAACAGGAAAGGAGCGGGTGGTGGTGTTGCTGTTCTGAATTCAAGAGGGCTAATGCTGTCTTGTCATAAATTGAGGGAGAAAGTGTTAGGGATCGTACAGTTACCAGTTCTCTGTGTGTCACAATGTCAAATAAACTATTTCATCAGAAAATTTGAAAGAACATTCAACAGCTGGATGAACAAATTTTTTCTTCTAGATTCTGAAAAATTTCAAATATAATTGTGTTTCTTTTGAGTATGCTTGCAATATTTTGTGTTTTCTTGAATCATAGAGTTTTCTATATTATTTAGATATAGATGTAATATTTATATTTCTTTTCATAATACATTCCAGGAAAGGAATGTACTGTGCCTAGAGCTCAGTAAGAATAATCATTCTTTGATGAACAGATATCAGGTGCATATTCTCACCAGAATTGTTTCAGGGATGTCTTCTACACATCCTGAACACTGCTTTGAAAAGTTTCTGCTTTAGAACTAAACCATACAGATGGATGGCAGTGCTGAAATGAATCAGAATGCTTTCACAAAGTTTCTCTAAGAAGATTCATACAGTAAGAGGCTTAGTTTGTTCTTAAATAAGATAAATCAGAGCATTTGGGTCACATTTTGTTGGAAAGGACTGAAGAATTAGAAATCCAGCATAAAGCACTGGCTGCTTGTTCTTGACAGGCCTACATGTCTGTGTGTGCACTTGTCTCACATTTTCTGATGCCTGGACTTCCATATTTTGAGTTACAGACAATTGAGCATCTCTGATTTTATCAGCTCCTTTCAGCAGAGATAATTTGTGTTTTGGCACTACGCTCTCTGAACAACAGGAGATTCAGTTATATTACTAGAAAAAAGTCTTTTGACTAAATGATATTTTCCAGTTCTACTACTCTCTTTCAATTTAAGCCATCCTTCATATTTTCAGGATGTGTGTGATGTGATAGCTCTCAAGTAAAGCTATTGCTGTTTGTGTTCTTGGAAACACTGGAATCTGTTTCAGATAATAATGAGAGTAGAAAAGGCCAGTTTTAAAGAAAAGAACAAACCCACTTTGACTTAAGTAATTTTTGCATGTGATTGTACTCAGATTGGAGAATGTTACTGATGTCCTTCCTGGCCAAATAGTGACTGTACGGTTATGACATACACTGCTGCTTGCATCTGGCCTGATTCTTTGAAAGAGCAGCAGTTGGTGTAAACTGGTGGCCAGAATTAGACAGAAGTTGTTGCCAGTGGGGATGCTGTGGTGTGCTTCAAGGTTCTCCTGCTACTGGTGAGTGAAAAGAGCTACAAACACCTTGTGATCAGTGTCTGACAAGAAGTTAAACTCTGTACAATCATCTTATGGTACTACAAGTCAGTTGTTATTGTCAGTTGTTAAAACTCAACTGATTTTTTTGCGGGGGAGAACTCTTGTTTCTGCTGCAGGCACTTCTTCCTAATTGGTTGACCCTTTCATTTCTCGGGACATAGAGATTTTATTCTTGAGGCCACTGATCGTAGGTTTTTTACACTCAGAAGCAAAACTTCTTATAAGTACTTGAATTTTTGAAAACTAAATACTAGCTTCGAATCTTTCACAGAACCATAGAATGTTTTGTGCAGGATGGCACATTAAAGATCATCTGGTTCCAACCCCCCTGTCATGGGCAGGGACACCTTCCATTGGATCAGATTGCTCAAAGCCTCATGCAATCCGACCTTGAACTCCTCCACTTTGTCCTTGTTTTTGTTCACTTGAATCCTGAGTGGCTCATAAAATGTGTTGATGTCACTGAGAAACAAAGCAACAGCGATGCCTAAACTCTGAACCTTTAGTGCTAATCTGAGTCTGTATTTTCAGTCCTCTGGACTCAAAAACAAATGCCAGCAGATTTGCTTTCTTTTGTCACACCTGGACTTAAGATGATTTACTTAGAGTAGACAAGGCATGTAAATATATCATGTATAATTTTTTCATCATTTTCTAGCAATTGTCCACAGTTCTGGAAATTTAAAGTATTGAATAGAGGTTGCGCCACTCCAACTCACCCAGCTAGGGTCTCTGAAACAGGGATCTCTTTTATTTTTCCATTCTAAAGTAACTGTGATTCTTGCTGACAGGATGCATTCACTTTCCTTCAGCACAGTAGCTGTGGGCCAAATCAGTTCCCGGCTGCAGAGTAAGTTTCTTGCTCAATGGCTGGAAATGCTCCATGTAGCAGAAAGCAAATTCAGTCTGGATCCAATATCCACACTACCAGCACAGTGCAGATTTAAAGTGTTGTTTAGTAATTCTGAACTCATAATAAAAACATGGGATAAATGCAGAACACATTTAAGTGCCAGTATATCTCAGTAACAGTAGTTTCATTACATAACGTGTATCCCCCATAATTTTGCTCAGAAATGAACAAAAGAGATTTTGTGCATGGGTCCAGGTGTGATCTTGTAACTCCAGGAGGCTTTAATTTGCAGAAGTTTAAAAGAAATGAAGAAAACAATAGTTTTCGAAACATACTTCTGAAATGTGGCTCCTTTTATTAACTAAAAGTTTCATACTAGAAAAATTAATAGGGGTTAAAATGAATTAACATGAATTAAATCACATCAAAGAGAAAATAAATTATTTGTTAATTACTGGGATTAGCTATGACAAAATATATTTGGACACCAAAAATCATGAACAGCTTCTGGCATTTATAGAAATTACAATGAATGAATCAGTGGCTAATCCAGACCTTGAGGCAATCTGATTGTACAGATGACATTTTGAATAAGTGACAGTCATATTTAAACCACATGGACTGCAGTGGACTTTCCTATGGAATCCTTTATCCGTATATTTCTCTCAACTAGCTGTAATCCACTGTCATTTTGAATATAACTTCATTTCGCCAAGTCTCAGACAATCAAAATATTTGTTAAACATTTGAAAATTATTGTTTCTAAGCATTTCTGAAAAGATTCAGAATCTGTATTTATGTGACTCCACTGAATTCTTCTAGTGCTAGGCTGCTCTGTCTTTAATAAGTAACTACAGATATTTGAAAAGCTATCGTAATTCAACATGTAGAAGGTCAAGGGAGGAGAAAGGAAATAATTCCATAATAGAAATATCAGTTGAAAATAAAAGATTTTTTAGGAAGCTCGTACAAGGACCAGTTTAACCCTAGCTGCCCCTTCAGTTCATCTTAATTATGACCTGATAACTAAACATGCAATAAATAGCTGATCTGAATCACTTAGATATTATTTAATGTCTTCCAGTGGAAATTTGAATATTTCTTTTAAGAGGAATCTACACGGATAGAGTTCAGATCTCATGATAAAAATTCTCATTTCATATTTCCCAATTTCTGATGAACAAATTTTAAATTTTAAAATTTCTCTATGTTATATATAGGAAAATATATACAAATAATATTTTTATTATTTTTATTATTAATTAAAATTATTCTTAAGACACAAAATTTTTGAATGGCAATTTTGTCTGCCATGGAGGGAATAAATTGAGGACCAGTCAGTTTATGTGGTTTTATTTCTGATATTTACTACATGTCTTGGAAACTACACAATGAGCCTTCAGTTATTAATTTGTGGTTTTGACTTTGTCCATGACAATTGAAACCATGGCCACAGTGAAGCTGGTAGCAAAGCTAATAATGAGAGCAAGGCTTTACTCTGTAAGAAGTCAGAGAAGACAAGGGAGATGCTGCAAGGACTGGGCACATGTCTAAGACTTATGGTGATCTTGGTCATTGCTAAAATGCGTCTGTGGAAGTTCATTTGCTGTCTGAGGATCTTGGATCATTAGACCATTTCTGTGGATATCATATTGGGGCTTTTTATAGTTTTAGAAGTATTTTTTTCTGCTTAATCCCTGTTAGGCAGAGAAGAACCTAAACAGGGGAACATCTGTTCTTTCCACTAACTCTTCCATATGAAAGGATGCAAGATAATAACTGCGGTCTAATTACTCCTCCTTGTTACAGATAAAACGTATACAGGGACTAGCTATTAATATATATTTAAATATGTCTTAATTCATGCACAAATTCCTTTTATTATCAGCCTTATCCCATAGTCAACTAGAGCCTTTCTGGCATTATTAAAAAATAGGTTAAATTAAGTGTTTTAGGACAAGGCTTTTGAGTAGTAGTTATTTACATTTAAAAATCCTGTCATATTTGAACCAATGGCAAACTGTTCTTTAATTTAAATAGCAAAAGGTCTTTTAGTCTGTCCTTTGTGTTTCACAGAGACGATTGAGGTTTACATCTTCGGTTAGAGGAGCAAAAGGCTCCTAAGTCAGAAATACATGTTGACTTACAAACAGCTTCTGCTTAGAATGAATTCAGACAAAAATAGAGAAACTTGTGATATGGTTGATAATAATAATGGTTAATAATAATAATGTTAATAATACTGTTGCTTAGTAATATCTCTTTCATACCTGTTTCATTAACATTTTTGTTGAATTACCATGTTTTTCAATAAAACTATTTTTTCTACTCTTTCAATCAAAGTTAAAAATTAAAAAAATACATTTACTTGAAATTGTTAAGGCTTATATAATGGTTTCCTATCCTTAGAACAGTTCAGTGAGAAAACCTTGAAGTTAAAATATGTTTTAAATTAAAAGTCTCTAAGTCAAAAGAAGGTCAATTGTGTGTTTCCTCAACAACATTTTTATGGATAAAAGATTAAGCAGTTAAAGAAAATGCATGCCTTCCTTTGTAAATACTTTAAATACTGAATTATTTCATTCTTCTAAATTACTGTGTCTCCATTTGTTATATCTCAAAGAATGCATTTGTTTACTCTCCCAGGTTTGGCTATGATAGAGTTAATTTTTTTCAGCTTCTCATACTGCTTGCCAATGAGAGGACAGGGAATGCGTGGGCTGCTGGAAGGGAACACAGCAGGAACAGCTGATCCAGGCTGGCCAAAGGGTATTGTATACCACCTGACCTCATCTCAGCAGGGGCAGCTGGCCAGGGAATGACAGGGGTTACTTCTTGGGAATTGGCTGGGCATCAGTTTTTTGGTGGTGAGCAACTGCCCTGAGCATTACTTGGTGTTTATATTATTTTATTATTAATACTGTTTTTATTTTTCTCCTCCTTGCTGTTATATTAAACTGTCTTTATCCCAGCCCGTGAGTTTTACACTTTTCTTTCCAATTCTCTTCCCCACCCCAAGTCAAACAAAGGAGTGAGTGAGCAGCTGCATGTTACTTATTTGCCAACTGGGGCTAAATTATGACACTTACATAGACAAAATAAGTGTACTATAATCAGATTATAAAAATGAAATTAAATATAAACACTTCTATATTTATTAACTTTTAGTAGCATAACTCATATGATAAAAATATTATTTTAGTCTTATATTAAATATCTATTGCTTCTTTATCTATTTTGTTTTGTATAATTGCAGATTAAATTTGAACAATTATAATCCCCTCACAGGCTGCAAACAGACTTTGCTTCCACACTTCCAGTGCTGAAAAAGACTCCTTCCTCATATTTAAAAAAAGCTGCTCTCTCAGTGATTGCCAGGGTTTTGTGGTTCTAACTTGGCTAAATACTACATCAAACAGCAGAGCATATAAACGATTGCAAAGAACTGTCTGTAAATTCTTTTTCTGCTGGCTGGGCAGGGATTTCTCATTTCATACATCATTCACAACTTGCTGCAGTGATTCCACAAAGTCACCCAGGAGGTTTAAAAGAGTTGATGGAAAAGAAAAACTTCTTTTTGGTTTGGGATGGTTTTTTCCTCTCTTTCTAGCTCTGCAGTTTGCTCTGCTCTGTACCTGCTCTGTTGGCAACACTGGTAGAGCTTTGAGAAAGTGTTTAGGGTTGCTGTATTTGCTGAAAATCTCCCTAGGCTGCTTCTTAGTAGCAAGTGGTTACAGCAAGGGCAGCAGCAGGCAGGAGTAGCTTTCTCTCTGTAAAGAGAGAAGAGCCCAAACAGGATTTAATTCTGACAAGGTGGATGGTTTGAACAAATAAATCCAAGCATTTCTCCACAGCCCAGGACAGCCAAACTTTCCATTGTGGAATTAGGGGCTGCCTCCAAAGAGTGGGGTTTTTTTACAGAGCTGTTAAACAACAGAGCTAAGTCATATTGTGTGTTCTTCCTCATAGAACACACTGAATTTGTTGGAAACCAGAGACATTTTACATCTTACAGGAGGTAGAGCCCTAAATCAAATAACTCTCCCCTGCATTCTGATGTCTTTCACTCCCTGATCCGTACCGTTTTCTATTTCAGCTTTCCTAAATATCTGTCTTACCACAGAAAGGGTATACAGCATTAGGAATTCCAGACAGCACAATTAATGGTTATTTTTACCACCCAGATTCGTGAAAATGCTGTGTACAGTAGCGAGTAAAGCAGGATTTTGCTGGATGTAAAGAAACATTAAATTCCTTAAAGTTGGATATGACCTAAATTATGCCAGTATAACAGTGGAATGATTTCATTGAAGCTAATAGGCTGTTCTGGAATTATACTACTGTAAATTAATTCAGTATTTCTGGGCAAACAGTTAACTTGAAGCTGTTTTCTTCTTAAAAGGAAAAAAGAAGTCTGAGGCTTGATTCCTTACTGCAGTGCTACCTTTTTTTCTTTCCAAGGCCTATTACAAACTGGCACTCCAGAAGCAATGCTCACATTTGTTATTAACATGGCACACTCATGGTCAGACGGATGCCTCTTCATTTCAGTCATTATAAAACTTTGAATAGGTCCCTTGTAGCTACTGATAGCACTGAAGTGCTGAATGAACTTCATTTATGTCAGAGGATCATTCCTACATGTTCCTACAAACCTGTGATATCTCTGTATACTTAGATATTGTAGAGCAATGCAGTAATTATGCAGTAGCTAGCACTATGGTTCCAACAGAGTCTATTTTACATTCCCTCTTTCTCAAGCTAGTCCACTGAATCATCTCCACATTAATAAAATATGGATGGTAAATTGTTATAAATTGCTGTAAGGGCTCAAGGATTGCTGACAAATATGGACCATCTTTAGCATATGTTAATTGTGTTTTTATAATCATCAAAAATAGATAAAAGTCAAGTTTTGCATGACTGGTTATCAGCTATTAATCCTTTACTAAACCCACAAATGACATGTTCCTTGAATATCAGATATTAACCCATTATACTTTATTATGTACAAACAAAGCAGAAGAATTTTTTTTTTACCTTTCAGTCTGCCATGTTATTGTTGCGATTACTTTTTGTCTTATTTTCATCAGTCTGGAGAATCTTGGGTTTTACCTTAAATGCTTAAAATCAAGTGGTATAATGTAGTTGCTGAGTAAGATAATTCAGCTTCTCTTCTAGATTTCATTCATGATTCTTCACATCCAATGTGCTTTGCTTTCATTTCCTTTACCTTGTTGGGGTTTCAAGTAGTGCATCATCCTGACGTTTAGCACGGTAAAGTTAATGCCTCATTGAACTCAGCTGACAGACCTGCGTTTGTTGTGAGATATCAGTGCTAAATTCAGAACTAGGGTTGCTAATGTGTCCTTATTTTATCTGTTCTTATTGCCAAAATAATTAAGGTTAAAATAACAATATATACTTTGTACCCTATATATCTTAGTATCAAAGCTAGCTGTTCTACAGGACAACAGTCATCTTTGTGACATTGTATTTTTCTATGATTTATCTTATGTATGTATCTGTATGTCTTTTTTTTAAATCATAATTAGTTTGCACTGTATACAGATCTACATTGTTTAAATACTATCCTTGTGTATGGATTTGTTGGGATCATCTGTATGGAACACATTAAAAGATAAACATAGAATGCTTAAAGTTTATTTGCTGCAGAAATTTGCCAGAATTAAAAAAAAAAATACTGTAGAATTTATGAATTTATTTTGGCAACTTATTTTACAGCAGTTAATTATTCATATAAATGAGGCAGAATTATTGTGAAAAATCCAATAAAAAGTTCAATTAAAACCCTAAATTATAAGTTTAATCAGAATCTTCAACAGCACAAAATCTGATTTGCATACAGTCTCATTGAAAAATGCTTTGTATAAGATGAACATTTCACTTTTGTGCAGTCTCAGCTCTATTAGTTATTTCTGCTGCATAAATGATCATGTATCATTTTATTGATGGCAATTTTCTCTGCAGCTGCAGTTCCTTTAAAAAAAAATCAGTAACTCTCCATTTTCATATTGAGAATTCAGTATTTTCCTCATTTTATATTAGAGCAGTGTCTGAATCGACACAAATTAGGAAATTCAGAGTGTTCCAAAGTAAAGCTGTCCCTAACCAGCTATTTCCTGGCTGGTTCTACTGAATTGTTGGCCTGTCTTAATAAAAATCGTATTTCTACATTAGTAACAAGCTTCAGAGAAACTTTATTATTCTGACTGAAAGCATATAAATCTCAAAGAGTATCAACTGTAATACAGACTGATTAAGGAAGTTAGTTTATTTAGTTTATTCAGGCTAACAATGTAATAAAAGTGAGACCTCCCAAGAAAATTGATCTTGTTGACTAAGGAGGAAAATTACATTAAAAAACTCCACCTCAATTGATGTCTCTTTCTGTTTACTTAGAAGGAGGTATAAGGTCCATGCAAGAAAGGATTTAACCCAAAATGATTGAATGGCATTGGCTAAACTCTGCAAGTAAAACAACTTTTAGCACAACAGAGTCTTCAGAATGATTAGTGAATACTATCTGGTATAGAATATATTTGTTCTGTAGATTCACATCCTCAGATTTAGATGTGTTTTGTTCATCTTCCTTCTCATGCAGTGTCCTCAAGTTTAGTGGTAAACCTCACTTATATAAAAGTTAGGTTTCTCATGAGTGAGAAGAGTGGTTTGATGGAGATCTTGTTACACAAATTGCCGTACATGAATTTTTGGCTACACTTGGTAAAGGGAAGTGTTCTATTGAAGAAAAGCATTTGACTAATAATAATGATTTTTGAACAGAATATGCATATTGCAATAACTGAAAAGTACACCTGTATGTGGTACTTATGTGAGAAGCTGCTTATTTCAAGATGAGAAATTTTTTGCTCTACAGTCACTGAGGTTCTGTGCAGCAGAAGTCACTGCATTCATTCTCTAAGGTGCCAAGAAACTGTGATGATTGTAGCTTCCATTTTTTGTATAGCCCTATGTCCTATCATTCAAATAACTCCACAGCTCCTATAGATAAGTTGCAGGAGAGAGAATATCACTCTCATCTCCTATCATCTGGCAGCAATGCAGAAGGCTTGGTTGATCAAGGTCTGTAATGAGGGCTATAAGACTGCATAGATGTTTGGATCAAAGGGTAATCTCTCTCTTTTATGTAACAGCGGAGCCTCGCATATCGCTAGATTATTCTGTGCGCATACTGTGAATAATTCACCCCATCAGAGCTAAGCACTTTGCAACCACTGCCTCTAAATTGTAACATGATCTATACCACCTCCACCTCTGTGCAGTTCCCTGATCCAAAGTTACTTATTTTCACTCAGCTCCACCAGCAGATTTACAGCCAGAGTATTACATTTTTTCTCAAGGGGACAAAACATTTTTCATATCAAACAGAATTTGTTTTTAATGCAACATTTTATCATCACCTATTATTACTTTACTTCAGAAAGTGTAGTGCTCAGCTGAAAATATGAACTTATCTCTATTTATTCTTTTAATAGCTTAGAGCTGTAGCATAGTTGGGAACGGGTGCAGTTTCCTTTGAAAGGGTTTCAAATAGAACTGGCATGTCGATGTTACGTGTGTGCTCAGTTGCTTCTTTGGGTGGCCTATAACTGGCACGTAAAGTGGTGGATGGAGGCTCAACCTCAAAATCTTTCTTCACAGCAGTGTCTATAATATACCTGGGTGCTATGCTACAGAATCTATAGATACTCAAGGATGGCTGGAAAACTCTCAACATCTTAGCATCTGAAAAAGAACTCAAGGTTGCGCATTACCCCATGATCCTGACTTACAACCCTCTCTTGTAGCTGTGTAGCTGTGCAGTCTGAAAGTAGTACTGTGGTATAGCTTTGCATCATTGTGATGTTACTCCACAAAGGAAAATAACACCTAGGAGTATGGCTCTAGCATTGGATATGGGAAAAGAGGGATTGCTGAAGGTCCATGAGGTGGTGTCAAAAAATCTAGAGATCTATTTTAACCTACCCAAGCATTACACTCCTTTTGAAAAAACATGATATCCATTCAGAAAAATGGAGCACAAAACAGCTATTGGTCATACATCAGAAATAATCTTATCTGTCCAAAAACCCAATGTAGTTATTCAACTATAGTTCCTGTTCAAGGTTCAGCGTACATCAGGGATGAATGAGACAATT
Source organism: Dromococcyx pavoninus (assembly GCA_033558185.1). Taxonomy (NCBI): domain Eukaryota; kingdom Metazoa; phylum Chordata; class Aves; order Cuculiformes; family Neomorphidae; genus Dromococcyx; species Dromococcyx pavoninus. The sequence continues at coordinate 1,326,254 of JAUMJL010000389.1, read as the reverse complement.
TTCACAGCCAAGCCTTTCACTTAGCTCATTCCACAGGAGCAGATACCCAAGAAGAGAAGAGTTCTGATTATATCACATGCTTGGGAGAAACTTGGCCTTTTGCAAAGTAGCAGGGTCTTAAAAGTCTTCAAGAGCAATAGCACATGCACAGGATCCTTTTCAAGGTTAGCAAGCTCTTCTGCTTGATTTATATATATACCTTTGAAAAGAACTGAAATGTGAAGTAATATAACATGAGCTACTTGCTTGCCAAACATGATTTAAAAATAAAATAATAGAAAAATAGCAATGGTGGGTTTTTAGTTCCAAACCTCAAAAACAATTGAAAAATTTATTTTTTTTAAGAACTGTTTTACCATCTCTCATATATGTAATGGCTTCCTCTTTTATATGTCATATTGTTTAATACAGAGATGCCAGAAAGGTTCTCCTACTGCTTACATTGGTCTTCTTTTCACCAGACATTCCCGCTTTCTTTCATCTCTCTCTCTCTGTTTGGAGGCAAGGCTCAACCTAATGTTTCATTTAGAATACACCATTTGTCTTCATGAATATCCTTTTCCCACAGTACATTACTTTTTTTTTCTCTGGATGTAACTCCAGCAATCTGTTATCATTCTGTTCCCTCTGTCTGTTACAGCTTTCAGTTTGACACCTAGTGTATCAGCATCAGCCTGCTTTTTTGCAGGAGCGGGACATGAATTGGTCTGGATGTCATTTTACCTGTCTTATTCCCAGTCCTGCAAGGCTGTGAAAATATATGAACCTTAATGCATCTATAAACCATTCCCTGGCAGTCAGAGAAAACTCCTGAGCACAGCCTGCCCCCAGTACAGAAAGATCCATGTCCTGCTGATCATGTTGGGGACGCTGACAGCTGACTGGTGTGTAAGTCCTCATCCTTTTGGTGCTGAGCAGTGTCCGGAGCTGCTCATCTTCATGTCAGTCAGCTGTCATGAAGGCAATGTGAATGGTAAGCACACAGAACACTGTATCTAACACCTTAGAGATGACAGTTTTATAATGTGCCTTTTCAGACTGGGTGTTGGATGTGAAATGGTCACAGCAGCACTGAGTCCTGTAGCTGTCTTTTCTTTGGTTATATTATCTTCTTTTAGAAGTACTTGACACGTGGTATCCGTTACACTGAACGTGCCACCTCTGCCCTACCCTGGACATGATACCACTTTTCAGCCAGGTACATTATGATAGTCACCTGTTGTGGTGTTTTGCCTCCAAATACACCTTTATGTGTCAAGTTTTGCTATGCAGTTTCAGATGTCATCAGCCTCTTGTGATAGACACTGCGGTAATGAGACAGATAAAAGGCATAGCAGAGCATTCAAAGGGTAATGAAAAGAGTGAAATACAGAGCATACACTTCATAAAAGGAGTAAGGCAGTTACTGTTATGGTAGAAGGAATATACTGACAGGTGAAATAGAGATGAATCTCTTAATGCTTCAGCTCTAATGGAGCTGAGTGGTCGTGATTGCTAGTGATCTGTTAACTTTCCTCTTAGTGAGAATAGGTGCACTTAGTTCTCCAGCTTGTGTCTATACAGAGAAATGTCAGTGTGTGTGGAGGTGGGGTGGGGTGAGAGGAGCTTCTGAAAAATGCATATCCAGAGTCTTTTATACAATTATCTGGGTACCAGAATAAAGCAGGGACATATTTACCACAAAGATACCAAGACAAAAATATTTGTGACAAAATTTCAAAACTGCAATAAATTCAGAAGAAACAAAAAGAATTTAAAACTCCATATTTTGAAACTAATGAAGCATTTGATGAATTGAAAAGAAAAATAGAATTTGCTCAGTAAGCAGAAATTTAACTGAGACGTAACTAGAGATGTGCTTTTCATGCAATTCATTAAGGTTATGTAAGATATGAACATAACAGCTTACTAAGCAAGGTGCTACTTAAGATAGATGAAAAAAGGATAGAAAATACCTATGTAGAGAAACGTAATGCATACTTAGCGCATCTCATTACGTGTTTTAAATCACACTCCTGGAGGTCCCTACCCCACCTAATGGATGGAACATGAGCTTTTAACAGTGGTCCATGGAACCCTAAATTAAACATCAGAAATAGTCTAATGCCTGTGCAAATACCAGCCATACAGATTAAACAATTTAGTTGGTAAAACTTTCAGTAGTGCAAGTTATCAATGCAGATCAGAATCTGCTGAAATCTCCTGGTTCACTGGTATATTTTTTAGTATATTGAAAAATTTCCAAGCAGGGATTTTAAAGCATTGGAAATTATGTGCAGTGAACTGAAAGGAGAAAATAAGACAAAGGCTGTAGCTGAGAAATATTATCAAGCTATTATAAGTCAAGATCCTACATGTCTAAAAACTATTCCTAATCACTTTACTCACACATGATAAAATATTACATATTTAGAGTAACTCTTATGATTAGGAATGGTCAGTAAACTTATTAATTTTTTAAAGAAAATTTAAGTTTCAAATATTTCTATAAATTTAAGATATAATAAAAAGCAGAAACTAGAACAGGGGTTAAACCGTAGTTTGATATTATTTTCCAGCTTTTGAAAATTAAATTAGTTTTTTTGACAGATAATCTGAAAAATGTCATTCAGAAATTCTATGATACTGGAATAATTTTGAAAATTTTCTGGGTTAAATAATTGGCATTTTTGGGATAGCTTCTTTTTCCTTTTAATTCAATCTTTTTTGTAGCTTCTTAGCACATTTTCTTCTTTTCTCTATTTTTCTCTTTTACTGTAATTCAAGGAGCTTGATATTCCAAGTTAATTGTTGGAAAGTGATTTCTTCAGTAATAGCTACTGTTGCATTGTATGCATTCTTGTGTGCTTTCCTTCCATGAGCATAGAATGAGTAAGTGTAGAGCTAAAAACTAACACAATTATACATTAAAAATCAAACGCTGTGATAAGACAGATTAGAAGCATAGCTTTTGAAGTTGCATAAAACTGACAATATTAATTTACAAAGTTCAAATGGCAAATGGAAAACATGTACTGTGAAGCAAAAGGAAGAGACCCATCTTTCATATATAATTGGAACACCTGAAGATGTAATGTTCAGACAAGAGAAAATAAAACAAAATGGCAAATGTAAGGGATATTACTGATGATTTTACATGATCAGATGAAGAACTAATATTAACAGGAGGGAAAACTGAGTCACGGTCAAATATATTTCAATATTTCCACAGGTATAAATGATGCTGAATTTTGGTAATTAATGCGGTGACGTCATGTTCATTTTTTTTTGTTATCTTTTATTTGATATAATGACTTTACGGCACAATGTGTGTCTTCAGCTTTGAGCTGGCAGAGTATTCTAAGAATATATGTAATGTTAGATATGGGCTTCAGATGTTAATGTGAAGCAACGTGTTATAACTGAGTGCAAAGCAGAGTGATATCCAGCCCTGAGCTGGGAAACAGGGATGGGGATGCAGAAAATTGCCAGTGCAGCCTAGCTGTAAGTTAGCAGAAAATTGCCAATACCAGACTTGTCGTGTTGAACCCCCCTGCAATAACTCCAAAGTGCTTATCTACTGAACAACAGGACATTGCAAAATGCTTATCTTGCTGAACACAGGACACTACAGTTGAGTGCTCAGACCTAGGCCTGACCATTATAGCAACTTATCAATGTCTGAGGTGAAGCAGAGGCCTCACAGCCTGGCATTACAACAATGAGGCTGCAAGAGGAGCTGATGTTGCTTCAGCAAAGCTAGAAAGGCAGTCATGTCTATAGCCCAGAATCATCTGAGTCACTAAGGGTATAAGTACAGTCTCCCACCAACACTTAGCTGAGCAGAGAAACTCCAATTGCTTGATTATTGAGAAGTTTTGATGGATTCTGCTCTTCATTTCCATGGGAAGGATGCTTGTATCGATAAGAAATTACAATTGCACCTCTGTTATATCACAGATGACACTCAAGTAATTTACTAACTGTTGTATACACTAATTGGCTTCCTTTTAAATAATTATCATTAATGCAGCAAGTGCATTTATCAACAGCAATGTCATAACAAATCTGTAATATCAATCTCTTTAATAAATTATTTATATTGACTTTGTGAGACTGTTTCAGTGAAAGTCCTTGAGTGGGCTCCGACGGGCTGAGTCAATATCATAACTTTTAAGTGCAAGTCCCTTATGGGGCTTTTGAAAGCAACCCCCTAATGTGGGTACTGACTCTGATAGATGGCTGCACATGTACTCCTTTAGACATAAATCATTGTCAATGTCCAAGGCCAAGTTTGGATTCAGCCATGCCTAAAGACCTCTCCAAGAGGGAGTTTAGAGAGCAAGGGGGTCCTTATAGAAACCTCATGACACCAACGGGAGAGCTTCCTCTCTTGCAAAGAGCTATCAGCCACTGAGACCTGTAATTTCTGAAGAATACGGATCCGGATATCTGCTGGGAACTTAACACTGCTGAGAGGAGGCAGTCCAGGAGGTTCTTAGAGTGTATTCAGGATTGCTTTCTGTCATAGCTGGTGAGTGAGCCCACCAGGGGTGAGGCTCTTCTTGACCTGCTGTTTACAAACAAAGAAGGGCTGGTGGGTGATGTTGTTGTCGGAGGCTGTCTGGGGTGTAGTGATCAAGAGATAATTGAGTTCTCTCTAAACAAAGTCACAAGAAAAGGCAGGAACAGAACATCGATGCTGGACTTTCGGCAGGCAGATTTTGGATTATTTAAGGAACTGGTCAGGAAAGTACCCTGGGAAATAGTTCTTAGTGGCAAGGGGGTCCAGGAAGGCTGGATGCACTTCAAGAATGAAATCTTGAAGGCACAGGAGCAGGCTGTCCCCATGTGTTGTAAGAAGAGTCGTAGGGGCAGACGGCCGGCCTGGATGAGTAGGGAGCTTCTGAAGGAACTAAGTAAAAAAAAGAGGATGTATCGCCGTTGGAAAGAAGGGGACGTAAGGCAGGTCATGTTCAAAGATGTTGTTAAGTTGTGTAGGAGGAAAATCAGGGAAGCAAAAGCCCAGCTGGAGCTCAAATTAGTCACTTCTGTTAAGGATAATAAGAAGAGTTTTTATAAATATATCAATGGTAGAAAGAAAGGCGGCAGCGACCTCCACTCTTTGTTGGATGTGGGGAGAAATGTAGTAACCAAAGATGCAGAGAAGGCTGAGGTACTTAAAGCCTTCTTTGCCTCAATTTTCAACAGCAGGGATGTCAGCTCGTTTGACAGTTGGCCCTCTGAAGTGGTTGATGGGGGCAGGGTGAAATATGGTCCTCCTGCAACCCATGAGGAGGAAGTTAGAGACCTGCTGAGCCCCTTGGATCCTCATAAGTCTATGGGGCCAGATGGGATCCATCCTAGGGTGATGAGAGAGCTGGCGGATGAGCTTGCTAAGCCGCTCTCCATCATCTTTCAGCAGTCCTGGCTCAACGGAGAGGTCCCGGAAGACTGGAAGTTGGCCAATGTGATGCCCATCCACAAGAAGGGCTGTAAGGATGATCCAAGTAATTACAGACCTGTCAGCCTGACCTCGGTCCCAGGTAAAATCATGGAGCAGATAATCCTGGGTGAAATAATGCAGCACCTGCAGAACGGCCAAGAGAACAGGCCCAGCCAGCATGGGTTTAGGAGGGGTAGGTCCTGCCTGACCAACCTGATCTCCTTTTATGACCATGTAACTCGCCTGGTGGATGAGAGGAAGGCTGTGGATGTGGTATACCTGGACTTTAGCAAGGCCTTTGACACTGTCTCCCACAGTAGACTCCTAGGGAAGCTGGCAGCCCGTGGCTTAGATGGGAGCACTCTGTGCTGGGTTAGGAATTGGCTGAATGGCCGAGCCCAGAGAGTGGTGGTGAATGGTGTCTCATCCAGTTGGCGGCCGGTCACCAGTGGTGTCCCCCAGGGATCGGTGTTGGGTCCGGTCCTGTTTAATATCTTTATAGATGATCTGGATGAGGGGATTGAGTCCATCATCAGCAAGTTTGCAGATGATACCAAACTGGGAAGAAGGGTTGATCTGTTAGAAGGTAGGATGGCCCTGCAGAGGGACCTGGACAGATTGGAGAGATGGGCCGATTCCAATGGGATGATGTTTAATAAGTCCAAATGTCGGCTACTTCATTTTGGACACAACAATCCCATGCAGAGCTACAGATTGGGGACAGAGTGGCTGGAGAGTATCAGGCAGAAAAGGACCTGGGAGTGCTGGTTGACAGGAAGCTCAACATGAGCCAGCAGTGTGCCCAGGTGGCCAAGAAGGCCAATGGCATTCTGGCCTGCATCAGGAATAGTGTAGTGAGCAGGACCAGAGAAGTTATCGTCCTCCTGTACTCGGCTCTGGTCAGGCCTCATCTGGAATACTGAGTACAGTTCTGGGCCCCTCAGTTTGGGAAAGATGTTAGGATACTGGAATGTGTTCAGAGGAGGGCAACAAAGATGGTGAAGGGGCTGGAGCTATGAGGAGTGACTGAGGGAGTTGGGGCTGTTTAGTCTAAAGAAGAGGAGGCTCAGGGGAGACCTCATTGCTCTCTACAACTACCTAAAAGGAAGTTGTAGTCGGGCAGGGGTTGGCCTCTTCTCTCGGGTGACCAGCGACAGAACTAGAGGGCATGGACTCAAGCTTCATCAGGGAAAGTTTAGGTTTGATGTGAGGAAAAAGTTTTTTACTGAAAGGGTGATTGGCCATTGGAATGCGCTGCCCAGGGAGGTGGTGGAGTCGCCGACCCTGGAGGTGTTTAAGGGGAGACTGGATGAGGCACTGAGTGCCATGGTTTAGATGATGGCTGGTGTTTGTGTTGGTGTTAGTGTTGGGATATAGGTTGGACTTGATGATTTCAGAGGTCCTTTCCAACCTTATGATACTGTGATACTGTGATACTGTGTGATACTTCGCATTTTCAAGTGCCTGGTTTTGGCTTTTGAGAAGTTGACTGTTGGAGGTGTTGAACTCACTGCACTGAGTAGCACAGGAGCATGGAGTTGTTCTGGGGATAGCTTAGCGCGAGCCTAAACAACCCAGAGCAGTGCAGAAAAGCAGGAAGGTACAAGTGAACCTCCCACAGTGTTTTCCAGCTGCTATGCTGATGTTACTGGCTCAGAGCTGTCTGTTCTTAATGCTGGGGACAGTGGGATTTGCATAAACAAGGGTCTGCACCATTAAGAGCTCTCCATGCAGTTGAGGATTGTATGGACTGTTTCATAAGGGCCTCTCCATGTGGCTGTAACTGGGAATTTAAACATAAAAGCCAGTTCCTGTTGTCATTGCATATTGCATATCCTGCGAGTTTTTCATGGAAACACAAAGGAAACAGTTCAATGTCTGTATAACAAGTACTTTTTTGGGAGTGCTTGTGCTATTACTATTTCCCATTGGATGATGCCACCTGATTCAAAGCATCTGAAAGGTTTAAATGATATAGAAACTGCAAGAGTTAAATGTTAGAAAAGACAGGCTCTCTAATTGAAGTGGTGAATGTAATACTTTATTTTTTTTAAATATTTATAAAGAGTGGAAAGCAGAAGCATCAAAGGACAAAAGAAATGTTCAGTCTGGATCAAACTTACCTCTGAAAATGTGAAAAATGCAATACCTATGAATCATATGAGCTCTCAAAACACGAGACAAAATGGCTGCCTCTTGGGATGAGAGTCTTATGTCTTGCCACTTGAAAAGAGATTTTCTTTGCCTTTTACTGTATTCAGAATGCATCCACATGTAATTGCCTATATGACAGAGGACACACATGTATGTAAGCTCTGACAATTTCTCCTTTCTTTTCAGCACAAAATCAGGCTGGACAATTTTGAAAATCTTTCTTTCTTCATTTAGTTAATGTAATGAAATTTAATGTCACACAGGTTGCTTCTGACATGATTTGAGCTTAGACATGCTTAAATTACTTACAAACATACTGATTTTATCTCTCAGTTAGGAATACTTTATGATTGCTAGCTGGTTCACATTTTTTAGCAAACAACAAGTAGAATCAGAACTTTTTCCCTTCAGAGATTAGTCCTATGTGTCTTTGATACTTCTCATTGCAGAACTTTCTGTTGTTAATTAGTATGCAAATTCACACTTCAGCACTCTGTAGCCTGCCACTGAATTTTAATCAGGTCCATCTAACACTTCATGATGAGGTACTAAATGAATAAAGGTACACACATATGGAGGAAGATTTTTTTTCTGTGTGCTTTCTTAGGTGCTTGGATTTTACTTAGCCTGCATCTTAAAGTTTCTGTATATTGTGAATTTTACACAGCTGATGTGGTTGGTTTTATTACTCCTTTTTCCCTAGAGAGGACTGAGAGGAGGAGATACACATGCTTTAATAACACAGCAATTAAGAGTATATCACAGCAGCCATCAGCTGCAGAATCTTGCCATAAAAACACTGTGTCTTTCAGTCTAAATGTGGACGTTGCATCCTATATGACTGGATTCTGCTGACCTGCTTTCAGTGCTTGTTCAAGATTAGATATAGGATTATTACAAATGCTTAAGAAGAATTATGTTTCACATGTATTTTATATGCTAGAAATATTCTATAATTTCTACCTTGATGAGATGCACAGAGGTTAATCCTTGTGGAGAAGGTTCTATCTAAAATATAAATCTGTCAACAAAACATGCAAGAATATATCTGCTGTGTTTTAGTGTAATTTTTGTAATCTAAACCAGATTTCAGAATATTTATATGTAGGTGTCTAGTTCAAAATCCAAAAGTGATCTATGCTCATATACATTAAAATCTGAAGATCTGGTGTGTATGAACTGCAAAAGTTGCATGCTAAGCTTGGGGCAAGATATTACTTAGCTTGATTGAAATATTGCTCTTTGGAATAACGTCAAGTGGTAAAGGGATGGGGTTTAGTTGCTTGGGAATGAAACACGGAAATAGCTCAAGAGATAAATTTGACCTTAGCTCTTAGAAAGTTGACAATAAGTGAGGTCCAGCCTAATTTGTGATGTATTTACAAGTATTCATTTTGTTACAGTTCTCAGGAATGAGAAGTGAAATAAATGAAATTTATCTTACCAAGTGTTTTCACTCTTTAAAATCTGTGCCAAGTCCTAAATGAATAGTCTTAATTGAGAAAGTCCTGAGAATTTTCAGAAAATTTCTCTTTATGAGGAGAGCAAGTCTTCAGCTTCCTTAACTTCCTTTCTTTTTTTTTTTTAGATTTTTCAATTAATTGAACTTGGATTCTTAAGGGTACAGCCATTGTGAATTTACTATTCTACTGCCAACCTGCTGTCTTTCAAGAATGATGATAGTTTCCAATTTTTGCCGTGGACTTAACTGCGTTTGAGGATAGGTGTTTGAGCATTCAGGTTTTAAGTTTTCAAACACTGCCTTGCAAGAACTGAACATTTGTCTCTTAAAAGAAAGTAAAAATTCTTGTGCAGTCCTTATGACCCCCAAGAAAACATTCTTCAAGAAGAAAAAACTATGTTTTCAAGGTTTGCAATAAAAATGTTAGCTGTATATTTTTCAGGGTTTTGTACAAAGGGATTATGATTGGAGCCACCTGGTCCTTTTTTCCCAAAGATATAAAGACAGACTGTTTGTATTTCCAGATACTATTTTCTTATTTTCCTTTCTGCCTGTATTTTTCCATATGTGAGTATTTTAAGAACAGACTTTTTTGAGGGAGGGTGTACGTGTGTGAATTGTCAAGTAGCTATTCGCTCTCTTTTTTAGAATTAAGTGTTATGACCACAGTAATAAAAATAAGGAGGAAGCAATTACTAGTATTTGCTTCTCTTCTGCATTAAACCAGATGTGTTTAAACAAGCCCAGTGCAGGGGGAATACTCTAGCTTGATCTGCAAAAAGATGTACCAGCTTGAGCACTAAAAGACTACAGTGCTATTTTAACATGTCTTCACCTATCTGCTTTATCAGCTGTCTCACCAGAGATAATAGACTGAGACACAGAGCACTATGCTAACAGGGAGACACGACTTCCAGTATCCAGCCAAACTTATTCAACTTTAGTCTGAGTGTCTTTATGCAATGCTGTGTTGTATATACATATAGTGAAGCAGATATTACATGCATTTATTGAACTAGCAGAGAGAAGAGAGAGGAAAAAACCCTTCTGTCTACATATGTTCTAAAATTTTTGTTCTGTGCTTTTTTTTAAAATGCAAAATGGCTCTTTGTGAGCACAGGAATTACTTAAAAACACCTGGCTTGTTAGTATGAAAAATAAGCAAGTAGACAAAAAGGTGGGTTGTTTGTTTACAAAATCCGTTAAAATGTTGTGTTTAATGTTGAAAGAAAAGGAGATAAGAAATCACTGATTCGTTTAGGTTAGAACACTATGTAGTTAATCTCCTCTCAAGGTCAGCTGGACATGTGTGCAGAAAATAAATTCCTGAAACATAACAAATTCTAATACTACCTTCCCCTGTATCATTTCCTACCAGGAAGTCATGATTTGCATGTTGACTAGAAAATTTCAATTTATCTCGAAAGTTGCTGTGTAACTAGGTACTATTCTTGGAAGTAGTTTAAAAAATCACTACTCTGAAAATTTTCAGGAAGCTTACTGTATTGTAGAATATCTTGTACCATTTGGAAGAATTTTATTTTTGCAGGAATAACTAGATAAATTGTATTACTTTAGCAGGAGTAACCATATAAATTGGATTAATCAGGCAAACTGATAAAAGGGAGTCCCAGCCTTGCCACAATGCCTAGGGATTTCCTCGAGACCTCTATTCCTATTAATATCTTCTTCCTCCTCACTGATGAGTACCAATGTGGAAGCGTTTCTCAAATTCTACTGTGAAGTGTCAGCAAATTGTAATTTAGATGGTATATGATAAAAAGCTTGATAACTCTTGCCCTAGGATTTGGGCAAGAGTAGTTCATTTTCTTCGCTCCTCAACATTACCCACCTAATGTAGGTGGCTTTAAAGAACATTATCTGTCTCTTCGCTGTTCATCCTTTGCTGCCCATCCTCCCTTCACCACGATAGTAGGACTTGTTCCCCATCCCTGGCAAGTTCTGGAGTCTTAAAATTCCCTCTGTCCAAGAGCTGGCAGCATGTCCCTTTTTTTATTATTCTTCACTCCTATTTAATGAAACACATCGCCATTAAGTGAGACTAAAGGAGAAAAGGAGTTACAGATATCTCTTGGAGTTTTATGTTCCTGGCCAGTTGTAAGAAAGTTTTAAACCATTTGATGATAAAACCTACATCATGCACTTGGAATATATACAGAACACAGGTATGCTCTCAATGAGAGGCACCATTAAGTCAGTGGGCTGCTTTATCACTCACCTATAGCTTTAAGACTCTGCTTATTAAAGCTAACAGAAACATTCCCAGTATATTCAGTGGTGCCCACCTCTCTGAAGTAACTTTAGATGTGGTCCCTTGGCAAGGCATGTAAAACAATTCTGTTGTGGGTATTTTTTGTTGTACCTGTGATGATGTGAACTTCAAAGGTTAGAAAGAAGTGGGGAATGGTAGCTAGGACTGCACAGAAGTTTGGTTTTAAATATTTGAGACTTTCTGGCTCCATTTGGAATGCTGTGCAAAACCTGAAGATGCTGCTTACAGAATCAGATATTAGCCCCTTTTGTTCATCCTTTGTTCTCTCAAAAGCAGTTGTATTATCCATTCACCTGTGCGTTCACCATCTATTTCACAGTTTTTCTTCAGGGACCAGGCCTTTCATAGCAAAATCCTTTTCAGGGAGCAACACAATTCACTCTTATAGCACAAGGTGAAAACTGATCTTCACATTTTCATATTAAACTCGTGCTTGGACTGAATTAATACTACAGAAGGAGGGTGAATATATTTTAATGTCTGTTTTCATTCATAACAGCCTGATGGGACAGATGAAAGTGTTTGAAACATATAATAGGGTAATATGCTAAATACATGGAATCATTAAGGTTGGAAAAGACCTCTAAGATCATCAAGTCCTAGCGTCAGCCCAGTACCACATATTGTTCTTATGATTGACTCAGTCCCATGTTTAGGTGGTTGGTTGTTTGGGGACTGTAATTTTTTTTCTCTGCTCTGTGACAGAGTCGTTGTATTGTTATTTGGCTTAATAATAATTTTCAGATTTTAAATATAATAAAAACATTGTGCACATTATGAGCTACCTAACTGTATTTTTTTAATGAGTTCTGGATTTACAGCATAGTATATTGGATGTTACCTGCAGCTTACTTTTCTCTTCTTTTGTTTTTTTTTAAGTGGAACTCTTCAGAAGCACAAAGATCATCTAGCAGAGCTTCACTGAAAGCCATTTGGCCAGAGGGTTATTTTCACTGCCACATATTACATCCTTCAATAGAAATACAACTCTTCCATTGTGATTTCTCTTATGCATATTTGTGTGTCTCTTTTATCAGTGTAAGCTTGTCTCTTAAATTTGTTGTCACTAAGTGCTGTTCTGAACCAAAAACCCAGTTCCACACACATGCTGTTCAATAAAAGACTAGGTAATGAGTAGTTTAGGAAGAGACACAACATCTTCAGGCTAGTTTTCAGTAGACAAACTTTCTCCCAGTCTTCATGGCCCTGTTTCTATGCAGTTATTGAAGATCTCCATTAGTTCTTCCTTCCCCATACTCTTTCCTTTATTCTTCATGCTTTTCTCATTCTCTTTGTCAACCCTTTCATTCTGAAGTGCATACAGATTCATGATACCTCTTTACCTCACTGTGCTTTGAAATGAACAGTTATTTCCTCCTAAGACTGTGAGGGAAAAGAGAAAAATCAAACCACATTTGGCTTTAAGACCAGCTTGTGAGGATGTGTGTTGAGAAGCCAAATGTATGACATATTTGGACAAGACTGTAAAACTACAGAGTGATTTCCTTACACATTTGAGGAATAGAGTACATATTACTGGTTTAGAGACACATTACACTTCTAAACTGTCTCTCCCTGCCCTATAAAATGCCACATTATGAGGTGTTTGATAAAAAGAAAACTAGAGAATTATGAACTGGAGGATTCATGTCATCATGCTTTAGCTGCCTTAAGATTAGGTATTTAGTCTCTGCTGGTTGTTTTCAGCCACCTGTGTTTCTGTGAATATCCCAGCCTGAAACTGGCTCACAGAGAAATGAAATAAGGTACCCATGCAACCTGGTTTTGGTGTGAACAAAGTAAGATTCAAACAGTGATAGTTTGGTTTATATAAGCACTTGCTGTTTTAGAGAACAAGGCTCTGAACAATTTGAGATTGGTGAAATAAGGAGGCAGGACTGGAAGAGTCATTCTGCAGGGACTTCAGTGTTCATTTTTTTTTTTATAACAAAAAAGTCATTTCTGGAAAAGAAAAAGAAGGACAAATTAGGGGAAAAGAAATGTGATGCCAAAGCAACATGTTTTTGCAGTATCTTCTGTAGCTCAATTGCTGTAAGGAGAAGCTTAGGCAGCAAGACCTGAAGACTCTCTGAGAGCACTAATGACAATGATACATGAGTGAGGCAGGCATTATTGTCCAGAGAGTTTTTGTCTTAATTCTGGTATCATTCACATCAGTGTAGGATACAAAATGCTCCACAGAAGTCAAAGCATTTTCATAATTTAAAACTGCTGTGAGATTTAAGACTTCTATCTCCAGGTTGAAAAGAAATGTCCCAACTCAAATCTAAATCCCCCAAAGTGAATTTAAATAGGAATAACGCCTCACACTTAGAAATAGTAATGTGAATGCTGCAGGACTATTGACACGTAGCTGTACAATAGCCCTTTTCCTATTACTGTCATTATTACCTAAAAGCCACCATAAAACCATTATGCATGGTATTGATAATTAATCAGGTTATGCTTTAGGAGTTATGTAAGTTTTACTGATAATAATATATGATATATGATGAGACTACAGCTGGAGCAGGGAAGCTACCTAATCACTTGAGCTGCTATTCTTCAGAATGTCATCTTTGACATTCTTGGGACTCAGTGGACAGCTGATAAGACACTTGGACATGAATGCTACTGAAGGAGGAAATTATTTCAGACAGCTCTGTAGGTTACAGGACAATGGCCCATCTGGGAATTAGAGACATTCATATTCTCTAATGGCATCATTATCATAGTGCTATCCCAGATAATTTTTGCTAGAAGGACTAGTAGCAATTCTCATACTTAGACTATCTGCCTCTTATTATTACAGAAGGTTCTTGTAACCTTTATCTGAACGTTTTCAATACCTCAACTGCTTGCAAAAGACCTTTGAAATTCAGTAGGGTGGAAGCCCTTGGGGTAATAAATGTTCACAACTAGAATCAGCTGGGAATGTTCTGTAAAAGATTTAGAGGTTTTCTGTTTGAAAAAAAATGCTGATTCCCCTAAACTGAATCTTTCCTGATACCAAACTTTAGACATATGCAAAATGAAAGGTCTGGCCAAAATGAGAAATACAGACAGACATGCACATAATGACCAATATCCACAATGAAAATGAGACAGAAAACCACTTACCTTTAAGTGCCAGGCACCAGGCATTTAAAATACTGAGGATCTGTCATATGGGAGTCTCAGATTTTAATTACTGTTCTAAATTAATAGCTTGAACTGTACTTTTAATGTGCTAGATGAGTGCCATAATGTCTGAGCTCTGGGTTTTGTAGTTATTCTTTCTCTCCTTCACTAGAAATAAGAATACTATCTTTGACATGCATTAAGTTGCTAGCAGTGTGGAAAATCCTAGGCAGCTGCAATTCACTTTGCAGGTACAAAAACATTAGTGGGAGTGAAAGAGGATGTCAGGCCTCACCCAGACCTGCAGAAAAGTTTGGCCTCGCTAGTAAATATACTGAATCACATAGATGTGAGCCTTGTGGTCTCAGTAGAACCAATATAATACCAATGTGGCTCTAAATTTGTAGTTATTGCAGGACTAGAAAGACCAAAATTTGTAATGTATGTGACCTAGTAGCCCTCCCCAGACTGGGTAGTCTAATATCAGCATAGATATCATAGTTCCTTCCGTGACAAGCTGTTTTCAAAACATCTTAATCTGAAAAATGAAGCTATTCTGGAGCTCAATCACCAGCAGGGGAAAGTCTGTCAGTTCATAAAAGGTGTTAGTTCTAAACTCCAGATTATATGGCTTTTAAGGTAACTGAGACTATTCATTATTGACTACAAAGTGTCCTTCTCTACAAGTACTTGGATAGATACTCTTTAGTAGTGTTTCTCAGATAATAAATGAAATGGACGTTTCTCCAGTTGCTCTTTTGCAGCAGGTAAAATCGTTAATCACCTGCATTCTCACAGCTGGGTGCCTGGGGATAATAAATACCCATTAGAAAACAGTAGTAACAGACAGTTCTTTCCTGAGCTATATGGTGCTATGTAATGAAAATGTTAGTCAATAGAGGCTATTTTATACCATCAAATTTCTTTGCTATTTGAGAAGTGAATTTAATGGTCATGGAAAGTGTTCAGATGATGCTTCTATGAATTCACATATTCTATTATCCCACTGTAGTGAAATAGCAAGGAATTTTATTACTTCTGGTCTGGTGGAGCAGCTTCATAAGTAAATTTTTGGTGCAGTCACCACATCTCTTCTGCCCCGAGAAAAAGACAAGTGAATATTGCTAAGAGAGGGGACACTTGTCTATTGGGGACAGACTGCAATCTTTCAAATTGCTCCACAAGCAGAAAGGAAGCTGAAAGGAAACAAGCTGTAATTTTTATTTCTATCATTTACTTTATCTTGGGAGTCATGGGTTCAAGTCAGTACTCCAGAGTGATATTGATGCTTACAAGTAATTTTTCCATGTAGTTCTTCAATTCTTCCTCTACAAAATGGAAAAAAATGGCATTTCCCTACTGTAAAAAGACTGAAAGGGTGACTATATCATTGAAATACTACAGAAATTTGAGGCTGAAGAGCAGCATATTTATTCCATTACAAAAATTACTCTCTTCAAATTTACTCCCACTCTTTGTTTCTTAGCTTTTATTATTTTCAACACAGTTTGCAGGAAATTACATGTAAGACCCTCCAAAATCTTTTCCAATCAGATGATTTTTCTTAACAGTACTCAGGTAAAAAAGGGCCTGAAACCTAAATAATTAAGGAAAACCTAGGCAAAATGTGACTAGAAACATTTGTCAACCAACTGGTATTTACAGTATGATGGTGATGTTTTCAGGATAAGTGGAATGAACAGATGATCATGACAATTAACAAATTGTTGATCATCAATAGACTGTATGGTACCAGTATATATGCCTGTATTTAGCTCATCTCATATGCAAAGCAAAATTCGTAAATCAAATGTTAATGTCTTTTGTTTCACACTGGGGCATCCTGGACTCATGGCCAACTACAGTGACAACACCTTACATTGCAACAACTTAGTTTCTTGTCTTAGTTTCTTTCCTGTGTGTGCTCCAAATGCTGCTTGTTGCTTTTTTTTTTTTTGAAACCTAAAAGCTACAAAGGACAATCTTTACAGATAAACACTCTTTGTACTGACTGTTAAGTGATTGTCTCATTATCCTTTCAGTAAAGGTCTCGTTATATTCGTTTAAATAGTTTGCTGCAAACACATTTTAATATTTCAAACAATTTCCTCTCCTTTGTTTCCTTTAGAGGACAAAGTATTCTCTCTTTTCAGAAAATAATAATACTGCTTTGATGACATATCAAGAGGTCTTTAAAGGCCCAGGCTTTGATAAAAGTAGGTGAATTCTTTTTTAGTAGGAGTAAATGTAGCTAAAATAATTTCAACTGAAAAAAAAAGGCATAAAGACAAAACACTAAAATATAGAAATGAAATTATAAAGTTTTCATATTGTAATAGATTATTCCCTAATTAAGCTTAGCTAACAAAAGTTGGATGTGGGTGCCACTTAAGTGTTGGCAAAACTTAGATGCTTCCAATTCCAGCATTAGCCTCTTAAAATTCTAGGCTCTGGAAATTCCCAGGAACCTATGTTTAATGTATGCCTAAAGCTCCAGTTTAGGACACGCCCTGTACCAGGGCTGTGACTACAACGCCAGTCAATGCTCCCAAAGCAGGTGTGGCTGCTACAACTCTGGGCACTCTGGTAGTCAGCTGAAGAGATCTGGTTCAGAGAAGGAACTGAAGACCTACACGCTTTATACAACACATGGACAGATTGATGTAATTAAGCAGGTGTCTCTAGCACTTAATAGTCTTTCCAGGGATGCACTTTGGCTGACTGACGGGATATGCTACGGACAGAGGACAATGAAGCCCTTGTGTGAATCAAGCCAGGTTGAACATCTCTGCTACATAAGCACTGTCAAATGAAAGTAGGAGCCTGACTGCAGAGGTTTGTCGGTCAGGTAATGATCTCAAAAACCTGTTAAGTACTTATTTTTTCCTCGAATATTTAAGAGTGTGAACTTGCTCATGAAACCATTTGTGTCTTTAATTTCATACCTATAAATTCTGAAGCCTAAAAACTGTAGATTAAAAGTTTTTTACAGAAATTTCTTTTCCCTTTGCAAATTGTTCATCTTTTTGTAGATTCACTGGCATAAATCAAGTGAACTATATATCACTGCAAGCAGATTTAAAAAAATATATTAATTCTATTTTTGTTAGGCAATTGTAAAGACCTGGGACTAAATCAGAGTTTTCAATGCTCTTTAGTTTGAATATTGATTAGGAAAACGCAGTGTTCCTACAATTTGCTTTCTCTTTCATCTAATAACTTCACGTGATTGTTCAGAAAATAGGAAACATGAATCGTATAACATAAGATTGCATTGCAGGCAGAACTAATAACTTTTAAAAACTTAGATTTTACTATAGATATATTCTGATGTAAATTATTGTACTCTTTCACCAAAATTTTGTGTTCTAGTTTCCTCACTTCTACCAATAACATTTTTCCTGACTTTTCAGCCTGACTGTTATCACCAAGGCCACTGGTGTGGAGAGAGGCCACTGCTTACTCTTATTGCTATGTAAATTAAGGCCACCCCAGAGATGCTGGCTAAGTGGGTTTGAGCTTGCTGGTTAGAAGCGTGCAGGGCAGGTGACGCAGCCTGACCAACAAAGTATTCCATGCTATACACTGTATACTCAGTATAAAAGCTTATGGATCACAAGAGTCGGGTGTCTTCTCTCTCCTCTTTGATGACCGATATTCGGGGAGGACTGTGGCTGTCTGTGTGCCCCTGAACCCATCCATATGTTCCCGAGTCCAGCTCCTGCCTGCAGTGGAGTCCGGTTTGAGACCTTCACCCGTCTGCCCTGCTGCATCAGCGGTGTCGTGTGGTTGTCGGTAGGAGCATGAATTGGCTTTTGTAGACTTGTATATATTTTACTAATTTCTTATTAATATCCTTATATTCCTGTTATTATTACTGTTGCATTAAACCTGTTTTAGTTCCAGTTTCAAACCTGAAAGTCTCTCAGGCATTTCCCTTTTCCATTTCTGATGCAAGGGATTGGGACCTTGGCCCTTCTTTTTCACTGAGGTACAAAGATGAAATGCAGATTAAATATACAGTGGAAAGTAATCTTTTGCTCCCATCTCCTAGGTCACTTAACTGTAGTGCAGAATATTAGCAATTCCTTTCTGTGTCTACATTTTGGTAAAATTGTATTCATTAGAACCTTTTTTTTTGGCAAGTTTCATTTTCTTTTAAAGAAGTTCTGTCTCCGGATGAAAAGTCTCCAATACGTCACTGCATTTGAATTGTTTTAGGAGCTAAAATGTAGACTACAGTCAGATTTTAGCTGATCTAAAAAATTTTTAGCTCCACAGAAGTGATAGGTTAGGTTTTCTCATCCAGGTACCAGGCAAAGAATGTTTTGGATGGGGAAAAAAAATGAATTTTTGTCAACATATAATTTTATGTCTGTATTTGTCTAGCAAGGCTGTCCCTCTTAACTAATTAGTTTAAAAGAAGGTTAAAGAATCAAGAAAGTTTGCATAAATAGCAAAGGTATGTAGAGAATATGCAGTCAAGAACAACAGTGCCACTTTCTAAACCCGCTGCTTGAAGCTAAATGTTTTTAAGAAGGTACTGGTGGCTCCTAACTCTGGCTGGTCTCAGCAGCAGCACTTATTTCTCATGGGGTACAAGGAAACACGAGGAGAACCTTCTATGATTTGCATTGGACCAAGATGTGTGTGCATGAAACAAGAACATTTTCCAAGGCAAAACAATCCTCTCTCCATCCACTGGGTGCCTGCCAGGATGAAGCTGACACCGTTTGCTAGTGAAGGAGATTGCTCTTTGCAGAACATTTCTCCAGGGCCCTGAGCACACCAACGAGCCTTGATTGCTTCAAACCTGGGACAGCCACCCACACATCTTCTCCTCTTCTACCTCTTCAGGAGCTTCATATAAGCTGTGGCCATGGCTCCTATTCCTTTTCTTAGCTGTGCATTAGCTGTCCCTGTCTCCTGACTTGCCAAATTGGATTCCAGAATTTACCTTGGCCTTGATTTGTTACCTAGTCCTAGTTGATGATCACTGGATGGCTACCAGAGCCACTGCACCCTGGTAGGTAATATTGTAGTTTCTACTGTGCTGTGGTCAAACTCAATTCTTGGTCTGTGTGCAGTGTTGGAGAAACCCTGGTGCTGCTGCTCGTTGACCTGTCTATTGGCTGTTTCCAAATTGCATTTACAGTGGGAAGAAGATAAAGTCTTGTGTTGCTTTCTGAGCGTGAAATGTTATCTTCTCTGTACAGCCGAGTGCACAACAGATGTGAGTGGGTCTGTCTCACTTCTAAGAATGGACTGATTGAGTATATTTACTGATTTCCTGCTTAAAGAATGAGTTTTGCATTTGCCAGATGCATCAGAGAATGTTTTGTAATTAAATTTTCGGTTAGGTTACCTTTAGAAGGTACAGATTATTCTGTTGACTCTCTGTTCTTGTTTGTTTGAAAACTATGTAGTTTCATAGCAAACATCTACATTGCCTGAGTGGGAAGAATAGACCTTTTAGGGGATTCAGCAGAGGGTATTTCCAAACTCAAATTGCCAGGATAGAGATGAAGAAAAGGGTTTATATGTTAATATAATCAAGTCAGGAGGATGTAAGTCAGGAAGAGAGATGCAGTAAAACCTACAACTGCGATCTAGAAATGTCTCCAAAGGAAAGGCTGGGCTGCAGCAGAAAGAGATTTTTGAAGTGGAGTTTCTACATGAAAGACAACAGTATGTTATCACAGAGAGTCATTGGACAACTGGTAATTGATATATATGATAATTCCTGAAGTCAGAAATAGAGAGCCAACACATGCCCTCTTACAAAACTCTCCCAGTCTTACACACTTATGCCATTTTTCTTTATTTTCACCAGCACAGAATCTTACACTGAATTCATATTAGCCCTACTTCAAAAGAAATGTTTGAGAACAATTTCATACAACTTAGTCCATTGACTGTAGGTGGTGGTCTAGGAGAGAGGCTAGGAGAGAGGGAAGGAGCATGAGAAAGCATTATATGTCAGTATTCTGATTATATATAGGCCTAAACATAAGCAGCACCATCACAAATGATCTTTGAAAGGAACTACATGCTTGTTAATGTTTTGACTTGTGTCTACAAGTTACGAGCTTAGGGTTCTTATGGAACTCTCAAGGAACTTCAAGACAGTATGGGTTCTAGCACATAAATGTAAAACCTGCTGTGTCACT
Organism: Dromococcyx pavoninus; assembly: GCA_033558185.1. Classification (NCBI taxonomy): domain Eukaryota; kingdom Metazoa; phylum Chordata; class Aves; order Cuculiformes; family Neomorphidae; genus Dromococcyx; species Dromococcyx pavoninus. The sequence goes on along the minus strand of JAUMJL010000389.1, from coordinate 1,305,630 downwards.
TCTGGTAACTGGAATGATAATCATTGACCTTAATTGTTACTCTGGAAAGCTTTTGGCCTTTAGATACCTCAAAGACTTAATGTATGTTTAAATATCAAAATACTTTAATTTACATATTTCATTTTCATGTTTTTTATGGTGAGGCAGTTATATTTAATGAGTTATTGACAACTAGAGTAAAATTCAAATGTATCCAAATCTAGCATCAATTGCAAGTAAACCCATGTTTCTTTCCTTCTTGGAGGATGATAGGAATAGCAGAGGAAATGATTATTGATAGCAGACATTTGCAAGACTGCATGATAAGAGATGTTTGCCTTTTTAGGTCTTGACTAATGTTGCTATTCATAAAATTGCTGACTTTTAGTGGGAAGTAGAATTGTCAGTGATTGATCTTCAGATTGCTTTCATTATGGGACTTCCACCTACAAAGAACACTATGTTTGGTTCCGATTTTGCCTTTTTGTCAAGATTTTGTTTAAAATGATAGTTCATGAATGATGGCCCAAGTAGCTTGTGAAGCTAAGATCATAGAATCGTAGATTTGTTTAGATTCCTCTGTAGAGCCTTCCCTCCCTCAAGTAGACCAGCACGCCCAACACCGAAGGTTGACATTATATAAATTTTCCTATGCAAATCTTTTAGTCTTTTTAAACATCTATCTTAATCTTTCTTCTCCAGTATTAAATCTCTCTTGTCAGGAACTCTCCTGTGCCACAGGGAGATGTTACCACTGTAGTTGAGTTGGATCTAGATGCAAAGATATTGGTTATCTGGATGAATATTTAGCATGCATGTGTCAAAAAATTGATAATCTTTGCTGTATGTGCTAGATTCTGAACTGGCCAAAATTACTGTATTATCATGGCAGTAAATGGATCTCTCATTTATCCCTGTTCAGTCCTTATCATTAACTTAATTCTTTGTAATACATACTATTTTCACAGTTCTTTTATTTTAGTGTAGAACATGTGAGATAAATGTATTTTTATTCTGTTATATAGAATAACATTTGATCTGCCTGAAGAGTTTTGTGGTGTTGACTTCTTTTTACTACCACTGGAACCATAAGTTAGAGAAACAATTCATTTATATACCCTTTTTAACCAAGTGTTTTTGATATCGAAAAACAAGCTTTACACCTTCAACTTGATTCCATTCATAACATAACTATTAACAACAGACTGAAATGTTGCCTTTTTCAGGCAAGAAGCTGTATCCAAAAAATGATCTTGATATTCTGTGGAAAGGTAATTGAAAACTGTCTCAGTCTTTAAGTTTTAGTTACATAGCTTATAGATTATTATGCTACCTCCTGTAAATGTATAAAATTCACAATGTTATAGACTTTTAAATTTGATTTGTCAATACATTCATTTCATCTACTGATACTGCAGTTTTATTAGGAATTGTGATAGACTAAATGAGTATTTAGGGATAGGGATAGGGTTTGCTGGCATCAATAGTATTATTCCACTGTAGATACAGAACACCATGTTGCCCTTCACAAGAGATAATTTTAAGTGATATTTCCAATCCATTAAAATAAAATAATAATATGGATGTTTAAGGACAATAATTTCCACAGGTATATGATGACCTAAGAATGCAGTAAGATACTTTGCCTACAACTCTCTTCCAAGATAAGTCCCTCAACTGTGTAGAAAAAGACTTTACTTTCTGAAAAACATTAATATGTATAAAAAGCAGGATTGATCTAGTTACACTAGTAGATATTGTCCTGAATATAGGACCAGCTGATAATGTGTTTATTTCTCATCTTTTATTAATATTATAAAGTAGAAAGATTTAATCATAGAATCATAGAATGGTTTGGATTGGAAAAGACCTTAAAGCCCATCCAGTACCAACCCCCCTGCCACGGGCAGGGACACCGCCCAACAGACCAGGCTACTCAAGGCCCCATCCAACCTGGCCCTGAACACTTCCAGGGATGGGGCATCCACAGCTTCCCTGGGCAACCTGTGCCAGTGTCTCACCATCCTCAGCATGAAGAATTTCTTCCTAATGTCTAATCTAAATCTTCCCCCCTTCCATTTTAAAGCCGTTCCCCCTCATCCTATCACTACCAGGCCCTTGTAAAAAGTCCCTCCCCAGCTTTCCTGTAGCCCCTTCAGGTACTGGAAGGCTGCTGTAAGGCTTCCCCAGAGCCTTCTCTTCTCCAGGCTGAACAACCCCAACCCTCTCAGCCTGTGCACATAGCAGAGGGTCTCCAGCGCTTTGATCATCTTTATAGCCCTCTTCTGGACCCATTCCAACAGTTCCATATCCTTCTTACATTGGGAATTCATTTGGCTGACTTGCTCTCACTAAGAATGTCACAGTGTTGCTTGTTCTAAAAGGACAAGAACAAAGTTTGGGGTTTTTTCCCCATCTTCTTCCATGTCCACTTTTATACTTAGGGTACTGGGAAAGCCACTGTTCCAGTCTGTCTAATCTCTTATAACTGTACAATTGTTAAATTCTCTCATAATTCCTTAAGTATTAATAAGTTCTTTCAGCAGGTTTCATAGATTTAATTGAATTTTGAAATGGTCAGTTGAAATCCAGCTTGGCAAAATATTTCAAGTCTATTTTATCTAAGTAAACTTATCTGTAGAAGGTTAAAGGGATTTTAATACGCATAATTGTGTTAGTGTCTATCTGAGTTAATTTCCCAGAGGAATTATCAAGAAGAGTATATCACACCAAAAATAATTACAAAGCGTACTGTAACGTATTTAGCAAAGCCTCTGTTTATTTGCAAATAACAATTGGGGTACTATCAATAATAGAACAACTTGAAGACATTGAAAAAACTAAATAAAAATTGTTTACATTTAGTGAAACAGCAGTTCAAATCAAAATTGCCTTCCCAAGTGATAATCCATTGTCAAGCTTTTTTCTTTCATATGTTAGCTAATGCATACAGTGAATGATTCAAGCTGATTCTAGCTGCTTTGAAATTCATCAGTAGCTGTAACCAAGGTAACCTGTAATTCTAATCTTAGTTCACTATAAAGTCTTATGCTGTTTTTATCAGATGTTATGGTGAACTCCTCATTTATGCATCAGACATTCATTAAATCAATGAATTCTCTCTCCAAGGAACTCTCACTTTTCTGCAATGTATAGTGATGCTGTCTCTAGATTGTAATTGTTGGGGCTTTAGAGGTACGTGTGCTATTTCTAGTTAGTTTTTTCTTACATGAAGCAATGTTTTCCAATCTATTAGTTTGGTAATAACAGACTAAAAGAGTATATTTTACTGTTATTTGTATGTGAAAGTGAATGCCAGAAATTATGTTTAGGCTGGAAACTGAGGTACAGTAATGTTCCCCATGCTCTTTGTTCCTGTTACCATGTTGAGCCATATAGGCAACCCCTTGTGGCCGTTCAGTTATGTAATAGGTGCTGTGTATCAAAGGTATACGTGCCTTCACAGAGGTCAACACTGAGTGCACAGGGTCTGATGGGGTTAATAGGAGTAAATGCGTCTCAGGGACACACAGGCCATTGCAGAGTGGGGAAGCAGAAGTGCTGCTGTGCATGGATAGGTTGGTGTCTCAGAAGAGTGCTGTAGCTAGCAGAATGATTGTGTGCTAAGATTGTATCAGACAAATTATTTGCATATCTCCCAGCAAACAAGGCTTGTATAGGCATAGAGAAACTATTAAAAAGTATCCTTGCATGTTTGCTCCTTTATGGAAGTAGAAGTCTCTAGCTTTCATCCCTTAGTGGGGAGACTTGCTCATGAGCATCTTGATAATTAGATGAATGTCAGTATGATTTAGGACAGAAAGAATATATTTTTTTCCACAGTATGGATGATTACCTTGTGTTTTCAGTATTTATTTTTAGCTAAATGAGAAAAGCAGTTGTGATTATCCAGAGTTGTTCTACTGCTCGAGCATGATGGATGTGCTGTATTAACAGTATTCTACTGTTAATTTTTGTTCTAACTGCATATTGCACTTCCTGCAGTGTCGGTTATAGAGAATGATAAAGTTAGAGGCACTTTGGGATTTTATCTTTTTTTATTAAAATTGTCAGCCTCAGGAAAGGGAACAATCAAAATTCCATTAGCATCAATGGAACTTGCACTAGTCCCAAATGCATGCCACTTGTGTCCTCCTCTGGCCTATCATGCATGTTGCTGAGCAAACTCTGCATAGTCATGCATGTGAAATTCCTTAACTATCAAGATAGACTCCTCCTGCCAGAACTACTAACTGAATTCTATATAATAGTCAGCTAAATAGATCAGGAAGAGAGAAGCATTTACTCTAATTTATACACAGAAAATATATATTTTATTACTTTCTTTTCATATTTCTAATTGGCTATTCTGGTATTTTTTAATTTGTACTGTATTACTTTTTTTCTTTTTTTTTCTTTCACAGAATAGTTCAACTAATTTCTCTTCAGCTGTATTCTGAATTATGTGCTATTTAGTATAGGTAGGACTTGCATGACTAGTTTTAATTCTATGCATTTAAAAGCTATCATTGTTAGTGGTGCTGTAGAAGTAAAGAATGTAGCCTACTGTGGACTAGGTTAACTGAGACTTTTGCTTTCCTGAACTTAAGGTTTAGAACTTCTAGTTGTGACTTTTCTGTGAGGACTGAGATGGTGATTCAAAGTCAGCCTTATTATGGTGCAACACAGTGAAGACCGTGGAGACCCCCACTGAGTCAACAGTCACCCCTCTGCAGGGACAATTGAATATATGAACATGGCCAAAAAATTACTTCATTTAAGTTGTGAATGCTTAATATCTCACTTTCAGGTGATGAACTGCCATATTATTCACAAATATCCAAATCCTTCTTGCAGTAAATACATTTACTATTGTGCAAATATTCTGTATTTATTCTAGACCACGTGCAGAACTGAGTGACATCAGAGTAAGACTGCAGTAACCCCAATTAATTTCAGAAAGCTTATTCCAGATTTATCCTACTTGGAGATAAAAATGTGTGTACTTGTCTTTGAATTGCATAGCACAGAATATAATGATGAGATGCATTGTGCTTCATTCTCAGTTAGCATAAATTAGTTTGGGGTAGTAAGTAGAAAAATGTTGTGCACCAGATTGACAAGCTAGATGGTCCATTATCACTTTAGTTTAACGAAATATGAATGCTAATGAATCCATTTTGTTCTATCATGACTTCTGTAAAGAAACTTCTAATACCTGTGGGTTTTTCTTTTCTTTTTTCTTTTTTTTTTCCTATTTTAATTGGTCAGTGAGCACTGAGGATACTGCCGTTTATAGGACAAGAAAATTAAATTCTAGTTGGTTGGACAGTTTTCTGGTGTATTAACTTTTGGTTGACAGGGGTTTGGGTTCTTCCAACAGAAGCCTTCTGCGTTCCTTGAAAATATGCATTTTATTGGTCTTCATCTATAAATTTCTGGCAGAAAAGGTCAGTTAAGAAATCTGGTTCATCTTTCTGCCCTCAAATTTATAGGGCAGATTCTTCATCTGTGTCACTGTTGCCTTTACAGTCCTGTCTGATGCAAAGGCAACATGGTCCAGCTACAGTGGAAGCACACTTACCCCTGAAGCACTGTTGTGATACGTGGTTCTATGCCTTCTGAAATACAACAAAAGTTTCTGAAGCAAATTGTCAAAGTTTAGTTAAAAAAAAAATTTACCTTTTTTTCCTGTACTTTTGTGCATTCACATGGCAGTTAAAAGAAACCTGCATCACTTCTTTCTCCATGGGTTCTTCCATGCTACTCTCATCCTGGGAATAGTTTTGCAATCTGACTTGAGTGACAGGTCTTTTCTCATTACATGGAAAGGATTCATCATACACGCAGCACAGACAGCACAGTCAAGATAATCTGTAGTATACAGTTTCTTCTGTTGGATCTTTCTTGCATGGCCCTATCTTCTCTCTTGTACTAGGTCAGAAAATGTGTTTTAAAATCAAACAAAGAATGAAATAAATATTTGCTGTATATGAAGGCAAATGTCCCACTCTGGCTTACTGTCCTGGGGTGTTTGTTATATTAATGTTGATGAAATTGTGATTTCACTAATTTATTTTCTCCTATCTCTTATTCTGAATTTCATCATGTTTCAGTACTTGCATTTATGTCTTGGAATAGGTGTCTTTAGGCTTGGCAAAGTACTGCACAAAGTTACAGAGTTAAAAAAATATAGGAGGTGCCTGCAAGAAAGCTGTGGAGGTACTTTTTACAAGGGCAGGTAGTGGTAGGATGAGGGGAACAGCTTTAAATTGGAAGGGGGAAGATTTAGGTTGGACATTAGGAAGAAATTCTTCACAAGGAGAGTGGTGAGACACTGGCACAGATTGCTCAAGGAAGCTGTGGATGCCCCCTCCCTGGAAGTGTTCAAGACCAGGTTGGATGGGGCCTTGAGCAGCCTGGTCTGTTGGGAGGTGTCCTTGCCCATGGCAGGAGGTTGGAACTGGATGGGCTTTAAGGTCCCTTCCAACCCAAACCATTCTATGATGCTATAATCTCATTTTATTAATATTGCCTTAGATTCAGATAATTTTATGATTTCAATAAATAGATGTAATGAACTGGTGCCTTTTTGTCTGCAGATGTTATTGAATAATCAGCCCTTTTAGAAAGGGAAAATAAAACTGCAGTGCAGTACTAGAGCCCTCTTCACCTCTGTGTTTTATTCTGTCAATTTGCTTTTTTAATGATTGGAAATCCTACTGATAGTCAAGTATTTATTCCTAAACTTTCTTTGGTGTTTAGGTATATTTAGGAAAGACTAGCATTTGACATTTTAATGAAGTATGGCTTTAAGCTGCAGTCAGCATCCTTGACTAGAAAACAGCCAGCCATGCAGAGAAGATAATAAAGATTTTTTTAATATCCTTTAACTTGAATCCAACAGTCAGAATAATGATATAGTTCCAAGACCTAATTTGGAGGTAAAATTATCTTATTGAAAGCTTTTGTAATTTTGTATTCTACTCCAGTGGTTTCAGTCTGCTCTCTGAATGGTATTGTCATTGCTCTATTATGTCTGAATATTTTAGTATTTGCCAGAACAAATTTTGACTTACGACCATTGAAGGGGAAAAATCCCAAAACCTGAAACACCACCACCTTATTGCATTTATGGTAGTCTAACCATGTCCATGATTCCAGTTACCTTTATCTTTCAGTCACAGAAGGATATAGGTTTCAAGAACTAGGACACATTCAGCAATTTGGTTTTGCTCTTGTAATGTCCTCTAGAGCACCAAAAGAAAACTTTAAGACCAACTCAGTGCTGTTTAGTGAAATAAATGTATTCGGAAATAAAGCTCTTAACACCTGTTCTACTGAAAAAATATCCTCACAAATCAGAACTTCAGTTAGATCTTTCAGGTACACTGAATAAGCTCAAAAAGCTTCATTAGAACATTGAAGGTTTGCACTGAAACCATTGAATAGATTTTTCAACCTGGAAATGTTTTGGGTTATTTTTTTTGTTTCTAGAGTAGTTGTTCAAAATTGCTATTTAACATCTATGTAGATCACAGGGGCGATATTTTTAGGTGTTGAAGTTCAATACATATAGACCCTAAAATCTGAAGGATGCAAGTCTCATGGGAGGACAGAGGGAGTCTGTTCTGCTGGATGTTTCTAGGTGTTCTGTAAATCATCATTTTAAAATGTCGGATTACGTTCAGCAATCTTCAGTTCTCATAAGTTCTGTCTGGCACTGCAGGACCATAGGAAAAAGGAAGAGATGGTGGTTACTCAGTATCTACTTCTCTACAGATTGTTTTTAATGCATTTTCTTTATTAGGAGGGGTAATTATTGTCATTTTCACTGCCAGTTCTTGAATGCTTTAGGGGTGCTTTGTGTGAAATGGCAATAAGCTCTAACTGCTTGAAAGAGCCTTGATCTGGACTAAAGATCAGGGAGCCAAGCAAGAAATTTTCTTAAACTTCTGTTTAAAAATGAAACAAAGAATAGACTTTCCATGAGTGTTAGACTAATCTGCTTCATCATGCAGGGATATTTGCAAATGCTCAGGATCTAGTAGCGTAGTGTAATAAACCCGAGGTTATTTTTTTGTGAATGGTGTCAGAGTGATCATATACTTCCATTAGTCTTGTGTGAAAGCCAGCAAAACATGGTGAGTTAAAGTTGGCAAGCAATTTGTGTCTTTGAATTATCTTGAGTTTGTAAGTTTATTGTGTTCTTGTTGATTTGAAGCATTACAGAAATATTGCTTTTGAGGCTTTTTTTTTCTTTCTACATCAGAACTGAAGGTGGTGCTTGAGTTAAAGCTCTTTCAATCATCTATCCAGTTAATGAGAAAATATTTCCAATTAAAATCAGCATTTGATTCATTAATAGTTGACTTCCTAGGAAGGAAACAAGTCAGGAATGTTGTTAGGATGCATTCTATGAAAACCGTGGTAAGAGAGTGCCACAGGAAAGTAACTGATTGCCTCATGGTTTTGCTGTAGGATATCCTCCAGCAGCCTGTTCAAGTTGGTTTGAATGAACTAATAAAGAAAACAGCTACTAATATATAAGTAGTTTTAGATGAATAACAGCACCCATCCTTGAGCATGAGCATTATGTGCAGTTGCACATAATATCTTGTAAACATCAGAGTACCACACCAAAATAAATGTCAATGATGTTTACGTCCTCAGACAATCAGTCTGAGTAAAAAATAAATTAGTTTAATTTTATTGTCTTATGTCAGGAGATATGTGGTCCCTACTGGACCAAAAGAGAGAATTAAAATATAACATCTTTGAAAATGACACAGAGAAAGAGGTATCACTTTGACTTAGTTTTGGAACTTCTGTGTCCTGGAGACACTCTTATAAATGGGTACCACACTGACTTTTTTTTTGTCTTCATACGATAGTTGTAGCTTTCAAAAGCAAGTACAATACTCAAAGTGAAATCCAGCTTTAATAAAACTTGTCTGAATATAGTCATGAAACACATTAATTCCTTTCAGATTCTTCTGATACAAATGCAGAGTTCTAACACAAACATAGCATTTCTTATGTTTCCATGGTAGTATTTTAGCAAAACTTAGATACGCGCAGTCTGTCTTCCATCTCTCACATGAACACATATTTCTTTCTGCATCTTGCTTATTCATGAAAAGATGAATCGTGTGTAACTCTACCCAATTTCTTGATCTGTCAGACAAATCAGAGCCATTCAAAACCCTTCCATGCAGTGTATCACTTGTTCATTTGTGTGCTATAGTATCATTGTCTTAATGTTACTGATAGTGTGGATAACATAGAGAGGCTTTATGGTTTCTATTCCATCTGAAATATCAGTGTAAAATAACCTTAGCTCTAAGGGAAGAAAATGATTGACTGCTTAGTTCTGGTTATTTAAATTAAAATTTTCAAGTAGAAGCAGCAAAGAATGCTGACATATTATCTGGGATTCAGAGGAAATCAATACAAGCCTTAATGACCTCCCTCCACTGGTCTTTAGCTTACATTAGTCACATCTTGGGAGAGCACTGTGGCCATCAATCAAGCAAACAGATTACTTTATTTTGATATTCTGAACTTAATGGCAGCTCTTGCATACTCTTTCCAAGCTAGTTCTAAAATCGCACATGAAAAATACAAGAGGAAAAAGCTTCTGAAAGGATGATAAACTTTAAAGAATATGCAAGTAATTCAAGAACAAGATAAACTTTTAAGAAAGCTATTTTTTGCTCTTTCCAAGAATAGAATGATCTAGATGTGACCATGCATGTTGTGTTGAACCAGGATGCCAGATATAATGAGAAGAGCCATGCAATAGCAGCCATACAAGAATAGAGTAAGACCTGCTGTCCAACCTCTGTGATCTCTGTGGGTTGCCATATAAATAAAATACTTGTCCAGAATCATAAGTACTTTTTTAAAATCCAGACCTCTAATCTAGCTCATGGTTTACCAGTGACCCTTCATAAACTCTTCTATAAAAAGACTCATTTCAGATTAGTTCCTATAACAGTGGTGAATTCATCCTGAGAAAGTTTGGTTCACTTATTTGCCCAGATTCCTACAATGTGTTTGCAGGGCAGCTGAAGACTGAGCTCATAGCCCCCAGAGTTTTAGAAAAGATTAGAAGAGGAATAGAGAAGAAGCAGGACAACAAGCAAGAAAACATCACCACATGTAGATGTTTAATTCATACATCATATTTTGAGTAAACAGCTAGCAATAAAATGATTAGCAACACATTCATAAAAAATGAAACTCAGCTGTTTTACGCAGTGTAAATTAAGGACGAAACTGCAATTATAAGTGGTTAGAAGATCAGACAAATTTATGGATACCAGGTCCACCAGTGATCATTAAACACAATGGTTTGGATGTTGCTTTTTACTTCATGATGACCTTAAAGCACTGCCTTCTCAGGATGAAAGATTTACTTGAAGAAGGATCAACTTAGATTTATGCTTATTTCTTATGCTCTTTCTTTAAGTATTGGTTAGCTGTTGTCAGAAAATAAAAGCAGGAGGCTGTTTAATTTATTTACAAAACTTACAACCATTAGTCTGCTTTCTTCTCCACCTATGATAAACCTTTGCTAGGAATGAAGTTTTTCAGAAGGCGAAATGAAGGGTTAGGCTTAGAAAGGAGATAGTCAGTGATTTAAATATATCTTGAAACCAATTAATTGGAATTAAGTTGTGATGTGCAGAAGTGTTCACTTCGCGTCCATCAAAGAAAAGAGGAAATGGCCTGGCCTAAGTGACTTTTTCGAATATGGAAAGGAGGAAAATGTTGTTGCTTTTAAATGCACTCTTAGCAATCCCACCAAGTCTCAGATCTAGCAAAAGTGGCAATTTCTTCAAGAGATAGTTAAGTGATTAACATGTGTCTTACTGATTGTCCTTCATTCCTATAAAGTGATAGTGGCACTGTGAAGGTTAAGAAAATCCAAACTGAAATTAGACAGTAAATTCCGCTCTGAGGATGGATAACTTTCTGTGCAGTGTCTGTATAGTCTTTAATATGGTGGCTTTGTAAATCTTGGTATTTATCTTGGATATTAATGTAAGCCAAATAAGCATGAATAATAAAAGCCAAGCTATGTCTCCCATTATATTCCCTGTCCCTAAAATTGGGAAAAAATAGTAACCTGCTTACTCTAGAAAATTTAGAAAATTAGTATGACCTTCAAACATTGAGCCATGTCCTAAACATAGCGTGAAGAGACAAGAAGAAAGTTGAAGAAATGCCTTCTGAAGAGTACCTGAAATACAAATAATTATCTGAAGTTTATTGGTTAATAATCTGTCCTGCAGTTTAAAACAGTTACTGCTGCTTATGTTAAAACCTAGAAAGAAATTGACCTTTAATAAATTAAGGTCAGCATAATTTAATAGTATTGCATCTGTTATACACTTGGTTTCCTTGTTAAAAGAAAAACAAAAAACCCCAATCCCCCCAGCATCTCTCAAAACTAAAACAACCAAAACTAAACCACAATCCAAACCCCAGCAAAGTAGTCATTTTTTGCAGGACCGAGAGTGTACCCTGGAGTAGGAGAGGAACAATCTTAATTAAATTTCTTCTTTAAATATGACATTTGATTTGACCGTAGGTAGTAAGCTAAGGTTAGTGTAGTTTCATAACAAAGTTGTATTTTTGTTTGCTGCCCAATCAGAAAGTCACAAATAATCTCATGTTTAGGATCCTATCCCTCTTCCATTAAAGTATACAAATTTAGTCTTTGTTTCTTTTCTGAAGGAGTAGTGCCATGCCAGCATGTTATTCTGGGATAAAATTAGAGATCTCTTTGAAATTGGTGGACTGATTTCGTAAACGTGACTGCAAAAGATGTTATGCATTACAGTCACATTCCAAACTCCTGAATTAACTGGGTAACTGTTTCTACTTATTTACCAGCGCAAGTCTATTCTGCAACTGCAATGATATTGTTCATGGCTGTTTTAATGAAGGAAAAAATATATGGTATAGTAGGATTTTTCCCCTCTGAGATTTCTTCTGCTTTCTGGTCTGTCTTTGACATTCAATTTAACTATCCTGTTTTGTTGTCAAAGCTTTTTTGAGTCTGCTGGTAAAGCCCTTGTCATTTATTCTCAAAAAATATGAAGGTGATAGGAAAAACCCTGCTCTCTGGTAATCAGGTTCCCAATCACATAATAATCTGAATTAAGTATCCTCAACCTTCCCTGCACCTTTATGAGGCTGGTACTACGTACTTTAGTCTGTCATAGACAACTCATGCTGAACTCATGAATTGCAGTAATATATTAGTTTATAGTTGTCTGTCATAGCATTTAGCACAGGGAACAGAAATTCTTTGGGGTCTTTCTGTAGTGTCTGAAGAGTATTTTCTGCTATGTTCTGTTCTCTTGATGCTGCTACAAAACAAATAATGGTATTAGCATCTATCGTATCCAGCATAATGACAAGTCCACTCAACTCAGTCTACAATTCCTCATATTGCCTGAAGGATCTATATAATTAATTTCATCTTCATTTTTATTCCAGCAGAGACTTTTAATGTGCTGTAAGGAAAAAAAGGTTTACTGTTTTAATTGGTGAGACAGGTGAAATTTGAAGATTCCAAAGAAATTTTGATCTAGCTTCAATCATTAATGGCTACACACTTGCAGTTCCTATATGCTCCAATGACCCTCAGCCATACCTGAACATATTCTTGGCTTTTTCTTGTTTGCATATGAAATGATTCAGGTCTTGAGGACAGTTTTAGAGATGTTTTTAACTTTCAGTATTAAATACCATCATTTTACTTTTTGATTTATAAAATATGTTAAAAATACTTCTATTTTTCATATGTAAATTTAAATCCAACAGATGAAAAAATATTAAAAGCTGTGCCACTGCTATCTCAACAAAGATACTCTTTTGTATGTTTGGTTTATTTTCCCTGTGGGCTTTAGTATATCATTCTGTTGTTACAGATTGTATCTGTAATTATGAAACAGAGCTGAAACACAAATATTTACAAGCTTTTTCCTTTTTGACATTCTTTATCCATTCTTTTCACCTGCAAAAAGGCTGGTTTGAAAAAAACCTGTTATGTCAATATTTTTTAAAGTCATGGTTTAGTGTTTCAAGTAACAGGTTGAGAAATATTAGTGAGTTATCTACTGCAAACTGTGTACTGAATTGATTTAAAAAGCATAAAGAAATTCAATTATAGTTACTTATCCTTATGTTCCATGACTGAGTGTTGTATCCTGAATTACGAGCTGTGTAGATTTTTCTTCAGGTCATTTAAAATAGTTGATTTAAAAGCCATTGACTTGACCTAACACATGTTGGATTTAAGTAGGAATTTATTTCTTTCACTTAGTGGTAAGATGCATGCACTGGCTTGTCCCAAACTGTCTGAAGGATCAGATTTTGTGCCAACATACCTTCAGGTCCAGAAATAATGTCATTTCTCTGCATTTATTTTCCCACTTGTTATAGTTTCACTCTGTGTTCCTGACTGCTGCAAACTAAAAGGGAAGTTTTATTTCTTAGTACCAGTCATACGTGTATACACAATAAAATCAACCACATTTAATTCACCTCCCCCTCTACTCCTCAAACACAGGTGAAAGTTTATTTTTTCAATGTTGATAGATATATATAATCACATTGAAAAGCTCTAAGTGAATCAAAGGATCTAATAAATGAGCATTCATTATAGCTGTGAAAAATTGGGGGAGGTATGGAGGATATGCGCTGCCTAACTTAGTTTCTTAAATAGCAAGACAAATTTTGCTAGGATTATGATAGAACCAAAAGAGGGGGTGAAAGAGAGATTCCCTCACAAGGCAGCTCAGAGCAGTCTTAACTGAAAGATGACAGGAGCAGTGATGGCAAAAATCTTCACGTATTTTTGTTATGGTAATTTGGCCTGTATGACTTCCTCTTTACGTACCCTCCTAGTTTACTAGGAGACCTGACAGCTTGTATACTTGAAAATATCTCTCGTTCTGACAAGCTGGATCTCTTGAACACAGTACTATGGAGGTAGCTTTCATTTATCTCAGACAAATTATGATTAAGTTGATACGTTTTTCCTTCATTGCTATTGAAATTATAATCATTATGTTTTCTCATCCTTGAGGTGGAGATAAGTATTTTGCTAAAATCTGAGACACATGTTAGTGATTTTTCTCATTTGCATGGTGGTCTATATTTTGAAAGTGGAAGATTTCCAAGCTAAATGCTTGCATAAGGTTCCATGAACTTGATAGATTCTTCCCAACTAAATTTAAATCTATTAATTAAATAGCATTTGGAAGTTAACGCATATAAATTTTGTTGACAAAAAGCTGAGTGAGACTTTTTGGTGTTTGGCTTTGTAGAGAAGAGATGACAGAGGATCCATTTGTGCTCAACCTGCACACTGTGTTTCAGAATTAAACAAATAATAATGGGAAGCCAAACTGAATTGATTATCATTTAATGTCCTTAGTCTGATATGATTTCTATATCTATTAAACTACTATTTGGTTCACTAATAAAATTCTACAGAGTTCTTCCAGAAGCACTTGCCCTCCTTAATATCAACCAGAATGGTGAACCTAAGCAGCTGAGGAAATGCTGGAGATTCTTGGGGCAGGTGGAATATAGCTGAGCGCTGCAGAGAGAGATTCGAGCTGATTGCATCCTCAGGGTTTTGAGTCTTAATGTCATACCTTTGAATGAAACACTTTTAGTGGAGAGGTTTTAGTGAACCCCAGATTGTATTTCTGCTCATCTCTGCTGGCAGTTGTGGGTAATATTTCTTGCTCCTCTGCATAATATTAAAAAAGTGGCCTTTTCATGACTCACACTGGGAGGGGGGGGTGTGGGGGATGGATGGACACAAAATATCTCAGAAAATAAAGTCAGTTTGCTAATACCTTTGCATCTTGGAGGCTGATAGAACAGTTTTCTGTTCACTGCACTCAGTTCTACAGCACAAGCCTGTTTGGCTTGAGTTTAGTGCTTTGGCCTGGTAGACAGCAATATACAAGTACACTACAAATGAAAAATGATACACTCTCCTTTTAAGCATCATTGGGTAATACCACTATGTGAAGTACCTAGGGATTTGGATAATTAAACTCAATTTCCTGTCTCCAGAAGCAGAGTTAACCAAGCAGGGGGCTGAAGTAGTATGTGAGCTTCTCAAATGACCTTAATTTGAACTCTAAATGCATGACAGGTTAAGAATACTTTAAGATAAGCTAGTCAACCAAGACTGTTTCTCTCCAGTGCAAGTGAATAGTCCACAGACATTAAAAGTATATCAAGCCATCCACTACTAATTCAGGAAGTCAGGCCAAGTTGGAAACAATTCTACTTTTGAACATGGTTCAGATTGAAGATAAGTATTTTATACAGTCTAACTGAAATATCAAACTCCAACAAGTCAGTCATCAAGAAAGTCAATATCGTGAATCAAAACCAGGTCAAGATTCCTTCATGGACTTAAATCCTCTTTGAGCTTTTATTCTAGGTGAATTTTCTGTTCTCATTCTGAGTCCCTCTTCTCTAAAGGAAGTGTGAGTTTGACCATCAGTTTCTATGTAAGCTCAGACTGTGCAATGTGCTGATATGACTATTCAGTTGTCACTTTCTGACAGGTGTTCTGTGTAATATATGCATATCACCAATGAACCTACCATGTAAAAAAAAATACAAGTACTTGCACTGTGGTTCCTTCCAGATATACAGCTTCCTTCTAGTGCCAGCAAAAGCAGTAAGGCTTTTCCCATTGACCTCAACTGACTTTGAATTAAATGCAGAAAGTTATGCTGCATAAAAAGACATACATTTGTCTGCCAGGTAATTATAACCTGGTAGTGATTTTGTTCCCTTCGGTATTTATGTTCTGTACTTCCCATCTAGCTCAGTCATTCTAGAAGAAAGGAATTTTCTCCTGGATTCTGTAACCTTTCTCCTTTCTCAGAGCTTTTCTGGGGTGACAAGTAGTTAAAATGTAAATCATCTTTGCTATCAAAGAATTAAGTGGCCTTTCATGATCACCTGGGCTGTGTATTGCTATAGAAGTGTGAGTCCAGGTATTTGATATTCACACAAAAGAAAGCACATTGACTTACCTAGGGTTGGATCAAGAGTTATCTCATTAGCATTAAACAGCTATAATGGGGGAAAGATGAAAATAACCACAGAAACATGAGGAATAACAAAGATTAAAAGGAAGATGTGAGAAAGGGACAAAAACGCCGTTCCTTATTTGTAGAGTGAACTTAAAAGTTACCCTTCCTAACCCACTTGGCTTAAAGGTATTCTGAAATAGAAATTAATCAGCGGTTGTTTATATCTGTGCAAATCTGGCACAGGGATCTGATCCGATAGTTAGTAACTGGCAGACTTTGAGACTAAGCTGCAGCTCTTCCACAGAGAAACCTTTTCCCACTTATTCTGGTCTACGGCTCAGTATCTGAGCTATTCCCCTTGTTCTTGTTTCCCCTTGACTTTGATGTATGAACATAGTCTTCACTATTGCTGCTCAAAGTCTAAAGATACTATTCCTTTT
Organism: Dromococcyx pavoninus; assembly: GCA_033558185.1. Lineage (NCBI taxonomy): Eukaryota > Metazoa > Chordata > Aves > Cuculiformes > Neomorphidae > Dromococcyx > Dromococcyx pavoninus. Next base: position 1,289,120 of record JAUMJL010000389.1, on the reverse strand, counting down.
TTATTTGAATCTGTTATTTTTTTACACTTGATGTGCTTTTCTCTATTATAAAAATATCGCATTGATCATTTCTTATTTTCCTCTTCTAAGATGAAAAAATGAAAGATTCAAAGTCAAAATGGTCCAGTCAAAGCTCAATACAGTCAAGAACAATGTGTTTTATTACAATGGTTTGTCAGCCAGTTTTTGTCTACCTTTAACTTGGTTCAGCTTCTGTTTGGTTCTGTTATGAGATAGAAACTTGTTTAATGTTGATACACCAGTCAATGTGATTCTATTATCTGAAACACCCTCACAGCTATTCTAAAACACGCAGTTTCTTTATCAGTTCTAGGGTTTTATAGATGGAAAGAAGTTATGACATTTCTCCCATATTAGAGAAAGTCTAAATAGTGTGAAAGCTAAAGGACTGATTATTGCTCTTTCTTTCACTTACATCAATACAATCTCAGAGTTGTTTCAGTAAAGACATTTCTTTCCTCAAATTGCATCAGTTTTTAAGTCCTTAGTGCAAACAAATCTCCTACTGATTTCTTATGGATATTAATTTGCAGAATGGTGGTAGAGATATTAACCCAGTGGGATCACTTAAAAATTTCGTCTGGAGTTGCTGCCATTTTGCTTTAACTTCCTGATCTCGGTCATATTCTGATATATAATCTCACATTGATGAAAGGAAGGTCGAGGTATATAGATCAAGGGGCCACTGGTCAGCTGCTGTTTGATGGACTGTTACCAAGCAAAAGATGTGCTCTCTCTAAAACAAGCCATGTATGGCAGGGTGGTTTTTTTATTAGCCTCTGCCACTCTGATCCAGCTGTCATTAAGAACACTGGTAATCCTTCCAGTGACATTAAGAGGATTTGGGTCAGAATGCAAAAGAATAATCTTCATAATTTCTCTGAATTTGAGCACATTACTTATATGACAACTGAATAATTGAAATTACTAGTTTACATTGGCATATGTTATTTTAGGTGAAGCATATTGTGTATTTTACTATAATTAAAAGTAACTGTTCTTTCATTTCATTTAATTGGAGGAGTCTATTTAAAGAAGTAGAAAATAAGTAGAATAGTTCTTTCTCATTGCTGTATTGAATGTTTGAGTAAATTACATTCTTGACAGAAGTTCTTAAACTTTCATAACTATTGATCTATTTTTAAAGCATGGAAATTCTGCTGTGATATTATGCACACAAAAACTTATGTCATGATCTCTAAGCCACTACTGCCTCTTAATTTGTATTCCCAGATGTTTGTGATGTTTTCTCAGATAACGTTGATTTAAAAATACAATTCAATATTGTAAAGACACAATGACTAAGAAAAATACTTAACAGACGTATTTGTACAGTATTACATCTGATTTGTCATGCTTATTTATTTGAACTCATTTACTGTGAATCTGCTGTTTTTCTCAGCCGTTTCACATTGTGATTTTCTTAAAAGAATATTACTGATTCATATTCATCTTTAACAAGTATAGCTGAATCAATTAAAAGGACGTTATAAATACTTGCAAATCACTCAGTTACTTTGAAGTGATGAGAAAGAGGTTAGGAAATCTGTGGCATAATGTACAAGGGAGAAAAGGCTTTGTGGGGATTGACTACTACCTTATGAGTATCCTACAACATTATACCATCTCTCCAAGTTATAGATGACAGTTCAGACTTTTACTGTTCACAAAGTTGTGTCTAGACTTACTGTGTGCCAGTATGCAGTATTTGTACTGTTTTCCCTTGTGATAACTGTTGTGCATTACATGTTCTTGAGTTACTCACTGACCCAAAAATTATCCAGATGATGCTTTGCGCAGATTCATTACAGAGGCTGAGAAAAGTGTGATATGGGAGAACTTGTGGATCAAAAGATCAAACTGATGTAGGTTGAGTATTGTTATCTTACAACTGACTCAATGTGCTGCAGTCAAGAAAAAAACAGGTATAAATTTTACAGATGCCTTCTGGTTTTCAAGTGTGCAAATCTTGTATAAAATCTTTAGGCTGGAGGTGAGATTTCCAAGATGCTGAAAGGCTTTGGACACATTTTATTTGTTTTCAAGGAACGTGTATAAATCCTATTAACTACTTTGTATGTTTAAATTTAGATGTCTTGTTCATATCTATTCTTTGAGTAGTATATTCTAAAAGTTTAATAAATCTAGGTGGTACTAAATGGTAAAATGACCTTGAGTTTGTAATAGAAGATGATTAGGGACCAGGTTGTAAATCTGATATTAGAGACATAGAAGGTTTGTAGGAATAGTGTTAAGACAAACACATTCTCCTACTTACACTATTTTTTAAAAAAGGTTTTTCCCTGCTTTCCTTCAGAATCCAAGTAAGAGATTAAGATGATGGAGAGCTGTCAGGAAAGCAGTGATGCCTTCTTAAACAGTAGGTATTCTGCTATATCTTTGACAGTAAGGATTGTGGTAAGGAAATACTAGAATTTTTATTCAAGACAATGTGATTCATGGATCCTTGACAGCCTCTCATGTTCTGCAGTCACTGAATATTCTCCCTTCAAAAACAGGGAGCTAGGCTGAAAAGAATTGTTGAGTTGCACATTTGCCACCTTCATTCAGGGCAATACTGTGGTTACATTAGGAATATTTACTGAGGTTGCAGATGCATGAAAGGTGATACATTCCTTCTTGGCTAAGAGATCACAGCTTTGATTTTTGCAGGATATCTGGAATGAGTCCAAGATTTCATGCTCAACATTTTGAGTTTGGATTCCTCTTTGACAGTTCTATCTCATTTTTTTCCTTCATTCAACAGCATTTACCTCCACAAATATCTAGGAGATCACAAGCATGCATTAGTTGAGTCAGCCAGTGATCTTCTGAAGTGTATACCAGATGATAAAGTCCATTAAAAGTAGAGTATTGGTCATTTCTGAGTACATTCCTTCATGCCAAGTATGAATCTTTTAAAAAGGAAAGATGGATTATTTCTTGATAATTGACCACCTTGTGTCACTTTTCTCTCTGAGTATTTATAACATCTAAATATAAAGCAAAAAAATTTGCTTCCAAACATATGTTTTTGTGTGTCTGTATTTGTGTGGATACAGTGACTTATGCTGTTGTCACATAAACTGACTATTCAGCTATAATATTATGCAGTTGAATGATAATTGCAATGCCAAGAATTAGGGGTTATTTAAAAGGTGAATGAGTAATGATGAAATGGCTTAGAAGACCATCTTAAATTCGTAATGGTCACTCACATAAATAACACTTTACCATTTCCCATCTGTCATCCTCTGTGAAGATTTGTGGTACCCTTTGATCAGATGACTTGTCCTTGAAGTACAGTTAGCATTCTAGTGTGAAATATCAACTGTTCTGCTGACAGAATGAGTTCAGTCAGCAAGCATCAAGCACTCTGTATGGCACTCATCATAGGAACTGGGAATAAAATAGTTTCAGCCCTCTGGCAAAGCAACCTGCACTAATAAGTGTTGTATTAATATTGTGAAAGTAATTCTGGTAGCACAAGTATTATTAGGTAATTTGTTTCATCAGCAAAGCAGTGAACTGAGGTTACCTGATAATCTTACCAAAGTAGTGAGCTCATTGTTTAGGAAGCTCCTTTATATCTCCCCAGTTCCTGTCCCCACCCCCCCCCAGTTATTTTTTATTCAAGTAATTTTTGCAAGTAATTACTGATGTTAGTGTTAATGTACTGTTCTCCTCAACTTTACATTTTTATATAGTTAAGCCTTTATTATAAATGGAAGAACTGGCTAGTAATGCTGGTTAGTAATATGGCAAATCATTCGAATTGACAGAAAATTAAAATAAGTTGCATCTCTCCTAATAGAATATATGTTAGTGATATCCAGTTTTCAGAGTCCAGATTTTTGACGGCCTGATAGGTGAAGGAAATTAATAATTATTAATATCTATTCCTCACTCATCACTCATAAAATATCTCTATAGAAGCTATTCACTTCTACCACGTGGGTATAAATTTTGTTGGATTTATTGACTTCAGGCTGAACAGTTGTCGTCTTGATGTGTGTAAGCTCTGACTGTGCTGTGGGGCAGCTACTACTCTGCAAATTACTTCATAGCTTTACTGCTTTCATTATCCCCAAGTTCCTTTTTTGGCTCATACCTGAGCTGCCTTTGCAGGGAAAGAGAGGCATACGTACAGCGTATTCCTGACTTTTGCTTCCCACGTGGAAACAAAAGTAGCTCCAGCAGACATTTGGAGCCAGGAAACACTTCCACTTCCTACAGTGCAGCCTTATCATTAGTTTGTTCAGTTCCTTCACTTTTTCTAAAATAGACTTTAGACTGATGTCAATTAAGCTGACCTTGAAGAAGCCTATGCTGCTGCTTGAATGGAATGATGAATGCTTAGACCACAAAGAGCTTCAGTATTTGAATACGAAGTGAGGATGATTGCATTTTAAGTGCAGAATCAGTTATTCCCAGAACAGAACTGGAAGACTTTCAAATACACCAGTCCTACAAGCTGTTAAAAATGGAGATTTCCTGACTAGTACGTAGAATGCTTTGTACCAATGCAGATCCTGCATAAAAACAAATGCTTCAACAGGAGCCATGCTGTGTTTGACAGTGAATGCATGCTACTGTAGATCACTGAAGGTTTTATTCTTCCATTATTATTCAGTCAAACACAAAATGAGAAACAATTCTCTTGGTATAATAGTGCTGAAATCATTATTGTTACATGCAATGAATTTCTATACTGATATTAGCTCCAGTTTTTCTTTTGTATGATGAAAAAATAGAAATTGGGCAATGACTTTATGAATAGCCTCTTACAATTCAAAACCACAACAAATGTATGCAGATAAAATCTATCCTTCAGTATATTCATTCAGGAGAGGTTTACTTAGTATGCTGATACAGATACATACACTGCAAGGTCTAAATATGTGAGGATGCACTTCTTTTTTTCATCAAGTATGCAATAGACTGTTATTATGAATATGTTGAATCCTTCAACTTCAAGTTCAGCTAATGAGTAGATATTGGACGTGCCCCCAGCAAACAGATCCTTTTCTTAGATGTCTGGATGACCCTGAGCAGAAAGTTTTTTAAATTAAGAAATCAATTTTTGATAGGTCCATAAACTTATGTTAAGCAAATTAAATAATCTATTGATTTTAAGCATTATAAGTCGTCAGCTCAGTTCCTTTTTCAGAAAATGAAAAATTTGATCTTACTCAGTAGTGATCTAGTATGCTGTTTTGATTGAGACTTAAGATGATTTTAAAGAATGACAGCTAAGCCTGACATTACTTGGATATCTGGAGCCCATTCAGTTGTCTTCATAATTCCTAGATGGCATGAGACATTCTGCTGATATTGATTTTCAATTTTCCCCCCTTTTTTCCACAGTAGCAATTAAAGTGAGGAACAAGTCAAAGATCTGACAAGTTTCCCACAAAAATTCATTCCATGCTTTCCTAGTGGGCTCTCCCCAAAAAGTCTCTAGAGAGCAAAAGGGATCCACTAACTAGCATGAATATGCTTAGCCCCCTGTGATTCTAATCATAACTATCATCATGTCTTTGAAAGGATGTTTACAGGGCTGAAGGGATGTATCAATTCCCATTCAGGTAAAATAGCTGTGAAATTAACAATGGATAGAAATTAAATCATAATATATTCATTATTCATATTGTTCATCATAGTGAAATGGACTTATTCCAACAATGAATTTTCTGTGCAAGTAAGATATCATTTTGGCAACTCTTTTACATGACAGCCTTTCTATAGTGATCACTGATAGCTGAATTACTGAAACTTCAGTTTCTCATAGTCTGAAATGGTCCATATACAGGGAAATTATCTGGTCTGAAGGTCTGAAGTAAGTCTTGTTTTATAGACAAATTTCCACACGATCAAGTGTCAGCAGAAAGTTGTTTTTCCTCTTGTAAGAGGCTAATTCCATTGCAGTAATGCTGTTTCTTGTTAATGTTTAACAAGTGTTAAGCATTTCAAGAATTCAGAATCTGGAGTATATGTTCTGTTAGGTAGATTTCATACATATAGACCAGTCTTCTTAATACATTGAATTACAACAATATACGGGTCTGATTTTGTGTTCATTCAGGCAAAACTCCCATTGACTTGGTGGTATGGTATGTATGTAAGGTAAACACCTGTATAAATTTTCAGACAAAAGCTGCATTAAATGTTCCTGATGTGACTTAAGCTCACAAAAGGATGAAAACTCCCAGAGTTAAGCTTCTAAGACTTTGTTGCAAAAGGTTGACTTGAAGTTGAGTTAAAGTGGTTGCCTGGTGTGCCTTGATCCTGCTTGTGAGTGTCTGTGACTCTGTTGATGCAGACAAAAGTTGAAGTCCTTTTAGAAGTTGTGAGGGAGAAAAGTATCCCTAAACTCCCTGAGGGATATGAAAGTAGGAAAGTCCACACTGGGTAAGGTTTTCGGAATTAGAAAATTACATTTGTATGTCAATCTCAAAGCTGTAGATGGAGCTGAACAACAGCAATTCTGTCTTGAACATACAAGTTAAGAAATACATTGTGGGCATCCCATAAAGAAACATGTAAGACTGTGTTGCCTACTGTAACACCTCAAAGAGCTTCTAGAATAAAACAACTGTTATTTGGCCGTTTTCCAGCGTCTTATTTCTTTACTAGGCCTAATAATTTATGAGAGCCAGCCTGTGTTGCCTATGACTCTACAGATGGTTTACCATTAGCCTAATACTGCCTTTTCTTTTGAAACACAAGTCTTTGGCAGGGGTGGAAGTAGACAAATATTTATCCTTTAATGTAATGAGTCAAAGCTCTGTGAGAGGTTTGTGGAAAATTGACAGATCAAGTCAAGTAAAAATATGAGAACTTTTGTCGCACCAACTCAGTAGCTACAATTTTAGTGTGATGCAAGGAGCATGTTTCTCACTTGGTAACTTTGCATAAAATAAAACTACCTATTTGTGCTCGTAAACTTTGCAATGATTTGTTTGAAGACCTCTATAATTCTGAATACTAGAGCAAGCAGGTGATGCAGATAAATTGCAGGACTCTTCCTCTCTGGGATCAAATAACAGTTTAGCAGTTGGTAAGTACTGAGGTAAGAGTACCTTGTTCCTAGGGTCATCCTATAAATATTTATACTTTCATAACTAGTTCAGAGGGAGGTGCTGTGGAGCCAATCAGTAGAAATGGAGAAAGGGAAGAAGTTTTAATGCAACCCATTTAAGAGAAGCTCCTCCGCCCTTATGATGGTTAGGGAATCACATTTCTTTCTAAATCAGTCATAATTATATTTTAACAATTTGAAATGGCTGTCTTGCTAAGACTGCATTAGAAGTTCAGTGTTGAATCTAGCCTAAAAAGTGATTCTATATATCTAGAATGTATTAAGTAGTAGAATAAAGAGAAAGTAATGTAATGCTGGCTCACAGTTACTGTTTAGAAGTCATTCTAACATTCAAATAAAATTAGAATTTAATTTTACTTTTGCTTTTTTCCCATTCTCGTTCAGAAAACTCATACTGGGAGCTTACGAGTGAGCAAATGAAATGTGCTTTGACAACCTATGAGTCAAACTAAAGGGATGCTTATTATATAGCACATGAAAAAAACATTCTTAATAGATTTTTCATCAAGAATACCAAAGTGACAACTGTGACTCAACCTTAAAAGCAGAAGTAGGAGAATACAGGGCAAAACCAACTAATGATAAGTGTAAAATGCTCTTTCATGTTGCTGGAAATAACTTTTCTACTTGCTCATTTTTAAAATAGCTCATCTGTTGGAAAGAACAATTGGGGTATTCAACCTGTAAGTTGATGCTGCTTTTCAAAAGGAAGAAACACATTAATTGGATTAGTTTAATTTAGAACCATTAATTGTTTAAGGGTCAGTCTCATTTTAGGGTCCAAAATGTTATTTACACATTCTAAACCAGACTGTTATTAGCTTCTTTATCAAGCGGAATTTATTGTAGTGTCAATTCATGCAGTGGACTTAAATTGCCTATAGTGGATTGAAGTATACCTTCCTAAAATTATTTTACTAATGCCTTTGTTTTCTAATTTGTACTTGGGGAAACAAATGGAGAATACTCCTGTTGTTGCATGGAAATTATGGTTGCAAGTGAGCTTGATTGTATCTTGCAAACTGCAAAATGTGGCTACTCAGGCACCGTTTTTGTTTGCATCTTCAACAAAACCTAAGAAATAAGAAGGACTTTGTTTAGCAGGTTAGTGACTATGAAGAGCCTGGATTTAGCTCCATTGCATCAGTAGCCTGAACTAGATTAGTTCTGTTTCTTTATGCACGGTACCTTTCTAACTAGGCCGGAGGGCAGCTGCTATGATGTTCATTATCACAACGTACTCAAATCTGTATGAGTCTTCCAAATGCTGCTAATGACAAATCGTGTGTATTACTGGAACCAGTGACTCTACCGTTTTTCTGTGGTTACATTTCAAGTCTTGAACTACAGCCATAGTATATTCGAGCTAATCTATAGTAATGAGTAATTCTGGTTATAATTTAGTTTGTTTTAGCTGTATTTGTATAGTTTAAAGATCATACCATGTCGCAATTTATCACTTCCTACCATCAATTTATGTAAACCAAAGTAGTAGTAAGTGCTATTTCTGGAGAGAAAATATATCCTAAAAGATTCCATTGACCAATATTTCCAAATATCAGAATAATCCATCAGTTTTCATGGACTTTTTTATTATTCCTTTCATGGAAACTGTATTTTCTTGAAAAATATGACGACTTTATTTTAACATGTCTGAGTAGAAATACAATTTTATGAGGCTCTGTCCCCAAAATCTCCATACTCCAAGTTTCACCTTAAAAATGCTGAGATTTCAGACATATTAATTGAAGGTATACAGAATGAAACAGCCTATTTGAATAAAACGATAATGAAGTTATAAGATAAATAATATCAGTTTGTCATATTTATAAATGTACTTTAAGTGAGAAAAAGACGGTACTTGATGGGAAAGTCTGGAAGTTCTGTACAGAATCAGAAAAGAAGTAGTAAGTGTGGTTTGACTATTCATTTTACCATCTTGTTGTGGCATGTTGTTGTAAAGTTTAAGGGACAGGTCCTGCACATACTTACACAAGTAGTTTTCATTCATGGAAGAATTTCTTTTTGAGCCACTGGAGCTACTAATGGGAATGAAGGATATTTTGTCTTTAGTGTTGAAGTTTTTGCACAACTACAATATGTTTGGAAACAGGACAGTTTAAGAATCATTTTTACAGCATTACTGTCTTTGGAGGGACAAAATTAAAGGTTCTGATTTAGTGTCTGTGTACAGGAATAATGCATAAAGAGTGCCAGGCATAAAGTACTTTTTGATGCACTCCTGAGAATGACAAAATTGAAAGCCAAAACCTGCAGAAATATAGCACATGGCCTGTGATATGGGTACAGAGAACTAGATAAAAGTTTATGAAATGCTTTGGTTAATTTATTAATCAATGAATTAAATAATAAAAAAATCATTATTTACCCTTCTGTTTGTGTTAAGGTGAACTTAATTATATTGGCATCAGAAGTGAAAAGAAGATTGGAATATCTAAATATTACATGGCTGATGAGACCCTCACAAATCTGTCACTGTCTGATAACCAGCCTATACAAATATTTAAGTAGGAGTCACAGTAGAAGTTATTGCCAGACCTCTGATCTGCTGATGGACAGTCCTGTGGGAGAAAAGAATTACATTACACAAGCACAGAGAAAAAAATACAAAGACTGCTCAATGAAGCTACCAAATCCAAAATCCTACAACTTTCATAGTACAAATCACTACATGACCAAACATGGCTCTATGACAACTTAATTTGCAACAGTGAAAGAATAAGGATAGCAAAAGCCCATGTGCAATTTTTTTTATATACATGCAATTTTTCAGTAAAGGAGGAATAAGTATAATAGGGAGGTACTCCTGTGGGAGGTTAGTAATCAAGCTCCATGCTGTAGACTGGAATCAGGAGAACTCTGTTCCTTGCAAAACTGAGACAGTAGTTTGAGATCTTATTATGATGAAAGTAAATAATCTCCCCTGATCTCACTAAAGTGAGTCATGCTAAATCAGAAAAGGTAAATTTGACCATTTTCTACAATCATAGTTTTTAGCTCTGATACTTTTTTTTGCCTCCGATAAAACAGAGGGAACATTTTCATTGAAAAAAAAGAAAAACAAGCTTGAAAGTGGGCTACCAATGTCCTCCCCTGTCTGACAAAATAAAGTGTCCTTGAAAGTACTTCCATTAATACTTTTCCTTCTTTCCCTTCATGCATTTAAACAAGCTGACACCTTACCAAGTTCTGCTCTCAATAAGGTTTCCAAAGGCCTAAGTACTCATAGGCCTTCTGAGTTGCTGGAGGTAAGTGATCACCATTTGCAGAGAAATGACGTGTGGAAATTTTGTCTCTGGCTTGACTCATTACAAAACCATTCTCCTTGTGTTTTCCATTGACTGAACACATCCACTATTGTTATTCTGTAAGCTGCACAGTTTAGCATATAAATAGAAATATTTTTTCATGGTACTATTGTTCATTAATGAGATAATTATTAAACGGCTTTCCTGCTCTTAGTAAAATACAGAGGTGTTGAGATAGCTACCTCTGACTTTTCTGGGAGCTGCCCCAGATGTATTCATCATGTTTTATTTGCTATATACTTTATAGTTGATAGTGCAATAAGACTTTGCTACATTTTGGTTATTAGTACGCTAATCAGGCAGTTCTCAAGCATAATTCATGCCATTTCTTGGCACTTGGATAGCAGACATATATCAGCAAGGCTTCATTTGCCTCATTCTCAAATCTGCCACAATGCATAAATTATGTATTATGGAGTATTATTTATCTGGACTCATGTGTTGCATCTGATATATCTTATTCTAATCTGCTGGTTTGTGTTCTGTTAAAACATAGGTTTAGTGATGTAGAGCCTACAGGTGCTTGTGGTTAGAAGTTTTTCCTTAGGGAGGTGGGAGGGGGTGCTGAGTGCCTCGCGGTCCTGTCGTGAGGAGAGAGTTCCAAAATAAATATCCTTTCTTCCTTCTGTGTAATAATATGATAATAGAGCTGCTCTCTTCTATGATTTTAGGCCTCTTAGATAAGAAATATATCTGTGAAGTAGTCAGCCCATTACCAGACAGAAATCTCTTTTGATCAATTTATTTTTTTATCAGAAGATAGTTATTTTGGGGCAGGCTGTCTGTCTTTTAATTAGCAGAGACAACATCAAAGGTTTTGGACGCCATCCAGTATATAATAAGGACATTCTGAAATCTCAAAGATTTTAGCAAGAAAACCGCCTCAATCCAAAGGGAAATTCATGGCCGAATGAATGTGCTTGCTGAGGAAAGGCATGAACTCCCCGGGAGGGGTCTAGAGGGAGAGGAATACTTCTGAGGAGGAAGGATGATGTGAGTTAGAGCATATATCCTTCCCACGGCAGAAGTCTTGCCTGAGGAGTTGAACTTCAAAGACATTTCCTGCAGATAGCCTTCCAAGTAATGCAGTGGCTGAGGAAAAATCCTGGGAGGAAGTTGAAAGAAAATTATCTTTTTCAGAGGTAGGAGAGTCAATGGCAACTCTGACTCAAGTGAGTCTCTGTTTTTATTGTTTGTAAAGAATAGCTCACTTAATGATGAAATTGATTTTGTGTCACTTTTTCTGTCTGCTGGCACTTTGGGGAGTAGGTCTTCAGACTGTAGCAAAATCACATATACTTTTCCAGAAATTAGCAACTAGATCTGCTGAAATGATGGTAATTGTTTTGGAGCATTCTGATTATTCTGAGAAAAATGGCAAGTTGTTGTTGAAATTATTTGCAAATAAAAAAAATAAGTACTGTTAATGGCCCAGGGAAAAGTAACTTAGTAGCTCTGTTTAATAACAGAGTCATTTAGGCAAAAGTTTAAAAGACTGTCAGCAAGCTAAGAGAATCAAACAAGTTTGTGGGAGATGTTTATATTTTTAATTTAATTTGTGTAAAGATAGTGACTGGCCTGGAAATAGATTACATGCTGATTCAGCAGTAATGAGGATCAAAGACTGAGGGAAGCAACAAAAATGAGTTATTACACAAATCTGGGGAAACACTTATGAAGTTCAGAAATGAGATTGCATCTGTAAGAATTATTGAATGAGAACAGTGTTTTTAAGATTGATCAGCAGAGTTAGAAATGATGAATTCAGATAGGGGCTTGAGGACATGCCTGTGTAGATGACATTTACAGCTCACAGTGGAAAAGTTTGTTTTTTCTATTTGTTTTAATAATTTTGTCACACAAAGGAAGCATGGAAAAAGTAGAGTTATAAGAGAAAGGAGCTTGTTTTGCTAGCAGCTAAAAAGACTGAAAGAGGCAAAAAAGAAATAAGGAGAAAAAGGGTAACCCCTCAAACAAGGGAGCTATTTCCTCATTGGTAACAACTATGAAAATATCAATTGTATACAGGAGGAGTGAGAGCCTGTGGAGCCTTAAAGTTTGCATATTCCATGGAGCTTTATCGTAAGGATATATACAAACTTGATAATAAAAACCCCCACGTTTCTCTGTGTAGTCCTTCAGTTTCAATCTGATTTCATGTCCATGTAATGATTGAGTAGGAATCTAGTCTGATGTGCACTGTTTTTGCTTAGAATCAGTTTGTGGAATACGGGACTTCAAAATCTGATTCAAACCTCTCCAGAATAAGCAGGAGTTAATGAGGTGTTTGAATACATACCCAACCTTCTGCACTAACAGGCACTATAGAACAAAGTACATGTTTACTAAGAGTGATTTTTGCTGTTTAGTGTCTATTAATCTAAACAGAATCATGAAGGAATATCAATATCAGTATCCTAAGGAGGAGAATTCAGAAGCCTTTTATTCGTGTATGGAAGATCTGGCATTTAATGACTCGGAACTTTATTTGAAGCAGAGCATATTTTACGACACCCCACCACCTCCCCAACAACAGCAGAGTTATGGGAAGTACTCATGCACTAGAACTTATAGGGACCTGCAATTGCAGTGGGTATTGTGCTTCCAGTTGCTCATTAAAAGTACAAGAAAAGCAGTTTTGTCTGGCTCCTGTTGTATCAAAAAATATAATCAGCCATGACATTGCACAAAGCAGGCTGATAAATGACAAAGCCTTTCATGTTAGGAATTTAAAAGGCAACTACTTTCTATTCTCCCTTATTCCATCCCTGTTAAATATATATATTTCATTGTGAAGATGTCTTTGATCACTTATGTTTTGTTCAAATGTACAGAAGTGTGCAACATCATATTAGGATTGCCTTTCTGTGCAAATTTTAATCACAATCAAAGATGTACATGGCATATTTGTTGCAAATGAAATGACTCTGCTATGCCTCTATCTCTTGCTAGATATATTTTTTATTTGTCTCTGTATCAGCTTTCTGTCTTGATTTGGAAATGACAGTTAACTTTGCAAAGCTAAAATGAAGATAAAAGTTTGACTGAGTGGGTTCCTTTTTATTAATTTAGCACAATTAATCTATCTGGAAGAAAGGAAGGAGGTATAAAGTAGACCCTGATATTTGGAAACTCAGATATCACTGTGTGTTTGTATGAAGAAAATCTGTCAGGAGAAAGTGAGAGTAAATTTTCATTTCTTCTAAGTAGCTGTCTCTGCTGTATCATAAATTATAAGAACCTGTATTGTTTCCATTTCTTAACAGACTGCTTTACATTTTCTGGATTCTTTTTTTTTTTTTTGCCACAAGCTTGCTAGTTTTTTACTCTTGTCTCACCATTCTCTTCAAGTACCACTTAAATTCAGCCCTAGGCATAATAGCTTTGTAAACCTATGACTCACATGTACTTTGAGATGGGCCTTTAGCATTTAAAAGCACTGGGTTGATTGCACTAAGGAAACAAAGATATTTACTGAGTCCATGTTCACCAGTTTCTTAGGGGAACTTTCCTTAAGCCAAGCAATCCAAAATAACTTTTTAAATTAATTTGTCAAACCAGCATTTATTAGTTAAATCAAATTTCCTATGTAGAGCTATGAATGAACTTTAAGACTAAATGTAAGGCTGTTTGTGGTGGGAATCGTTACACATAACTGAAATGGCTAAAATGTCCACATAAAGCTAGTAGTCACGACTAGATCCATTATCAGCAGAGAAGTAGTTATTTCTCTTATGGAAATTGTCTCAGTTGGAGGTGCTCATTGAAAAGGGCCAGCTGACTCAGCTACAGTATTGCCTGTTTCCTTTGTCTGTGAAGTCTTCATTCCTAGGCCAGGTGTAAATGTTTGCACTCTAGATGTCCAAAGCTAGCTGAGGTGAAACTTGCTGTCCACGTCAGCAGAAATAATAGGATCAATAGATCTGGCCATTTTCATGCTATACATATGGAAATGTTTTGCATGGTATTTATCGCTGACTTTGTTTACCTGGGGACAAAAAAAAACATTCTATGTACATTGTTGTTCTCATTTTCAAAGCAGAGTCCTGTTAAGAATCAGTCTATTGTTTAACTTTCTTTAGTGCCAGTAAGTACAGAAAGGAAGAGTTGACAACTGAAGAACAGGAGTGGAATTGTAGCCAGCAGGGTTCTTATTCTGTAGATGCTAGTGTAGGGAAACATTGATTTTATACTCAGAACTCTGCTGGGAGAGAAGCTAAGGAATTTATATTTTGGTTGTCTAAGGATGTAAGGGCAGCCTGAAGATCAGTTCCAATTATCAACATAATCCTAGCTTCTGTGTCACTTCTGACCCCTCTTCTATAAGTTGTAAAGCAATATCTTGTAGAACATATCCTTACCTTCTATGGAATTTTGATAAAATTGTTAAATTCTCTTATTTAGTTGTTTGGATTTGTTTGCTTTCAATGTACTGTTTTCTTAAGATGATGTTTCTTCTAGCTGATTATGTTCTCATTTTGAGAGAACAGATGGATAAGACCAGATCAGGACTACTACATCCAAGCTAAGACATCTCTGCATGTTAGTGACATATTTTGTTTAAAGTAGTCAAAAAAACCTGAGGAGAACTGAGGCCTTTATTTATGTTACAGGGACTCTGGCCATGCTCCAAACCCAAAACATCATTAAAGAAAATCCTGGTGACTTTCTAAGGTTTACAAATTTCTCTGTGTGTCATGCACCTATGGACATTTGATGAATGAGGAAAAGTAGACATATACCTGAAATTAGGCATTGGATGGAAACAAAGCCATTAGCGAGGCTTTAGTATTAAAATGTTGTACCTCTGCAGAGCAAATCGAGAAATGGTGTGTTATCCTGCAAGGATACAGAGCTACAGTGCATTTTGCAGAGGCAGAGTGGAGCTGTCACAGACACAGAAAAGTCATGAGCTCTCGTAAAAGTCAGACCATTATGCTTTTTGGACAAGAATGATTCAATTCATTTGCTTCTTTGTGTAATGGATCCATGCTTCCTCATCATAAGTTACCAAAAAGCATGACAAATAATCCACTACAAAATTCCAGTAACCACTTAAATAACTTGCTGGTATTTCTGAAGTTTCACAGTAGGAAGATAATGCATTGCCTTAGATTATCATATTTAACGATGAATAAACTGAGTTGGATATGCACCCTAGAGTATACAACAGATAGAGCTCAGAGATCATACTCATCAGCTTGTACACTTCATTTGTGTCTTTAAATGAGGTGCTTTGATCAATCACTGCAATAAACAGCATAAGGTGTAAGGAGTAATAAAATAATTTTAAAGCTCACCACAGCAAATGACAGGATATTCTCTGTCTTCGTATTAAGACATGAATTATCTGTGTTTTCAGAGTAGGATGTAGTGAAAACTGAATAATGCTAGTAGACTTAAGAGCTCATATTGTGGAGAAATGTGTTTCACAGCTGGTCAGGACTAAGAAGAGTCAGGGAGTTTATCTTATAGCTAGCTGTGAATCCCTAAAGGCATGCATGAAGCAGTATGATTCATGTAAAATTTATGGACTGCTAGTGGAAAGAGATCATCTGATCCCATAAAATTCTATCCTGAGTCCAATCTTTTTCCTCTTAGTTCTCTTTTTATAATGGAATCTATGTTTTGGAATGTTTCTTTTCCCATTTCTGGAAGATGAATTGTCATTCAGACAAGTGCTATGATTAGAAAACTAAGAGTGTGTATTGTGGTATAAAGGGTAGCTGTCATTGGCTATTTAGACAATGAGCTACAGTTCACTGAAGCAGAATTCAAATGATTCAGCACCAACGAGGAGGTAAGTTGACTTTCTCAGAGTATGCACAAAGCAATGGGAAGAGAGATTGTCAACAGAAAGCTGCAAAGCTACCACAGAAAAAGAAGGCAAGCCCTATTACTTTGTTGGACCACTCCTTCTTCTTCCCAGATCCGACTTGGCAGTCTGGAGAACACTAAAAGCTAGTATGCAGATGCATGAGTGAGGCTTACTCAGACAAGCAACCTGATTTAGCCTGGATCCCTGGCCATCACAGATGGCAGAGAAAGTTTGAGGTTAAATATTCAAGTTGGGATGCAAAACAGTAATGTGATTATGTACTGGAAGACATAAGAGGTACAGGGTCATAAGAGGTACCTGTCATCTCAGGACCCTAATGGAGATGAAAAGGAGGATTGTGAAGCACTGTTGGACAGCTGTTAACACCCAGGCAGGTTAGTCTGATGCCAGGACCAGAATAAGCCTTATGCAAGTCTTGCTTCAAATCAGCCAAAAGATAAACGTGGTTTATGGAAACTAGTGATTGATTTTAAAATGTTGTAAACTAGAGATAGTGATTCTTATCAAGCCATACAAAGGATCACGTAGTTCAACCATGTATTGTAATAATAAATGGACTATCCCTAAACAAGCAAAGCAACTTTTTAAGTAACTGCCATTTACATTGTAATCAGAAACTTCATTGGTATGCATGTTGCTTAGCCAGTAGCTACACTTCTTAAAGTTGTCTTTTCTGTAATATCAGACCATTATTTTATAAGCAAGGGATTTTTGCTCATTGTGATTAATAGCATAGGTAACAAAGCCTTTCTTTAAAACTCTTCCCAAAAACCAAATCAGGAACCCAACCTAAAATCGGTTGGTTGGTTTTCTTAAAAAATATATTTTTGCCTGATCTATATGCATGCATTTTTGTGAAAAAAAAAAAAAAGACTTAGCCATGCTCTGTGTGTTTGTAGGGGAGAAATATATTTGATAGTACTCTGAACTATTAATGAGTATATTTAAGTGTACATATAATGTATCTTACAAATTCTCATCAAGAATGTAAATTCTAAGTGTTCGTCAGATGTCATTTTGAATGTTTAATGAGATCCCTATTTATGATATAATATTAAACGTGAAGTTTTTTTCTCCACATCTGTATTTTTTTAGTAAACAAGAAAATTGTTGACAGTTATTCAAACATAGAGAAGACTTCACATTTTGTGTATGAACTCGTACGTGTATATATGTCATGTACATTGAAGTGCTTTGCATATACTTTCTCAGAATTGGCAACTAAAGGTATGGTCTTATGGTGCCAACACAGGTCTGATAATGCCACTAACAGATTATGTTACTGAAGATCTCTTAGTGGATAAAAGTATAATAACTTTTTTCTTCTGAATTTATTTCTCTGTTACTTTGTTTTCAGGGTATTACAAAAGCAATGGTAGTGGAAAATGAGGGGAGAAGAGGATTAGTAAGGTGATGGTTGCTCTTTTGGCTTTTAGTGTGTCACATACATGTGTGTACACAGAAATATATTTGAAATGCTGTGTATGTATATATAAAAAATTGAAATGCATAGGTGGTGTTAGAATTGATTTCTGATGTCATGTCAGTAAAATTGTTTTCCCGTACTTGTCTGTGACTACCGTAAATCAGAATGCAATATTATGCAGCTGAATTTTAGTTCATTCTACTTTTGACTGTCACTGTGAATCTGCAGTTTGGAAAAAACTTGAGAGGTTCATATGCAATCTTATAAATAAAGGGTGTTCTTTTTGCTCTGTTTGGTAATGCAGTTTACGTAGTGGAAATGTAACCATTTTGCCTCTGGTCTATTTTTCTAGTGTTCAGTCTAGAATAAAGATGATTGTTTCGATAAATAAGGATGAAGTGATTGCTCAGTTCTCCCTTTCCAGGCCTGGTGCTAAATACTTTTTCTGAATTTGAAACAAAGATGTTCATGATCTGCAGTACTGATAGATTCAATTTATTAATAGGTAGATTTCAAAATGATTTACATGTATCATAAGGCTGATCAATGCCACAAGCATTTTTGTCTGGGGAAAGAAGGAAAAGATGTTAAAGAACAAAGTAAAAAAAGAACGTCTATCTTGCTGTGTCTATTTGTATGAGTATGCATACTTTCCAAACCATTTGGAAAAGCTGGAAATTGTTTCTAGCTAGTCATGCTGATGAAAGGTGTAAAACCCCAAAAATGTTTGTTTGTTTTGAAGATATCTTTAAATCTGTGAATTATATTTTGTTTGTTTCCTTTAGACTGGATCTTTTCACGACTATAATGGGAGTAAACGGGTCGTGTTTTGCAATAGCTTTCAGCCATTTATGTGTAAAAGAGTGGATTTGTGTTTATGTAAAGTATGAGATATTTTAACAAACTGAAATGGAACAGTATCTTGTTCTTTAAATAGTCTGGTTACATCATCAGAGCTATTTTTAGAGGTCAGTCCCAATTTGATTCATTCAGTGCATCTTAAACACAATGTGGGATTTAATTTTTAACTGATCTATTAGGAGACAACAATAAGATTGAAAAACGTTGTAATAAGTATCAAAGCAGAATCTGGACATCTTGCAAACCCTTACCATGGACAGACTGAACACATCATGTGTAAGGACCCAGGCAAGCACTATAAAAGAAGTCCTTGGAGGCAAAGCACTGGGTCTTGCACTAAGTCAAAGACTTTCAGCTCTTTAGGAAATCACAGCTGTATCCTGTAACAGCCCTGTTTAAAATTGCTGCAGTATGACTATTTTGCTGTTGCCAAAAGGATTTGTGCCTGATGATTAATTTTTAAGCTCCAGTTAAACAAATCAATGAAATCTAAAATTCTTAAGACATACTCAGTCCCTTGGAGAGAGGAAAATGATGCTACTGTTCTGATTGCATGACTGTATTATCTTCTGATAGTTGGCTTTTTGGCTAGGTAATAAAATACACATTTTTTTTCTGCCCAGTGCCCAGTCTGACTTTCTGGAAGGAAATGTAACAGCAGTATAGAACAGAAAATGCAGTGGAAAAAAAAAAAGCTGTGAAAGGCTGTTGTGCAACAAACGTCATGGTGTCCTAGCAAAAATAGTTTAGAAGTAACATGAAAAACAATGTAAAATCAAGAAACTGTATGCTTGGTATCTGATGCGTGCAATGCTGCTCCAGTGGGTAGCTTTATGTGGTAAACTGGTCTGGTTTCAAAGCTAGTTGCCTCCAGGGCTGAGAATCATCACATAAATGTTTGGTGCCATCTTCACATCACTATATACTTTATCATGAAATTAGCCCTGAAGAACTTGACTGCAGATATCTCAAGTCTTTTGTTTCTATAAGTGGATAGTAGTATTTCAATGTCTTTACAATAAATAGCTGCTGATGCTCACCCAATTAGAAGCTACATTTTGAACACCATGCTGTCTTTAGGAGATAGAGGCAGAGAAAGATACCTTCTCTTGCATTTTAGTCACATGTATTATAAAGCGTTCGTCTTTGTTGTGTTCTTTTTTAAAAGAGCAATTGATGAAAACTTTTGTGCTTTTCTTGACTTACATTTGACTCTGAGTGAAAAAAGAAGGAAAAAGGTAATAGTATTTAGTTTTTTGTTTGTGCATTGCACTTTGAAAATAAAGTGCTCAAACAACACTTGAGAATCCAACCAACTGTAGTAACTGATTTTTTTGTTGTGTTTGGAAATGGGCAAATTACTACAGCTATTTTCCTACTTTAACTCCTTATGCTATTCATTGTAAAATATTGTATGTGTTCTTTTATGTGTTTACCAAGTTTTTGTGATAGATTTTTTTCAGACATGTTAAATGCCTTCTAGCTTCACACAGAGTTCATAAATACTGTGCTTTGTAATCTGTCCTACAAAGAAATAATAGATTGTTGCTCTGTTGAGTATTTGGCAGTATTGTGTATTAATACAAGAACTTACTTGGATTCAAAAGTTAACCAGCAACTGTTAGAGACAAATTCTGATAATTTTACAAGACTTTAATAATTTTCCTCTTACCCATCTCCAATGTAATGCACATATGCAGTTCAGTGTGAAGTGTGGTATTTTTAATATCATGTTATAAACATAGGCATGATACAGAAACACCAATATCGAGTATTAGTACAGTTATAAACTAATAAATATTTTATTTCTCTCAAACAATTTTTAAATGGTTTGTGTATTACTGAAACATACAACTTTTCTTGTTAGTGGGCCTCTGACCTGTTAAATGTAAAATATGATGTATTATTTGGCAGTAAGATGCTGAGCATAAGATTTTGGATCTTTGTTATGCATCAGTACCATTCGTAGCAAGAGGATGTATATTAGCACAGATGAATGAAAACAAGATATTTAGATGCTTTAAGAACATAGTTTAAACATTCTAGCATTTAGGCTGCAAGTCTTGAGACTTGGAAGAGGTATTTTCTAAGTATGCAGATACAGTTTGGTCTTTTTCTAGTATAATAAATCTGTGGCCAAAAAATGCATTCAATATTGCTTCTAGAGTATCTGGTATGTATTGTTTTATGCTGTGTTGCTATTAATTTTTTTTTAATATAAAGAGGACCTGAAATTGAGAGACTTATTTTCCAGGTGTTACTCAGGTTGTTCTTGAAATCACCTGTCTGGGAAGCAAGTCAGTGCTGATCCTGTAAGTGCTTGCCTCTGTCTTGTGTGATTTATACTAGAATGACATAACTGATCTGAAGTTAAGTGAAATCACTGACAGTCTGTTTCATCTGTCATGAAAGTCAAACATTAAATCAGCATGGTTTGATTTTTATGAAAGCATAAGTGATTCCAGAGTATGTGTTTGCTCCTGCATCCTGTAGTTGCATTTGAATGTATTTTACTTACTAAAATCAAGACTCCCTAGTTCTTCACTTTCCAAAATAAAATAAAGTAACAAGTCCTATAATTGTTGCTGGAATGAGCAGTTAAAGAATGTTTTTAGTTTAACCAGATAATGTCCTACATAATGAGACCTTGTCATTTTATCATAAAGGCTTTATATCTCTTTACATCCATATCAAAAATATTGATAGGTGACCTTGATTTATTGAAAGGGATAATTAATTTCCTTAGAGTAAAAGAAGTTAACCTAGCCTCAGGAAGACTCAGGTGAATGTGCACACAAAAAAGCAAATTGTTTCCATTAAAAAAAGTATTTGCTGTTTGCCACTGAAGTGTATCAGAAATTCTAGGAAAAACAGAGGTGAAAAAAATGTCAGGTTTTGTCACAATTCTGTGACGCTTCACTCTATTTGCTGCATTCAACAGAGTTCATGATAACCTCATTTTTCATTTTCAGTGAAATTGTTTCTGACCATTGTTTGGAGAAAACCTTGAAAATGTGAAGCAAGGACACCCAATAGACTCAGAAAAGTAGGAGACAGGAAAGAAACTAGTTTTTCTGCAAATGAAGTCTCATAGTTTTTAAGGCAGTATTAGGATTTTTTTTCATGGCACTGAATTAGATATTTTTTTTCAATGCTTGTATTTGGCAGTGCTAAAATAATGTCGGAGACATTTAAGCACATTCTGGGAATAAACCATGAGGGGATTTTTAAGTGGCAACAACCAGCATGCAACTCTGTCCTGGCTTTTTTGGTCTGCCTGTGAGAACATCACCTTTTAAAAAGCAACGTTGATTTTGTAGAGTCATGATTTTAAAAGTAATTGGGTGTGCATGCAGAATTCTTCTGCTGTTCAGTGTCAGTGCACCTTTCACTTAGATCGAGTGGATATCAGTGTTGATCTTTTCCTATATAAAAAGTGTGACCTTGATAAAATGACCTGCATTTTGATATTTGAGTGCCCTGAAGTCATCAAGTTCCAGCAGCCAGACTTTGGCTTTAGGTTGATTGGGTTGTTTGATTTATAGTTTTTAGCACCAGTGGGAACTGCTACAATCTTGTCACGTGTTTGTTTTGGCAATTGTTGTGGAGAGTTCCTTTGATTCGTGCTGAGGTTATCAAGAGTTTCTCTCACTAAAAACCAGTAGACTTGTACTAGCTAAAATATAAACAAATGGAAAGCCCTGACATGTTGTTTGTCCTTGTAATTCATTATACCTTAGCTTTATGGGAAGTTTTAGTAAATCCACATTGGAACTACTTTATATCATTAATAAATCACTACTTCCCAGCTGTATGTTTGCCAACTAACTATTGCAAGATAAACGTGCAGCACGAAGAACATCTGAATAGCTTGAGATGTCATTTCAACTGAGGGATGTGTTAACTGGAAACATGTATTTCTTCTGCATATTTCAAGCATCTCAATCACAAGAGTGAACAGTTATTGATGTTAATAATAATTGAGATTCTGGAGAACAAAAAGTGGAGAGGGGAAGAAACAGTATAC
Source organism: Dromococcyx pavoninus (assembly GCA_033558185.1). Lineage (NCBI taxonomy): Eukaryota > Metazoa > Chordata > Aves > Cuculiformes > Neomorphidae > Dromococcyx > Dromococcyx pavoninus. The sequence goes on along the minus strand of JAUMJL010000389.1, from coordinate 1,266,515 downwards.
ACTTGATTTTTTTTACAGTTATGTGCTTGAATCTCCTATGCAGGACCTCTCTATAATTGAGATCAAGTGAATCTTAACTAAACTTTGAAGTGATTTATTCATAACGCTTGAAATTTTCGAGATCAGCATGGAGTTATTGAAGAGTTGTAATAACTGACCAGTGGAAGTTTTATCCCAAGGATAGAATATCTTCCAATGTTTCCAAGATTATTTTAAATCTGATGTGTGATGTATCTCTGGCTGAAAGGCTGGATGATCATTCTGAAGTATGCTACCAACTCCTCCTTATATGGTCAAGAGTCAGGCAGGAATAAAGTGCAATAAATATCTTCTTGCAGTAGCTCTGACAAGGCTTTCAATGTTGGTCTTTTCTTCAGTCTCTACAAACTAATATTAGGCCTTTTAAGGAGAGAGAGGAAGCAAAAATTTTATCTATTCCTCTATTTTAATTCTATTTGGAGAAATTTAAAGAGTGCTTGGTGAGGTAGTGTTTAGGTGCATTAATCAGTTAAAATATTGGGTGGAAGAGACCCAGTGACATTGAAGTACAGAAGAAAATATTTATGAAGCTTTGAGGCAAAACTATTAAATATGCCAATTTATGAAAGTAACTTGATACTTGGATGTTAAGTCTTAGTGTCTGATACCTGCTTGGTAGTGTTTAGGCTGTGCTATCGCTAATTATGGAGCAAGCAAGCAGTGGCAGATACTTGGAGAAATGTTTGAAGACATGCTGTTTATCACAGGTTAAATTCTGTCTCAAACTACGCCAGATCAACTTAAGGCTCATTAATTCTTTTGACAATCTAATCTTCTATAAGTGTTCTGCCTCTTCAGGGAGGATGCTTTTGGTTTAGTAAACATTTATCAACGCTAACATCTTTAAAACTGCATCCTGATCTTTATTGTTTAAAGATAACATTTAGTGTCCTGGGGGAGAGAGACATGAGGGGACTGATTGTGTTCTTTTATTTCCCCAAAGACTCAAGCAGAAATTATTTATAATGCATTCCTAGCTTTTCTTGTTAGAGGGAACTATTGTCCTTTTAAAAGTGATATTTGAATGTTTAATTATATTTGATATAGCTACAATGTTCTCCCAAAATTTACAAAATAGTTCTTCTAGCACCTTGATGCAAATTATATAATATAGTTATTAAACATAGATTATCTTTTGAAGGAAAAGCAAAGATTAATGACTCAAACCAAAGTGACAAATTAGATGTGTGTGATGAGATGCAGTCTTGCAGTGATGTAGGAAATGGAACCATAAAACACTAAAACATATTAAAATAAGATTAATAAATCAACATGCCTAAGTAAAAAAATCTAGCTGCCTGTTCTATGTAGGGGAAGAGAAATACTTGTCTTCCACGTATTAAATAGACATACAATGACTTTTTAGAAGTCTGGCTGGCAATTGCAGTCTTACCCATTTTATAGTAAACCTGTCTGCAACTTTGCCAAAACAAAGTCCTCCTGGGAAAAGAAGACACTCTGCAAAGTCTGTTCTGTAGAGCCTTCCTGAAAGTTTTAGAAGTGTATGTAGGTACAAATAAACTTTATTGGTAAATCTTATCTATACAGACCTAAATCATTTGCCAGATGTGCATGAAAGGAATTTCTCCCCAGTCAGTGTAGTAATGATTGTTGGCTTTTATTTTGCTCTCCTATATAAAATAAGTTTCAGTCCACTTCCTGGAATAACCCTGGGTGTTGTGTTCAACACATTTCTATCTTTATGGGTAATGCAGGTAGGATGACACTACCTCTGGCTGAGAGCTGGAGCCCGTTTTGGGGCTCTGCCTTGCAGCTTGTGGTGTTATAGGAGCGATAGCAGCTGCTCCCAGCTTCTCATATTGGGCAGCAATTCAGGAGACAGGGGCCCAGCTTCACTTTGTATGAAGAGAACAGTGTCCTGGTTTTAAACTTCAGATAATGGTGATGTGAGAAGCTTCTGTTTTTGTGCTGGCTCCACTGTCTGAGCATCTGTTTCCACTCTCATTGTGTGATGGGGCAGCAGATGGGCCCTGGCCCACTCATTGACCTGTTGACTGAAATGCTGGCAGTGCATGATGCAAAGTGACATCTTCAGATGTGGTTGGTATCTGATGTACCCACAGACTTACGGAAACCTTGACTTGTGTTGATGCTTCTATGGAAGTTAACGTCCTCTAAGGATCTATGCTATTTTCTGCCTCTATGAGCAATGTGGTAGCAGTAATACTTGTATAACCCATAACTACTACATACTCTGTCTTAAATGTGGTGTGTATTGTTATCTGATTGCATGCTCTACTCAGATGAAAAAGTGGGGTTTTTTTGTTTTATTTGTTTAAGGAAGAGTTACAGGAAGATAAGCAGTTCTTTCATCTTTGCCTTATGTATAACCGATTCTTCTGGTAGGTTTATTTTGAATGGAAAAAGCTGAATTCATTTCTAAATTGGTAGAAAATGAGATCAGTTAATGTATAAATTCATACTGCTGTGGATACATATTAAGATGCTTTAATCCTTAGATAAATGAGGTTGTAGGCAGGACTTCGTGTACTTATCTGCATCACAGGAAGAGGTTACTATGATCACCTTCTGTCACCACCCTTCTGCGGCTGCTTGCTAAAAGCACTGCTCACATGAATACTCTCTAAAGCACCCTTTAAATATGTAGGTTTAAGTAGATGGAATTGGTGGGCTGATTTAGCTCATTAGTTTCTTCACTGCATTAGGTGAATCTTGGAGCACTTGCATATGAAGTGTCTGCCAGCAGATTAGTTGAATGTTCTGTCTACTGGAAAATACTACTTAGTAGATGAGTATTACAGCTTCTTCCACTGAATTAGCTAGATCTGGAAGAATTAGCTAGATCTGGAAGAGTGTATCTGTGTGGCCTTTTTTCTTCCCAATTCTATTGGTAACTTTGACCTTTTAGAGACAGTATATTGACTTTTTATTTTTCTTCAGAACAGGAGTCATGTGAATGTGCACTTTCTTAAATTGTCTTGAACTTGGTTACGTATGGTGGGTCTAATGCATGAATAGTGTGTAATGGCGTGTGTTTTAAGTGATATGACTATGGAAATACACAAAAGTGAGTTTAAATACATGTTAGGACTGTTTAAGTCTGGCTAATGCTGGGGAATCTAGCAGGTATAAATAAAAAGACTAACTTTTTCTATACTTGTCTTACCTCTGAGGCAAGATTCTCAAACCAGTAGAAGGTATGAAGCCTACTGAGTTCACCTATCCCCATAATTTGCTGATTGCAGATAGTATTCTCTAATCAGACATTTTGTGTACACTATACAGTGATTCAGTGCCTGATTACTGCTTGTGGCTTTCTTGCTAATTGCTTCATATTCTTTTTTGGAATGTATTCCTAAAATCAAAGCAATTTATTTCCAGTACACGTCATTCAGTTTAGTTCATTTTTCATTGTGTGTAGCAGGTACATCATGAGAAAAGTCCGATTAGATGGCTGACTGCCTAGTATATCTCTGGGTTACTGTGAATTTAAAATGACATTGAAGTTCATTCCAAGTTATTCATGTTTTAATGACCACTCATTTGACTTTCTGCTGAAGGTCGGGAACAATTTCTTCCCTACTGCCTCCTGGCTCTCTAAGGCAGAGAGGTTGAAATAATGAAGAAATATTGTACCTATCGTTTTGCTTGGTATCTCTGCCTCCCTACTTTTTTCATGTCAGCACCAAGTAATTTGCTTACTCTGATTGCTGTGAGGAAGGAGCCTTTCTCTGCTTTTCTGCTCCATGTTCCACTCATCTACACCGGCATACAGACCACGCTCATACAGGTATTGCAGTCTGGAGTAAAACTGAAATTAATGTTGCCTGAACATATCTGAAGGAGAAATTCATGTTTTGCAAGTGTAGATACACTTTCTGCATGGCTCTAAAAGCAAAATCAAGCCTTGAGTATTTCAGGGGTTGACGTTACTGGACGAATTTAGAGTCAAAATAGACATAGGCTTTGTGATGGCGTTTTGTCAAAAATGCTGGTTTTTTTTTTCAGCAGTCTAGTGGTATTTGGACCTTACTGGTGGACCTACTCTTCAAAGAGTGTGGGTTCTTCCTGCTCAAATGCTTCCTCCTTGTGCTACCTTAATATCTTAAGTATAAAATACCATATATTTTAGTCCTTCATATATAAAAGCTGCAATGGTTGTAAAGATAAGCATTCAAATATTTTGTTCAAGGTGTTGACATAGAGGTAAGTTGTGTGAGATTGTACTGGAAGGTTTGGAGACTGCATGTTTCAGTAAATGAGTATTTTTTTCAACTAAGGATTGAGACCTATTAAGGTTGTGGAAAGATCAGCAGTTCACTTCCATTAAGATGTGGGAGTGAGTAAATACTTGAAGAGAGTAATTACAGCTTGGTTTTGTTCCCCTGTTGAGGAGAAATGGAAGTGCTGATGCCTGGTGAGGAGGAAGGCTCGAGGGAATGGAAGGGTGGCAGGAAGACTGATGAGGCAAAACAGGCTGCATTTTAAAAATGTTTAAAAAATGTTGTCATAGGTGGTTGGACAAAGTTTGATGTTACCTTGTGATAGAGGAAAAACAGTGTGGAATAGCTCAGTGATTGATGACTCACTCAAGATTCAGTTAGGAAAAAAAAATCCTTTTTAAATAAACTGCATTGCACTTGAGATGCTCTGATACTGAACTGCTTCAGGTACAGAGAAAATACCATGCAGGCTTCCAGTTTGGGATGAGACTGCTCCAAAACTTGGTTACTGCTGGCTGTTTGTTTCTGGCCATAGCAGTGGTCCAAATCATCATGTTGTTCACATATTCACATTCCAGAACTTTGTATGTAGCCAGAAGGCTGTTTAGCTTTTCTGTTGAAGAGCAATGCATTGGCCATCTGCACTCTCCTCTCCTGCAGACTGAACACAGCTTTTCCTAATGATTTCCTTTGGAGAAGAACTTAAAATCTACAATAGATGAAAGAATGACTCACAGTTGCACAGTTTAGCACATACTGTGCTTATCTTGATAATGGTAGGATGCCTTGTTTTGGGTTAGGATTTGGCTCACTATGGCTATCATCCTTTATTTTTATTACAGAGATGCTGTTACCTACAGTGGGACTTCTTACAGGATGATGGTAGGACATGTATAATCCTCTGAAACATCCTTAAAAATACCTGCATGCCAAGTGCTTTTCTTCATATTAATTGCTTACTTTGGAAGAGGGCTCTGGAGCACTGGACCGACTCCAGCAAAGGACTTAAACCTTGACTTAATTGTAGGCAAACAAATATCTTCTGTTCATGCAGTATGGTTTTACACAAATCCAAAAAATTTAGTAACTGCCCACAGAGGGGCAAAGTTTTAACTATTGAGGATTATTCAAGTCAATAGGAATGTGTTAATATGCTTAATGGTAAACAAATTAATAAGTGCTGCCTTAACATACAGCATTTAACATCTTCAGAACAGATTTTTCTGTTGATTTCATGTAAAACAATGATTCTGTAGTTTTCCATCACCTGTGTTGAAGTTCAGCACAATGTCTTCATGTGACATTGCTTTAAGAGCTGTAAAGACAACCTCAAATGTAGCAGCAATCACATCCTAATCATGTGGGTTATAAATGCTGGGGTTTTTTTAATTTTAGCACTCAGCATCAAACTTCTTTGTGGGGACATGCCTTTATAATAATAATGTGGTATGGAGAGTGTTATGAATATGTATCTACCAGTAAATAGTGATTAAAAATACATTTGGCGTCTTGGTGTATTACTTTTTTGTTGGCTTTGTTGCTGATCTGTGCCTTCCAGACACATTCTGAGCTACACTATACTGTAGACAGAATAAGAGAAAATTCCCATTAAAGAGGATTACAAACTAAGTAGAAAAGATGAATAAATGATGGGAAAATGAAAGTATCTCCATTTTACTGGTGAAGTTATGAAGCTTGGAAAACTGTCGGGAATGGATTTTTACACAGCTTTAGTTTAACAGCAATTTAGGATTTATTAATAGTTTGAGGTAGATCACAAGATTAAAATGTGTGCTTTTAATAGTACTTAATCATCAGCCAATTTAACAAAGTGATTCAACAGAATTTGTTACAATCAAAACAATGTCTTCATTAAAGATTCAAGAATGACAAGGTTCACATTAGACTTACTGCTGAATTAAATCAAATTGCACGCTCATAGATACACTTACACAGAGATGTATGGGTATGCAAACACATAGACTAACCTATGGCCAAAATTAGGACTTCTTTTTGATATGTCCAGATCTGTTCCCAATACTCTGGTAATGTCTTGCCGGGTATGCTGGGAATATGAGGATTGTCCGTGTAAACACATGCTAGGCAGCCAGCGTAAGCTACTCCCAACAAGACTGAATGATCTTATCTGACTGCTGATGTTATTGTGTGACATTATTGTGCAGTGCTAGTTGCACCCTTTTCAGAGACCAATTGAGGTCAAAGAAAACTAATTAATTATATAATTATATTATTATAATTATATAAATAATATAAGGGCTGCTGTCAGTCATAAATGTGAGAACACAACTTAATAGGAGGCTATGTTGGTGAGAGCAGTTGCTTGATAAGGATTTTGAGTTGGAGACCTAAATTGGGATGAGATTTGCAGTCTACCAAAGGCACATAAGTTCTGAGTGGGGTATAGTAAAATTATACCAACATTCATGTCCAAAAGGATAGGTATGTGTGTTATTAGGACCATATTCATGTTTTATTCCTTCATAGTCTGTGGTAATGTGTAAAGCTGTCATACAATCCGTGTGTTTTTCAGTTCCACATCCTATTGAAATGGTACCTCCTTCTATTCCCTTTAAAGACAGAATTTATCAGTCCCAATCTTCATCCCTCATAATCCACTTCCATCTATGAAAGGTAGCATCATTTTGTAGCACTGTCACAGATATTTAGAGATTTAGTGATAGTGTCAGGTGCAAATTTGTTAAAAACTACATAAACATTAACCCATGGCCACCTCATTGTAAAGAAGTTCCATATTTTGCACACAGACAACAGCTCTATGCGATGGCAACCCCAGAAGCAGTACACGTTAACAGGTTGTGTTAAGGTTGCTTTCCCTTATAATTATTGTTACAATAGATTGCACCCGCAACAGAAATGTGTGTGATGTGGGAGCCTGTGGGTCAGGTTTGTCAATGCGTGAACCACATTTGGTTCATGTTGTTATTATTCCTGCAGGAAGGATAAGCCGTCTTTTGATGGTTAACTCTATTATCAGGAGAGTTGTGCTGATATTGTTCCTGAAAAGGGAAGGTAAAACAAGTCTTGGTGAGGTTTTTCTTGGACTGGTTACGTCTTAGTGGCTCAAATTGTTTAACTGCTTGGATGAAAGACAAAAGTCCTTTTTCCTATTTGGAATATCTCTGTTCTGTCTCTTTAAATGTTGCACATCCACAAAAGCTTGTTTAGAAATTCTGTGAATGCCAGTAGTCCTACTGAGAACTGAATCAAGCTTGAGATCCTACAGATGTGGAAACAGGTCATGGTATATTTTCAGATCCTTTCAGATTGCCAAACTAAAGCTTTTTGCCACAGGATATTGTCTGTTTCCTGTCTGATGTAGCAGTGGTGTTAAAGCTCATTAGAATTAATCATCACTTTAAATTGCTTTACCACTTAATCCCAGTGAGTATCACCCCCAGGATGCACCTTTTTGAATCTCATGTTTTCTTGCTGTAACTTTCAGAGAGTTCTCCTCTAAGGTTTATTATTACAAAGGCTAAATTATTCCTGTGATGCATCACAAAATCCAATGTGCAACATTGCTGAACACTCTGAACGGTCTTTTCAGAACCTCTTCACGAAACCTCACTGAGGACATTCCAGCTTCAGGAATGTGTAACAGAAGGAGCAGGTGGCAGTTTGCCATCATAGTTTTGTGACATGCCTGGTTCCGGAGGATAGGGGATTCCATTGAGGAGGAAGCTGAACCATAATCTGTTGGAGTAACATAAAAATGTGAAACTGCTGCACAGATGCGGTGTTTGAACTCTTCCTGGCTCTGCTGAATTGTCATAGGTTGTTGCTGACTTAGGCTTCGCAATGGAGCTGGCTTTTACCCACCTTGGGGAGAAATGGATTTTTGTCTTCATGCGTAGATTAGTTATCTTTTGGGCTTTTTTAATGGGGAGTTTTCTTGGTTTTTTTGGGTATTTTTAAAAGGTGTAAATCTAAATACCTGCTATAACATGCAAATGCTGACACATATCTCATTAAAGTTCATGTCTAATTCCTGCAATTGCAGTTCTCATAGTAGCAGAATTAAACACAGAACTGTGAGGAGAGTCTGGACCTGGGATGTTTTTTTTTTAATTTTTACAGAGTGGGTTTCTGGACTACGACAACTAATACAAATAACATATGAATTCATTTATTGGAGTGATGTAATGATTCCGAAGATGCAGCATAATTCTCAACAGGGATCAATTTTCCATGGCCACTGCTTACTAGTCCCACGGTTCATTATGTCCCTTATACTCCATTTCTCTTCAACAGAAACACATCACAGAAGCGGTCAATGCATTAGAGTGATTCCCACATCAGTTACCATTTTTTATAAAGAGATTATTGTTATATTCCTCCTTTGAGGCATATTGTGCCATTTTATGACCAGAAGGCAACTGTAAATCTGCTGACATCACTGGAAGTTGCTTCTAATCTGCCTATTTTGTGTTTGTGCTAACCTGAAGGTAGAGGTGAGGTTAGTTGACTGCCTACAGGAACATTTAATTTTGAAGCTGATTTTTAAAAATATATTTAAACTATTATTTCAAAATAAAAGTCGTATCTGTACAGTATCACAAAAAGAATACTTTGTTTGAGGCTCACTAGAAGGTAGATTTGGTTTGCAGTCCCTGTTTCCCATGCCAGAAGATGCTGTAATCTTAATTATCTGGCTAAATTTCCTAAAAACAAGAGACTTTATAATCCAACATACCTCTTCAACCAGAACAATCATTCAGTTTCTTTTTCAGGAGGGTTTCTGTTGTGTACATCTCTAAAATCCTGAAGTTGTGGCAGAGTCATGAGATATGTTGCAAGTCTTCTGTCCAGTCAACATACTATTCATTCAGACATCTTGATAGCTTCTTAATGGCTGAAGAATTTACCGTATCTTCATGTATGTACTAGCTCAGAAAAGCACTTAAACTGGTGTGTAACTTCAAGTAGTCTAGTGAGGTTTGTCATACTGTTAATTTCATGCACAATTAAGATTAGCACTAGGTTGGGATCTTTGAAAATGTCCTTGAAAGACAACAAAGTTAACAGCAAAATAAATGAATGTTGTTATGACAATAATTCAGCAGTGTGACTGCAAAAAATTGCTGTGAGGTGTTGTCTTGCATCTGATATTTTAAAAACAAGAGACGAATATGCCAAATCTCTCACTGTATGTAGGGTGGAAGTGGAATAATATCCTTCAGACTTTTTCCAATGGTTTTCCAATATTTAGTAGCAGGTGAAACTAAGGTGGAGGACAAGTGCTGTTGAAAACGTTCAGTTTTGGTTTGTCTTTCTCTGCACAGTGAATGGAATGAAACATCTTAGTGGTTCTGCATGCTGCCTGAAACCTCAAATGCCCAAAAGGCTTTCTTTACCCACCTTTAAACACAGACTTTGACTTGATGTCTTTCATTCACAAAGACAAAAAATAACTAACGGGCAGTGATCTTGCTTTGGGTGATATATAGGGGAGCCTGCTGTCAATAATTATTACTGCAAATAATAATAAAAAAGGTAAAGCACTTAACTTTGGACAAGAACGAGTGCTGAATATTTATATCGGCTGTCGAAATCTGATTGGAACTGTGCTTGGAACAATGTAACAAATCTCTCATTGACTTTGACTGTGCAGGATGCAAGTATAAAATTACAAGTAACCATGACTGTATGTAGACATTGAAGAGAAATAAATGAATAATATGGTTAAATTGAAATAAAGCAGTTGAGGAGGTCTTCTAGTTGTACTTCCTGAATGTTTTTAGATATCTCTGTGCAAAAGCCCCCAAAATAATATTGCATATGTGAAGATTGTATCCATTGACTGTTTCTTAGCTCTATTCTCCGGTTTTGTAATGAATAGGGGAAAAATAATGCATGCCTATGAAATGTTTAGTGATCTGGTTCTGATTCATCTGGTAATGATGATGGGGCTTCCTCCCCTTCCTTCAAGTGCTAGGGCTCTTTGTGCTGGATGAACAGCAATTGAATTATCCTGCTCTGTATTTTGTAAATGTTTTAGTGCGTATAAAGAATATTGCTCTGCTTTTCCAGTATGTTGTATCTGCACAAAGATGCAACTGTTATCTTCAAGCAAAAAAACAAATTGAAAGATTGTTTAGAAATTCTTTCCCTCAATTTTTTTTTAAAGAGATCTGCTCTTGCCATCTTGGATTTAGTTGATATATTGTCCTGATGTGCAAGATGAAAGATTTTCTGCCCCTTCAAATATGGGTTTTATTTTCAATTTGTAAATACAGTTTTTTTCGAAGCTAATAGACTCTGTTCATAAAAAATTGAATAGTCTTTTAAATAAACATAAACCACATTCTTTTAAATAGTCTTGTTAAGGCACAAATCTTTTGGTTACATTAAGCAGATCGATCGGTGTTAGAAATTATTTCAATCTGAGGGCTAAGATCAGTATTAGCTTTTCAAAAAAAAAAGAAAAAATAGTCAATGGAAGGAAAGTAAATTGGTAAATATTGCAAGGAAACAGCTTTTGTGGGTCTGAATACACAAGTACACCAATTCGTGTGATGTTATATATATAGACTCCATTTTGATTAATGACCATCACTGAAATAGTCTGGGACGTTATGACTTATTAGTACTTCTCCACATATAATTTTAATATATTAAAAATATACAGTCAAACCAGAGAAAAGGCATTTCAAAACAACTGTACAGTGTAAGGGGGAAGGAATATGTTCTTATAATTTTCATATGGTTTCTTTTTTCCCACTACAGTTAATTTCCAGCACCACCCAATAGAAACAGCCTTTTCCATAAGAAAAATACTAATTAAAATAAATGATCTCCTACTTAAATTGTCAAATTACTTGGAACAAGTATCTCAGAGTAGAAGAGAAGATGCTAATTAATGCAATAAATTGTTTTAATTTCTATCTTTTAAACAGTCACTATTGTAACTAATGTGAATTATGGGAAAACTATTTTTTGAAACCTATAAAGCATGCTAAATGATCTCACAAAGAGACTTTATACTGAACCTATAACTGAAGATTCATATTGTGTGTTATAAGGATGAATGGTTTTCCACGGGAGAGAAAGACCAGCCTCCTAGACGGGTGCTGTTGTTGGAAGTCTTCAGTGGTTTTAACCTGTCATCTGTTTTGTACGCGCATTTGTGTAAATAACCAAGAAAATGTGCCTGTAGTCCTGTTTGCATGGGCAGAAGTTGATGCGTACAAACATTTTTATCTGTGTGGAACTAGAAACCACTATTTTTCTTTTGATTTCCTGTCTGGTTTGACAAACTTCCCTCAGCTAGCCAAAATTTCTGTAATAGGTTAAAACATCCTGGATATTGCATGTAACAGATTTTTGCCTTTGGGGCATGTAACATTAACCTTCCTCTGCCTTTCAGATGAGTTAGGACACTGTCCTGTTGTAATTGGACCAGATGTTTCAAAGTAACAACAGAGATTCTGCCTAAACAGCATGATTTAGATGACAGAGCAGTTCTAGCTTCTGTACCTCTGGACTGCCAAGTCAATTAAGAAGATGCTACTCTTCCATCATGGCATGCTGTAGTCTGGCAGCCAAGTAAAAGAATGACTGTAACTATGAAATGTAAGTGTTTGAGTTTTGAGCTTGGGGGTTTTCCTTGAGTCTCTGAGTGGAGAAGAGGCTCCGAGGTTGTTTAAATTAAGCCAGAAGCATGTCCAGACTGTGGGTGAAGAGCATTATTTTGGACAGTTGCTGAACATCCAGTTCAGGCTTACACCACTGCAGATCATGTTTTTTTTTTTTTTAATCCAACATCAAAATCTCTTGACAATACAATATCAAGCTATTTTTGTCCAAATATTACTTAAAATTATTTATCTACTTCAGAAAGTGTAAATCAGGAAAAGGATGTTCGTTAGTCGCGTAAATTAAAGAATATTCTAAATTTACCTGCAACTTCTGTTGATTTTAGTAGGATAACATTATTTCTTGAAATAAGTTTATGACAAAGATATATTTTTTTCCAGAGTAAGCCCTCTGTTCTGTCTAGAAAATATCTATAGATAGATATCTATAGATAGGCAGAATTTCATTCAGGTTCTGCTATTCCATGTTTGTCCCAGATGTTGGAGGAGTTTCGTCAATCAGGCTTAATGATAGAAACATCTGAGTATTCTCTAGAAATGGAGAACAACACAGTGATGAAATTCTCCCAATTTCCTGCTTAATGTTAGGTGATCTGCCTTGGGTTTTTTTCTCATTTTTTTCTTTGGTGATAAAAATTTAACCGTAACTTTGAAAAGGTGTGAATGTTTTCTTGCTCTTTATTTTTGAAGAAGTGTAAAGAAAGGGTAAAGATATTTACACGTTTAAATAGTCCTTGCGTAAGTATAGGCAGTATAAATATAACTAGAATCCTTCAAACATCGGGGGCTCAAAACTCTGAGAAAGAATACTAAGCTCGTGTACAGATGTAAATTTTCTGTGTGCAAGATAGTTTTGCAGGATTTCTCTGGGGTAGGGAAGGTGGTGCAAGTAGCTGCCCCATTAATACTATATTTAGGTTTCTGCTCTGAGGCTTCTTCACTTCCTTTCCCTTATGTTTTTGTGGTATGATAAATGAAATTAAACTCAGAATCTGCTAAGCTCATCCAAAATGCCTTCCTTGCTTTGACTGGCCAGGAGGAAAGAGAACAGAGAAAGTCCTTATATTGTCTTCTGATGCATTAATTTCTCTATTTCTGTAGTGACTGCCAAACTGGAGCTATAAAAATTGATAGGGTTTTTTTTTTTTTGACATCTAAAGCAACCAATAAGTGGTGAAATTATACAACAACTGCATGGTCTATCACGTCTGAAAGTGCTTCTCCTAAAATAACCTGTGGCCACTGGTGGTGGAGAAAAAGAAATGCACCTTCAAGAGCTGGGAATGCCAGTGTGAGAGATGTGTATAGTCCACTCTTAAAAATTGAAAAAAATACTTTTATAATACTGGGTTTTTTTAAAAAAAAAAATCTGTGTTACTATATCCTGCTTTTCAAAGCAAGTAGCTGAATGTGTTAATTACTGGGGGAACCTGGGAATCAAATCTGATGCTCCATCATGCTACAGCTGTGTCAGTGGCACTGTCAACTCATTTACTGCACTGTGTTTTTGCCTCACTGATGGCAATGTGGACATGATTCAAAAGCAGGTATTACAGATAATTTTATCATTTGCTTATTTTAGCAGCTTCTCTTTTAAAATTTGCAGCACAATTGTAAACTTTCAGTCATGATGACTTCATTGCACAAAAAATAAAAAATGTTATTATCTGACTAAGCACAGGTATATGCTTGGTGATTCATACCACTAATCTAGGCTGTATCACACACGTTCAGTATCACTGAAGTTCTTAGAGGGTGGCCATCCCAATTCTATCAAACCACTGACTAGGTTTCACACTTAGGTTCCTAATTTTCTGAGGTATCGCACCTGGCTGATAAAATGGATGAAGGACAGGGCTGCATGACTAAAGGATGAGGCGGAATTATTCTTTGTCATTCCTGGTCAGGGAATTGAGAAAGAAGGCCAGAAGATGGAGTTTTGTGCAACTGTCATAAGCTAGAATCTTGTTTCTGGATTGCTATGATATGTCAGCAATGCCTTCTTTAATGGTTTAACTGTAACTATTAGCAGCATAAAGTCATTACAGTAAGTACTTTGAAAACCAAATCCTGAAAATTAAATTTTTAAATTAAAAGGAACTCAGGGTGCTTAGCATGTGTATACTGCCTCAGATTTCTGAATGATGTTATCATGACAGTGAGGTATCTAGGAGAGAAGCAAAATCTTAGCTGCCTAAAGTCATTGTTGCTTTATAATTTCTTAAAAGTTTGTGTAAACTTCACATAGTAATTTAACTTTTGGTAGCATTTCTTGCTGAATTTGCCTTGAGATAAAAATTGTAAAGTGGGAGATGACAAAATCAGTCTTCATTTGCTTTAAGTTGATATCTTCATGCTGTCTCTCAGCCTAACACACAACAATTTCTGTACTGTGTACAAAACATAATACTCCCTTAACACTGGTTTCAACAAGAATAATTGAAGCATTTGATAACAAAGATTTATTTACACCTGTTTTTTTAAGAGTAAAGTAAAAAAGCCAAGGGCAATGACATGAAATTTTCATCTCATAAAATTACATTTTTTTAAGCAATCCTTTTTGATAACACCAATGTTTTTCCTGGTGGACTGTGGTATTGTCAGGAAACAATCATTTTCAGTTCTGTTTTGGGTGCTAACTGATTTATGCAAACAGATTGATAATTCTGTGCAAAATAAAAATATTCAGGAGTGCCTGCTTCAGCAATATCAATGTTCAGTTTCTAGGACCTTTCCATCCAAATACTCTGGTTTTACTGACTATTGATATACTGACCTTTAATCTGTTTAGTCTAACCTTGACTTTGCTTCAGAAAGTTCTGTAACAAACATTCAACTACTTCTATGACTTGCAGCATAAGAATGTGAGGAAAAGTGTGTTTTCTGCTACTCAGAAAATACTGGCATTTTTTCGCGTTACATAAGTCTAAAAGTCTCTCTTTTAGAGCATCAAGCTCAGCAGGAGGCATGAGTATGAGTAATCTGAGTTTTGCCTTGTTTGAAGCAATTGGTTTTGAAATAACAAAGCTATGCAAACTTGAAAATACTCATTTGTGGGAGTCTGGCAATATGTTCATTTCCTTGACATCTGAGAAAAAACACAAGTACAGAAGTGCTGTTAGCTATTTTTAAGTTCTGAAGTGGTGGTAAGGATTTAAAGTCTTTTTCTTAATGAGATTATTGACCATTTAAAGTTAGGCAAATTCCTCTCTATATGGTGCACTTACAATAATGTCATCATTGATGGAAAATTTAATATTTAAGTGATTTATTATGACGTGTCCCTATGCAATGATGTGTAGGTTCTGTATCACTTGTTCTGGAACACAGAATCAGTCATAGAATCATAAATGGTTTGAGTTGGAAGGGATGTTAAAGATCATGTTGTTCCACCTGCCCTGCCATGGGCAGGGGCACATTCCGTTAGATCAGGTTGCTCAAAACACCATCCATCCTGGCCTTGAACACCTTCAGGCACAGAGCTCCCAGACCTTCTTTGGATAACCTGTTCTGGTGCCTCACCACTGTCACAGTAAAACATTTCTTCCTAATATCTACCTCTAAATCCTTTTCAGGTTAAAAGCATTCCCCCTCATCCTATCTCTACACTCCTTGATACAAATCTCCTCCCCATCTTTCCTGTAGGCCCCCTTTAAGTACTGGACAGTTGCTATAAGGTCTCCTAAGAGCCTTCTCTTTCTCTAGGCTAAACATGCCCAACTCTCTCAGCCTGTCCTTGTGTGGGAGGTGCTCCAGCCGTCTGGTCATCACTCTAACAGATCCATGTCTTTCATGTGTTGAGGGCTCCGAAACTGACTGTAGTACTCCATGTAATGTCTCACAAGAGCGGAGTAGATGTGCAGAATTACCTTCCTCAACTAGCTAGTCACAGTTGTTTTGGTGCAGTCTGGGATGGAGCTGGCTTTCTGGGCTGCAAGCACACACTGCCAGCTCATGTGGAGCTTCTCATCCACCAACACCCCCAAGTCTTTCTCCTGGGGGATGCTCTCAGTCCATTCTCCTCCCAATCTGTAATTCTGCTTGAGATTACCCTGACACAAGTGTAAGACCTTGCACTTGGCCTTTGTTGAGGGCCATATACCTTAATAATCATTATGGACATTGCTCTCAAATAAAGAGCAGATTGACTACTGTTATGAAAGTTGGCATCCATGCTTAGCAGTTAGAGTGACCCATTTGATTTGCTTGGTCATAGTTTTGCTAAAAATGTAAAACCTGCACGTCTTTATTGGTCAGAAGATTTTCCCCATCAGTTCATCAGAGTTTTTCCCTAATATACTATAAATTTACGCGTGAGAAAAACTGCTCCAGAGCCAGGGAATGATGTGATAATGTAACAAGTAAGTAGCACAGGCAGTGTGTTTCTCAGCGTGAGTTGAGGATGGCTTCACAAGTGGGTGTGTTAGAAGCATGTTAATGTTGTTAGAAGTTAGGTTACTATTATTGTCCTATCTTCCACAAGATACAGAATCATGGATCTTTCCAGTTTTTGTTGCTGTTTCCTTAAAATGGTTGTTCTGCTGGAAATTTATCTTCCTAAGACAAATTCTCTGCTGCTATTAACAGTGCCATATTGATTGGCCACTGCCTGGGTACTGCTTTCAAGTGACTATATTTCTAGAAGTTAAAACCTGTGGAGCTGGATCAGTGAGAACAAGTGTAGAATACACAAAATTCTAACTTCAGTGTCAGAAAAGACAAATAGAAAATAATGAAGACTCACTGCAAATTATTCTGTTTCTGCAGTGAAATCAGAGGAAAAGTCTCTTCTAGTTTTTATAAGTCTTGGTTTCTAACTTTTTTCTGACTTCCATGTGTCTGAATATAGAGAAATCCGGGTTCTTATTATGGAGACATAAAAAAGTCTCCTTGGCTAAATCTAGTGTCACATGCAGTCCAGTATTTTGAGTGTACTGGAGGTAAGTAGAGGTAGTCTTGTAGACAAACTGCCTCGACATGTTACTCTCTTTATCTTCTTTTTGCTGTAATATCTTTTGAGATTAACTTTTGCTTTGTAACAAGATTTGAATAATTAAAACTAATATTTTTTTCTGGAAACAAAAAGAAAGGCGTTGAAATCACTAATGAGAGACTGGAATTTGCAACATAGTTTAGGAGGCTCAACCTTACAATAAAAGCATTAAGCAACTTGATATCATTACTGATTGCTGTACTGTGCTTCCACCATGATCCCCAGAAATGGAATTGGGACACAAACACTCAAGTAACAGCATGTCTGCAATGTGAACTATTGCTTATCTATGCAAATTTGACTGCAAAAGTTGATTAATGATGTCTAACAAAATACAAAATGCAGTAATTTGAAGAATAACCCTGTCACAGTGACTGCAAAGCAGAAAACCCTAAGGCAAAGCAAAACAGTAAGAGGAACAACAAAGATGCAGGCAAGTGTTCAGCCATCTCCAGGAAAGCAGGGCTTCATCATGCAGAACAGTTACTTAGGAAGACAAATGCCACCACTCTGTCCCCCCCGTCTCCTGTTTCTTCCCTCAGCTTTACATGCTGAACGTGATATGGTGTGGGATATCCCTTGGGTCAGTTGGGGTCTGCTGTCCTGGCTGTGTCTGCACCCATCTTCTTGTGCACCCAGAGCCTCCTCGCTGATGTGGTAGGGTTAGAAGCAGTAACAGAAACATCCCTGTATTACCAAGGGTTTCCAGTGCAAATCCAAAACATAGCCCCATATTAGTGAACTCTATCCCAGCCAAAACCAGCACACACACACACACTGTAGCTATTGTTGAACTTAGCACATTTCCCAGATGATACTTCAAAGATCTCTGAGGATTGTGGTGGTGTGTATGCTGTATCCTCTGCTCACAATAAATATAATTATCTTTTTCTACCAGTGATTATCTAATTAGCTTTTAGCAGTTGTTTGCGCAGTGGCTGTGTTAGAATGATGAAATGCCCATTGGTTATTTACATAGAAATAAAATCATGGTACACACATGCCATCATTTTTTTTCACTGCATGCAAATCACAGAGGTATGATAAAGAAAATAATTACAGCTTTATTTCTGGAAGCTATATTTAGGTGTTATCCTATATGTGGCATTATACTGTAATATTTATGAATTAAAAAATCTTACCATAAGGGTTGTTAAAAAGGAGAAATATTTTTTTACTTTTCACATGATCTCTTTACATATTCTGGTTGAACATAGGTGATTATGTGAAACAGTGTGGTCTTCATGTATTGTAATGCAGTTTCAGAGACTTATCAAATATAACTAGTAAGTATATTTCATCAACGATCTCCTAAAAGGGAAAAATAACTTTCCCCCTTAGCCTTGTGTTCCCTTTAAAAACATACGTTTAGGACAAAAATTACACCAAAGTAGACAGATTAGTTTTCTAGTTTAGTCTGCTAAATCTGAAGACCTTGAAGATTTCTAAAGTTGGTTCCTAATACAAATTAGCATTGAAATTATATTTACTGGGGGTAAAGATAAGCCCTTTCTGAACCCTTTGAAAGTTGCACATTTTAGGTGTTGAAGAAAAGTCAGTGTTATTCTATTTAAACTCCAGGACAGAATGACACTTCAACACTAGTTTGTGTCCAAGTTGAGAGCTCTTCCTGTGTGAGTTCTCTCACAAAACTGTATTTCATTATGATCTTGTTAATGCTAATGAAGTGTTGAGGGTGTAGCACAGAGGTCCTGGGAACTGATATTTGTATACAACAACCTTTGTATACTCTTTTAGTAGTCTCAGTGTTTAAAGAACTGAAGTCATGCTAAATGTTTTTTGAGGGATTTCCTGCTACCAGCTGCTTGCAAGAAAAAACGAAAAACAGATTGGATAAAAGCTTTCTGTAATATAAGCAAAACTAGATGAAACTTGAATATTTGAGACTTTTGATTCTGAATCATTACATTTTTATATCATACCACTCTTTAAGGCCAAAGTGGCTGCAATGAATGTTCTTACAGTCCTATTTTATTTGTACTACTTGTATTTCCTTACCTAATTATTTTTTTTGTCTCTCCTTTGCACATTACTTTAAGCTCTTTGATTTATCTCAGTATAGAAAATGTCATTTAAGAAATAGTAAACCCAAATATCTGAACGTTTTTCCAGTCTTATATGATATGTTTTGCACACTTTTAAATAATTTTATCAGTTATTGAAATAATTAACAATTCACTAACATGCTTACTGTAACTCAAATCTAGTTAGCCATTATCTTCTTATTCTGTCTTGTCACTCAGCTCTTTTATAGGCAGGAGAATAAAAGTGCCATATTTGAACAGGTGATCTTGAAGAGCAAATGGCTTAAGAACGAAATGTATTCATTTCCTATTGTCACATCACCTAAGGGTATAACTGAATTTCAGGTGTAAGTTGAGACTTCATTAGGAAAGCTTCCTGAAAAGCTGTTTATATAGGCAATATAAGATTAATGCTTTTTATGATAGCCTTCTTTTCTGCCATATTTCTGTTGCACATTAAGTGTTCTTTGATTGTGGACATAGAAAATGTACATTAAAAATTAAGTCATTGTTCTGACATAAGATCCCAAATGTCAGTTATATATAAAAACTTTTAGTTTGTCATAGTGAGCCAACAGAACTGAACTGGCCAGGCCATTCCCTGATGTGTTTTAAAGGAGTTTTCCTTTCAACTCTCAGAAGTATCTCAACTTAATGTATCCTTTTATGGAGAAATAATATTTCTGTGTGAAAGGAGATAATCGCAAAGGATGTGAATCTTTTTCAGAGACTTTGAATAATCAGTAGTTAACAATGCAGGCTGGACTTGTTGGGGGGGGCAGGAAAAAGAAGGATAAAATGGATGACTTCTCTGCCCTCACTGAGATATTTGTGAGAGGAGAGGGATGTGTTAGGGTGTAGGATTTCTCTCCCCATTGAACTAGGTGAACAACAGAAGGACTTCTCATTTTTCCTCCTCCAATCTCCATCCCCAATGATAAGGGTGACAACTGAACATAAAAAGACCTACTGATTTTGCCTATGGTGGAGGTCAGAACCTGTCTATATCATTAAATGTTCCTTTTGCTTTTCTGGGTGTCTGTATATTTACTTTCTTTCTCTTTTCCCTTTTCTCATAGATGTCATTTTCTACTAGACAATAAATACTGAGTACCTCTTTTTGTCATCTTTTATTTTGATTAGGCATGTGGTGAAATATTACGGAAATAACATATCTGGAAATGTGTTTTTTTTCAAAAAAAAGCAAAAACAATCTGCAAAAATGGAATAATACCGCATTTCATTTGCCTGACAACATTTACCTTGATAATTAAATGAAAAATACTAAGAAAAGGAAGACCTGATAGGAACTGTTCCATTTATTTGAACTGACTTTCAGTCAGGAACTGTTTATCCATACAGTTGGCATTAAAATATGTCAAGTATTTCACTTAAATGTAAGCCAGTTACGCAGATGATGATCATGGTACTAAAAGACAGCATATGGATGCACACTGAGATGAAAATACCAGAGTTTATCAAATAAGTGTTAAAATTGACTGAAAACAACTGTTTCATTCCTGACTGCAGGAATGCTGGAGGGTTTTACTTATGCTATTACAGAGATTATTAATAAATATTAGAATCAGGACTACATATATTCCTTTGTACTTTAAGCAACCACAGATCTAGGAATAGATACAAAAGGTCCAGTTTTAACATCAGACTTTATGCATTTTATGTGACCTTCATTGCTTTTTAGTTTTTCCTGTGTTACTTTTCCATGACTAACCCTGTATCCTGTGATCCTCTTAATGCTTTCACTCTGGACCTGGACTTCTTTTCAATTTGTTACACTTCTCTATCTTTGGTTTCCATTTTGCTTGCTCAAAGGATCTTCATTTTGAGGAGAATGAGGAGAGTTTTCCTTTCATTTTTAAAAACTTAGTGATACAAGATCTGAGAACTTCAAACAAGCCTCTTTTGCCATTCTTTGCAGTTAGTTTTCTTCTCTTATCATATTACTGCTCTCTATTTCCCTCCCTCTTTTTTCCTTTGTGTATGTCTATCAAATGGATGAAGAATCTCTCTTACTCCTTATCTTCCATTAGTCCATTTTCTTAAAAGCTCTTCATTTCTTGTTTTGAGGAGTGCAGCTTCTTGATGATGTGTGTGGTGAAACTACAAACAAACAAGAGCAAATACTTTACAACCAAGAGCCCTTTACTTTGGGTTACACAAAGTCTCCCAAAGGACTGAAGAAAGTAGTAAGAACAATCTGTGCACCGTTTTCACTGTGGAATGAGTTATTCTTCCCTCCATCCTGATGACATATTTAATACTGCTCCTTCTGAAGCAACTCTTCTTCCGCAAAGAACCTTGCGTCCTGAGGAAGAAAGTCTCACACAGTACCTGGAAAACTGACAAAAATAAATGAAGTAGCAGGAGTGTGACAAATGTTGCATTATCTCTCTCTTTCCTTTTTTTCCTCACTCTCGTGGTCCACAGTCATGTCTGGATTTGATATGTAAATATATGGTTTTGTGTTCACAGAAGTATGCAGAGAATATATTTAGTGGGCAGAACAGTAATCGGTAAGCCTAAAAAAATTAAATGTAGCCAGATTATAGTTTCTTAATTTCAGGCATTTAGATGTAACGTGTGATAGGGATGTTCAGTATTTTAAGCCTCAAATTGGCAAGAAACCACCTGGGGTTTAATGAACGAGCCAGTAACTTTTGGGGTTGATCTAACATATCTTTAAGACACAATGACTGTGGATAATAAAGAGTCACTTCTTCCCCCCCGCTTTCTGCTTCTCTTTCTCTTTTGAAGAACTCATTACAGCTAATTACCAACAAGGATTAGCTTCTTCAGTAGGTTATTCTTACAAGGTGTCATTTTGAGCTGAACTCTGACTTTGAACAAATGTAATCATCTAAAATAGAAAGCTGAGATTAATCAGCTAATAGTGAAAGAAACTTGATTACATAAAAGTGGCAAAGCATACAACCCTTTGCACTTGCAATCTATAAAATACTAATTAAAATAATTAAGAATATTTAAAAAGCTTTGTTTCCCACTCCACTTTTATTTTGGAAGTGTCTTGATTTGCTTTGCTTGAAGAGACTCTTGAACTATGCGATTGAGTTTGAGATAATCTGACTTGTGTTGTTCTTGGCTCCTATAATTAATGTATTGGAAGATACCATCCAGGACTTGGTTGTTTTGTCTCATTTTTGATCATACAGTGATTTTGGTGTTCTTACTGTGAAGAGATGAGAACTGCATCAGGTGAGAAAACGTTTTTCTGGTCGATCAGGGCCATGAGACAATTATGTGCATTTATCTTTAAAAATCCCATAAAACTCCCAAAACCAAAGCAACAAAACCCACCCTCCTGTCACAGATGGATTTTCAGGGACTTTAATGTAGCAGCAATTTAGAATTTATGGACGTATATCACAAACTGAAAATTTCTTTCCAAAAGCACTTAATCATCAGTTGATTAACAAAGTGATTCAAATGATTCAACAGGATTTGTTACAATAAAATGGCAACTTGATTTAAGAGCTGAAAATGCCAAGTTTCACATCATAGAAAGTATAAGGTTAAACCAAATCACATGCACATAGACACAACATACAAATACAGGTCAATACACATACACAGATTTTAATTTAAGGCCAAAATTACTCTCCTCTCGAGAGACTCCAAAGTCCACTTTTTTTTTCTTGCAAGCAGATTTCATGATGCTACCTTAAAATGATTTCTAAGTTTTAACAGAGAATCTCTTGGGAGAATGAGAATAGGAGAAATTTCCTTTCCAGATATGTTTTCTGTCCATTTCTTTCTCAAAATCACTTCTTCCTTCAACAGAGATTTCGTGTAATATTTTGTCTACAAACTATGATTAGTTTTCTGCAGTTAAAAAAAAAAATAACAAGATCCCTCTTCCTCTCTCCATTCTACTCCATTGGTGTTTATTGTGAACCCTCCCAGCCAATTTTTATCATTACTGTTCATGTCAGACAGAGCCAAATGGATTAATTTTACAGTTACTGGTATGTCATTTGTTCCTTGTTTTTATTGAGAAAAATATCTTAATACTGAAACAGTACAATTTTTACTTGTAGAAACATGGATGCGTTTATGATATTACTGGTGAATTTGTTATCAAAACCCCAGCTAGCCATTAAACTTAAAGGTTGATTAAGAGACGTTTTACTAAGTGTTACTTTTCCTGGAAAAACAAACACACAGATAATTGGTACTTGATATATCATTGATGTAAGTTGAGGAGCTATTATCTAAACACAAAAAAACTTTAATTTTTTCACTCTCCAAAATAACTATTTCTTTTATTTCTGGTTATTTACAGCTTTATACTTCACTGTCATAAGATGATATCCAGCAGATGTGGATCCATATATTTGAGATGAAAAGTGGTTCTTTTTACCTTATGATTTTTAAATTGAAATCTTTTGAGAAAATTAAGCATAAGTTTTCCCATCTGTTTTCTGCCCTTTCTCCTGAACACAGGAGAGTGACTCTGGCATGAATCAGTGGTGCCCTTTTCTTCCTGCAGAGACCCAATCAATGACTCTCTGTGTGCCAGTAGGAACCTATTAACCTATCCTGTTAACTCTGTGACTACTGGAATGCCTTCCCAGACAGACTTGTGGTCAGGGAAACGAAAACTGACTTTTATTTTTTTTAATGTAGAAAATGATTAGGATTTTGTTCATGGAGAATTTGTTCTCAGAAGACTTTTGGTTGTTTGGCCCAGAATCATTTAAGTTGGAAAAAACCTTTAAGATCATTGAGTCCAACCATAAAACTAGGAGTTAGAAATGAAATGATGGACTCTTAAGAGAGTTAAATTCACAAGAACAGTACTTTAAATAGAGGATTTCAGGTTAGCAGCAACGAGTGAAATTTTCAATGACTAATTTGGTAGCAAGAAAAAAGTATTTTTTTTCTCATCTTGGAGGGTACTGTAGATAGAATAGTTCAGAGTTTGAGTGCACAGCTTATGCTAAAGGGACAAAAAGAAGATAATTTATACCTGTAGACAGTACTAGCCTTATTTCTTATACAGATTTTCTTCTCCATGGAAGAAAATCCTTGTTGAAGAGCAATGAACAAAGGCTAAACTCGTTTCTGCTTACATGCTTAAACAGTTAAAGATTTTTCAAATTATAGTTCTGCTCAATACCTCATAATAAGATGAATGGGTGGAAAGGACAAAGCAAGTTACAAGAGGAAGGAAAAGCAGGAATGCGGAACCCTTAGTCGCATGTCCTAACAGACTTCCCATGGATGTTGAAAACCCAAATCTATGTTTAAATGCTCATTATCTTTGCCTGCTGAAGTCTTTTGGAGCTCTAGCCTGGAGTGAATATGGTGTGCATGTATCTGAATAAGCTGACTGATTTTCGATCTATTCTTGGGTCACCCATAGGCCTTTTTAGCTGATTTTTTTCTAAATCTCTACTGCTGTCACTCATGCGTGCCCTTAGAGAAAATTTTTTTCAGCCTTACCAATACTGATTCTCTCTGTGTAAGTTGTCAAATTCATGATTCAATCAGTGAAAAATCTACAAATCTAAAGATTTTGTATTAACAAATCTGTTATTAACAAATACCTTAAAATTAGCTTACTTAAGGTGACAAAAAAGACAAGTGCTAGAATTTTATTGATCACAAAAAGGAAAAAAAAACCCACCTCCAGCAATCCTAAACAGGGACTTATAACTAGTGGTTAAAAAACCAATTTCATGTAGTGCAATGTAATCTCCAAATCCCAATCCTCCCATGAGGGTTGACCATTCTTCATTCCATGGTTGGCAGAACAATTACTGATCTTTTTAACTTGGTCAGCAGGATGTTTTCTTGCTCTGTCTAGGGCCATAAGACTTTGTAGCAGAACACATTAGTGTGCCTTTCTAAATAAAAAAAATGTTACCTGTCTCCCTGAATATAGGGAGCCTAGGTTTTTAAGTGCCATTACAGAAAAAAAATCTGTGGCAATAAAAGTGGGGACTGCATTTGTGGTTTACATGTCACCGTTCACCCTCCAATATACTCTAGTAATAACATTTAACATACCATTTTTAATGTCATGAGAATTTGAAGTTACATCTATAGCTTTTTTTCCAGTCCTCAGAAATATTTGAACTTTCATTTGCCTTTATCTCTCTCCCTCTCTTTCTAGTCATCTTTGACAGTAAAAAGTTAAAAAATAGACAAAATTGATGACCTGCTGGAAATTGTAAAGAACGATATTGGTTGCAGAAATCTCATGTTTGTTTTACCCTTACATTGTGGTGCATGGGGTTTTTGCTTTCATCTTTTATACTCTGTGCCATTATCATTGCCATTGCAGCACTTCTAGAAATATCTCTGCAGTTCCAAGTTTTAATCAAGTTCCTTCCGTGCTACCAATAGTTTAAGATTGTGGATTTAGGGATTCCCTGTTTAAATGAATGACTGAGATCATGCTAATATTTTTACAGTTTCTGATCTATTTCCAGCAGAGCTGTTTTAGACTTGGAGGTGTGGTTGTCTTGCTGACTGGATCATGCCTGGTTTTGCCCTCTGTCCTGACAAGCTGTCAGTTGTGTTGACATCTCTATTTAGTCTCTTCTGTTTTCTTTTTTTTAGAACAAAATTCAGCTCCTCCTTTCACTGTTCCATCTCATTTTAAGCCTGCTAGGTTTTTTACTGCAAGGCATAAAAATTTGCTTTGATAGAATATATACAATGGTATTTTTTCTGTATCTTACCCAGCTTGGGTTATTGCTAATAACAATATTTAGTAAGTTTATACAGCTTGAAATAATTGCACAAAGATTAACTAATTATTCAGCACAGGGAAGTAAATGGAGGAAGAATTATCATTTGTTTTTTTAAACAGAGTGAAAGCTGAAGTGATTCACTCAAGCTTTGTGATGAGTTATGGTAAAAGCAGGTGGAGGACTCGCAACATTTTTTTGAGAAATAAGCTTATGCCTTTCCAGATGCTTAATATAGCAAGATAGTCTTTTTAAATGTATTTCTTGTTACAATACCACTATCATTTTATCTGAACATTTATGAAGCATGACTGTTTTCTGTATTTACATCTGTAAACACCTAATGCAAAAATTACTGTATTGACCAGATTCATGTTGATACGAAGTTTAGGCAATGCCAGTACAAGTTGATTTTATAAATAATAAGTTATGTAAAGTATTGATTGATTCTATTTTCTGCTTTTGCTGTATTGTAAAATTTCAGCTTTATGCTTCAGTATGACACAGTCACTACTTCAAAAGTACACTTCAGAAAAATATAAATACACTTCAATCTAGGATATTGCTGAAAGAAGTCATCATGTGAAAGAAAGGTTGCTTGATGGCTTCGAAAATAAAATAAGTTTTCTCCAAGTCCATTTCCATTTTCCTGGCTACTACTTCAGGACAGTAAAAACACTTAATAATCATTGAACAAACTTGGTTAATTTAATATGAATACGTAAGATAAAGTAGAAAGCTTTATGCAGATTTTTACCTGGAGGCAGAAAGGACTTGATAATCCTTATATTCAGATGAGTCTTGCATTCTCAAAGGTTATAGAACATTATTTTACACTGCTGTTTTACTGAAAGTAATGTTTTAGACATCTTTCTAACTGCAACTGTTTTTTTTTAATCTATTTGGGATCCTATCTGTTTATTCAGTTATATGTAATCTCTTGGTTTATGTCCGTGAATATTTTAAATGTTTACTCTATCCTATCATTCCAGTCATGATTGAAAATACGTTTAGAACTGAGCTGAAGATAGACTCCTTTAGAACTGTGCTTATGATGCATTTCTGTTTGGCAGCCAACTTAATTACTGCACTTGTACAAAGTTTTGTACCCATCTTCTGCTGTCTTCATCAAAAACAAGTTTCTTAGTTTACTCACGAGGGTGTCCCAAGGGACAGCATCAAGTGTATTACTGAAGTCAAGACGGATTGTCTCTAATGCCTTCCCCTTATCTACTGGGCCCATTATCCCGTCACGGAAGGAAATTGGATCATTTTGATGTGATTTGTTCTTGACAGATCCATGTTGGCTGCTCTTTATCACCTTTTTTATCCTGTAGGTTCTTTTAAATGGACTCTTAAGTGATTTGTTCTAGTATCTTTCTGAACATTGACGTTAGACTGGCTGATATATAATCTTCTAGGCCCTTTTCCTCGTTTTGGATATACCCATGAAGTTTGTCCTTCACTAGTCCTTTAGAAATTTGTCTTTGAATCTTCAACAAATTCTCAAAAATAAGCATTAATGACTCTCAGCCCTCACTGGCTACTTTCCTGTGTACCCTAGGGTGAACTGCATCAGGTCCTGTCAATTTGAATGCATTTATTTATCCAAATATTTGTTCTCTGTCTCCATTTTTCTTTTTTTTTTGTCAGCACTGTGATGTAATCATCATCTATTCCATGCTAATGCACGAATGTTTTTAAACTAATGACTGATATACTCTTTTAGAGCTCTATGTGTATGTATCATAGAAGTCCTATTTTACATGTACACCCCATTTTATGAATGTTGTTAATGTATATCATTTAAACCATCAATAAGCTTTACGAGAGATTTGAATGGTTTTCATAGTTACACTCAGGAACAAAGAAATCGTGTTACTGGGAAATTTCACTTACTGAAATTCACCTGTGACAGTAGGTGACAAACTGGAGAGATGCTATGCCTTCCATCCCCAAAACTTTTCATGAATAACTGAGTAAGTTTAATTCTGAGCACGTTATTTTATTTTCATAATAAAACCCCAAAACATTTGCTTTTAAATATTTGAGTGTTTCTCTGTTAATTGTAAGGATAGATTCTCTTTGAACCTTAGTAAAACGCTGACCATTTGGGTTTAAGCTTTAACTGCGTCTTTGTGGCATGCATTGTTGTTTTTATTCCAAGCAGTATATACAGTGCTTTTAAAATGTTGTAATAGTTTTTATTTTTGAAGAGCAAATAGTGCTGTCCTTTGTAATGTGTTATTTTGTGGGTTTTTTCTTTGTTTTCTATATGCAGAAGGGATTTTTATCTCTGTATGGTTCTTTAGTTCAGATGCATTCTGTATCGCTCAATTTAGACAAACCATTTGTTACTATGGATTTTCAAAATTGCTCAATTTTCCAGACTTGTACAAGAATCTCCCCCTTCAACCCAAGCCAATTTTTCAGCATTTCTCATTCAGTATGCAATGCATCATTTCATTTAATAGTAGCAAGGAGAGCGTACAGAGTTCCTAACAGTCCCAGGGATACTTTATGGAACAATCAAAATCCTCAAGGACAATTTGCGAGCAGCCAATACTGACTCAGCAGCGTTCAAGGCATCTTTTAAAAGTATATGTAATCACTGTCTATTTTGAGCACATTTGCTTGTACAGTGGTGTGTAGAGGCCACATAATTTGAGAAGAACATCTTTGGTTTTGTGGTGTTATCTAAAACTTTCAAGACGGACTTGTGGTCTGGGCTGCAGTATTTATATATGAATTTAAGCCTGTTACTTTAAGAACTAAATTTAAAGTAATTCTTGTAGGTGTTTATAGGTGAAAAGTTCTTGCTATGAATAGACCCAAAAGTACCTGTACAGTGTAGGTGTTTGAAAAAATAAGTTTATTACATGGGAAAGCCCCATGAGAAGAGAAACCATTGCAAATATCTCTTCCCTCATTGCATTTTTTTCTTTTGGTAGTAGAAAACCTAACAGCACAATGTTGTTTAAGCTGTGGACAGATTACCAATAGCATTGCTAGGTTTAAAGGTAACATTTTAGAAGGGAAATTTTCTCATGCTTTTTGAGGGTCTCTCTTGTGATTTGCATCTATTCAGATGCCAATAATTATATGAACCATTGCACTTCAGTATCTTTAATGCCTTTTCTATATTTTTTCTGGACTACATACCCTTGACTGAATACACATCTTGCAACTCTTACCAGTTCCCTTGTATGCTATAGATTGATTTGACAAAGGCTGTTGGTTAACCTGAACTCTCTGTGCCATGAATAAAAGCTGTTTAATCTGGTGTATTTGTTCAACATTTAGATTTCTAGTTGGTTATGTCAGGATGGAGTCTTCTTGAAACAACTGAATTATTCCACTTTGCAGCATGTTCTTGAGTTTTGCAGTTTGTTTTCATTAGCACTAAACTAGAAAAAAAAAAACTTGTGAATGTTTTGCTGTGAAAATGATGGCTGGGTGAAGAAAGCTGTGGGTACTGACTGGCTGTGGATGTGAGAGATGCAAATTTAATTCTTGCCTCAGAAATATCTGAATATTCTGGCTGAGATACAGCAAGGTATTTCATCCGTGTCATTCTAAATCATTCTAAATAAGGAACTTGAACCTGGCTTTCACCCAGTCTAGTCTATGTTTTATCTTTTACAGTCTTTCTTCCATTTTTGTCCAGCAATCCATATGTGCTGTTGAAATAGAAATGTTTTAGCTCCAGTAAAATTTCACTGTGGCAGAAATGGCTCTGTTGGTATTTTCTCTTTATTTGCCAGCAGCTCTGCATTCCATGCGGGATCCTTGTTGAGAAGCACTGAGCAACTGCCGAAATATTGCAGTCTTGGTTAGACTGTTACTGCAGTCTGTTTTATAACTTTCCGGAAAACTCTTGCAGACAGTTTTGTGTGCTTAAGTTGTGAGTTAGAGCCATCTAAAATGTTGAGAATCACAGATGTTTAGGCATGTGTTTGCAAAGAGGGTGAGACTGAATTATTGGAATTCCTGTTGAAATAATAGTAAGGTAGGCTAAAAGATTTTTCTCTTAAATACTGATATTTGGAAAAACAATTATTATGTCATATTCTATTTAAAAGGTAAACAGTACTTACAGGCTTGTAAGTGGTGCATTTGTATGATGTGACATGTCACTAAGGACAATTTTCATTTCATATGCAGTTATTCCCTTCCATTTTTTAGAGATGAGAGAGATTTTGCCCATGGAAAGAAACTTGGCATACATTTTGCTGTCTGCATGCTCCTAAGCATCATTTCATTTATGTTCTGTATAGTGGGAGCACAGATCCATCCTGCAGTGTGGTGGATCAAAACACAGCAGATCTTTCACCTTGCAGTATATTTACCCAAAAAAACACAACACGTTGTTTTACAGTCCGTAAGAATAATACTGTCCTGATTACCTCTCACACAGATTGGGAAGGTAAGTTTAAGCATGTGAACCCAGGAAACTCGGTGTGTATGATATCTTGACTCCAAATATAGAAGTGATGTATGTGATTCTGTAATGTCTCTGGTCCAAATATGCTTCTGAAAATTGTACTCTTAGCTCAAAATATGTCATTATTTAGTTCCAACTTGTTGAGTTTATTTTTACAGGAGGTAGACCCCTCCACATTCACCGATTTAAGCTGTGAAAAACAAGAAGATATTTGTATTTGAATAACCACTTTTCCCTCTGTAGTCCATTAGAGAACTCAATTTTCCTAACTATTGCCACGCTGATCATTTCCAGATGTACTAGTAGTCAGAATGACAGGTTTACCTTGTCTCCTATGTGCAAAATATAAATTGTGTATCAAATCCTTTTGAATCAGTCATGGGTAATGAGTAGCAAAGGGATAGAGCAGTAAGAGGAGTATTCAGCAGATGGAAAATACAAGGGGATTTTGTAATCAGGATGCAAAGAATACAAGTTTAAGAGGGACGATAGAAATAGAATTACCTAAAACTTATATGTCTTGATTTGATCTCCTCTGGTTTATTACTTCTTTTTTTTATCATTGAAAAAGTAATTTTGTGTTGTTATTGGTTCATGTACAACATGAAGGTGAAGAAATTTATCTAACATTGAATACTCAGAAAATCCAGTTAGATTAAATTCTTGTTGGCATGGTCTCCCTGCCAGTTCTGCTTTCACCTTTACCTGCTGCAAATAAACTGGAGTTGAAATAAATATTAAAATAGCGAGACCAATGATATGTACCATGTATTTGTACGTGCACCATGGCTGTCCATCATTTAGGAATGCTTTCCTTGACGAACATGAGTGGCTGCTATTAACATACAAGTTTAGGAGCATGCAGGGAGAGAAAACAGGATGCTACTGGTAAATCCAGCCATCTAGGCAGATTTTCTGCCAAGTATTTTTTAATGGTATTTTGTTTTAGTTCTAAAACTGGACACCGGACTTTGTAATACGAGGATTTGTGATAGTAGATCAAATAATATTATTTCTTTGTCTTAGTTGTTCTCATTAGCTCCACCACTTATTTGTGTGTTCTTGGCAAGCTCCTTAGGCAAGAAATTATGTCTACCAAGAAATGAACTCATAGACACAGATTAAATGCCCTTAACCTCTTTATCTTTATTTGCAATTCTGTATCCACTAACAACCTCAAGTTCTTTTGAAATGAATGCAAATTGCTTATTATACTGTCACATTTTTATTCAACTACTGCATTCAGCTCTCAAGCTCCCGACCAAAGAAGGACATGGACCTGGTGAAATGAGTCTAGAGGGAGGGCCACAAAGTCGATCAGAGAGCTGGAGCATTTCCCATAAGAGGACAGGCTGAGAAAGTTTGGGTTCTTCTTTCTGGAGAAGAGAAGGCTTCTGGGAGACCTTACAGCAGCCTTAAAGAGGACCTACAAGATAGATGGAGAGGGAATTTTTAGAAGGGCACGTAATGATAGAACAAGGGATAATGGGCTCAAAGTGAAGAGGGTAGGTTTAGATATAGAAAGACCTTTTTTACTGTGAGGATGGTCAGGCAGTGGAACAGGTTGCCCAGAGAAGTTGTGGATACCCCATCCCTGGAAGTGTTCAAGTCCAGGGTGGATGAGGCTTTGAGCAACCTGATTTAGTGGAAGGTGTTCTTGTCTATGGCAGGGAGAGTGGAACTAGAGGATGATTAAAGTCTCTTCCAACGGAAAGCATTCTATAACTCAGAAGTGACTTAGGTCACCTAGGGCAAGATTTTTCCAATATTGATTTCAAAGTGAGACAAGTCTTCAAGGTTTTTGAAATGTTATTGTAAGTCTGTTTTTTAAACTTTATACAGAGATCCTAAATCACTTGGTATTTTTCTAAAGTACTGTTTTCTTTATAGTATTTGAACTACATTCTTTCTTTTGAAGTAAAGCACAGATATCTGCTAATTAACTCATTTTGCTGTTTAAGTATTTTCTCTTTTTAAATAGCAAAGTTTTCAACAGAATGGTACTTGAAACTTCAAAAAATAGAATTTAAATTATGAATGTGACTGATAGAGGAGTTAGCTGTTGAAAATAGGAGAGTGTTACAGAAATTTTGTTGAAAGAGCAGTATAAAACTGTGAAGGACTTCAGAGGGAGAAGAATAGGACAAGTTTGTGTTAGGTAACAGAAACCCAAAGGCAGAAGCTTATATATTATAAAAGACAGTATTTATGGCTCATTAGATAAAGTCACGATTCAATCTAATGTTCAAACACATGAAACTGATGGGGGAAAAGACATGTAATTAGTTTATATAGGAGAAGACAGACAATTAAAAGAAAACATAGATCCAAATTTGACTGTGTAAAAATTTAGCAATGGAAGAACTGGCTCCTTCCTATCCTTTTTTGGAGAAGGAGTGTGGTATGTGAAAACCACAGGATGGATGAGCCATTTCAGAACAGCTCAACACTGTAATGGTAAAGAAACAGTCTCAAAGAAGAGTTAATGTTTCTGTTATTTTTACAGATTTTTCTGCCTTGAGTTGGTTTATAAAATATGAGAAGAGCTTCCCATCTAAACAGACAAGATGTTGAAGGGGCACAAGGGGCCAAAGGGATGCAACAGAACAGCAGCAACCTGAGTGGTAAACTTAGCTAGATCCTCATATATCAATTATCTCAGCAACAAGTTTATACTACTTTGTTTATTTTGTTCCTATGCAGGCAGGCACAGACTACCTGATACAGACCCTGCTCTGAGTGCACTGGCTGGGAATCCAAAATTTATGAGTCCTTTGAGCTTTGAACCTTTGTGTGGGATGTTTAGTGTCTGTTCAGGAGAAGTGAGGAGAAAATGCATTGTTCAATATAGAAAATCCTGGGAAAAAGCTACTTTTTGGTTGCTGCACATGGTACCAAGTATTTATTAACACTGAAGCCTTATTCTTTCATGACTGTCATGTTTATGATTGTTGCTGAGGTTATTTTTGAACATTAATTGGCAGTTAAATAACCTTGTCCAATGCTCTTTTGCTGCTCCTTTTCCCTTGGTTGCTTTTCTCTTCTCATTCTCTATACTTCTCATAAATATTTCAAAATCAGTTGTTGCTTTTTATTGCACTTTGGTCACAGAAGACAGAGAGCTTGGCTTAATCTTCACTCTGAAAAGTAGATAAGCAGAAAAAATGGGACCAAAGAATTCCTGGGTCAATGGTCTTGGGAATAATGGCACAAAGAGAACACTGAAAAACTCCTGTAACTCCAACTTCAGTCAAGCTTCAGTGGTGAATTTTTATTTCTTTGGCAATGCATACATTTATACAAAAAAAAAACCCACAACAGAAATATCAGAGAAGAGATGGAGAAGGAAATTGTGATGTAGTGCAGAAGAGAATACACTGAGGATTACTTCTCTTTTAAGCATAATTTAAAAGATCTGTTCAATATTTTCCAGTAACTTTTGGCCTCTTGCTGGTTGGTACATTGTTAGATAATTAAGAAATGAGGCTTACAAATGTATTTGGCATTTTAGAACAAAAATATATGCATGGAAGGGTGGGATTTGAAGGATGGGGGATGGATGCTTAGGATTCAGAAGCAGATGGTGCGGAGTGATACAATGACAGGTGTAGAGTTCTATTGCAAAAGTGCTGCTGTGCTGTCGCCAGCGCAGAGCAACACCAAATACCGTTATTCCATATCTTCCTGAACTTCCTTGTAATATTTCTCCAACATAATAATTTGTTTTAGTAATACAAACACAATTACTTGACTGGCCTTATTAAATGCAGTGTTTTTCCTTCAGGAGCTCACATTCCTGTTTCCTCAGATATATTTTCACTTGAACAGAGCCAAAAAAAAAAATTACACCCTCACACTTTCCAGATCAATGGTAAATCCTTATGTTTATTTGCTATTGATTTTATTTTTAGATTTGTATTTTTTGGCATGTTTTTAGATTAAGTGATTTTAAATAGAATTTTTATTTTATAAGTTCATGCAGGTCTTGTAAAAAGCAATCCTTAGGCCTGATAAATTTTAGGAATTAATAAAAATACTTAGATGCAGTTCTTGTAACTCTCAAAGAATAATTATGAGTTACTTAGAAAGCATAATACACAGAAAAAAAGAATGATACGATAATTCACTAAACAATGGCTCTGAATATATTTACTAAAGTGGTATTGCTCTGATTATCATTTCATTTGTCACAACTCTAATGTAAAATGTACTCCAAACATGCCCATCCGAAGCAGAAACTGTTATTGTATTTACTACCTGTGTAAAGGAAGGACAGCCCCTCCTGTTAGAAAAATTCCAGAACACGTTACTGAGCTAATTCATGCAATAGTCAAAAAATGGTAATGAGATATAGATGTGTAAATTAATAAACAGGGAAAAAAAAGGATAATTGCTTGTTCAGTGCTCAGCAAGTATGTAAAGATTCAATGGGTTTTAGTGGCATAAAGCTTTTTATAACTTTATTTGCATCTTGAACACTTCACTAAAGGAATTTTGTGGTTTCAAAGGACCAAGTAATTTCAAAATGGTATTGAGACTCAGGTATTATTGATGCTATTGCCGTGTGCTGCTCTCTTCCATGGATAATTATAGTGTATTTACTTTGATTGGATAGGTTTGGTGGGGCAGGTGGTGGGGAGGCTAGTGGTGATGAATAATCATTCAAGCATCCCTAAAATTCCAAATTTTTAAAAAGACCAGTTATTTTGTCAGGAAATTTTATGGACTTTAAGCTTACAGGTTAAAACTGTATGTCAACTGAGATGTGCAATGATGAGTGAAATGTTTGCCTCCCTTTTTGTGTAGTTTTCTCTTGGCAGGCTTCTGTTCAGATGTGAAAGGTACAAAACCAACCATGTGCTCAGCGACTATGCCAAAGGAACCCTACCCTCTCCAAGAAATCAGAAGAGCCATCCTAGAGCACACAGTTGAACTGAATCCTGGATAGAATTGCTCCTTGGTACAGTCTTCCTAGTTGGTAGACTACAGCTTTCTTTGAATGGATTTTATTATATAGTCTACATCCCCAAAAGGTGAGGGGACAGAGTTGTTCATATAAGTTGTGTGTACTCACACAGTTAATTTGTTCTTTATGTCTCTCAAATCCTTTGCCTCTGCATTCCTGATTGCAAAATATATGAACCCTAAAGATTAATTTTTCACCCTTCTAGAAAACTGAAGCTCTGAAAGCTTTTAACTTACTACTTCTTTGAACATCAAGATAGAAGAGTTGCTGCCTCTTGTTGGGCCACATATTTCTGCATTAGTTAGGTTGTGTTTTTCCTTCCTGTTGTCCAACCGTTTACTCTAAGATGAAAGTTATCTAACTTGCTCCATGTTCCTGAATCCAGACAGGCCACAGGGGAGTATATTTGGTGGGGGAGATCACCCTCAAGCAGATCTATGGTCCAAGTAAGTTTGACTCAAATTTTAACATATTTTCTGTTAACCTACTAGATGCTGTGCCAAAATGACCTTTTTCTGCAAACTCAGAAGCTGGGACTTTCCTATTGCCTATTCAAACTCAAAACCTGTATCTGTATTTTCTACACTCCTAGCAAAACTTTTCTTCAGTCTGAGTAGCACTTGATCTCTTCTGATGTGGAGGTGCTGTTCAATTCAGGCTTCCCGTGTTCCAAAAGCAGTTTTGTGAGTCAGTTCTCATCACACTGTTATGTGAATTCAATGAACAGAGGAAAAAGAGAAGAGACCCTTAGTAAAGTCACTAGTCTAGCTGTGGTTGTAGGACTCTAAGACATCTTTGTGTTAGAACACAAGTCATTTCCTGGGGATCATCTGATATTAGTCATTTCCAAGAAAACTAAAATGTTGTATTTCCAGCATTATCTCTTGTAAGTCAGTTGCCAGCACCTCATGGTGATAGATTGCATAGACAGTATTTTCTTTTATGCTTTGATGAGAGGAATCAAGACACTACTTGTAAATGAGGCAGAAACCTTGATATTGCCTTGAATGGCTGCAGAATGTTGCAAAAACGAACTTTATGCTGTGAAACAGGGGGGAAACACTCTGGATAGCATCATTATCAACTAGGTGTGATTCAATAGAGATCACTAGCGTAGCAGAATGGAAAACTTGGTATTGTACGATTATGTGTAAATAAACTCAATGCACTGTGACGTGAATGATCG
Organism: Dromococcyx pavoninus; assembly: GCA_033558185.1. NCBI lineage: Eukaryota > Metazoa > Chordata > Aves > Cuculiformes > Neomorphidae > Dromococcyx > Dromococcyx pavoninus. The sequence goes on along the minus strand of JAUMJL010000389.1, from coordinate 1,230,263 downwards.
CTCTGTCAGAGCAGTAACTGGGAAATGATTAGACTGCTTTGCAGTTGTTAACAAAGGCTGGCAAAAGCTGTGAGAATTAAAGGAAAGGCTTTGAGTATGCAAATGGAAAATAATTTAAGCGTAAGAGAAGAAAAATACCAAAATACAGTACAAAAAACTTTACTGAACAGGAAATAGTTCAGAAATAATTGCTGCACTTCAGCATTATTAATGAAACCACACCGTTCTACAGAGTAACAGGAGATGTTGGAATACAGGGACTTACTTGACATGTCAATTGAGACAGAACTTTACTATGAGTCTAGTCACGTTAATTATAGGATTAAATATCCTCTATATAGATACCTAAATCCTTTAACATAACTTGAAAGAAATTTTTACCTAAGGGTCATTTATTTCTCAATTTTTCTAAGAAAAATTACTTGATTGCTTTAAGAGAAGAAATTTGGCCTTTTTTTTTGTTCTCCAACATCAAAATTTGTGGGTTGTTTTGTTTTTTTGGGAAGGTGAAAGGTTTTCTGCTATGTTTTATTTTTTTCCTTAAATGTAAATTGGAATATTTTTAAAAATTATTTTTATGGTTTTCTGTAGTTTCTATTTGATAATATATTAACACTGGAAGGAATAAAGATGAACATCTGTAAGGGTGTAACAAACCCTGGAAGAGGTTTGGAATTAAATACGACCTGCTTGTGAATTTGTTCGAATGAGTCTGTCATCAGTCCCAGATGCAGAAGCAGGATTCTTCTCTCTGTATTATGTTCTTCTGATGTTTGTTTAATCATTGATGTTAGCTTCTGATTTTCGTAAATAAATCTAGTTCAGAACTTGTAGTTTTTCTTTACCACCTAAAGACCACCAAGTAATTTTATAGAGAATCACTTGATGTTGCTTAGGTTCAATTCAAGTTCAGATTTGAAGAAGGAGGTTCATTAACCCAGGCCCTCTGAATCTACAAGATGATGCTGTGTTCGACAGTCTACCCCTAAGTGATTAGCTGTATTGTTGAATCATTTTAATATGACTAGATATCAAGAAGACTTCAGTTAGACACAGGACAAATAATTTTGCTTTGCTTGCAATTGCAATTCTGCCTTTCCCCCCCTTCATTTCTATTTTTATCTTTGCAAATTCTCAAGTTTATTATTAACATTGTCACTTATAGACTGTAGCAATGGATTTCCTAGACAGATATATAAAATATAATAGAGCTACTGCTGCAAACTATGTTTTGAGAGCATTGTTTGTCCTTTATATTTTTAATTTTCAGAGTAGGATGATAGAGTTCTTTTTGTTTCACAGTTTGTCTCTTCTGGTAGCTGCAATGATTTGATAATACAATTAAGGAAGAAAGATTCTACAGACAGATTGAAATGATATCAAACATTTTTAACAATGGCATGCTATGAAAAGCAAAAATTCTGTGAGAACAATTATGTCTTCCAAGAGGAAAAATTTACTGAAATGTACAAGTTTGAAGGCAGTCTGCTAGCCTCTTTCACTTAATTCTCAAAGTAAGAAGCTAAGAGCAGCAGACTAATCTATTCATTAGTATCTTGAAAAGATTCTTTCTGGTTTGCACCTCTTAACTGAAGAAGACACTGTTTTATAATAATAACAGGTACTTAGAGAAAGGTGGTTTTAAGTCACCCTCACACCCAAATAGGAGCCTTGGAGCATTGGTTTCTTAGGCATGTCTATATAAGGTGGGGACAGGGATAACTTCTTGTTCCTGTGTGTTATCTGTACAGATTGTAAGCTCTTTCTGCTTATATTTTGTCATAACTTGATGATGGCTTTTTTCTTTTCTTCCTCTTTCCATGACTTAAGAGAAGGTTTGGCACAGTGTCTTTATGTGTGTTGCAGCAGAAATGGAGACGATGGTAAGGGACAGCCAGTGCCATATTTTGCATCCTGGGTTCTTTTGTTTAAAACCTAGGCATAGCAGCTTGGTACTTTGTTAGTATTACAGTCCAAACAACATCTAATATAGGCAAATGGTAAATGTGTGCATTGCTAGTATTAGGATCTGTTTGGCAATAAAACAAAAGGTGTGTTTGTTTTTAAAGGTAACATTATGTTTTAAAGGCTCTGTATACAGTACCCAGGTACCAGGCAACAAACAAACTGGTTGCAGTTGCTCACCTGTAACTCTGTGGGAAGATATGGGAAAAGTGTGTTGATATGGGAAAAGTTGAGAGCGTCGTTCTCTACTTAAAAGAGTGAATTACTGTTTAGACTGTGTTTATGATTTCTCCTGTCTCTAGATTCTTCAAGAGAAAAAAACTTATCTGCAAACAGATACATACAGTCAACAATAACACCTCCTGAAGTTCTAATTTCTCACTTATCTTTAGAATGCTCACTAAGGATTAATCTAATGCCCTCAGCAATTGCTTCAATGACCGTTGTATCAGGCTGTGACAGAATTGCTGGTCTCCATTAGGAGAATATTGCCAGCTTATTACTGTAGTTGACTGTCTCTAATCTTGCCTTTTATTTTGTGCCCTTTGCTCTTAGAATTTTTGTCTAACATTAACCATATAGAGGCAGTAAGCATATATAACTGCCAATGCTTATGAGACATTTAAGGGACGAATATGTTATGCTACTTAAATTACACCAGCTATGATTTGAGCTAGCTTCAAAAAAGGCCATGTAGCATACTATATTTATCTGTGGAACTTTGTTTCTAGCGTAGAATTTTTCCAAATGGCAAATATTAGCAATAGACTTCTGAATGAAGGACGTCAAACCACTGGTCATTAACATGTTTTCCAGGCGTAAAATCATTGCTGATACTGATTTAGAATAGTTTACTTAAGCTAAGTTAGTTTACAAGGCTACTCTAATGTAAATGTTTTTACAGAAATCTTGATTTCTTTGTTTTCTTACTTATTATGGTCAGACATATTGTGAAGTTAACAGTTTTCTGACAGTATTCATTTCTCAAGCACTAGAAAAAAACTATAACGAGCCTTACAACAGACTGTTAAATATCATCTTTTAGCTGATTTTTATTCATGTGCTTAGAAATGTCTATTTTAGGTAGTGATGATTTGTTTAGTATAGCACTCCCATAAGTCCTGTCTCATTCTATTTGTCTCTATTCTACGGTTCTGTGGTCTCTAAGAATGCAATGGTAGATGTTATCTAATATTCTCAAGTACGTATTATCACCTTTCTTATTTTTTTAACCCAAGTATTAATCTAAAGGGTGCTAAAGATACTTTTCTGATGGAGTGAAACCCTTGCATTTATTACACACTAATCATCTCTTAAGCAATAAGGCACAAATTATAAAATAATAATTTATAGTAACGTTTTAAGCACGAGACCAAAAACCAAGTGTCGTCAATAGTCATGACTGAATTATTACTTCGTCAGTGAAACTCTTGAAACAACTTGTGTTCTCATAGTATGATTATTAAAAAGAATGAAAAGCATATTCATCAATGTAATTAGTTTCTTTTTTAAAACATAAAGCCTATGGAAAGATGTATTCTACTACATCCTCTTGCACTATGGAAATAAATTTCATTTCTGTTTCTGAAGACTCAACTACACAATACTTAAGGAATTTCTACTTTTCTAGAAATCTTCAGCTGACATAGCTATTTTCTATTGAAACAAGATTTTTTTAGCTACTTCTAATGAGAAAGAATGTGATAGGGAAAGATTCAGAGTTTGAACAAAGAACAAAAATTTGTGAAAGAATTATCAATTTTCAATTTTAGTTGTGTTTCATTAGCAATAATAAGCAGATAGGCCCAAGGACAGTAAAAAAACAAGATGCATGGTTTATTTTCAGGCAAATATCCAAGAAAATCTGTATATAGGCATAGACCGCTGTGTTAGAAATGTTTTTTTCAAACTGCGGATTGAAACTATAGAATCATAGAAGAAGTTCTCATCAGAGCTGTTCAAGAAATGACTAATTCCTTCACAGGGCCAAGATAAAAAATTCTCATTCACTTCAATCTAAACTTTATCCCTTTTATTGTTAACTTAGGCAGGACATATACATTTGGCTTTGAAATGGTATCCATTTTGTTGCATTTTTCCTTCTGTAAGAGCAAGTGACATTTTATGAAGACACTTCAGACATTTCAAAAAGTTCCTTTAAACATATTGTATATTTCTTTCATCCCAATATGTTTTCTTCTGTTTATTTCTTGATTAAATTAGGAAACATTGTCTTCTACTGCTGTGATTTCTCTTCATGGCTCTGAAGTGTTCCTTTTGATTCACTGATCCAGGTGCTAAATAGCAAGCAGCTTTGAGCTGTTGCATCTTCCTTCTCTATGCATCCAAAGGTGGATTCTTGTCTCCTAGAAGTGAATGAAAATCCAATCATTTTCCCTTTGATTTAAGGAGTAGTGAATCTCCTGTATACTTGCTTTCATGGAAGGGTTCAAAACATTTTTCAAACCATTCAAAAGAAGCTAAATTCCTCCTTTTGTTTGAAATAGGTATTAACTTAATCCTACTTCAGGAAGAGGCTGAAAAATAAATGTAGGAAATATCAGTGAATTTTCAGTTTTACGTGGTAGAATAACTATCAGGTGTCAACTTCAAGCTGACCTGTTGTTAAAGTGAGGGGGGTGTGGTGAGAATTTTTAAAACAACTACAGGAAAGATAAACCACAGCGTCTAGAAATTGTCAAGGAAAAATATTCTCCAGCAAATTTATAACCTTATGGCACTTGATAATGGCCATTGGTGCAAGAGATCTTGTACATATTTTAAATTAAGAGATGATGGAAGTTAACTGAAGAGTTTTCTTCTTGTGATTGTATTTGGGTAATAACTGCAGTTATGTCAGAACAAGTGCATAGATATAAATGACAAGAAACTTCTCTGCAGTCAGCAAAATTGCAGAGTTAGTATTTGGTTTGTAATTAGAAGTGGTCTCCTTGACACGTGCATGTGTCCACGAAAGTTAAATAAGATTATTCAGCTGCAGTTACATATATTATCTGTAGCATAGGCTCTAGCCTGAGTGATTTGGGTATTTAGACTCCAGGTGTTATGGCTAATATACAATGATTGTAGTCAAATTTTCAGGAATCGGAAGAAAGAAAATCTTTGCCACATTGGTTTCACTGAAATTGTGATTTCACTTTAAAAACGTTAGTTGACAATGATGGTGAAACAAGTAGAAAGGGGTCTATTTTCAGTATACGAGGAGGAGGGAGAGAAGGAAGGTATTAAGGAATTCTTATTAATCTTTAGAGATTACATATTTAATAAAGTGGTAGGGACCTTTATTCTATTAAAAAATCTTGATGAAAAATAAAAAGATATGATGAAAGGGAGTGTAGATGAAAGTCTAAAACAGGAGTTCTTGATGTGGGAGATCTCTATATTGGTCAAGACTAGTAATGAATCTAATTGGTGGTGTGCGACTGAAAGTTTTCCTTTTGTGATATGTTTGCTTCATATATATATTTATCTTTTTTATAAAAGTGCTAAAAGATAAATATTACCAGTTTAGGTTATTAATTTTAAGAAAAAGTAAGAATAGAACAGGAAGTAAAAATCTTTTTTGGCTTAATTGAAAGTGCTTGAAAAAAACCACACATGTAAACTGACTGAATGCACTGAGGCTCTAAATTTGAAAAGGAGTATTCGTATTACTGCAATGTAAGTCTTCTAAATGGAAAATAACCTCCATCTTTCATTTAAGAAATGTACTGTATAAAGCACCTCTCTCATCTAGTGGCTTTATTGCAATGAAGTGATGACACAGTTTGTAAGTTTATATATATTCATACACACACAGTTATATAGCTTTATATAAGAAAAGTGAAGTATTTAGGATATGTTCATTTTACATCTTTCCAGTGTCTCCATTTATGCTCGTATTTATTCCTATCTTTTAGTACTACAATCCTTTTCTATTAATAGATCTTTCCTAAAATAGTAATGGTACAGAATCCTTGTTGAATTGCATAACGTAGGCTTGCTCTGAAGATTTCAGCATGTGCAAGGAAGAAAAGACTGAACTCAGGTGTTAGTTGCAGTAGCATCAGATTGATCCTCTATGAACCAACTGCTTGCTGAGAAGTTCCTAGAGGTTTCTGACTGTGCACGTAAAATATATTTGGCACTGGAAGAACCTTGGGAAATATGATGATTAACAGAATGAGGTTTAGCCTGATGCAACTGTAGCTTTTCACTATGGATGTGCTCGCAGAGAAAGTATAAGAGAGTAGGTCTTAAAGGTTCATAGGAGGCAGGAAGGATATCCTCTAAAACAACAGAGGCTTCCCATGATGTAAATTAACAAAAGTACGTGGCTTTAAGAGCAAAATTCAGTGTCAGAGTGAGGTGGACTGAAGACAAAGCTGCTAGCTGATGTGAAAAAAAAAAAAACTATAGGGATTTTTCCTTTGTATGTTCCGTGGATTTGACTTTTGAAGATTTACATCTTAACCACCCAGGTCTTTAGACATGTACCTGCTTTAAAAAAAACCAAATATAAAATCTAAGTCAAATGTCATATTTCTCTTTGAGGGTACAACAGCCATAAAGTCTGAGAGGGTTAGAACTGTAAGGTTTAATTTGGACCCTGTCACTTCAGTGTTTAAGGTCTCCTTTCTCCTGCTCCCTGCCCACCTCCCCCCCCCAAGTATTTGCATGTACCAAAATTCTAGTCCACATGGAGTTCAAAGGATGGGCATTAGTCTGAAGTTTTTCAGAATGCATTGGAAGTAATGATAGCTTGAGCTTAAAAATGAAAAAAAAACCCCAAACAAGAAAGAAAAAAATTGGAACTAAAAGATGTGATGTAAAGCAAAATAAAACTCACAAAGAGCAGTACTTCAGATATTACTGTCTAATTAGCCTATTTTTTCATTCCTTTATTTTTGACGCTGCGGGTGTCAGTAGCTTAATGTACAGCTAAGCATCCAACACTTTATTTTCTGCTTTGTTTCATACATGGCAATAGGACAGATAGTCCCAAAGGGTTCCTTTTTATTATGGATTATTCCCAACGAACACCCTGGCTGTAAGCACTATATGAGAGCAAGGTTATTGTAAAATGGCTTTTTTTGCCCTTTGAAGTAGAGCTGTAACACTGAGAATAACTTTTATGAGGCCTTGTGGGAATCTTGTTCTTTATGAAACTCGGTGATTATGTTCAGAGGCTGAAATAAATGTTCCTGTGAACTTTTTAAAAATAAAAGAAGAGTGAAAAGGAATGAGAACAGTTGCTGCTCCAAGGGTCAGGTACTTTATTACATGTAGTTTACTGGATTCCCTGCCCTAGCTCTCACCCTAAACTAAGGTTAGGCACACCTAGGGACAGCTCTATAGAGCAGGAATTAACTGATGCTCTGTACCAGCAAGGAATTAGCTAGTAGTATACCATGTTTCAGCCATATTCTATGTCCTCTTATGAATGATGAAGGCAGAGCTCCAAGAATCTAAAAGAGGATCTTTCGCAAGGTTTCTAAAAGAGAAAGTTCAGGCCACCTTCTTTTTTTTTTTTAAATACATAAAAAGAGTGGAATGAGTGAAGTTCTGTAATCCTGCCCTGGTTGATGTTTATGACGTAGTGCTGATTAGCTGAACAGCAAACAAAGGATAGATAATTAGCCTGTAATTTCGAACTGTAACTTTGTCTCGAATTTTGAGCTAAGTATAACTTTTGCCTTGCCCAGGCCTTTATGCTTAAGAAGACACAGAAGCAGAGATCCTAAACCGCTGTGCTACTTCTGCATCTGGTATAAAGTAGTTTGAGGAAGGACCGTGGTCCCAGATACATGGAATGCACGAGGATATCCAAGTCCTCAGTCAGGCCCTTGGCAGCAGTCATGAACTGTAGTTATGCATGTTTCCTTCATATGTTATCCAACCTTTCACACAATTCCATCTAGTTTCTGCCAGAACTGAATACTCTTTCTTGGTGGCATGCACTGAAATTTTGTTTTCCTCTTATACACCTGAGCTCCTAACAAAGACTTTCCACTGTAATGGAGAATTTTCTCAGATGTTAGGTGGAAAAAATGAATGTGAATCCAAGTCCTTATGGCCCTCCCATCCCAGTGATTGATCAAGATGAGAATACAAGTAAAATATGACAGAAAAGAAAGCCATGGGTTAAATGAGAGAAATGCAAGAAAAGCCTTTTGAGATCAGTGTGGCAGGAGAGATGTGCAGGGAAGATACAGCAGTTTCATTGTTATGCAGCTTATCAGCCATCCTCCATCATCATCTGCCTGAATGGAATTTTATTCTCTTGAGTCCTCTCCATGCTGTGTGAACATGTGAAGGTCCTAAAGAAGTGAAGGACAATACAGAAATGAAAAGAAATCTAACATCTCAAAAACAAGCTTTTCCTAGCATTCACAACGATTAATTGAAATACAAAGGTGGCAAAAACAGTACGAGACCCTGAAAAGCACTCTTCAAAATATAAATGCAGAAATGTTTAGTTACAAAGCTATAAGACTTTGTGTCCTGGTTATATATAACACATGGGAAAAAGAAAATGAGAGACCTGGGAGGAAAAAAACATTTTTACTGAAAATCTTTTCAATTTCTTGTCATGGTCACGGTTTTTTTGGCAGTGGTGAAAAATAAAATTTGCTGAGCTGAGGAACATCACTGAGTTTAAAGCTGAGAAAATATGCTGACAAGTCATACTGTTTTGGGACTGCAAAAGTTGGATGGTTAAACAACCAGTGGAGCATATTTTCAGAATCCACAGTTATACATCAATGTGCAATTTCACGGGAGAACTTAAAAAGATGAGAGGGCAGACAGGGGAGAGACTAACACTACCTACCAGAAAATTTAAAGAGTTTTATTTTTAGTTTACTTTTTAAGAGAAGGCTTTATTCTTTTGTTTTTAAATATTACACAAACAGTGGGTGTGATCTGTCTTTGGAAGTCGCTGATGGTTGTTAGGGCTGGGACAGACCAGAAGTCACTCATTTAGGTGCTGAGAGTCAGTTTCAACAATGTTTGTCTCCATGCAGAAATTCTGCCTTTTTTTTTTTCTGAGAACAGACTCCTCTTACTTTTACAATCTGGTTAACAGGGAAGTTAATAGCTAGAAAGTGCAGTTAGGAATGCAGTTTGTGTTGTGCTCATGTTGGTGAATGCTGTTGCACTTACCCTTTCCAGGACTGATTCCCTCTGATCACTCAGGGGTTTGTAATGGCAAGGCAGTTTTCCTGGCTACAGCCTCTGTTATGTGCCTTTGAATTGATGTATTTTAAGGTCACATTGAAAGTTAAGTATGTGCTTAGAAGTCTGAGGATCAATGTGTTTCAAACTATCAGTTCTGTGAGAGCAAGGCCCTTAAATCAGACATAATTTCTTTGTCACCTTGTTACATGTAAGACTAAGAATATGGATTCCTCTAGTTAGTTGAAGTAGCTGAGCAGCTGGTGTTTATGCCATGCATTAACTGTATAAGAGCACCTCTATCTGGCAGTTGCTGTATCATGAGCTTTTGGAAGGGAAGTTGTGCTTTACATTGTGTTTGTTGACACATACATATGACAGAGAAGCTTGACTCAGGCTTTGCACAGGAGACGTACAGAAGTCTAATCCTGCAGATTACATTACTGCTGTGATGAGGTAGAACTCTTCGCCACATCAGCTACTAATAAATGCTGCTGCTGGCCTTTAGGTGATGCATCATTGATCGCCCTCTGTATCTTCATATTTGTGAGTTGATGAGGCCCTAATTCACTGAGTCTTCCAGACAGGGAGCCACTGGTGCAGAAAGCGACTAAATTCTGCAGTGTGCTTGACAGCACCAATATTCTTAGGCTCCTCTGTTGTTAGAGGAGGAGAAAAGAGATCGAGAAACAGTGAAGGAAGATCATAAACTAAATTATTCATATGCAAGAAACAGAGTTTTGTGTTTTAAAATGTCATATTTTTGCAATTTTCCTAACAAAAGTGAGAGCTCATCATGCTGTATTTGCTTTCTTAATAGGACTTGTGCTTTGCAAGAATGAATCGGTCACCTGCACGTTTCTTTAATGGCTAAGTCCGCATATGTGACAGATTTTAGGTCCATGCTGTTTTAAAAGGTAACCTGTGAGATAGATATGTTTCTATGCATTTCTACAGAGCCTCTGAAGAGAATGTATATGATTTGAGGAATGCAAATGAGCATGGTGCTAAAGGTGTGAGCATGAGTTTATTAATGTTCTTACTAATAACAACATTACTCTATTCTACAACTCATAAACCTTTCCAGAAAACTTTTCATTGGTATTCTCTTTTTTTATTTCAATCTCTTTGGGGCAACAAACAATTACAAAATGACCATTCCAGTCTAGGTTAGTATATAGTGAAACTACACCCTCTGCTTACAATGAATATGAAATGTACAGCTATAGGTTGTACTGAAACCATATCAAGAGAAGTTTTTGCTATTAATGGGAATGTTGTTCACCTTTGACCTCAATTTGAGATTTGGAAATCACTTCCCTATGAAGCATAGTAATTATCACTGTACTTCAGATTTTCATTAAAACATTTTTAACAACACTAATATTATCAAAAGAGTATAATGTGTGCTTCGTTAGAAATTACATCCAGAGATCATGGCTGTTTGTGTTTAAAAATGTCTTCACATTTTTAAACTTCTTCATCACAATGAGGAGTCTCATATGCTGTCACTTGTTTAAAATGGTCTTTTTCTATTGGGCTTTTAGATACTCTGTGATATAAAATTGTTCCTTGTTTTCATTAAGTAAAAACATAATATTTTCTTCTGGTAAACAATTATTACAATTTGAATATTTTTTTTAATCAGTTGATGCATTTGATTTACCAAAGGTTGTGTGCTTAGAATTAAGTTTACGTTTTAATTAGAGCTGCAGCAATCTGTTAGCTAGCACTGAACTCTGATGAACATGAGTCTCCAGGCATGTTTGGAAAAGCTCATGAATTCTCTGCCATTTGCCTAATGAGCTGTCGGAAATGTTCCATCAATTGTGTTAAAAAAATTTGTTTAAGGACCCTCCAGACATGTTCAAGAAGCCTGAATGAGCGAGGGCTAATACAAAATGAGTGCCATTGGGCTAAATATTTCTGGAAAGGTCCTTTGCTGCTGATATAAGGAGAATTAAAGGTCATATTTGAACATTTGCTTATGAGGGGATGTTTTTGAAATAGGGCTTGTAAAATGTATCTATTAATAGTTTCAATGTTAGCTCTGGAAAGAACAATATGAAGTTATATCTGATTATTTCCTCCTCTACCAAAATACAAGGGTGGATAGGGACTTTTCTGCTCTCCAATAACCACAGTGCAGGGATCTGAGGAGTACCTAACAAACCAAACTTCTCTGTGGGGTTCTTTGAACCCCACAATCATTGCATGAAATAATTTTTAATGGATCAGCGAGTCAATGGCAATCTAGTGCCCTCAGCATTTCCACAGGGTCACACATAAGATTGTGAAAGAGGAATAATCTTTTTGACAGTTTGTGCTCTAAAGGAACTGAAAGGCTCAAGGTGATGATCTCTTCACAAGTTGCCAGCCTAGTATTCATCTGGGAATTCACAGAGAGACAATGGATTTTCTGTATTATTCAAAACACGAGGGTTATGTCATAGCATCCTTTTGGAGTTTATTGGGTATGTGAATGTCACTGTTTGGCATATATATTCTCAGGCAGATATGGTAATCTGCTGCTAGTAATAGCCCTGTAAATCATTTATAACTAAAACTTATTGACTAGCTAATACCTTAAGTTAAAAAAAATAGGCATCTGTTCTCTAACCATATGTCAGTAGTCTCATTGCTGTCACTGATAGAAGTATTCCGAATTTGTAAGAAACATATGTATAAATATTTAAAAGTGGAAGAGCACGCACAGGAATATTTACTTCTGATCAGGCAATGAATAAAATACCAACTCCTTACAAGCCAAGACATAGTGCTGAAAATGACTTCAGGAAACCCAAAATCATACTGAATCTACCAGGTTCTAAGATAACTTTTTTTTTCCTCTTTTATTATTAGCAGCTGAAGCTTTGTCTGGAACATGATGAACAGTCAGTTATATATTTTTGATTAAAACCACCAAAATATGGTTTGTTAAACTACCTCATTTAAGTCTTGCTTTACTAACTAGAAATACAGAAAAAAGATATGGAGACAAAGGGCAAGAACTTATGTTTGCTTCCTATCCACAGCATACAACACTGTTAAAATTAATTTTGAATTATCCTACCAATGTTACAGGCAGTTCCAAAAGCAATAGATTGCACTTAAGCTGAAAGGAGAGACTAGACCTTGCAGAATCTTTTATATCACATGCATTGCCAGCATAATTTCCTTGTATCACATGCATATGTTTTCCTTCTGGCTAGTGGGCTATTTGCAATAATTTAAAAGGAAGGTGGCAGAGGTATTAGTTGATTGAAGATTTCTAGTCAAATCACAAATGAAGTAAAACCTCTTGTTGAGAACTATGGTGTTAAATTGCCTTTTCCTCACAGAAGTAGTGCAGACACTGTAATAACACGGTTCATCTCCAGATTTTTCCTCTGTAACCTGCATCAAAATCCTAATCGGTGATGAAGTTGTATTAAATATACTTTGCATGGAAAGTCAGTATGACAGGAAAAGTTTGTAGGTACTGAGGCTTTATCCGGGAGAGAAACCGAGAGATTACTATTTAAATGTTGAATACTTGAAATGTTAATCATACATGTGGATCCAAATTATGTATGCAATTAAATCTCTACTTTCTGAAAGTTGAGATTTTAAAAAGCCAAGCTTTTTTTGTGTGTGCTTCACTGTAACCATCTCATACAAGGTGTTTAATAGAAAACTTCAAGAGAAGATATTTTCATACCTGAAAGGAGATTGTAGTAATGTGGATGTTGGTCTCTCCTCCCAAATAACAAGTGATAAAATGAGAGGAAATGATCTCAGGTTGTGCGAGGGGAGGTTTAGAGTTGATATTAGGAAAAAGTTCTCCACCGAAAGGGTTGACAAGCATTGGAACAGGCTGCCCAGGGAAGGGGTTGAGTCACTATCCCTGGTGGTATTTAAAAGATGTGTGGTTGTGGTGCTCAGGGACGTGGTTTAGTGGTGAAGTTGGCAGTGTCAGGTTAAGGGTTGGGCTTGATAATCTTAAAGGTCTTTTCCAACCTAAATTATTCTATGATTTATGAACACAGATATTTCTTGAGTTTCTACATTCTGTTAATTGTGATGAAGATGTTCCCAAGGTATATATCTTTAAACACTTAAATATACAGAAATGGGTAACAGATACATGCGAGGAAGATTTTTTAGACCTTTGTGCTATTTACTTTATTGTTTCATTGGTACAATGATGTCTGTACTATGCACTATATGGGTATATATAAATTGTCTATTTAGCTTCCGAATGTAAACCATTTAATAACCCTTTATGGGATTTGATTCACGGTAAGAAGGGATTTATTTTCTTCACTCTCCCTAAATGCAAACACAGATTTTTTCTTAGATTTACCTAGCACAGATTTCTTATGTATTGATAGCATTTTTTCAGTTAGGCAGCAGAAATTTATGTTTCATTTTATATGTAGATGACATATTTAATTACATTCCCCAAATCTGTAATGGATAATTGTCTTCCTTTTAATTAAAAAGGGGGGAATTTCTGTGGATATTATTTACACAACAGAATTTCATGAAAGTCTTTGTCAGCTAGTGATTATAGCTATCTGTCTGTGTCATAACTGCATCCATACAGTGTTAACATACATAATTCCTCTCATATTAATCAATTGACTATCTATTCTGCGGACTAACGGTAATTTGAATACACAGATATTCAAGCTGGCCGATGTACTCACTGCTCATATTTTATATGCACGGAAGCAAAGACTTTTGTAACCCGGTTTCTATCAAACAGAAGAATAAGATTCACTACAAAGAAATGCACTGGGAATTGATGGAACTTGTATGTCTTAAATCAAATATATTTGTGTCACTGCGTCTGCTGTCTAAGGAGGAGAGTCGGAAGATTGCTCAAAGGCAGGCTTCTGAAGCGTCAAGAATATCATCTGAATATGAAGAATAAACAATACCTACTGCCTGTTACCAGATGGATAGCCTGGTCTGTTGACCTTCCTGATCTTTTTGAAGAGGTGATTATTACTCCACCCAAGCAGTATATCATTAAAATGTAGTTGTCACCTTGTATTTAGTGGCTTTAACAAAATAATTAAGGATGTAGATCCTGATGTCACTCAAGTTGAGTCATAGCTTTTCTGCTCTTAATAAGTCATAATTTGCCAGTGGCTAACATTTTTGAAATGGGTTTCAAAATGGGTTGTAATATGTGTGGCTTGCTGGAAACAAGCTTAAACATAAACATTTTTTCACTTTAAAATGTACTTGAATGTCAAAATTCTTTGCTTTGAAAAGTATGATCACAGCCTCTTGCCTATAATTACAGTTTGAATATAAGCAAGCCACAAAAATTTCCTCTTTAATGCATATAGAACTCTAGACTACGAAGTCAGGTATATTAACCTTCCACATATTATATCAATCAATGTTTTATCTTTAGGAGTAGTTTCTGGTTTGCTTTGTTGCTTTTTCCAGGAGGATGTGGAGATTTCTTTTTTCTCTGATGTATCACTGTCACACCAATGTGATGAATTACTTTAATTTCAGGAAGTGTATGTATTTAGACTGTTGCAGAGGACCAGAATATGCAACTGTATTATTTTTGAAAAGATCTGTGCCGTTAGATAATTTCACTGCCTTACCCTACCCATGAGGAAAAAAACCGTAAGAGTTCTGTTTGATTCTCCGTCTGCGATACCCACACATGCAGGTATACAAAACAGTATAATGGAAATATTGAACTCCAATAAAGAGCTGGTGATTTACAGTGTAGTCCTTTACTACTAAGTGTGAAATATTGCATCCAGGACAACTGAGTGAGAGTCCCACAGCCTCTTGCTATCCTTCGGATATTCTGCTGCGTTCTGTTTGAACTATATAGTGTTTGATTTTACTGATGAATGTTCATCAGCACTCGTGTCATGGCACTGATTAATCTTCCACTTTGATATTTTAGGCAGTAAAACAGCCTCACTCTCTGGCTTTAATGGCCTGAACATCCCCTCAGATATGGAAAACAAATTGAAGTACCTTGCAGAGATTACCTGGTACAGTTTCACTGCCCATAGCAGGTACAGAAACCCTATTCACAGAGCACCGGGAGATCCAAAAGAGGGTTTTAAAAAGAGTTTTAGAGACAAAGGAGTAGGAAAGAGGGAAGAAAATATGTTAACAGTAAAAACAGGGATACTCTGGAATATTTCAACTACAATGTGGTTTTAAAGAAAGAGAACCTATATTCCTCCCTCCCCCATTTCTGTCCCCTAAGTGAGGCTGGTTACTGAATTATCCTCACAAAGTAATTTTATTAATAATGTAGGGGTGGAATGGTGGTGTTTATTTGCTTACAGACTAAAGGGGTTTTTTGGTGGATAAAGTACAAACCTCTAGCCTTAGATGCAAAGTTGCTGCTGTTTTCAATCCAAGATGAATAACACAGGGGAACACATGTAATAAGCAACTTAACTGTTTCTGCTTAGATGAGGGATCCCACTTCCTATAAAAAGTTGGCTAGATTTTATCTTATTTCAATGTTAATGTTTGACAGATGAAGTGGGTTTTATCAAACAGAAAAAGCATTTGATTTCCTCCTAACAGAGGCTTTCAGATATAGAATGACTTTTCCTAGTGAAGCCTTTACATAAATAAACAATTTAGATGGGAGAACAACCTGTTTTCCCCAGTTGCCATTCCTGGTTTTGCTTGCATATTTTTGAGATCAATGCTCCTATTCAGAATAGTGGTCATGCTGATCATCTTCCTTTCTGAATACTCCTAAAAACAATATTGTGCCTAAATCACAATCACTATCAGAAATAAAAAAATCTTGGTGTTAGTTGGACCACTAAAAGTAGCCTTTGTACTTAAACAACAGGTCTTTATATTACAGGCAAGCCAGGTTGTCACAAGGGAAGTTGATATTTTAAAATAATTGCATGTTTATACTCTACTGTAATATTCCAGTAGTATCTGGCCCCATAAGAGTACATAACACAGTTAGTAAATACTGACAAGACAGTTAGGTACACAATAATAAACATGGTTTGTCAGCCATTACCTAACTATAAACATAAAGAGAAAAGATTTTTTTCCTCACTTTTCTTTTTAAAAGATGAGGGGAATTGTAGCTGGCAGATGGCAGTTTAGCACTTAGATGTGTCAGACACTTGTGTTATCCATTGTACAGAATGAGTGTGGTATGCTTAAAAAAGAGACAATACCAACTCAAGATTATTGAATTATCAAACCTCCATGCCTTGAATTCTGGTGAGAGTGCCTATTGTTTTTTTATAGGATAAGGCTTTAAGATGGTGATATTTGGTTTTCATTGACTTTTGTAAAGTGTTTATCTGAGAGAGTGTTCTGATAACCTTCATGGACTGATGAACACAACTGATAGCTATTCCTAAGAAGTCTAATGATTTAAATGAGTACAAACTGATAAAATAATCTGTTCTTCAAATGACTTTCTCTTAAATTCCTGACATTGAGCTGTAACTAGTATTTACTCATAGAGTATAATCTACGCTTCATTACATTGTTTCTGCAGTTATAATTTTCAAAGCACAGCACATTAAGGTAATGAATATCTTATATCACTAAATAAATACTACTGAAAGCTTGCTTCTAAAATATTTACTTTCTCGATGGAGTTGATCATCTTTAAAAAAGATACAGGATCTGAATATGTCTCTATATTATAGTGTCTTTAAAATATTCCTTAAACATCGTTTATATCAAATATCTTCTGATGTTAGTGTCTTCTTTTTTTCTTCAATTCTTAGGACTGGATTCCCAACAAGATTATAATTGTTCTATTATTTTGTATAGATATTTTACTTTCTTTCCAAGGTATAATTATTGTCTCTAGTTTTCCTCAGGTAGATGGGAGTGTGATGGAAATTTTGTTAAATACATTTTCTCAACCAGATGTGTCATGTTTGAGTTTAATAAATTCCAGGGGAAGTTGTTCTTCTGTGAGTTTGTCTAATTGCTTTCTGAGCCTAAACAAACTGCTGATATCTGCACCACGCTTGAGGCAAATTATTCCAACACTTAACTACTATAAGTTCCACCATTTCTTTATATTGAACCTGCAATATGAGATTTTGATTTAGTTATTTCACATCGTTACTTATGAAGATATCAATCATATACCTCTGGATATTTCTTCTTCGTACTAGAAAATCCTAGTCTGTTCTCCCTTTCTGTAGACTTGTTTGCAGTCACAATGCAGGTCTGTACAGAGCCATCATAAGGATTCCATTTGTTTTTCTGCTCCTTTCCTGAGGTGTTGGATTCATTGGGTTTTTCAGCAATGCTGTTTATTTTTTGTTACAACTATTTCTTCTTCCCAAGTTTATCAATGCCTGTGTGTAGTTCTTGCCCTTCAGTGCATTACTTTTTAATATTTCACCATTCAGGTTCACCTGCTATTTTGTTCCGATTCCTCAGTACTTTGAGGTCCTTTTGCAGTCAACTGTCATTTTTAGTGCTCTGAATATTTTAGTATCATCACTGAATGCTACCATAGCTTTATTTACCTCTTTTTTCACATTGTTCAATATTTCTCCATTTTAAGTACAGCTTTGTTTAAGCAGTTACAGTTTTTAAATCATAGGAAACAAGCATCAGCATCCATGGAGTTGCTAGAACAAAACCAGTCTGCTCAGGGCAAAACCCCTGTCTTATTCAAGTACAGCATGGCTACACAGTGTTGGACAGCCTTTTCTGAAAGTTGTATCAAGTGTTTATGCTCATATTCTCAAGTCTTCCAGTTCTCACTCAGTTCATTAACTGCATAATGAAGAAACGTGAAGCATTTATAAATACAGTACTAGTTGTTGCCACTTCTTAACTACTGCTGGGCATGGAGAATAGTTACTGATTAGTGAAAATGGGAACATTGCAGCCTGAATGCTGGAAGGTACTTATTTATTTGCCTCCCATTAGGCTTTGCTGATTAGGCCTTCTAGTTTGTTCTTTCTTTGTGTATGTTACTGTGAAGTTAAAAAATAACTTCAAAGTTTCTTGATTTCTGCTTGATATCACAAGGAAATGTCGTTAAATAGCTCTCAAATAAGTAGTGCTTACTACCTAAATAGAATATTTGAACTGCCATCACCGAGGAATTTTATTTAATTCTTCATTGACAAGTCTAGCAAATTTTATTTGGCATTTTTGACAGTGTGTAATGTGTAGGCAACGTGTACTGTGTTTATAAGAGGTGCATCACATTGTATGAAATATTACCTGTCACTAAAGCCTCCATCAGTCACTTCTGACTGGCATAAATCAAATAAAATAAATCCCCATTTTTAGAATGGAAATTGTGTTGGCAAGTGTGCTATCATGTAAACATATTACATTGGAAAAATTAGAAATACACCAAGCATTTGAAATTATACACATAAAACTGCAAATAAAACTGACAATAAATGTCAGTATAACAAAGTGTACGGCCTATGTTCTTGCAGAAATTCTTAATATAAGCTGATGCAACTTACAGTGAAAAAAATGAACAGCAGAACTGAGACAAAAACTGCATCAAAAATTAGAGCCAATTTGGCAGCTGATGTTAAGTTAGTATTTCTTATGTATAGTATGTGGTGCACAAGTGTGTATCTTCTGTTCCTGGTAGTGTGATGATTCTCATGAGTAAGATAAACAGCTTTCTGTTTTCCAGGCTTTTCAGATGAGACATTGTAGGTTTTACCTGTACTTCACATGTTGGGTTGTGATAGTTTTAGAAAATACTATTTCAGAAGCAGTTACAAGAAAGGTTAAGTATTATTTATGTGATTCAGCATAAAATGTTGTGTTCTTGGAGAACTATGAGTATTGAATCGTGTATGCCATGTTATTTGAGCAAAAAGTCTGTCAGCATCTGAGATGTAGAACTGCAGAGTTCACCTACCTAGATTTTTTTTTTTAAGCACTAAGTAAGAGATCTTGTCCTTCATGGACAAGAAGTAATGGATTTTCTTGAGATCAGAGGAAAACTTTACGTTTTTTTTTTCTTTTTTTTTTGACAGCACAGATATAGATTTTTGAACTATAGATAGCAACAAATCAAAATATTTCAAAATGAAGTTGTACTCCATTTTGTATGGAGCTATCCAATAGTTTTCATCCTCATAAACCTTCCTCTATCATGACCATTTTGATATCGTGAATGTAATTCCATGCAAGTTGCTGGTATTTCTGTATTTTTGCAAAAGAGAGGTATCTCATTGTACTCTCTGTATTGAACTATTTTCAGCTGTGGTAAAATAATTTGTTTCTCACAAAGACTAAATTTCATTTTCAGTTACTTATGCAAACTATCATGAACAACCTTAGTATTGCTGCAAGTGTTTTTGTATGAAACTTCTTCGGGGAATGATTCTCTGCTGTAAACAAACACAGCCATAACTGTAATCAGCCTATACCAAAATTCCTCCTATACAGATTAATAAATTTTGAGTATAAGGCTAGGCTTCAAATAGGGTTGGTATGTATACTGTAAATGTAAATAATATGGCAGGCATTTACATGTTTATGGAGCTATTAATTAAAAAGTTGAAATGAAAATGTGGAAACACTGACAGCTGACTTTAATTATTGCGATGGATTTATGCATATGGAAGTCAATCAACGGAAAATTATTGTAATGGAAATGACATTTAATGCCAGAGAAAAATATTTGTAGGCATAATTTTATAAAAGGAAAATACAAACTGAAATTGTGCCTTGCTGATACCATAAAAAGAAATGAGAAATGTTTAAAAATCAATGTTATTTTATACACTTAAGTATTTATGCTACCTATGATAAAGACCAACCTTTTGTTATCAAAATAGTCGTCATAACTAGTGCATACACATTCGTGAACGACTTTTAAAAATTCTTTTGAAATTCGCATAAATTAAACCACAATAGAAGCCTAAATAATAAAAAAAATCTACCAAACAAAACAACACCTGGCATATCATGTAATTGAGCCACTAATTTCAAGACTACTATAAAAGATTCAGGGCATTGTAACATATATTAGTATTATATTATTAACTGCATTTTTTTATAGTCTCTACTCCGCAGTTAATAAAATATTTGTGAACCTTAATATTTTGGTTTAAGATAGAGATGTAAAGTACAACTCAATTTTTTTGAAGGACCTATATTAATGTGTAAATTGAGTATGGATTTTTAAAAGACTATTCAATAACTGAAAACATGGAACATGGGCATTTTGGAGAATTTTTGAAAACAAGAAAAAAACGGTTTGTTTTTCTTTTAAAAAAAGTTTTTAATCTTAAGTTTGTTAATATGAGTAGAGAGAAATAAATTTGCAGGTCCACAGTAACCATGTTTGACTTTTATCTCACAGTTGTTTGTATGTTATTTTTGAGCAAAGTTTTTCCAGTATAGTTCTTCTGAAGCTGACCCAGTTGGAAGTCTAACTGAGGCCATTAACCCTAACAGCTGTAACAGTGCAAGAAAAAAATCATTTGTGATCACAGCACACTCCTACGTGGACTGACTGTCCAGAAAGGAAAAAAGGTATTCAGAGGTAAAAACCCCTGTCTAGTACCTTGGTTCTGTAACAAAATCAGTTTAATAATCATATAATTGAGCCAAAAGCTACAGGGGAGTAATAAGCTTTTAAAAAACTTGGCTTCCATGTCAAAGTGGTGAAAGGACTTAGAGATAAGCCCTTTCGTGGAAATAAATTTAGTTTGGCTGCAGATAGATCTGCAGCTTCCTGAAATTAGTTCTATTCTGGTAACTCGCATGGAGAACTCTATTTTTGATTGTAGAGGGGAGCAGGACCCACTAGTTAGACTCAACAGATGAATTCTTTAAAATATTCTTTAACACTGTGCCCTATGTGAAGAGAGACAGAAGAACACAACATTCAGAGAAGAGTTGTCGAGCAATTTAAAGTAGCTGCATCATTAAAATGACAGTATTTTTTTAATGTTGTAGGAGAGTAAATTTGAAAGTGATATCAATGCTAGCAGGATAATTTGCTGGTTCTACAAATTCTCCCATACAATTACTAAAAGGATAAGATGTGAAAACAGAGGAAGATGTAAATAAACACACTTGACATTGCAAAAAGCAAGAGCACCTCTAACTTGGGGCAGAAGCAGAGAGTAATGATCTGGAATCTTTTAAAGAACCGGTTGGTCGCTACAGTTATTTTCTTTAAGTGATTTAACTAAGCAACTTGTTTACCCAGTATTACAAACTGAGCTACAACAATGTTCAAAATTCTTTGTATAATAATTCACAATTCAGCAGTGATGTTTTTGGACAGTGGCCTGAAACTATTAAATTACCTATGTGTTATCCTTTTAAAAAGCAGCACAAGAAGTAACTAAGATATTTCTTGCTGTACTTAGGTGGACCGCTGACAATGTAGTGAAAATCTGTTTATCCTTTGTGCCATGAGTCCACATGCCTGCAGACAGCCTAAGCCCATCTAGTGCAGTCCCAGGAAAGGAGGCTGCTATCATTGCCAAATTCTGCAGAAGAAAATTATTCTAATTCAGAAAGCTGCAAGAAAGCCGGACCTGGATGTACCTGTACTTTTCTTTCATACAACCTCAAGTCGCTCTTATCCTGTCACACCTCTGTATACTTCAGAGATCTGAGCATCTGGGCTTAATAAGGAAAGTCATTTGGCCTACAAAGATTTTTTTCTTAGTTCTCTGTAGTGCCTGCTGTTGACAAGACAGATAATTAAGCGATGAAGTGACTGAGTTTCCCTCACAAAGTCAAGTTCTTGCGCTGAGTGAAATATATTGCAGGGATAGGAAGGGCACTAATGTTTCTTCTGGGCATAGAAGGGAGATCACCCATGTGAGGTCCCAGAATGAGCTACACACCACAGTGGAATTTTTGGTGTTTCTAAAGAAACAGTTATCCAAATTCTCTTATTGTAACTCCCATTGAAAGCTCATGTAATATAAGAAACAGAGGAAAAAGAATTTCTTAAGTCAAAAGTAAAGTTGAAATGAGCCAATCTGATAAATACTTCATGAAAGTCTATGAAACTACAGTTAGATAAATGTATCAGAGATATGAAGAACGAACACCAACAGTACATCGAGCGCATCTGTACCCTGTTTGAATCATATATAGATCCTTTGAAGCTAAAACTTCATGGGAACTTTTACAGAAGGGTAGAATTTGGCTGAAAGCCTGAATCTAGATGATGCCACAAGTTCCATTACATTTAATGAACATTGTAATTTATTGAGACCACCTGCACAATAAAGTAAAAGCACTAGGTAATAAATTGAGTCCAAGTTCCACTTTCACAGGGTTTAAGTTCAACACGGCAATACATTCTCCAGGATTTCCTTTACAGCCAAAAGAGGGAAAAACAATGATTCAGCTCTTTAAAATGGCCTACATAAATAAAACAATCTCTTTGGGGTTTATAGATTTTGGTGGTTTTCTAATCTGTAAATTAACTGGATGAATACTTCGTGTGCAGCAGGTAAGTAATTAACTGACTGCATAATATAATCCTTGATAAAATATTCTATGCATATGTAGTATAAGTGGCAGTTTAAAAAAAGGCTTATTTTAATAAATTTCAATATATTAACATAAAATATTAAGAACCTTGTGATTTTTTTTCCCAACTGTTGATCTTACTTTTGTTTCATTACCTAACATCACTTGATTAGTATGTTGAGGATTCAGCAGGATTTGGCTTCACAGCAGAGTTAAGGTTATGCTCCAATCTTGGATTTTCTGCCCTTTATGACTAATAAATTTTTATTAATTTTTTTATGTCTTCAAGCAGCATACAGAGAAAGAACACACTTCCCTTATAATGTCAGAATAAAAGATTGCTAAAGTGGCTGCTTTTGAGCTCAGACATGATCGGAGTAACTGATATTATACTTTTACTACAGTTTGCTGATTTTGCCAAACTAAAGCATTCACCACAAATCCAGTGTGCTTTGACCTTATAAAAATCATATACAGAGTAGTCCTTTATGCTTTGGTTGTTTTAAAAAACAGCTTTATCTATATCTGCTAATATTACCCTTCATTCCAACGTGGAACTGAGAAGCATCTAGAAACAGTATGATGGATTCTGCTGAACAACAGAACAAAAAAAGTGGATATTTCATAGGGTTCAGTCATTTTATGGCAGGTTAAAGTAGCAAAGCAGTTCAGAGGATAATAAAGGTATTGGCACTCATAAGAATTCAGGAGAGCTTTTGATAGGTAGAATGAAATGAGATAGAACGAAACAGTTAATGGAGAATACACAACAGACTCGTATCATTCAGCACTGGCAACCATGGTAAAGACGTGAGCTGACAGCAGTGTGATAAGCATGATCATGTAGGGCTGCACATCAGTCAACTGGAGTACTCCAACTGGAATGTAGTGCTCTGTTGCCATGTAGCAGGTAGAAAAGACTGCTGCCCAAAGAGTGCTCCTTTTAGATTTCAGGTAGCTACTGCATGCTTGCTAGTTTGATTTTTAGAGGTCTTGATGTTCATAAACAGCTTTATCATATGTTTTTGCTAAGTTAACAAATAATGCTGTGTTCGGTAAAATGGCACATTTTGTTTTTTGGTTGCAAAGACAACAAATGGAAAAGGCTCTCGTCAAAAGTGCTGGTAGTTCACTGATTGTTTTTGTTAAGGAACCAGGACATGCTTCTGTCGCCTGACATCATATAGGTTATGACTGTCAAGCCTGAAAAAAGGACATGCTACTTCATCTGATTTTGTAACCTAAGATACACACACATTAAAATCAGCAGAAAAGACGTCTTTTAATGAGATAAAGTTAGTGGCATTGTTACAATGCTCAGGATCTATTTTCTATGTATTGCTTTCCTCTAGACTATTTTGTTCCAAGTAAGGTATTCTGAGAAAACGAGAAATTAGCTGCCTCCTCCCAGAGATTTAGGTAAAAAGATATCAGACTTTTTCTGATTTTGTTGTTTTTCCTTGCAAAAGTCTGAAGTAGAGGTACTTGTGTTTCCAAGTCTATAACAATACCATGATCTTGTCCACAGTCCTGTTTCCTTCTTGTTAATGGTGCAGCTGGTTTGAGTTTGGCAGGCTGTCTACATTATGCTGTTTTGATATTAAAGAGAAGTGACAGTAACTCTCATTTTTTGCCTAAAACTGTTGTTGTTCTTGCTGAGGATTGTGCCTGCCAATTAGCTCTCAAATGGGGCTTGCTGAGCAGATTTAGAATTTTTTGTGTTAATTTGGCTGATGCTGGCTTGCTGTCATTTGCCACGCTACTGCCTTTACCATTTCCTGATGTTTTAACTTGTGTCTTTAAGACAGCCACATCTACCTAATAAATCCCCATTCTCTGCAGAGACATCTTCACCCTTCTTTACTCCATTGTGAGTTTTTTTTCCGAGGTTCTTTTCCTAGGTCATTAGTCTCTTTACTGCAGTTGGGAAGTTCAATGTAAAGAAACTTATTGTTCCTCCAGGCACTTTAATTTTATTGATTTGTTAAAAGAGATTAGTGTAAACATCTGAATCATCCATTCTTCCCCTGGTGCTTAACTTTAGGCTTGTGAACAATCCTTTTTTATCACTATAGGTGAAATATAGCTTAAATCTTGCCTAAATAACATTTACTTTAGAAGGTTGTGAACATGACAAATTTGTAAAAAGTGTGGATAAACAGGTCAAGTAACCACAAATGCAACAAAGTAGATCCCATAAAGCATATGTGTGGAGGAGGACAGAATTAGTTCTTCCCATAATTACTAGGAAAGTCCTCAACATCTGCTCCATATTAAGATCCCAAAAGCCTTTAGGCAGCAATAAAGTTACCTATTATGGCAGATTGAGTCTGACTTGCTTATTGTACTCCAGACATCAAAATTATGTTTGAGCATCACATCTGCCTGTCTGTTGATGGCTATCAAAAACAAGGTTCATGTTTAATTGCCTGAAATACTTAAGTGTTCCTTAATTGTAGATTCGTATGGTAGAGAAGAAAGAAAAAAGAAACAAAAAAACCCTCCAAAATAAACAAAAAATATCTACACATGACTTAGATTGCAACTAGATGAAGCTCTGGCCATCAGAGATCTGGCTTGTATTTCTGATTCTGGTAGTGGGCTGTTGTCTTACTGGGGACAACCACTTTATCCTACTCAATCAGGTAGTGTATATTAGGCTAATGACCTCCTTTCTCTTCAGATGTAACCTCGATGAGTCAGGAAATCTCTTTCACTGTAGCCTTTACAAAGGCAGAGATCTATGCATAGTTGTGGAACAGATGATATGCATGAAGCGATAAAGATGGGAAGACTGCAAATAGAAAAGGGCATATGAGGATATGGGTACCACAGGTACAAAGGGAAGGGAACCAGGACAAGAGAACAGAAGTAGGAGAGCCATTGTGAATTTGAAAAAAGGTGTAAAGAGTCTTTAATATTTTATTTTCTGTTCTCTTTTCTAGTTTTTGTCCTTTGATTGCACCTGCAATAAGTGTAAAGCACAACAACTAAGGGCAAGTTTAAAGAAAAGTTAATTCAGCTGCATATTCACATAAAATTGCTATCATCATTTCAGGTCAGTTTACATAAATTCCCAGCTCCCAGGGATACTTAGAGCGATACTTAACAGTCGGAAAGTGTGGCGTCTCAGTAAAGGCTACATGTGACTGGTGAACCTGTGGATAAGGTGTAGTTACAAAGAAACATATTCTTGGTTGTTGCTTATGTATATTAACTCCATAATTGATGTCAGACTCTCATTAGCTTTCCTCTGGATGTATCAGTAGGCTCTTTGTCCCCAGGAAAATCAGCAAGCGGATGGAACAAACTCCAGTAAAATGTAATTTTTCTTTAAGGTGCACATTAACCAATGCTTTCATCTGCCACGTCTCTGTTGGCAAGGACATGATGAGGCAGTAGAGGAGGGTTTTGTGAATAGTGGCTCATAAATTGACACATCTCATTGTGTTGTTTTGTGTAAGATCTACACGCAGACTTTCTATTCCCATGGCTGCCGATGTCTGCAATTTATTCCACACCATCATCCGTGTGGATCTGTGGAACAGAATTACAGCCACCTGAACGTATACACAAATGTTCATTAGACCTGAAGGTCTTTGCCATCTAGAGAATGGAGGAATTTGCTAAAGGCAGTGACAAACTAAACTACAGGAGAAACATTGGTGTCACTATGTGGTATCAGTAGTTCGGTAACTCACCAAGAGTGTCTTATTGCACTTACACGCTGCATTTTAATTAAATTTGGTTGTGTAAAATATTTCTTTTTGCCTTAAAAGAGTTGTTATTTGCAGTTATTGCTTTATTCAGCATCAAAAGGAATAAGAAAACCTTATATTTGGGTCAAAGTGATGTAGTCATATTAAAATATATTTTACAAAATGTTATCTAATTAATTGTCTTTTAATTAATATAGTTTTTATAAAAAAATCTCAAAAATATTTTCTGAATCAGTTTTGTCCCTTTGCTTTTTTCTCTGTGCATCCCTCATTGCTGCTGTGTCTGATTGTTATAGCTATTCTAGAGGGTTTTCCTTCTGTGGGTTTAGAGAATATTATTCAAGTGAGTTTTCTGAAGTTTTCTGAAGAACACAAGCTGAGAATGGTCCTCATACTGGCTGTACACAAAGCAAATGTTAAATGCATCAAATATATATTGAAGAATATATCTGTGGTGCTTCTTTTGCAAAGTAACCTGGTGGATTACTTGTAACTCCACAGAACACATTTCAGCTGTCCCCACCAGTGCATTGATAGATACCTTATAGATTTTTCTTACATTGAGATGGGTAGGATAAACAATGAACACTGTTTACTTAATCTGCATTTGTTCAATTAGTGTACTTCAGCTTTTCATCCATTAAATGTAAAGCTTTCGGATAGAGCTGTTTGCTAACTGGATAGCCTGATTGTTTCAATCCTGGGAAGCCATAATATTTTCAATAGTTTTCTAATAAATGCATCAGAGTCATCAGCACTGAACAGAATATTCAAAGTATTTTTACTTTAGCAACTCACAGAAATTGATACAGTTTGGTGACAAAAATACAGATCTTGTCCTATCTGTGTGATTTTTTTTCCCAGAAGGTATCTTTTCAAAACCCTGCTTTTACCTTTTTTAAGTTTTTTTTATGATTAAGTTTATTATGAGTTTGACCCAAGATGTAATGTGATCGTACTCTTTAGTATAGATTAAATGCTTTTATTTTTAGAGACTAAATAAACATTTCTTCCTCAAACCAAACATCTCCCGTTTCTAATGAGTTTGGAGCATACTTTCTCAATTCTGCTAATTACTTACCTGCAAAATAAAAGGTAATCCTTTTGATTTCAATTTCTTAATAGGGTGTTCTGGGAGATGAAAGCATAAGTATATTTTTTTAATACTGGAAACTCACTGTGATATTTGTACAATTTATCTATCCAGCCTTTGAATAATCTTTGGTATTATGAAAATTGCTGTCTGTATGTGTTCATAAAAATCTGTCAGATTAGCTCTTGTCTTGTCAGATAATTTGCACCATTAGAATGCATTCAAGCTCTACTCTTATTTAGTCTTAGACAGATGATTACTTGCCTGAACTGAGAGGAGACAAAAATAGAGGAAACTTTTTTCTTTTTCGCTTAAGAGAGGGAAAAAATGGAGTAGGCAGGGCTAACAAGACATGTTTCCTAGAATCACACAGGAAGAGCATGAAGAAAGTACACAGAAAATATTAAACAAATGACATGAAGTTATGTCCTTCTGTATCAGGAGACATTCTTACGGATTTTATCTTGTAAGAAAAAATTAATGATTTACTCATAAGCCCTCTGTGAAGGTTTTGACTGTGTATGTACAAACTGCTTCTTGAGGACAAATAAAGTTTCTATATAGCATAGTATCTAATATATTGAACCATATTTATCAATCTTCTTGCAGAGTCAAAGCAGAAAGTTCAAACCTTTGGTAGGATTATGGCAAAAGATAAGCTGAAACAGAAAGTCCCCAGAGAAAGGTTCAAGGACTGCTGGAAGGAGAGTTCCAGAAAGGAGTTACTAAGCAAAAGGGTCATGTTTCAGCAATGCCAGCAGAGTATCCAGCTTGAAATATCCATGCATAAAGGCATGAATCTCCTAACAACACTGTGTCTGACAGGAGGTGTTTGTTTGGATTCTGTCATGTAAGCAGTGATTTCTGTTCTCTTACAAAGTGGAAGTCACTGTTTTCTTAGAGTACAAGGTCTTCATATTGGTGTCATATCAAGCTATTTCTCTTCTGTCTACTTGTTTTTTGAACATTGAAATCCTGCTGGAAAGGTCGATTAATAGTTAATGGAGGTCCTGTGAATTTGTATCCTGCTGAGATTTTAGCCAGTACTTAAACACCAACATATTTAATTACAGCATAATTATAATATAGTTCTGTCCAGAAACCTGAGTCTAAAACCCTTCTTGCATAGTGAGCTCTGGATGTGCTGAGCAATCCGTCCATTAAGTTTCTGTGTGTATGTCAAGTGTTCTAAGGGACCAGTGCTAGCATGTGGGTGCTTTTTGAGTTCTAAACCATATTTGTTAATATGCCATACTGTTTACCCACTTTTCACTAGAAATTCTGTTTTGCTTGTCTCTTCATTTGATTTCAAGTTTGCAATGTGTTTCTGTACTGCATTATTAAAAATAGCCTGTGTAAAAAAAAAAGAGGATACTAATTGCTTTGAAATATGGAATGAAAATTATTTTATCCTTTTTGCTTATGGTTCTCTGTAAGTTTCCATACTGCAGAGATTCCACTGAAAAGTATCACCGGGATATAATATATTTACACTGCACAGCAGGGTGCAATCTGCTTTCCATGCCAAATACCTCTCGCAGCAGACACGAGTTTTAAAGGATATGCCCAAGAGGGTCTATTAAATGAATGCAACTGGAGAGACAAATACAGGAAATAGACTTATTCTAAAGATGCAGTGTAAACTTGAACAGTTGCTGACATTAAGACAAGAAATGCATAGGCTGGCTTTGTATAGAAAAGACGATTTAATTAAAAGGTTTAAGTGATGGTGTCCATGATCGACAGTGCTCAGCAAATAACCTGTTTCCTCGGCTACACGTATTCACTGACTTTGAAAAGATTTCTGGAAGATGGAATAAAAAATGTCTAAAGAATCTGGAAAAAGTTCTGCTAATATTTTAAAAGATTTTCAAAGAGATGTTCCAGCTTACTATTGGAAAGAGGGGACCACAAAATGCGTCTAAGTGTAGTAATTAGCTGAATAGAAAGTCATAGATGTTTGATCTGTGCAACACCTCATCTGCTTTTTAAGACTTCTCACACCATTGAACTTGGTAAATATATGTTCATTGCTGCTGTCCTGCTTTTTATCTGTAGGTATTACGAAGATCTTCAAAGGCAGGTTAAAAAAAATCTTATGACAAGTAAATTTATATGAACATTCTTGTGTGTGGCTTTACCATTATATGAAAGGAGGCAAAGTTGTGTGTGTTCATACAAAATGGAATAAAAGAGCTAATAGCTGACAGGAATGTCAGAGAGGAAAAAGCTTGTGAAATTGCTGTAAAGGTGAACTTCTAGAAGTTTGCAGTTTCTGGCACAAAAACTAAAACGTGTCTATCTACGATCAAGAAAATGGCTCTTCATTGAGGTTCAAAGTAGACAGTGAATCAGAGTTGTGTTAAGGCAATGCAAAAGCAGAAGCTACACATGCAATAATTAAGGGAGGATGTTCTTAAAATTTTCCAGCACAGCAGGTGTAACATTTTTCTTTTTATAATGCAGTGTTCTCTTCTCAAGTTAGGGACAGCTGTATTCTAAATCTCAAAAGAATCTAGTCACATTTTAATTAGAAGATCATCGTAATAAATTAAGTGCAATTATTTCTAACTTATACATTTGACTAAATTATGAGGAAACTAAATTATGTTATCCTTTTTTATTTTGTTCAAACAAAATGTTGCTATTTTCAAATTTATCACACTTTTTATCTTATTACAGCATCTGCCTTAATTGCTGTCACATGTTCACAAAGAGTTTTGAGTAAATGAAGAAATATGTAGGGCTTGTTTTCTGAAATTAAGGCAAAGAGATTGTCTTTGCGTATCTTATCAGCAATGCTACTTGCACGATAGAATTAAAAAACCTAT